>CADWAE010000115.1:0-1200000 GCA_902982915.1 Phalloptychus januarius | reverse complement strand
AAAACACTCACTTGTTCTCCCTGAGCCACAAGGAGAACAAGTGATAAGGGTTCTTGTGGCCTTTAGGGAAAAAATGTAAGATGAAGAAAGACGTTATAGCCCACTGACTACCTCAACTTCTTCCATGAAACACTGGTTTGATAGCATTATGCAGTGGGGCTGCTTTTCATCTGGAGGAACAGGTAAGCTCGTAAAGGTTGATGGGAAGACGGATGGAGCAACATACAGGGCAATCCTGGGAGAAAACTTGTTAGAGGCTTCATTGTTCTTGGTTTTACAAGAACAATGAAGTTTCCCTGTAAAAACTTAATTGTTCGCCCTGTGATTGGGTGCATGGCTTACTGTAAGGCGCATTGATGATGCGTGAGATGACAGGTGGCTGCCAGTAGGTGGTGAGTTGCTGTACTCCCAAAGCAAGTACACTTTAATTGGAAAGACTTTTATTGACTCTGGAAAGCCTGTGGAAACCCAAAGAAAGGAGGCCAACATGGAACACAGCAGATGTTTTACAGCTTCAATATATTTATAATCCATGATTGTTAATATCTAGGCTGCCATTAGTTTTGTGTTTTGTGTGTGCAGGTGGGGAACCTCTTGTGCGCAGCATTCTGTTTCCATTTCCTTCTGCTTGTGAGTGTTCGCCCGACTTCAAAGCGACCACCCAGGACGCAAGTAAAAGAGGTTTCGTTAAAAGCGCTAACCGAGTGCTGTTGATTTGTTTTCAGTCCGCTGCTCCCTCTCGAGCAACCCGCTTTTCATCCAGATGACGAAAAGCAATGCTCAAAGGCAGCATTTTGGAATTTTGAGGTTTTCTTTGGCTGCTGATGGAACAAAGTCAAACTCAAGTGTTCCTCCCAGGAGGTCTGCGATGTCTGAAAAGAGGCATAATGTGTTTATACCCACATCAACAAGGAGGTGATTGCTGCTCCACTGGGTTCACCATATCAGTGCAAGCCTAAATTACAACCTAAAAACCTCTTTGTAACGTTCCAGCCACTGACTGATGAATGGATGGACACAGATTAGGAGTCAGTGGGTGGTGCAGGTTTCCCACCCTCAGGATAGTTCTGAGCAATTATCCTTCCACACATGGTCCGGCTGGTGTTTTTGGGAAGAGGAAGTTTATGCAGTCCCACTAAATTATGTACTCCATCACATGCTGCAGTGACTCTCAAAAGTCTGCACACCCCTGCAAAATTGCAACGTTTTTATGGTGTGAAAATGAAGGCACATTGAATAATTTTGAAGTCATCCTTTGCATACAATGTGACACGTACAACTCGGCTGAACAGCAAACAATTCAACAAAATAAAACAGCTGCTTTAAGGCATTTAATCTTCAGCATGCCAGCGGCAACCAGAAAGGTTTTACTCAAAACTGCTTTGAGTTCTGAGTAAAACTCAGAACTCTACTCCACCTGTAGTTTTACTACAAGTGGAGTAGAGTTTTACTCAAAGCTCCACAGACCAGTAGTTGACCAGCTTTTAAAGACCGGTGGTCTTTAAAAGCTGGTGTCCTGCAGTTTTAGAATGTTTTCACACCTAATATTCTGATAAATGCGGTTAAATTCCAACATTTGTTACATGTTCAGCTTTAAAACAATCCAAGCTCTTTGAAATACCTGTTTACCCCCACACCTGTGCTGCCGCTCCAAGAAGTACTACAGGAAGTCATGAAAATCACAGAAGAAGACATGAGCGCAACTTCCTCCTTCACAAAATGTAAACAAAAATGGAGTAGCATCAATTTTTAGCAGTTGTAGGATTTCTATTATGCCTTTGGTAAAAGACCACAACCCATTTCTCCATCTAGTACTAGACACAAGTGTTTGTTTTGGCTGTATTTACCCAGAATACCCTGCGCCACAGTCCATTAACTCAGTCTCTGGTCCATTTGCATCCACACATCCATTTGAACCGAGTTAAAGTCCACTTCAATCAAACTGAGACTGGGGTTTTTAGGCAGGCTAGAATTAGCTTTTTTGGTCTGCATGAAGGTTTGATGACACATTCACACCTCTCCAAACAAACTGGACTTTCTAGACAAATGAACTACATTTCAATAAAAGTGGACTCAAGAGGACTAGTGTGAATGCACCGAAACCTTTGAGGCCCAGAAACAGAACAGCTGAAACTATACTGTAATTACATGCTTGATAAGTGTTCTCTGTCTATTGACATTGGATATTTTGAAGTTTAGGATAGGTCTTAAGTCCATCATAAGCCCAATGGTGCGCTCACACCTGCTGGTAAAGGTAAATCTTGTAGAAATCCAAAATTGGCAACTGACTATGTTGGACATAATGCCTTAATCTCTGTTTCCTTTCATCTTTTTCCTCCATAAACTTTGAATTCTGCAACACAGTGTTTTATTACTGTTTCCTCCTGAGCAGACTGCAATTAAAAAAAAAGAGTACACTGACCTCTTCTGGACAAAAACTGCCACAGCAGATCAAATGAGCCACCAAAATTGTTGCTTTGTTTAGAGACGTTCTTCATTCTGATAGACAATGCATGCTGACGATAGCGCAACATGAAGAACCACACTAAACAAAAACTTCAACAGAGTAACAAGAAGCGAGTCACATCATTTGAAGGTAACTGTTGGACAAATCCATTAAAACAAGCTGGACGATTCAGCTTTCATCCTCATTTCTGCTCTTTTTTTTTTTTTAAAAATTATGACTATATTTTTTGTTTATGAAGCCAATTCTAACCAGTACTGTTACACTGTAGTAGCACTCTACTTATTCAATATATTGAAGATACGCTTAAATTGGATGCATTTGGTTAAACCTGCAGAGGACGGTGAGATTCATGAAAGATCCCGCTTCAGATCCCTCACCTCTGTTAGAGACTCTTTACAGCTATCATATTTGTATTTTTAAAGACACAAACACAGAGCAAACTTAGTGAAAATGGAGCAATTGCAGTAGAACCTAATAGGGGTAGGTAGCAAGCAGATAGGCTGACGGATGATGAATAATTAATGTGGATTATATATTTAGTATCCCAAACCACACTCCCTTCCAGATGGAGGTGGTAATGCATGTAGACGTTGCTTGATAACTGTCATTAAACAAAAAGAAGATGAATAATTAACTCTAGCAGCTGAATGGAGACTCAAACAACAAACCAGGAGGAAAATAACAACACTAATCTAAGAGTGTAAAATCCAAATGTACAAAGAACAGAAAACAAGAATAAACTAAAGAGCTAAATACAACTGAATAAGCTTCCATCCATTTTCTGGTATATATCCCCAGCCAACGTTCTGGGCAAGAGGCGGGGTCACCCTGGACAGGTCACCAGTGTGTCGTTGGGCAACACAGAGACATACAAGACAAACCACCATGCACACACACACACCTAGGGAGAATTTGGAGAGGCCAATTAATCTGACAGTCATGTTTTTGGACTGTGTGAGCACCCACGCATGCACAGGGAGAACATGCAAACTCCATGCAGAAAGACCCGGGCTGGGACTCAAACCCAGAATCTTCTTGCTGCAAGGCAACAGCTCTACCAACTGCGTCACTGTATAAGCTCATAAGATGGAATTTTTTGAACAATTTCAGGACAGAGCAATTCTGGCTGCACCTTCAACTTTAAACAAGACTTCTTTTGGAATTTCCCAGGTACTATCAACTATACTGCCATCAGGGCAAATATTCAAATGAGAAGCCAGGGTAAACAGGGCCAGCAGGGTAACCCTGTTTTCACTCTGTCCGATAAGACCCTCCACCTCATTGTGGAGGATCCTGCACATGTATCAATTGACTATGTTGTATAATCATTGATACATAACATACATTATGACCCCATGAAGAGTCTTCCAAGTACAATCCTGTTTTTCCTTACATATAAAACGGATCAGAAATCTACCATTTGTGGCTGCAGTTTCACATTTTGCCCACATGGTGGCTCTAGACTATCAGAGTTTATAACACAAAGTAAAGGTCCAGGGAGCAGCCAGAAGTGAAACTATGTCATCTAGGTCAAATAAGCCTGTAGATTCAGAATGTTTTACATGGGAAAGTATGAGACGAGTCGTGTTCGTTAAAGTTTACTGTTCTATTATCAGCTAACAAAGCAGAAGCAAACTTGGGTTTTCACTTCTTCAGCAGTTTTTGTGTTTTAGATGATAGACCTGTTGACCTTTCAGTTCGTTTTCAGCTGCTGTTTACCGAAGGGCTTCTTCTGTTCTGACAGCCTCCCTGAGGTATCCTGAAAGCATTCTGCTTGAATTGGTCAGACAGCATAGTTCACCTCTCGGTTCTCACCTGTTGAGAACCGATGAGTCACCATTCATCGGTGACTCTCAGGAAATGTTATTGCTTTATTTGATCATTATTCCGCAGCGTTCCTCTTTAGCCATGCTTCTAAACTTATAGTGCCTTGCTACAACTTTCACGTTTTCACACGTGTCATTTCACTTCCACAAACTTCAATGTATGTAATTGCAATTGTATGTAGTCAAGCCAGTTTTAGCTGCAATTCCAGCCTCAGACATTTAGAATGTTTTTACCACCTTCGCACATCTTCAGACTGAAACATTAATTTTCAAGTCCTGCCACAGATTCTCAGTTGGCATTATGTCCTGACTTTGACTGAAGCTATTTTATTGTACCCAGCATGAGGCTATGCCACCACCCTGCTTGGTGTGTTTGGATGTCATGCAGGTTTTGATTTCCTCTACACTCTATGATTTGCATGAACACCTTCCTTTACATATTTGCCGTGTCCTCTGCACGGCTGGTGGCAAAATGGCAAACAGGACTTCAACCGTTGAAGTCCTGTTGCCTGTGGTTTTCCACAGGCAACGGTTTTGTCTCTAGAGCCCAGAATTGTGAATGCTAATTTCAGTTGGTCTTATCACATAAAATGCAACTCTTTCATTTATTCTTGCAGAACTTTCACCTTCCAGCCTTAAGGCTTCTTCTTTTCTGAAAAGTCTCAGCCTGTTAAGGTACTCTTTACCTGTTCTCCCTTCCTGTGGCATTGAGATGAATTAGCGTGATTCACCCATCTGCCCATCTTCATGATTGATTGGGTAGTTTCCATCTATGACTTGTTTATCTTGCCAAGGTGTGAGATGTGTGAGAGTGTCATGGCAACACCTTGTCATGAAATTCTATGTAATCAACTCTTCAAAATTTTGACCCTGTTTGGGTTAGAAATAGAGGCACCCCTAAGAGGTGAGCAGACGGGGCCAAGAGCCCCCATAAAGCAGCCATCTGCCCCTATAATAAATTAAGCAATAGATTATGAGTATGATTTGATAAATATATCTATTTATATATATAATAGTGGTTGGTTGGTTGGTCCGCAATTACTTAATTGAAATTAATCACATTGTAACTGAAAACCACGCATCTACAAAGTGAACATTTAGGATTTATTGTTTTGCTGCTAATTTATTGAATGAACGCGTGAGCTCAGCAGCAAATATACAGTATTTGCTGTTTTAAATGTGTTTAAAGTAATTCATGATATTTAATTAGATTTTAATCAAAAAACATGCATCGACAAAATGAATATTTTCAATTTGAAAAACCATTTTTACTGCTAAATTATTGAATCCAACAACAAAGAAATATGAATCCAACAATAAGGACATTTATTATTCTTACATTTGTTTAAGTAATTTAACCTTAAGACTGGTCTAAAATTTTACTAAATCCATTCTGTTTTCAGATGTTTCACAAACCCCTGAGTATTGTTTTTTTTTTATTTATCCATATTTAGAAATGTGGACAGTGGACTCTGACATTAGCGTTGATGATGTCTGTGCTGCTGCAACATGTTTGGCATTGAGATGTTATTTTAGGCTTGAAAATATAAAATGTTGCCTGTGGGCCTTACTGCCTCTCTTATTCTGGCACTACATTCCAGAGCTCCGGGCAACGGGAAATTATTTTGCGTAATTCCACCAAACAAAGTGTCAGGTGCCGAGTCAGCAAAATCCTAGTTCATGCAATTTGCTAAAAAACATTTTCCTCCTTTGCAAGAATCTGATTCGACAACAAACCGCATGTCGTCATAATACAAAGAAACCACAATTGCAACTGAGGGCAGTTGTGGTTTTTATGTCCCACTTGGGACAGTGTTGCATTCACTACTGCCAACAAAAACACAGACACACATACACACACCACTGCATGTGTGTGTGTTCCTGTGGTCAAACACATTTGCATAGCATTTGGTGTTTTGCGTTGCCTTTTGAACGCTTGTTGACATTTTGCTCAAATGGCCCCTTTGAGAGTGAAATTACCCTCAACTACTTCCTTTTCTAGCAGTTCACTCTCTGGTGGCACCAAGATAAGCCGGGTAATTGGCAGTGGGCGCTGTGCCCGTCTGCAGCCAGAGCTGTGGAGGGACAGCGTGGCTTTTCATAGTGGAGCAGGCAGGGTAGTGAGCACGAGGAGGCGGCGGGATCGTTCCTGTCTCTGGGATTGCTGTGTGCCAACATACTTTGATGAGAAAAGTGTGTTTCCTGCTATGAAGTCAGCTTTCTTTGTATCCCTGCTGCTTGAGAGCAACAGTTAGCATGTCGTCAGTCAGGCATAAAAGGAAATCTGCCTGAACAGTATGAGTTCAGTTTGAATTGCAGGAAAATCGGCGTGGTTGATGTGCAGAAATGACAGACGAGTATTGGGTGTGTGCGTGCGTGTGTTTGAGTGTCTTTGCATTTCTCATGTTTTAGGAACCTTTTTCTTTTTCCAACAAAAGCTACATTGTGAGGACACACTGCTCCTTATGGGGCCCAAAGCAAAGAAGTGCTTTTATCAGATTTAAAACTTAGCTGTGATTTAGGTTATGGTTAGGGTAAACAGAAATAAATGAAGAGTAAAGGAAGCCGATACAAAGTCATACTATGTGTCTGTGTGTGTGAACGTGTGTGTACTTACACATACTATATATTATCACCTTCCTTAAGTAATAATCTAAGTCTTTTTTTTTGGACCAAAAAGAATAAAAATCACTTTTGGCAACAAATGACTTAGGCCATTATTTTTGGAATGTGACAATTCAGAGAACCACTTTCACAATGTTTACCAGCAAACGGAAGTCTTTTATGGAAAGTGGCAAGGTTAGGGTAAGGATTAAACTAGTAATGGTTAATGTCAGGAAAAATGTCTGGCTAGCTATTAAAATGAAAAGAAGTCTGTACATTGCCAAGAAGTACAAGGATGTGAGGGTGTGTGCCTGTGCGTGTGTGCGTTCACTAATGCTTCTGCAAACCGCCGAGCTGCTCTGAATAAGAGACTAAAATAGCAGCATGGATTCTCACCCTTCTAAATAAACCACTGCAGGCCTCACACAGTCCTTACATAACAGCGCAACCTTTTTCACACCCCTGATCAAAATCTTAAGAACCAGAGAACAAATGACAAGTGTTTCCGTTGGTTTTCTTTGCTGTACAGTTTCAGAATGCAAAAGGTAGGAACGGGAGCAAGAGACCATGCATGTAGGGGAGGCAAATTATTCAAAACATTGAAATTCAAACAGGCTGTTGACTAGTGGGTAAAGGCCGTAGAGCTAAAAAAATCCAAATCTGAGGATCAATCCGTCTTTTATGGAATTTTCTGTCAGGCTTTTAATTTGTCATGACCTCCTGATGACCTTTCTGGCCCGAGGATTCCACAGACAGAGGATTCCAAAGGACACATCCTCGCATCTTCTTCCCACCAAAGATGTTAAAAAATGTAAGTACGTTTTATTTTCTGTCAATAAAGAAGTTATCCAGATGATCCTGGTGGCTGTTTGAAAGACATGAACGTCCATTGGAGATGTTTTCTACATAACACAGAGGAGCCGTGTGTTATGTGAGGTTTTTCCTTCAATAGAACGATGGAGCAGTGAGTGGATGCATCACTGTGTCTTGACATCTACAAATGCAGCCTTTAATCTCTTTAGAGAGGGGGCACTTATCAATTAACGAGTTAATCTAAAGTTGACTGATCTTGTCAGTTGACTAATGCAGAATTTATTAGAGACCATTTTCTTAAAAATTTGGCTTTTCTTTTGTATCAGGAGGGTTGACCACCTTTCCATAACATAATGGATGATTTTTTTATTTGATGAAAAATTTATATATTTTTTATATGCTGAATTATATATTTTTTAAATGTTTGCTGTACTAAATACTGATTGAATAAACCAAAAATAGTTTTTCTCACAGTACTAAACTTATACATTGCAGTGATGAGAATATAATTAAATTCAGAAACCCTATTCAAAATAAAAAAAAATACATCCTTTAATATTTATAAAACAGTAGCTGTAAAAAACAATAAATAATTTAATACTTTCTTCTTCTTTCGTCTAAGAGATTAGAAGTAGACAATTTGGAAAGAAAAAAAAATCCAAAATTTTTCTTGTACGACGGAATGAAAATGGCCCATTTCGAACAAAATTCAATTGTGGCTGTGTTCTGAGTAGTTTTGGAAAAAATACAGCTAAAAACAAGTTTTTTTTGTTGCAAACCAACAACAAAATCAGATCAAGTTTTTAAATCATAATTTAATACTTATGAGGTGCGTTCACCTTAAAAGGTAAGTTTTGATTATATTATTATATTTTTGGCATTTCAATTTCAGTAGGTTCCAAGATAACCCCTTTTCTTCCTTCCCCCTTGTTTTCTCCCCATCCACCTCTCCCTCCCCTAAATCATCAAAATCTCACCCACGGCCCCCCGACCCTCCGGGCGATTTTGGACCTGCCCTGGTAACTAAAGCAGCGTCTATTACACGCACAGCGTCTATCACAGGCACGTACAGTAGGTACTACTGTACACGCTGAGCTGGATGGAGAGTTGACAAATTCCACTGACTATTCCTCTCGCTGATCTATCCTGCCTGAAACCTCGCGAAGTTTCAGACTGCGCTGAATTTTGGTGGGCAGGCAGTCAGGCAGGCTGGCAGGAAAACAGGCGCTGAGCGGAGGAAGCAGGCAAGAGAGAGCCGTGTAGAGGCGAGTCCAAGAAAGGTGGAGACTCCGACTCCTGGCTAACTTCCTGCACTGTAATCTTCAAGAGAGAGAACTCAGGAGGACTGGACCGCTCGCTGGGACCAGGACGGATGGATTTAAGGCTCGTTTAGCTTGTTTTTTCGGCGGTAATTCGACGCACCTCCTCTCCTCTGTGGCTGCTCGCTCCTACCCACCTGGACAGAAGCGCGTGAGCTGCGAGGAAGATTCCCAACGTTTGATTCTGCGGGGCGTTCCGAGAAACAGGAATGGGTGAGTCCACCAGTGATGTGGCGCTTGTGTTTTGACGCTGTCTGTTTTTTAAAATGTTATTACTATTATTATTCCCCCCCGGCAGTTTCTTAAAGGCCAGTCGAGCCTTTAGGCACACCATTAAAGCGAGTGTCAGCGTCTTGTACTATTTTTTTTTCATCCGTTTCTGGAAGCCGAGTGTTACAGTTAGCAAAGCCCGAAGCTAGCTGGTTAGCCTAGCCAGCTAGTTGTGTGGTTCACAGGATAACTCCAGCTTCATCCCTGGATGTCGTGGTGCTTTTAGCGTGTTTTAAAGCGAACTTCCTTTAAACTACTCTCGTTTTGTTCTACAGTATCCTTTAAGCTACTAAAACCCCTCAGAAAAAAAAACCCGGTTTTATTTCCCACCTGACTTTTCTTAGGCAAGTCCGAAGTTTCGTGGATAACTTGGGGGCGGAGGGGCAACTTAGGCGTCTTATCTGGACTACAAATGTTAACTTCCTCTTTTTGCGTTTGCCTCAAGGCTGTCTGCATGAATAGGTAAATCCATCGACTTTTAGAGCCACGAGAAAGAAACGTATGTGCGATCCGTGGGCACGTCTGGGAAGTGGGGATCAGGAGTTAAATGTGAGAAGGATAAACTCGTGTTTTTTTAAACGCATAAACGCTGTTTATGGTGGATATCGGTGTTTTAAAGTGACAACCGCAGCACAATCCAGAGGAAATATTTTGATTTGTCTCCATATTTTGCATCATGGCTCCCCCACCCCCACCTGTTGCGTACACCTGGGTGTGCAGGCTGTGGTTAATGTGGCCGGGCTCTCAGAGGCTTGCCTAAGGTGTCTGCTATGTGGTGGAACAGGTTCCTGGTTTGGCTGCATCAAGTTTTCAGTGGCTGGTATGCTTCTGAGTCAAAGCAACACATAAGAATAAAAACAACTTAAAAAAAAATCAGGGAGCTTCATCAAGTGTTGGTTTTCCAGTCGATTCTGTGTCTGTGTCTGAGAATGTGCTGGTTTTTGTTTGGGTCTAGCCTGTCTCAGTTAAGCCTGTTAGGTTTGAACATGTTGGAGCTGTCAGTGTTTCTCTCTTTCCTCCAACACGGCTTGCCTGGCTGCATTCCACAAGCAGGATCTTTTCTTCCCCTTCAGAAAGTTTTGCGTTAGTTCATTTCTTTTGTTAAAGCTATGGTTCTTTTAACATTTTTGGACACGTTTCCATGTTGTCTTGAGCTTTTTTAAATAAAAAAATAAAGTCAACTCTCCCCTAACCTAATGATATTAGAATGTTATTCCCCAGGCTGCAATTAGTGCTGCATGATATAAGGAAATCTTCTGACGTCAGTTGCGCTAGATGCCCGTTTGCTTACTTCCGCTCCTTAAAATTTGGGCTGAAACGATTAATAGGATTAATCACGATTAATCGAGATTAATCGTGATTAATCAATTTTTGAATAACCATTTACTCATTTTCTAATCCTTTCCTGCCGCATACAGACTCGAAAATACACTGTTTACTCAGAGAATCCCCTCAGAGCCGTAATTAAACCAAAACCCTACAAAAACATATACACTTTGCATTTAAAATAGAAAAAAAATCCCATCTTTGTCTGTTAATATGTTCTACCCAGAACTCAAGTGGCATAGTTTTAGTTTGACCTGGTTGAAATTCTGAAAAGAAAAGAAAAATCTCCCATTAATGTTTAATTATTAATCTGGTAAAACAAAAAGTAATCAACAGTTCAGCTATAAACTGTATCAATGTTGAGCACAGGTTGTTGAGCTTCTCACATGTCGATGACACATTTCTTATTTGTGACATCCTTTGCTACAAGTGATAAAGCCTCGCTGAAAGAAAGCTTTTGTTACATTTTTAGGAAACAAAATATTTAATTTTAAAAAGGAATTGAATTTTTTATTCATTTGCGTACCTTAATACATTTCTCATATTGTATTTAAAAAAGGCTTAGATGATCAAATGGAAAATCTGTCGGAATAATCGAGTTACTAAAATAATAGTTGCTGCTCTGCTTCTAAAATGTGCTGCAAACTGTGTGAGCGTTGGCATTTTCAGCAACACTGTTTATGCCTATTTTGAGGTTTTGCCGCCTCGGGCTCAGTCCTGCTGGCTAAATAACCATCTATAATGGGATGTAATTGGGGGGGAAAAGGAACCTATGAAATTAATTGTGCCAAACGTTCTCATTTGGAAGCTCTAGAACATTTATCACCTGAGAAACCTCCAAAATGTCTCCCTTTCACTGTTATTTTTTTGCATCAATTCTACAATTGGCTGACTCAGCTTGACTCAGTTTAGTTTCCTTGTTGCTTTGTCTCATCTAAGTTGCATCAACTGCCAAGTCCAAACCTTGACAGTTCAAACAGCTAACGCCTCAACTTTGACTAAGTTGTCTTGACCGTCTTTAGCAATTATATTAAACTAAACATTTCTAGTTAATAGAAATTTTGAAAAAGTTGCCCCAATTGATTTCATTATGTTTTTACATTATTATAGTCAATTGTGATTTGATCACAAAATCAAACCATACGACTGCAATTCCATACTTTCAAAGGGATACAAGGTGTATTTTTTTAATGTATTTTTAGGTACAAATTATTCTTATTGACTTTTTGCCAGTGATGAGTGTTGCTCTCTGGCTCGTTCCCCTTGTTTGGGCTGTTTTCTAGCAGACCTCCGGGTCTCCCATCAGAGCAGCAGCTGGCGTGTTTCTGCTCACAGGAGAGCCACTGATAAAGTGGCTTTATTGATTTATCTGCCAATATTTACTCACCGCTGCAGTACATGATGGCCCATTTACTCACCGCAGTCTGGGCTGATGTGGAGTCTATTTCTAGATTATGTTTTACAACCTGCTTCTTCCTAGCAAGAAATGCTCCATCAAATCATTCTGAGCATGATTTAATCATAAAGATGTGAATAAAGGAGGCAGCTTTGCCTCTACTACAGCAGTAGTGCCAATAAGTCTTTTTTTCTATACTTCTTACTTTCCTTCTTTGTTGGTGTCTTTTTCTTTCTTGTAAACCACAATTAGTTTTTTTCTTTAAAAAAATAATCCTACTCACTCGCTATGTCTTCATGCACGTTTGGTTAAAATTTCATGCTGGCATTTTGAGGATGTCTCATTATGATGCAATACATTCCCCCACACTTGCAATACGAAGCAGCAGTTTCACACCCTCCCAGTGTAAAAGATACTGTTTAAATACACTTGCCCCCCAAACCCCCCCCCCCCTCCCCTCAGCGGGAAACATGGCGTTAATGGGGTCCGAAGAACCTGCCTGATCAAAGGGTCCTGGATGTGTGAAAAGGAGGAGTTTGAGTGTAGTGTGTTTCCAATCCAGTAATTAGATTTTTTTTTTTTTTGGTAGGACGAACGAATTTGGGTAGGTTGATACTTGTACTGACATGCATTTATTGATATGCACATTTAATTTCCCCTTGAACTCAGTAAAGTATGTTTGAATTTGAATTATATTTTGCCTGCCCCTATTATATCCAGTTGGACAGTTGAATGTCCACAAACGATGTAGAAATTATTGCTTGAGATGCTTAAGATCAGGTGTGTTGAAATGCACCGATCAGGCTTTTACTGGGCCGATAATGATTTCAGGTATTCTCAAAGTCTGACCCACCGAATTTAGATTGTAGTTAATTTTTGTAAAGGCTGTAACATAAAAGAACATGGTGCAGCCTTTACGATAACCCACCATCTGTTTCTAGCGTATAGCACAATATACCAACAGTAACATTGGCATCATTTTGTAATTTTTTTAACATATCTGTATCAACCTGATAAGTAAAACTGACACAATATCAACAACTGCTATTTATTTTCCATCTTGTTGCCGTTTGTTTCTGGAGGAGGCTGGTCATGTGGTATTTGTTTGGTCATGCGACCGGGTTAGTGATGCAGCAAAGGATTGTGGGGAGTTTAACTGCAGTGGTGAAGACAGCAATGTTGTCAATTTATTTCAAAATCGGTTATTACCCGGAAAAATGTCAATATCGGTTATCAATACTGACCCCAATTTCCACCTGTGTGCATCCTTATCTTTTCCTATTGAACATGGAGAACTGGAACAGTCCTCTCTCCCCATCAGTAGGAAAGAATGCAGTGCTTAGATCCCTCGTTACTGGCTGATCCCAGCTTGTCAGACCTGCTGCCTGGCAGGCCGCTCGCCTGCGTGGCCTTGTGTAAACCCCTCTCTCCCATCCTTCTTCCTGACTCCGTCCCCTGCAAACCTCCGCCTTTCTGTCATCCACTTACATAAGGCCCCTCGCTGTACTCCGGGGTGACATGGAAGCAGAAGGCTGGGGACAGGAAATGCATCGTCATCCCCACCAATATGTGCAAAACAAAAGCACTAGTAGCAGTTTGCTGCTCTTTTGGACAGACAGCTACTGTGTTCATATGCCACAAATCTGGCCTTTATTGAAGAGAAGAAGGAATATGTAGTCTGCTTGCAGTTTAGGCAAACAGACTACCTTGTGTTACACACACTCAGAACGTTGTGTACGTAACACAGACCAGGACATCCCTACTTTTAATGTGTGACTGAACTCATGCTCAGTTCAACGCCAACTATAAACTCAACGTAGTCCGTCTTTGCTATCGCTGTTTCTAATGTATAAAAAAAACAATTTAAAACTTGAAAATAAAGAATGCTTAACCTGGTAAGGAGTTGTGTAATGCCTGCTGACCCGCCAGGCTTATGACACACTGAGCCTGGTGTTGTTCCATGGTTTTGAGTTGAAAAATATTAGAACTTACAGAAATTCGGAGGCCTCATAATTTGGAAAGAATAGTGTGTGAGGCCAACGGGCTGCTGCAGGGATGTGCTATTAAAGCCTGGCAGCCCGCCAGGCTTATGATGCACCGAAGGCAAGGCTGATGAGGAAAATCCTGGATCAGTGTTGTGAATGAAAATCATTTCACAAAACTTATTTACACAATCACACTCGGTGCTCACGCATTCTCCGGTGTGTAACATTTCCCTTGGTTACAAACTCCAACACTCGGCAGGTCAGGTGTTTTGAAAGATCGCTGATCAGCCAGAACACTGCAATCGGTGCAGCGGTGTCTGTCGGACATGTCTACATATTTGACAGAACGTTCCTAATGAGAAAAAACCCCCCCGCTGGTCTCGGGTCTCCGTTCCCACAGCGGAGCGACTCCCTCGCCTCCAGCCGCCTCCCTTCTCCTCTCAGGGCTCAGCTGTCGCAGAAATGTCAGGAATCCTCACCAGGCCACTCCTAAAGCCGAGGTGTGAAGCCTCTCTGCTGTTCTCTCCAAAAACTCCAGCCTGGACAGGAAGCGGCTCTGCGTTTTGATTTGTGCAGAGATTCCTCACTGACAGGGCGGAATCAGACCCACATGGCTCCGTCTGTGTCGTTCTTCCCCTCCGTCGCTTCCTGTCTCTTCCCAGCTGGATGGATCCAGAAGAAAAAACTTCTTAACAGTTTTCATATGACTCGCCTCTTGCTGTACTGATGGCATTTTTCATAGATATTATCACAAAAGGAAACAATATATTTAGAAATGTGTGATGAATGACGGTTTTGTATCGGGTTACAACAAGCTAAATATTTTTCTTTGCTAACCCTCATTCATCTGGTTCCCGACCATACGGCCAGAGCAAGCGGCCCTCATAGTCTTTTGTGTTCATGATAAACGTCCCGTTGGAGCCGGCGTGGCTGTTCCTCGGATAGCGGCCAACCCTGCATGAATGAAGTCATTCTCCAGCAGGCGAAGAGCCAAACGCAGCTCGAAGGCCCCGTCATGACCTGAGGCTGGAAAACTTTGGGTCCAGGTTGCGGAGTAACTGCAGACGCACCGGTCCAATGTGAATATCTGCACCGGTCCCAGTAGTAGAGCGGCGACAATGCTCCAGATCCATGGAAGATCTGTTTCATCTAAGGGATGACGTGCTACATTATTTATTTTACATTATATTTGCTTTTTGAACCATTTGAAGGAAGGTTTTACATGTTTGACCAAAATAATCAATCTGCTGGTTTTGTCTGTTCCTCTTTTTTTTTATTTTAAATTATTTGGTATTCTCTTAATTACACTGAATGAACAAAATAAAGTTGTGTTGTTTTGTGAGCTACTGGTGCAAATCAAATTGTAATTCAGTACATTTATGTCTGTGTTTAAAAAAACATTGTTTTCCTGTGTTGGATCCGCATCGGCCGACGCCAAACCTCGGATATCGGAATCCGTGTCAGTTGTGATGCAGAAACATCCTGCATGCTTATTGTTTTATTCAATAAAACAAAGTGGATTTGGACAAAGAATCGGAGGGCTTTAAAGCATCAGCTGCTAATCTGAAACCATCACGTAGAATTCTGAGCAGAAATGTGAGGTTAACCACGTCACATGCCCTTTTCTCCTCCTCTTCCCAAGTTCTTCTTAAAATTGTTAGAGTTCACCTGTCTGCTAACCGATAGTGTGTCCTACAGTTAATATTTCTGAGACCTGCTGGATGCCCCTGTGTGCTTCAGAACCTCAGTTTCCAGCTCGTTTGGATCTCTTTTGTCTTCCTGCTCTCACGTGAACAGATCCTATCAAATTACAGCTCACAGCAGTTTCTAAGCAGCTTATTTAGATAGAGCCCGGGTGGAGCCGCTTCATGTGTTTAGACTCTCTCACCGGGGTGTGAGGCGCGTGCATCTCCAGATGTTTACCTCAGTGTTTGGAGGTTGCAATGAGAGGCTCTATAGAAACTCACCTGAGTGGAAGAAAAGAAGCGTTTCCAACGTCACAGCGTCATTCCTCATCGTCTGATTATCTTCTAACACTTGGTCCAATTTGGTTTCCATCAGTTCACACAAAAGTCTTTGATATTCTCAAGATGATTCAGCCAAATGTGAAGGGTTCTTTTTTTTTTTTAAGTGACTAAAGGTTTTCAATTTGGTGAAATTGAAACAACTCAAAACAGGTTGGTGTAGACCTACTTTCTTCCTGCGAGGTATTCAGATGAGTTCTCAAAAGACGCAATCCACAGGAATGAGGCAAGTTCACCTCTGTCACTTAAAATCTTCTGCAGACATTTTATTGAGACAGGAACTTATGTGAGAACGTATTTAAATAAATTTGACTGCAACACTTGTGTTGGTTTCTCATGTCTGTTTTGGTAACTCCAACGTTTGTCAGTCCTACCTGAGACCTATTCTACCTACCTATACAGTTGCATCTCTATAAACTAACGGCGTTATTGAAAATGTGTTGACATAACGAGAAAACTGTTCTCATGTTTTGGCTTCTGAATATCAGTCAGTCAGCTCCAGCCGTCAGCCCAATTTATTCAAGTTTTTTCAAGTGTCTTGAGAAAAGCAACAACTGTCCAAGCTGGTCTGGTGTGCCTGTTTGTTCCTGGTTGGTTGTATCGGAGCAGAGATCTGCTGCCTCCAGCCGCCGCGGAACGCCGCTCTGAGTTCAGCGCATACAGGGGCCAGTCTCTCCTTGGACTTAGGCCCAGGCTGCAGTGGTGTCGGTGCCAGGGTTAGTGATGTCAGAGGGAGGCCCCACACGCACACACACACACGTTTAACAGCAGGTAATGTTGTGTTAGTGAATGACTGTTCCAGATGAGTGTGTGTTACATTTATCTGTGTTTGGTGTGAGGCCAGCAGCCTGCTCTCCTCAGGCTGCTCGGTAAACAGCCAATCACACAGCCTGCTGTAGGAACTTCATCCAGGCTGCGCGGCGTGTCGTGCTACATTGTGTTATTAATGGTGCATGGAGACGGTCGTCGTGGAGACGGAAGGTGGTCAGAGAGGCAACGTAAAGGAATAATCTGGCATGTTTCTTCTCTACTTGATTCCACAGCAGATGAGAGGATTGATCCTGAGGTGGTTTCGTGTTGCACAGGGACGCACCGATTGAACCCACAACAATAAGCAATAAGCCTGTTAATGTTGTGGTAAATTAAAATGAGCTCCATGATTTTCATTTGCATCATCTGATCTTGAAAGAGAATCTTGAAAAGTCGCAATTTTGAAAAAAATATTAGTATTCTTGCCTGTCTTCTTTCTCAATCACTCATATCAGTGATTGATATGTTCTAAATGGCGAGTTTGTTTTGTTGAGACATTATAATTAATTTCATTTATTGTTTTGGTTGTTTTATTATTTTTTGGATATTTAAAATGTCTTCCTCCCGTCCCAGTGCTGAATGAAATTAAAGTTCAAGTGTACTTGCGTTGTTCCTCCTTCAGTTCTCTGCTGAAACGCTGGCTCTGGTACTTTTACGATTAAAAACGATGAGGGCTAACCCTAACCCTCTTGTGTACCACCCCCATTTATTGCACACTTGTATTTTAAAACTTGGAATTCAGCAAATAATTTTTGAGTAAAAACGTTGAAGAAAATCAGCCGGCTTTCTGCTTTCTTCCCCAGCCACAACAAATGATGTGTGCTTCGATGCTCAGATACTAAATAAATTCAACTTCAGGATCTGAGATATTCAAAATGATTGTAGTTATTTTGTCCCAAATCGAGCTTACATGCTTTAAAGGCATTTGAACGGAAGCATATTCTCGCTAGCGGCGTCCAACAATAAGCACACTCGATTTAGTAATGGTTCAGTTGATTTTTATTTATTTTTTTAATCAGTACTTCAGTACAGGAACTATGCGGTACGTTTCCAACCACATTGAAGAATTCATTTTGTGACTCTGTATTTTATTAGCATCACATGATGATGATTTAAAATGCCTTGATTGACGTTTCTTGTTGTTTTGCTCTGCTTATGTTTGCTTCCCCTCCCCCGTCTGGATCAGAGGTCTTGGTGGAGTACGAGTACGACGCGCTCCACGACGACGAGCTGACCCTGCGGCCAGGCGACATCATCAAGAATGTGCGCTACATCGAGGAGGAGGGATGGATGGAGGGGGAGCTCAACGGCAAGAGAGGAGTCTTCCCAGACAACTTTGTTAAGGTGGGAGAACATCGATGGGTCACGTTTTCCTCTGTGCGGCTGACAACCTCCCTGTTCCTGGGAGGTTGAATTTGATCAGAGTAGCTCCATGTGTGGCCTACCTACAGGTTGGGTGGATCACGCAACTACAAAGCAAACGAAAAAACACAGCCACCATGCAGGGGGGTGGGAGGGGGGAATAATGCCAAACAACATCAGAACGTTTTTTTTGTAAAAATCTCTAAAATCGCAGACAATATTCCACATTTTCTGCTATTTAAAACAAATATGTAACTACAAGTTTTTTCCCCCACTACTTTTCTGTCACCAGAATGGAAAAAATTCTATTTCTTTATAAATGCATACAAAATCACACAATACATTTTGTGCATCAAAGGAAGGAATAAATTACCAAGTGTAAATAAAAAGAGCTATTTACACAAATGAAGCAGGTTTAGCTTCACAAGATGTTTTTTCTCTGATGTGTTTTAATTTATTTTTTTTTTTTATGAATTCAAACTCAAATTCGTGTCTCAAAAAAATTGTGTTTTTGAGACAAGAAAATCTTTCTTTTTAATTTTTAAAAATGCTCAATGTCAAAATATGTCGCATAAAAACAAAAGCTGCACAAAGTGAAAGCTTGTGCTTTCTTCCTAATAATCAGAAACTTTGTTCATTGTCATTTCTTCCATCTGTCACAGACATCTCCACTGAAGATAGTGATGATAATAACCATTTTGGTTTTTAGCCTTCGTAACTGCAGGCCCCGGCCCCAAAGGCAGAAATTTACACTCTGCACAGCCATATGCTATGTCTCATACTAAATATAATAAACTCTGACATGATTAGCTAACCTTTAATTATTTTACAGCTAAAACAGGCCACAGGAAATGAGCTCTAGCTCTTCAGCCGCTTTGTGCCTTTCAACCATTTGCTATTATTAACGGTTTATGTCATGAGTCAGCGTTTTGCCGTGGGCCGCTCCTCTCATCTTTCCTCGTCTCTCCTCCCTGCTCCTTCGATCCTTTAATCCTCACGGCGGGATAGGTAATCCGCTAAGCGGCCTGCCGCAGCCGGCGGGCCTAGATGTGTAATCCTGTAAGGAGCGAGCGGTTGAACTTTGCCCTCAACAACATGACGGTGGGTTAGTGTGCCGTGTCGTCGCAGTGAGCGATAAGAGGCAGGAAACATGTGGGAATGGGACACGGTAAGGCTGCCGGCTGACGGATAAATGCTAATATCAGGTTTGGAAGGATGGAACTGTGGAATCTGATGTTTGTGTGTGAGGACAGAAAGCTGGGAGGCTTGGGATTTGATTTACTTTTATTTACCGTCAGGTGCTTCTGGATTTACGACCATCCGCTTTCCTGTCAAAGTTTATTTTATCTCGTCGCCGAGTAAATCTGATGGTGTATATTTAGTCTGTATAATTTGACTGAAGTCTTTTCAGCTGTTCACACCAGACGTTTCTACTTGATCTAAACATAGTAAATATATAAATGACTTTTAGAACCTGCTATGTCTAAACAAAGTCACGTTAATGACTCTTGAGTGCCTTTAGCATAGCCACCTTTGTAATATTTCACTTTATTACCCATCAGCTGACACACACACACCCATGGAGACACATACCCAGAACTGTGTTGTATGCCTGTTCGTTCCTCATCCCCTCTAAGACAGGATGAAATACCTATTTAAACATTTACAAGCGGCTTTATGACGTTTTTCTTCACCGTTTGCTGTTTAGGTTTGAGTGAGACCAGCACAAAGTAAGTAGTTCACGATGGTAAAGTAGAATGAGGCAAAATAACGCCAACACACTTTGTTTGGCGTTATAGTTTAATTTCGAGGCTTTTAGGCTTTAATTTTTTCCAACTACTCTGGAATCTGTTGGGGAACTTTCCTCAGATTTTGGGATGGATGGATGTAACAGAATTGCCTACATAAAGCCTTTTTGAGATCGTAACTTCTTCCACATCTCAACGTTTCATAGGAAGGAAAGAAATTCCTGTCTGCCTTAATGACAGTTAACGAACTCAAATCTTTTTTTTTCTCTTGTCGCATTTAAATAATTAACACCCTGCGTGTGTTTAGGGTGTGGTGCCAGCACAAGCTCGTTCTTGTGAGCAGACTGTTGCTCTGCTTTCCCAGCTCAGAGTGCAGAGCTGGCGGTTTGCAGCTCACAGCCTCCAGGAGCAACAGGCCTGCAGCTGGCCAAGGTCCTCTGCTCTCTGTCTGGAGAGAAACCTGCTAATGCTGGACTCATCTTAATGTTTCCTGTGGTTTCACACTCGGCTGGATTTCCTCTCCACTGGAACTTTCATGTCAGCATTTGTATACCAGGAAGTAAGCCACGAACGAGGTCACCATACATCTATACACACACACACATTTACAGGGTACACAACCTTTATGGATCAGCGCATTTTTTACATTCCCTTATTTTCTTTTTGGTTGTAAATAAATAAAGAAAAGATGCGGTAAACCTAATATGTCATATTCTATGGCTCAGGTTTTTGAGGTGGGCAAAATGAGATTCATTGGTTGATGCAGCTTCCTGTCTATGAACTGTTGTACTGAGAAAAATATTTATCTATTTAATAACTTTCTGGGTGAACATAAGAAACGCACACTTTAGCACCTCTCTTCACCCGAGTGTCCAAGACATATGGCCGCAGATCCAATGAAACGATGACAAAGTCCATTATTGAACTACATCCGAGGGTGTCCTGGTACCAAGTGTACATGTGGACACCCTTGTGCCTGAACATGGTGTTCGTTATGGACAATCCATGACGAGCGCAGAAGACCAACAACAGAACACCACTCGGTGAACTCGGGTTCTCTTCGGGGGTGGGGAGGTTCCTCCTAGCCACGCCCTCCAGGTCTCACTTTCATTGCCCATGTGAGCATTGAAGTCCCCCAGTACAACAAGGGAGTCTCCAGTAGGGGCACTGTCCAGTACCCGCTCCAAGGACTCCAAAAAGGGTGGGTAATCTGAACTGCTGTTCGGCCCGTAAGCGCAAACAATAGTCAGAACCCGTCCCCCCACCCATAGGCAGAGGGAGGATACCCTCTCGCTCACACATTGCACCTGATTCCTTTGGCCCCTCCTACAGGTGGTGGGCCTATGAGATGGGGGACCCATGTCTTGTCTTCAGGCTGAGCCCGGCCGGGCTCCAGAGTGGTGCCCCGGTGACCCACGTCTGGGCAAGGGAACCCCCAAGTCCAAAGTTTCTATTCATCACAGGGGTCTTAGCCTACTAGGTCATTACAGCTAGAATTCGGATCATTGTAGCGCTCACCATTTCTTCCCTCCTAAGTTAATATGTGAAGCTGCAGGAAAAGGAGGGAAACTAAAGTGAAGCGTCTGAGATGGAGCCTAAATCTGCAATTCAGAGATTGTTCCACACAGATTTCACATTGGCAACTTAGTAGCTCGTCAGCAGCGTTTAATAATTTCCAATCTTACTGCTTACCCAGATCTCATCCACTGTATCGCTCCACCCAAACGTTAGTCTGACTTCAGGCTAACTAATGTAACATCATCATCTGTGATGCACACTGCGGTTTTATATGGGGTGGAGATTTAAGTTTATTAAGTGACTTTCGGTCGTTGATACAGAGATGTGACAGCGGCACCTGTTCCCCTGGTCTGACCACATGTCTCTGAGCTCAGTGGGAAAACCCTGATTCCATTCCTGATTCTCTGTACCGTTTGGACTTTTTTGTTCGGGAGTTTCCCAGAATCAGCCTCTTTGGCAGCTGCTTTACGGCCAGCCTCCCTGACTCGACCGGAATCAGCAGCAGGCCAGGCGCTCCATTTAGACACGAGCGTCTCGAAAGTTTTACGACGTCGCGCCTGCGAAGCGGCTGAAGCAGCTGCCACAGGTCGCATTTCGCTTCTCCTCACCAGGCCTGGTTTACACGTCCTCTTTCTATGGAAGGCAGTCGATGCGTCTGTGCACAGTTCCTGTATGGAGCGTTCTCCCTGACCACATTCAGCAGCACTCTGGATGGCCACAGCCGGTTTTTGATGCATTAATTTGCATTGTAGAGAAAACGGCACTTTTTTTTTTTCTCCAATAAATGGGAAATGTTACTTGAAATTAAAGCGTTAGACATTTATTCATGTTCTTTTTCCTTAGGAGCTGAAAAAGGATCCCAAAGAGGTCAAGGAAACCAGAAGTGAGCCAAAGGAGGAGCCCAGCCAGCCTCAGGGCAGAGAGAGCAGCGTGGCCAACCTGGTCAAGAGGATAAGCGTCATCGGCATCCCCACCGGGGGATTCCAGCCCATGCCTCCCGCAGCATCAAAGAGTAAGAGTGGGATTTCTTCTGCCACAATTTTCCCATTCAGTTCTGGTCAAACTAATTTTAACAGCAGCAATTATGTAATATTAAATTATTGACCAGGATAAAACAGCAATTTGCTTAGTCTTCCCTTGCTTCTTAACAGAAACTAATCTGTTTATAGATATATATCAAGGGAGAATACTGTACATATTTTACATATCAGAACATCAGCAATTTTCTCAGCTTTAAATTAAACCATCCATCCATCCATACACCCTTATCCCTTAGTGGGCTCGGGAGTGTGCTTTTTGCCTGTCTCCAGCCAACGTTCCAGGTGTCGCAGGGCAACACAAAGTCAGACAGGACCAGCAACCATACACACACACACACACACCTAGGGAGAATTTGGAGAGACCAATTAATCTAACAGTCATGTTTTTGGACTGTGGGAGGAAGCCGGAGTACCCGGAGAGAACCCACGCATGCGCAGGGAGAACATGCAAACTCAGTGCAGAAAGACCCTAGGCCGGGAATCCAACCCAGAACCTTCTTGCTGTATGGCAACAGAGCTACTAGCTGTGCCACTGTGCAGCCTAAATTAAAAACACATTTCTAGAAATCAAGGCACTGCCATCGTTTTTGTGACTGATTCTTGCTCATGCCTCATTGGAACCGTCTGGTTTTGTGGACATGACTCGCTGTGTAGCTAACGCTAATGTCGCAAGCGCTAGCGGCTAACGGGCGATGTCCAAACCAGTAATGTACATCAATGGAGAAATCCTACAACCGCTAAAATCCAACACCATTACGTTTTTGTTTTCATTTTGTGAAGAAGGAAGCTGTCGTCGTTAATGGTTTTGTGCAGATTTCTTCAGTAGTTCTTGGTGCAGCGCCCCACACAGGCGACGTGGGGAGGGACAGTTTTTTTCAGTGAATTTGGATCGTTTGACACAGTTCAGTGAGACTGAGAACCACAGCAGCTGAAAAGTTAACAAACGTTGAAATTTTGGTCCCTAATCCAACTCAGTCTAGCAGACTATCAGGTGTGAAAACAGCCATTAAAACCTCAGTGGTTAGCAGCACAAGCTGGTTGTGATTAACAAACAACCTTAGTCATGTTGTTGATCCACAAACCCTGTGCTCTCATTTTCTTCCTTCTTATCGATGCGCACTTGCTTTGCTTTTACATATTAATCATCATGATTACTACTAATATAATAAACTCCGTCTTAGTCTTGTCATTGTAGGATTCTACCGGCCGGCTCACCTAACTGCTGGGTCTTTTTGTTTTTCCAATCTTACTTTGTCCCAGTGTATGTTAGTTCTGTAAAGAAAGCTGCTGCAATGTGATGTAGGAGCCACGTTTACGGGACATATATGTGCAAAACCTTTTCAGTAAACTGCTAAAATAAAAAGAACGTAATTTCACATTCGCTGCGTCACGTTGGCTTCTCATCGAGGCGTTGGCGTGACAAACCCCTCCCACGTAGGCAGGGTTTGTCACGCCAACGCCTCGATGAGAAGCCAACGTGACGCAGCGAATGTGAAATTACGCTAATGCATATGCTGCGTTTCAGGGAAATTATAAATGGCGTTTATTCAAAGACCAGTCGCATGAAAAATTTTTTTTTTTTTTTTTTTTTTTTTAAAGGTATTCAAAAGACAGCGCGGCTAAGTTGATTAATTCCAGCCGAATTGTGTAGGTTTGAACCTGAGAACATCTCTTATTTTTCATCTTCACGAATTAAATTTGACCTCATGATGTTCTGACGGTGTGTGTGTGAGCTTCCATGTGTAGTCACGCTTCCAGCTGTGTGTGTGTGTGTGTGAGTGTGTGAGCTGCATACCTCCCATGTGTCGGGTCTTGCTCAGTAATGCCGTAACAGATACAGTTTGCGTCTGGCGCTCTTGCTGCTGTCTAAGAGTTCCTGTTCTCAGAGAGCGCTCAGCTTATCAAAGCTGAAAACATGAAGTGAAACCTGAACTTCTCGAGCTAAATGCTAGATCTGTTGTTTACCGTCTATTTCCTGTCACAAAGTGATGAGCGTCTTGAAGCAAGTGCAGAATGTTCCTGTTGTTGGAAGTGTGAAAGGAAGAAAGGTCTGATCTGTCTCCTGCTCAGGCGGGAGGCAGCTGGATTCTCTATTTATTATGCGCTTAAATGGCAATAATGTTGTTTTTTTCTGCAAGATAGGAGTTTTAAGTCAGGCAAGTATCTGATCTGCCTGAAAACCTTTGCTGTTAGGGATGCATCGGTCAGCTTTTAGTGGATCTCTGGGTTTTGCAAAGTTCTGACTCGGTTGCAAATTGCATAATAAAAAGCATCGTTATGACGACACGCTGAAGGCGGAATGTCAAAGAGAGCAGGAGCTTCTTAAAGAGACAGAAGGCCATTTTCAAGGTGCCAAATTAGAAAGTAAAATTTTTTTGTTTGTTATACACAGCATTTTTATAACAACTGTAGGTAACATTGTTACTTGATTATGTTATAAAATGCCTCTAAAGTACATATCACAAGGTTATTTTCTAACATCTAAAATATATATTGCTCAACCCGAGTCTGTCTGTGTGCATTCCTGGAGAATACAGGTCCTTACCTCAACTCTGAGACATCCAAAGTGTTGGAAACATTTCTAAGTCCAGCGTGTTTTATAAGAGACGCAGAGGAAAGCTTTGACTCCTTTCAAACATGCCTGAACAGAACATGAAATACAGTTTCCTTTTTAAATAATCTTTATGCATCTTTTGACTTCATTTGAAACACGTTACTATTCAACTTGCTAACTTTGACTCTCCTCATTGCAACACAATTGGAACCAGAGACAGCCCATCTTAGTGTTACTGCAGAAGCTAACAATGACAGTCATCATTATCGTACGACCAAAAATTACGATAATAAGAATAATTTGAAGCTGGATGTATATGAAAAGACAGCAAATAGATAAATCCATAGATATAGTCATTAATTATGATATTAACACAACAAATTGTTGATTCTACACCTTAACTGCCTGTACCTTTTTACTTTTTCATTATTTTGTTTTTTTTTTTTGTTTGGGATTAGAAGTACTTTCCACTAGGTATTGGTTTTATTAAAAAAAACATTTTGTTGAATTCAGACGGTCAGCAGCTCACAGTCCAAATCAGCTACAAAGCTAATGTTAGCTTAAATGCTTTCATTTCAAATCCAATCCCAAAGGGAAACCAAATATCATAATATCACGTTGGCTTCCTCTAAAAATAATGAGTAATGATAATATAATCTGTTTAGTAAGTCAACGTGAGTTTTTAAGTCCAAATTAGCCAAAAAGTTAATGTTAGCTTATATGCTATAATTATGATTCATACAAGCAGAGTGACGTCTTCTTATTCAGTGGGCGTTAAACGATAGCTGTAAAACTTTTTTGCTGTTATGAAAATGTCATTTTATTCACATTTATTGTAAATCAATATGAATTTAATGCCAATCGTGGTGATTCATTGTAAAATTTGGATAGAAATGCATCCAAATTTTTCAAGCACTTTGAATTGTGGCTCTTCAAAATGTGGCACTTAAAATAAAAACTTGTATTTCATTTTGTTTTATTATGTTTTTAAGCTTTATTCCAAACTTGTATGTGCTATTCAAACAGCACATTCTGTTTAAATAGGCTGCAAGTTTGACATGATTCACGGCCAAATTTTCCACTGCAAATCTACCGAGTTACAAATTTTCCACAGTTCTCCCTACAGAGTTGTTTTCTTTTGTTGTTGTTGTTTTTTCTTAAACGTACGCTTTTCTGGTTTTCCGTCTCTGAATTGCATCTTCTCTTTGCTAAACACCCGGCCTTCAGGCTGGGCGTGGCTCCCACAGCACAATCTGAGAAGGGTCCCCCTGCAGGCTTTACGCCTTTCTTTGCTCACTTACCTGTCAGTTGCGAGATCCTGACATTTGAGAGCGAGCGCAGATCCACAGACACACATGGACGCTTTTTTGCTATAAACAGACTTATTTTTGTTGTTTTGTTTTATTGTCCTTGTCCCCAACAGAGCCTAAGAGGAGGCAGTGCAAGGTACTGTTTGAGTATCAGCCGGCAAACGAAGACGAACTGGAGCTGAAAGTCGGAGACGTGGTCGACATCCTCGAAGAGGTACCTTAAACGTTTCGGTCGTACATTCTTCTCACGGTCGGAATCTCACCAGCTCCTTTTAAACGCGGCTCTGCTGAAGCAAGAATGCCATATTGCCTGCTGGTTTTTAAAGCGCCAAGCATCTCCCGACTGTTTTTGTTCTCTGCAAGTCGGAGCACGCAGACCAAGCGAGCAAATATCTGCTTCTTCATCGATTCGTTTTCTTCCGGTGGCAGGTCGAGGAGGGCTGGTGGAACGGCAGCCTCAACGGCAAATCCGGACTGTTTCCGTCCAACTTCGTCAAAGAGCTGGAGGCCGGAGGAGAGGAGGTGGAGGCCAACGACACGGCGGCTGACAAACCCGGTAAAGTTGATGGGCTCGGCAGCATTTCTAGAGACACTGCAGGCTCAGAGGAGGGAGCAAAAGGAAAACTAAGTCATCGTAGGGGTACTGGAACGCCGCTCTGAGTTTGACATTTGGAAGAAATGTTACCAAAACAAAGCGACGTGTCTTTGCAGCGTGTGAACAAATGTCAAGGTGTGTGCTGGCAGGAAACTCCAGTTTACAGATTGGAGTTCATTCAGCATAAATATCAAAGAGACTAAAAGGTAATTACTTAATCTAACATTCCAAATAGACACTTAATGGTATTGCTGCCAGCACGATGTTTGTCGTCAACGGCGTCAAACGTGGAGCCTTAAATTTTCCAGTTTGATTTCATTTATGAAGTGTATTTAAAAAGCATCTAATGTGACTGACCAGCTGTGAACGGGTGATAAATCAATTTTACTGATCAATCAAATTTACTGCCTCTGAAGTTTTACGTTTTTTGGGAAATGTTAGTGATGTCAGCCCGCCCAGAGTGAACCATCTTGTTTTACAGCTAGTACTTAGCTAGACTTTGAAGTCGGGGGCAAATCCCACAAGGAATGATGGGGGGGAAAAAAAAAAGTTTTTGAAAATATTTTCTGTCATTTGCAATTCCTTTTTAAGAAAAAAGAAATGGAAAATGAATCAACTAAAATTAGGTCTGGTGTGAAGAAAAGCTGAGATTTTATTTTAAAGCCATTTCACCTACGCCTCTCTTTCGCTCTTTTCTTTCTTTCTTTCTTTCTTTCTCTGTCTCTCTTTTTTTTGCTCTCTTTATGTCCTTTTCTTTCTTAGAAAAAAAAGAAAAAAATTTAATCTAAATGTATTTCTATCTTTTTTTTTTCCATCACTCTTTCACAATCTCTCTACCTAGCTAGCAGAAAGGACAGGGAGAAACAAATCTGTGCATTACACCTTGTACAGAATTCTCCACTGTGATGTATGGTGGCGGAAGCATCATGCTGCAGAGGCGCTTATGCTTGAAAAAATAAAATAAAAAAGACAGTATATTGGAACCAAAACAGAGGCTGCAGAAAAATATGATGAAGTCATCTGTTTATGTTAGAAGCGGACAGGTTCAAACTCAACCATTTGGCTCATTTCACTGTTTGAGTCATGTTAAAACTTCTAAAAAATGAATCTCACACCAGTAAATTCAGAACCCAGCTTTTACAATCCACATTTTAATACCTCACTGTTATGTAAAGTCAGAAAGAATGAAGCGGTCACACCGATTCCTCTGTGCTGCCAGACGGCAGCGGGGCCGAGCTAAATGTGCCAGCCTGCGTGCGGCGTCCCAATTAGAACGTTGCCACCTTGGTCTCAGCACAACGGGGAGAAGAAGTCATGCATACAAATTCACTGATTGCTGTAAGCTGACCATCCTGAGGCCTGGAGTCAGGCTGCCTTACTAGCTGAGCAGATTGCTCTCTCTCTGTACACAACAGAACAGGGACAGAAGTAAAAGTGGAAGAAGCGTTGGTGTGGTCAGTTAGCTGAACGAGCCTCAGATCTTGGACAATGTCTGATCTCTCTAAATATAAATTCAGTGGTCCCTCGCCATATTGCGGTCACACTGTTTCGCGGATTTTTTTTTATGCGGCACTGCATTTTTTAAATTCTGTGGCAAAATTCTACTGCATGAATCAGACCACTTTGTTTTGTGTCTTGATTGGGTCAGTGGACATCATCAAGGCGCTTTGTTTTGTGGCTTGATTGGCCTAGAGAGAGTCGGTCTACGTTGTAGCCTGCGTTCTTAAACTGTAGTTTTCATATCGATTCCTGATCGCTTTTGCTTTAATACGGTAGTGTTACTTCGCGGTGAAGTGTGTTGGCGATTTTTTTCTGTTTCTTTTTTCCGTTGAAAAAGTTGGATTTATTTCAAGCCTCATGTCGGGTGAGTAATCATTCAGAATTTCATCATGTTGTTAAAATGATGCAGGTTTCTGAGAGTGTAAACTGTGTGACAATGTGGAAAATGTTAATGACAGTTTTGGAAAGATTTATAAAGAGTGCCAAGCGGGGTTATGAGGCCTTAACATGTATTTGAATATGGAATAGGGAAAAATTAAACAGTCACCAGTTTGCGGATTTCGTTTATCGCGGGACTTTTTCAGAACCGAACCCCCGCAATAAACGAGGGACCACTCTACTTGAGATTTTCTTTAACAACCTGACAGATGAATTCACTGTCGCTCTCTCACTCCAATGTTGTGCTTAAAGTATCGAATCAGAACCTGGAGTAAAGAAAACACAAATCGCATCCATAGGGGAAAAAAAAAAATTGAAGTTAAAAATTGTTTAAGACATGAGGGCGTTTTTGATGATCTAGTCACCAAGTGATTTCCTGAAACAGTTCAGTGATGTAACATTTCTTAGTTCTAACTGCAGAGTATTCCAAGGATTTTAAGTCCAAGCAGGAAATAAAACTGACTGGAAGAATTTTGCCTAAATAGTATTTTACAGTCTTTCCTCCTAACTGCTCTTGTAAATGTAATTGGACAAGGCCTTTTATTAGCAATGGTGGAGCCAAACCTCAAAGCAGTTTATGTACAAGTATGACATCTGAATAGATTATCATGTTTTCACAACTCAACAAGTTATACTCATGTAATATTGTACAATTATCTTCAAAGTCTATTCTAGAGTCTTGTTATTGGTTGTAGTGTGGTCCAACGCTCATAGAACCAACTCCTCATTCAGTATTTTGTATGAGGATTACAGCATTTAAATCTAATTTTGAAGTTGTTCCCAATATAGAACTTGATATGTGCAATAAATTACAAGTTCTTAGTATCTTGAAGGATCCGAACATCCCCAAGAAGTACAGTCTTCTCCATTCCTTCTTTTAGACTGCGTCGATGTTGGACAATGCAGGACTGGAGGAGATCGCGGCAACCTGTTCCGTCTGACTTTGTTGGGTTTCCTTGCAGATGGAAGTGGAACAGAACCAGCTGCCACTCCCACATCTCCTCAGCCGGACTCTGGAAACGGAGCCACCCATCAGCCCAGACGGATCATAGGCGTCGGCTTCGGAGACATTTTCAAAGGTGGTCCGGTGAAACTAAGGACGCAGCCCAGCCCCATCACAGAAGACAGGAAAATCAAAGACCAAGAGAAAGACAAAGCTGGTCTGACTCAGGTATGGCTGGTATCACATGTAAAAACACTGGATCGTAGCGGCCTGAACCAGAACCGTCTCTGGTTCTCACTAATCTGAGCACAAAGGTTAGGAAAACCCCCCCTGTAGAGCTGAACACTTACAATCCTGATGCCTTCATTAAAATTAATCTCTGGCTTGTGTTTGTTGTGAACAAACTTATTTCTGCTCTCATCAGCACAAGTGCAGATTACCTTTTGTTTCTTCCTGTGGATTTTCAGGCAGGTACAGCATTGTTTCCATCTCATCTCCCCTTCTGTAGTTCTCTGGACAAAAAGCACTGCTGCACCAGGTTGTTATGCTGCTTGGTGCTGTAGCAGAAGCGTGTGATTGTTGTGGTCACATATATGAGCTGCAGAAAGTAGAAGGGGGTGAGCTTTAACCCTCACGAATTGCCATCCAGCAGTATGACGAGAAAGTTAGCCATTTCTTTAAGAAGAAAGCATGGCCGCCTGCCCATGATGGTTGTGCCATCTACAGAGGTAGCGATGACGTCAAACTTGTTTGGCCCTACAACTCTTTGTGAGCTGCGTGTTTTAACAGATTTCCTTGAGTAATTGGATTGAGGTTTTGGCATTTCTGCTTTACCCCATCTGTGGTCCAACCATCAAGCGGTTCAAGTTCTAATAACAGAGAAGCAGTGACTGTAGAGCAGGGGTGCCCAAACTCAGTCCTCGAGGGCCGGCTTCCTGCATGTTTTAGTTCTCTCCCTGGTGGTAGCAACAACCTCCTCAGCAAGTCAATGTTCTTCTTAGACCTTCCAATGAGCTATCATTAGATCCAGGTGCGTTAAGCCAGGGAGAGAACTAAAACATGCAGGATGCCGGCCCTCCAGGACCCACTTTGAGCACCCCTGCTGTAGAGCTTCATGAAGAGTCCAGATAGAGTTTTGATACTAAATGAGAACTTAGGATAAAACTAGTGTTGTCCACAAGCAAAGTATATCAGGTCAGATAAAGCAGAAAGAAAGATGTGAGGGGGTACTTGATTGACCAGATATTGTCTTGCCCAACAGGTTTCTGCCTTCTCACTTTGCTGATGTGTGAATTTGTGTCTAAGTCACTTGAAGGGGAAGTATTGCTCTTCTTCTCAGAAACTGTAGCCTGGTCTGATTCTCAAAACCAGCAGAAAGTATAGCTCAGTTCCTCTGATAGAAAAGCATTGACCTCCTCCAGGTTTTAGCTGGTTTGTCTAGTTTACTTAAACGGGCCTTTTAGGGTGTTTTGACCTGACAGTCCAGTAGATGGCCCATCAAGAAATCATTGTTTGATTGGGGACCAAAGTTTACAACATTTATTAGATTTTCAGCTGTTGCGGTTCGCTTTCTCACTGCGCCGTGTCAAACAAACCAAACCATTTGAGCAACTCATTCACCTCCCGATGAATCACTGAACAGTACCTCTGAACATGAAACTGAGCGCAACTTCCTTCTTCACGAAATTAGAAGCAAAGTTGTGGCATTTTCTCTTTTGTCTTTGACAAATGTGCCAAGCAAACACCCTTTAAAAATTGGCTCACCAAGAGCCATTCATCTTGCTAGCACTATATATGTGTTTGTTTGGCTGTATTTACCCAGAATGCCCTGCACTACAGTCCACTTAATCTACTGCCACTGCCAAGCGGACCAGGTCCCCTCAGTTCACATATGCGTTTGAACTGAAGCAGAATTCACTTCAACCGAACCTAGACTTGGGTTTGTAGGGAGACCAGATTTCATGACTTTTGATCCGCATCAGAGTTCGATTGTGCAATCACACCTCCCTAAACGAACCGGACTTTCTAGACGAACTGGAGTTTTATTAAGGTGTACTAAACAGCTCATGTGAATGCACCCTAAGTTTTCTGTTGTTGTTTTTTTTTTTTTTGCACAAACTTAGGGTGTAAATAACCCTAAATGTAAAAACTTGGGGTGCCACAGTGTTTAAGCTACTGTAGCAAGAATTTCTCCAATAGTCCACGGTACTGAATAGTTTAAAAAAAAAAATTAAATATTCTTGTGCAAAGTCTTGTCCATTTATCCAAAAAAATTGCTTCAAATGAGCTGTTTGTTATTAGCAAATATGCTAACTCTCAGGGCATGCAACCAATATTCCAAAACATTATTTTGGAACATATAGAGTCGGGAATAAACATTATTCCATACTCTTTACAAGCAGCCAACTTTCTGTTTGTTTTAGCAAAGGAAAAGTACCGGAAACTTCCCTTCCTTCAGCTGACTGTCGGCTCACAGCGGGCGGGGGCAGAGGGAGGGCTACTTGGTTCTACATTCAGCCAAGGGATACTCCAGTTTCTCCAGAAACAATAGTAACTAAAACATGACAGCCACACTAGATTTCATTACTGCGAGGGGAGGAAGTAGTGTGGGTTTTAAGACAGAGAATTGGCACCTTGTGATCTGAGACAATGATCTGGAGCTGGAAAAGGTTAGAGTGTTGTGACTTTTTTACACTCATATATTGTTCAGTATATTTTGCATGATAAGTGACTGATTTACGTTTGTACGTTAAGCCTAATTTACATGATGATTATTATTAATTGAATTTAACATGATTGTATATAATTACAAAAGGCAAAGTGAAATATATTTAAGTGTGAGACATGATTTGTTTGGTCAGAGGAAGTCTTTTATTTTGAAAAATGCTTAACAGGATCTGGTTCTGCCTTTTGTCACTTGCTTCTCTTGCTTTTGTTGATTTCGGTTGCTGGGTAACGAGCAGCTGTTGCCGTTTTTCTTCTCAGTAAAAGCTGAGCCGAAATGTCCAGTAAAAGGCATCAAGACCTCGGTCTTGATTAAAGAAGCTTTCATTCCATAAAATTCTTCTCTCCATGTCCTATAAGCAGAGGAGTGTAAGAATCATGGAGGTGCTGTTCATGAATGATGAATAGGCGGATTGGTGAGCACTGTACTGGTCTGTTGTGGTAAAGAGAGAGCTGAAAGGCAAAACTTTTGCTTGATTTGCTTTTGGATCTGAATTCCTGCTCTCTTCTATCTCAACAAGATTGCTGATAATAGCAGCTAAAGTTAGTTTCCTCTGTAGGGCCTGAGCACTCTCCCTTAGAGATTGAGTAAGAAGCTCGGCCATCAAGAGCCGCCGTTTCTCCATATCAAGATGAGCCGGTAGAGGTGGCTAAGGGATACCTCGGCAGGGAGGAGCTGGTCCCAGTGGCTAGGGAGAGGGAAGTCTCGGCCTCTGATTAGGCTGCTGCCTCCATGAGCCAACCACGAAGACAAGACGCGGAAGATACCGGATAAATGTTTAGAAGACTGTGTGTCATTAGAGACGTTTAGTCTTTCGAATCCAATTGGAAACTTTCTAAAGAAAAGATGGAAGGTGGGGAGGTGTGCAGCAAAGGTCCCGGGGTTGAGCTCATGCCCACTTAGGATGACTTCCACGAGGACTAAAGCTCTCTGTATTTGGTCAGCTAGCTACACCAAAAGCAACCCTAAATGCTACTGCAGTTGCTGACCTCTGAAAATGTCCCATTAACACCATGCCGTCACGGTGAATGTGAATGTGCCAAATCAGTCTTTCCGCTGATTTGGCACATTTGTGGCACCGGAAACGCTTTCCTATTACCTTGTACGAAATATGTTCTTTACGTTTAACTAAAACTTCTAATGAAGACCCAGTGTCAGCGCAAACTGTTACGTTTATGCTGATTTATCAGACTAGATATTAGTTTTATGTAACAAATGGAAACCCAGGTTTATTTAATCCTCTTTCTTTTTTTATTCTTGACCTTGATGTATCAAATAGAAACTGATGCAGAGTTTCTGCCGTCTGACACAATTAACACTCCTCCTTAAATAGGGTAGAGTTTAACTTTGTGTTCAAACTCTCCCCTCCTCTCTCTCTTTCTCTCTCCACATCAGCCGTCACAGTGTTTCACCACTAACTCTCCTCACTTTCCTCTGCTCCTCACCACATGCTTCATGCTCTCTTCTCTTTTTAGCATCAGACTCTCCCATATAACATCGACCCGCCCTTCTCCCACCTGTGTGCCGAACCAAGCGGCACTGTAGTTGTGGCTCCGATTTTCCTCACCTCCCTCCATTAGTTCTGGTCTCTAGTCGCCATACATCCAGCTTCTACCAGCGGAACACATTCGTACTCCATGTATCGACTCGTCCAGATAAGACTCCTCCGCGCAAAAGCCACATTCTCACCCATGTCCGATAAATCACTCCCATCTGTATGGTTTGCTTCATTTTAGCCAGTCCCATCATTACCATCTGCCGCAAAGCCTGCCCATCCCAACATGACTGACTCCCAGAGGGCGGAAGTAGACTTCAAGCACAAAGGTAAAACCCCGTTCAAAGCCTGGAACTGAAACGCGACTGATGCAACCGGCAAACACGCCTGGTTAATACATTGAAAACATTCAATACAATGAAAACATTGAGTTGTGCCGCTCAAGATTTGAGCGTAGTCCTGTCATGATGTCGTCACATCAACATTACTTTAATTCTGATTGAAGTAATTCAAAATCAAATGTTTTAATTGCACTTTAAACCTTTAAGTTGGCCTCAAATTCGCTGATCAAAGGTCTTAAACTAGGACTATTCAATTTTGTATGTAGTTTTTTATTTTATTTTACTTTTTCTCGGTCAGGGAAAATTGGGAGTCGCGGAAGTTTCTGTGATTCGGGGTGGTTGGAAATTAGCTTTCTGTATGCTGCATGATTCCATATTACTTCAAATACCAAATTGAAATCTATTTTAAAACAACATGCATGAGAATTGTTGTAGATTTTTTAAAATTTATTTACATTTTTTTTAGTGACTACTAACAAGGAGTCTCTGATCTCAGGTTAAATTGTGCAACTGTGCCCCCTAGAGGTGTAAATTCGTAACTGCATTGTCTCTTTTCTAAAGAGTGAAACAGCACTTTAAAAAATGTTTCCATCAGTGAAATATGGGTGATTTGTGTGTCAAACACACACAAAAAATGTCTGCAGGTATCACTCCTGTATTCCATTAATCTGGAGCTTTTTAGAGAAGCTCCAGGAGAAAAGTGTTAGAAATGCAGCAGGACAAGAAAGTGACACAGGAAACGATTTTCTGGACATTTTAGGCTAAAATGAAACTTTTTTTCTGATGCCAAAGACAGTCAAACACGGTGGTGTCAGTATCATGCTGAGGGGATGCCAGCAGAGAGTCACTCCAAAGCAAACAGTAAAGGCCAAACCTGAATCTAGTAGAGAATCTGTTGAACTATGATGTGCATCTGTTTGTCTTCTCTGAACTGTTTTGCCAAGAATGTGCAGAAACGTCCCCTTGGAGTTCAGATCTTTAAGCTGAACTCCGTCGTGTTCTTGTGCGCCTTTCCTGCTGTGCTTTGTCGTGTTTGTGTTCAGTTATTGTTCGTTGTCGGGTTATGTGCAGCTGCCACGGCGAAGGAGTTCTGCAAGGTCAAGTATGCCTACGAGGGCAAGAACGAGGACGAGCTGAGCCTCAAGGAGGGAGAGCTGGTCCACATCCTGAGCAAGGTGAGCGTCCCGGGCCTCGCTCTTGTTTTCCCAAACATTTGACTTGGTGTGTGGGTTGATTATTCCTGCCAACTCGTCGATCGGAGACAGGAGAGCTGTCGTCAGCTTGGACGCCTTTAATCATGACTTCTGCATCCTTCTGTCAAAAGTGAATGTGTGAGCTCCATGCTAATGCGGCTGGCGTCAGTCCGAGTGACAAATTGTTATCCCCTTGCGGCTTACAACATATGAGACGGCGTCTCTGCAATTTAAAAGAAATTAGAGTAAAGTCTGTAACGATTAATCGATTACCAAATGAGCCGATGGAGCTTTTCAAAATCTATTCACTACGATTAGTAGTTTCAGTCCTCCAAACGTGCATAAATGACACATTTTCATCACAGTATTTGATAATAATAACAATATGGTAATGTCATGTAAGGCTGAAAAATTAGTAGCGACGAATTGCTTATTGAAATAATTCGTGATCAATTAATAATTAACCGAAGGATACAGTCTGAGGAAAGACCGTTTTCTAAAAGAACTGCACACTCGACTCGTCAAGTGGCAGTTTTAGCTTCACCTACTTGAAATCCTATAAAACATTTCTTTAAATAAACATTGATATGTTTTTATTGTTGTTATTATTAATCGATCTAAAATAAAAAATCATCAGATCAGTCATACACTCTACCTCTACTTCACATGTTGGATTTTCTTTTTTGTTGGAGACGCATCCTTTGCTGCAAATGGTCAAGAGTTTACTAAAAGAAACGCTTTGTTGTTGTTTTTATTAGAACAGAGCAGAATATACTTTATTGATCCCCAAGAGGAAATTGCTTATTTGTTTACAAGCTACTTCATTCAAAGTGTTAAATAGTATTTAGTACAATATAACCATATTTACTACTAGTTTAGCATTAAAAAAAGTATTGACATATTTCCAATATTGCATAAAATAAAAGTGGTTACGTGAGAAATTCACAGGTGTTTTTTTTTTTGTTTGAATGATTTATGATTAGAATAGTGAGTAGCTGCAGCCTCAGTGTCATGTTTTACCATCGCTGCAGAAACAGCCTGGAAGAGCACAGTGTGTGGTTGGTGACCTGCTGCCATCTAGTGGATCTCAGGAGAAATTGGCAATCATCAATTTGACTGTAGGAAATGAAAAGCACGGCGTTTTGAAAACTGACTCCAGTGATGCCTTCTCCGACAGGACACGGGCGAACCTGGGTGGTGGAGGGGGGAGGTCGGAGGCAGAGACGGGGTCTTCCCTAACAACTTTGTTACGGTCGTTCCTGAAGTGGAGAAGGAGGTGAGACGTTTGATCCCATCGGCGCTTTCCGTTCTTCTGCCTTCTCGTGGAGTTTCCGCAAACTCTCGAGATGAAGAGGAACATTTGCAAGTTCAGGTTTAGAATCTGCTGCTTTGATTGCGAGTAACGTTTCCCCGGTCAGTCACCAGGTGCATGTTGTTTACATCTGGAACTCTTGTGCATGTGCACAATGCCAGCGGGCAAAAAGATTGTTCTTTCACATTCCCTCCACAGCTGAACAATCTCATTTACTGAATGAAACTTGGAGATGGAGGTATTAATTAATGCTATGCGCCACAGCAAAGGGAAGATGAATGCAGAAAATCCGTTTAAGAAAAACTCAAAACCACTCGTTTTTTTTCATTTTATTGCCCTTTGTGTTGGCTATGCTACTCACAGATTCATTGCTATAGCAACTGCCAAAGCCAGGATTCAACATCAAAAAGACACCCAAGCATTTCTCACACAAAGCAAAGAACATTCGGTCCGTTACAGTTTTATGTTTTTAGGCCAGATGTTTATTTTGTGATTATAAATAAGTGATCACTGTGGCAGGTTAGATACCGCTGCTACTAGCTAGTGTAATGTTAGCTAAACGTCTGGTCTACTGATGATTTGTCAGAGATGGTGTGCAGGTCGCATTATTTTTATTTTCTGGCTGAACCAAAAACTTTTTCCTGACCTTGTTATCTAGTAGTCTTAGTGTTGACAATTGGTACCAAAGCATCACATCCTCTCTTCTCTTATAAATCTTTTATAAATCACAAACACATTTAAGATATTGACAACTTGACAGCTAGAACTAATGGCAGTCGTCGTTAGTCGGCCAGCGGCCTTTTGCCGAGTCAGGGTCCGGCGCTCATGATGCTGCAACATGTCCATAGTTAGAATATTCCTCGTCTTATTAATATCACACGAGAGAGACTGCCCAAATATAGACGTTCTTATCCAATATTCTTAACGGTATTTCCGTTTAATCAGAGTAGGAAGTTGATCGGGAGGCAGATTGACGTGAAGCGCCGATTGGACGGGAGAAAAAAAATCAATGGAAGAGCTAATATTAGAGTCCAGTGTCCACAGAGGAAGTGCCCTCCGCTGTCTCTTTGTGTTCCTGTGAAATATCCGAGCCATGCCTGACGCCCTCCTGCCGGTTTCCATATCACAGGAACTTTATTTGATGTTCTCGTTTCTGTTCCAGGCAGCGCCACCCAGGGGATCTGTGAAATCGCTGGCTAAGCCGGAGGTGGAGGAGGTAAGGGGAAGATGCTGAGCACACCACTTTTCTTTCTGACTTCAGGAAAATCCCAGTTTAAGATGTTTTAGTCAGTCCGAGCCGTTTCCGATCTATTTAATTTAATTCTGGAGTTTCACGACGTAGTAAAATCCTTCGTACTTTTATACGAGAACGAACTTGTGAATTTCTGACGACTCGACGCCAAAGTGCTTTAAAATGAGGAACACTGAGCGTCCTGCGAAGTTATTGTCGGTTATTCAGATGAGAAAATAATTCATCTTTTAACACATTGGCATCAAATTATTAGCTGCAGAACTCTATTGAGGCTTTTCTTCTCATTAAAACAACCTTTTCTCATACTAAGAACATAAAAACACTTTGTCCCATCTTCACTCATCTTCATTCTGCCTTTATTAGCACTACAACTATCCTCGTGACATGACCTTGTTTTTGCAATATTACGACTTTATTCTTGCATTTAAATAAAATTCTTACTCTGTCATACTTCCTTTACTAAGCTGCCATTTTTCTTTCACGATGACTGACATCACCAAGAAATCTCCTTTCAATTAAGATATCGTTTGACTTTTTGCTGCTATATGTTGCATCGTATTCCTTTAATCTTCAGTAGGAATTCAAATCATAATACTTAAAATGTAAATGAAACACCTATTTGAAAACACCCTATATGAGGAAGATGTTTGAAAGTACGAGCTCCTTCTGTAATTTTAGATTTTTTTCCTCTCTGTTTAGTGTTTTCATTCAGTGCAACCAAAACCCAAATGACAGGAAGTTGGTTAAACGCTGATCCTTTGTGACATGAGCCTCTGACCTCTGGCGGATTCCTCTGCCTCAAACATCTCCTCTTCTGTCAAGCAGACGGCCTGTCTAAATATGAAGATATTTATATTTAAACTTTATATGCATTCTCCAGACTCCACAGCAGCGTTACTTTTTAATTGCGACAAAGCCGATGTTTGTGAATATGAGGCCACGCCTCCTGGGTCACACATTCGATTCCAAATGGCTCTGAGCTAAGACGTTTGGTCAGTAAATGTCCTGGAGGAACTGTAGTTTATTTCTCACTGTTAGGTTGGTATTAGTGTCAGGATGCAATTTAAAAAAAAAAAAAAGCGTCTAATAGGAAGCTCCGATTTACTGTTTCTATCCGAGAGGAGGCACATATTACATACTATTAGTTTTAAGTTATGTTATCACAATATAGTGAGAGTTTTAATAAATATGTGAAGAAATGTATATTTTTATTAAAGTTACATACCGCAACTTCAGAAACCATCCATACAAGGTTCAATTAAGATTTAAATTAACTTTTTTTTTTTTTAGCTTTGTATCTTTTGTTATTCCCTCATCAAAATCATGCTTGGAGTGTTGCCTTGATTCTTTCATGCATGTTTGAGGAGTCCTTTAATCTCCATGGCAACCATTCAGCCACGCATAACGCCTGGTTAGATCTTCGAGACCTTTTCGGAGCTACAGTGTCCAAGCTTCCAGTCTTCTGCCTCACAGGCCGTTCAACTCCTTCAGATTAGCCAGCATCAATTAGCAACTGCACGTCTGCTGAGCTCATTACAGGAGCTACTTCTCAGTGCTACGCTGGTAAAAGAAAAAAACATTGTTAAAGGTTTAATAGAGGAGCCATGTTGTGAAATGACTTCCTGAAGATGGAGTTTCAGGAAGAGCAGGAGGTTGACAGAGGCCCAATTTCCAGACATTCAGTGACAAAGTCAAATTTTCTTTAAGTCATCTATGATATTTATAGTACATTAATAACAACCGGAAATAACCGAGTTACTTAACTGTATTATAAAATGGCTGGAAAATACATAATACCGTCCCTTTAAGAAAGAATAAATTAGAGTTAAACAGCAAAGCTGATTTTTAAATTCCTATTGAAGAAAAACAAGCTGTGATGTTTGGGACAGTTTTAAATAAAAAAAGTAACACAATAAACAACTTAATTCTTTTTGTCAAGAAAAGTTTCAAAAGGGCATCATGTTGTCTTAAGTTTAGCAATTTGTCTTCTGTTGCTGTTACCTTTTAAGTCAGTTTTTGGTTTGTTATGTTGACACATTTTATGGCTTTTTTTCTTTGTCAGAAACTGCCAAGGAAACCGCCTCCACCAGGTAAAGAACATTTTAAACTCTTTATTTGATTAAAAGAAGGCCAACTGTCGTTTCTCACGAGTCAAAGTCAGGTCACAAATCTAACAACATTTACACAGGGTGCTTCAGGCTTCTCGTTCCTTCTGATGACTCTTTAGACGTTCCCGGTTTTGACATCCGTTATTCCACCGTACTCTGGCAACTTCCAAAAACAGTTGACCTGGAGGCATCGGAAAGCCGTTTGTCAAAGAGCTTTAACTGGCTTGTTTTAGCATGGATAAGCAGATGCAGCACTCCAGGCTTTCTCTCCAGGGCTGGAGCTCTTCACCAGGTCTGTAAGGCTGCTGTCGCATCGAGTTAGGACCGTCCTCCGGGACCTCTACTCAAATGAAGTCGGATTGTTAGTATGAATGTGAAACCTCGCTTCCAGCATGAAATTAGCTGTGGCAGCTCTGTGCTCCCGGTATTCACCAGATGGGTATTTCTCCAACAATGGTCCCATAATCTTACAGTCACGGGGATCACATCCTCACCAGGATGTAACATCGGGGCTTCCCAAACTTTCCCATGCCATTTTTTTCTGTCTTAAACTGAACCAAAACACACTGAATTCCACAGCACATCTACAAGTTAATGCTGTCAAAGTCAAGCTAGCATAGCTGAGCTACTTCTTTGTCCCTCACCATCTTTTTTTAATGAAAACTTTTTCTTGACCTTATCTAGTTGTCTTAGGATTTACAATCAGCACCAAAGCACTGTGGCCATTTTTTCTTTTATAAATCATGCGTACATTTAAGATTTAGAACATTATGTTGATAACAGATAAAACCACTGGCAGTTATTGTTGGCAACCTGCCACCCATCTCCCTGCTGTCCTCTAAGCAGGGAGATGATGTTTCTTAATTTTATGAAATTGCATGAGTGTTTGTTTTCTGGAACTACAGATGGAGATTATCATTTTGCTAAATCTAGTAGGTTTACGGCAACATTGTATACATCAACCAGTTAATAAATTCCATCAATGTACATAATTACTCGCTGATGAATGTTCCTCACATCTCCTGCAGATACATAAGCAGATAGTGCACCAATTGCAGCAAAACGTTGTTGTCCGAGCACATTTCTGTATAAAACACGGCAACAAACTTCTGACCAATCATAGAACACGTCACACAGATTTCTGCCAAAAACAATTAGCCTCGAGACTGCAGTCAAAAAAGGCAATTTTTGCTAAAAAGTTTGAGCTTTTTTTCCAATATTTTTTTTTAAGGACAATGAAAAAAAGGGGAGGTGGGGGGGGGGCTGGTCAACATGTATGATTTTTAGGATTTTTGTTGGGCAATATTACTTTATGTCGTTAATGTCCGACGTGTTTTCGCAAACGGGATTAGAACAAAATGATGCAATTTTCATCACTCGAGTCATGCAGGAGTCGTCAGTGTGATGGGAAGGAGACCTGATGCGGAAAATACATTTTAATTTACCTCAGAAATTTTATTTCAAACCTAAAAACATAGCCTGTTACATTTTAACATCACTATTGAACAAGACCTATGGTCCCAGAGTGACTCAAAAGTGCAACATGTAAGAGTTGCAAACTGTAGACGGAACATCCTTTACTGTAAAACAGCCTCACCGCCTCGTGCAGTTAGCAGCGCGCTCACACGCGTTGAGGTTTTCCTGTTTGGCTCATAAGCGGCGCATCATTTCATTCAGAGTCTGGCTTACACATGCACTGTGTTCCAGTTTGCTGTGAGCACCAGACAGAGCGATTTCTGCGCGCAAACTTCCTGTTTATTCAATCTCTTTCTGACAAAACTGCTGAGCAGATTCAAATGAACTCTGTTCTCATTGGCTGGTTTCCAACGCGATTCACCTGTGATGGCGTGCGTGCCCCCTCGCCGACTGTCGAGCGTTTGACTGAGTCTTGTCGGACGCCCAGGTGACTCTCTGGACCATGTTTCGTTTTTCAGCCTCCAAGCCAGAAGCCCCTGCCGTGGAGAGGAAGTCCATCAACTACAGACCGGATGAGCGAGGTACGGCTGGACTCCCGCTCCCCCCTGTCTCCTCTCATCCTTCCATCTCTTTACAGCAGCTGACATTTGTGTCCGAATTCAGCTCTGCAGGCTGTAAACAAACTTCTCTTCCATGTGCTTTCACTTGGCGCTTTGGTGATGCGTCGACGTCTTTCCGAACTTTAACAACCTTATTGAAAACACGGAGGTGATTTTTCTCTCTGCTGCCAACCGCAAACCTCGTTAATTTTAAAATAAGGTTTACAGTCGATACAATAGAGAACTGTTGCTTGAATATTGTAAGTTTGTACTTATTGTAAGTATGGTTTGGTTTTTTTCTTTCTGTTTCCTTTGTCATTTTTGTTAGTCTTTTTTTCCTTTCGTGTCCTACTTGTCTCCTAAAGTAACAAGTTACAGCTGTGCAAACGTTAGCATGTCTACCTGTTACTCTGCTATCCGTGTCAACTTAACTTTGCCTGACTACATCCCAGCTTCATGATTGGTCCAGGACAGAGCAACTCTTATCATTTCTACATATTAAAGGTCTATATCAGCCCTTTCTCACATGTCTATTGAGGAATGTTTTATTGCCCAACCCCAAGCTTGGCACATAAACTTAAGAAAAATAGGCAATCTGCTCACATAAAATTTGGAAATACAGCTAAATGCTTATTCTGTAAAAATCATGCCTTTTTGTAGTTCTACTCTTGACACTCATACAGTAGATATTAGCTGCAGACATGTGGCTAATAACTTGCTAGCTGTACTTATATTAATGATGATTGATGATGCATCTTTAGCTTTTTTGCTACGCAATAATCAAGTTTGTACGAAGCCCCTAAGGCAGTGGTTCTGAAATAGTGGGGCGCGGTGCGATACCTGGGGGGCCGCGTGTGAGCCTGGGGAACAGGCTGCTTTTTTTTATTTTTAGTTATTATAATTATTAAATATTATTTATTGATTTGATTTAATTTAACTTTGCAATGGTGCAATTAGTTGGTCAAACATGTTTACAGTTTAAACATGTTTAAAACACGTCTTAAAACAGACTTAAAACACGATTTAATAAAGTTATTCTTTGTAAATTTGACCATATGTCTTTCTTTTTTTCTTTTCTTTAATGTTAAGGATAAAATGTTATGCAGAGATGGATAGTCACGGTGGAGAGTGGGGGGCGCGAATAGTTTTCTTCTTGCTAGGGGGGGCGTAACAGAAAATAATTGAGAAGCACTGCCCTAAGGGGACATGGAGAAAAAAAAAAGAAAGAAAGAAATCCCGACTTACTTATTCTGAGAAACTTTCTGGATTTCCATCCTCTGGCTACATTAACTGTAATTCTCTCTCCTTACTGCAGTGTTGTGGTGGTGAAGCACTACATCTAAAAGCAGGTTGGATTTTAGTTAAAATACAGGAAATCTGCTGTCAGGCTCAGTTGGTTTTTATAACTATCAGCTCTTAACACATGTGGAGTCCCCCAAGGATACATTGTTGGCTCTTTACTTTTTTTTATTTTTACTCTGCTTACTCCTGTTAGATTCAGTTCTTTAAAAATGACATTATGCGTGTCCGTGGGTGTAATAGTGTACATAAGTCACAGCTCAGCCTTGCATTTTTTCTGTTCCTCCGTCTTTGTCACACTTCGATGTTCCACATCAACAAACAGATGTAAAACTACCTCTATTTTGGGCCAGGATTAGTTTTGGTTGAGTACAACAAGCAAATGTAAAACAGCTTTTAAATTAACCAGAATAAGAAAGGTGTTGGTGAAGAGACACTGCGGCAGCAAATGGAGATTTTTTTCTTCCTGTTTGTTTTTACATGTAAAGTCACTTGAAGATCGGAAAACGTTTCCATCCAGTTTGAACCAAACGGAGCACGAAAGCCCATTTGTCTGACAAAAAGATCAATTTAAATCTTTGTCATGAGACATTTCAAAATAGCAAATTTGAAAAAAGTGTCTCTGTTTCTGTCTCTCTCAATCTCTTTATCTCTATTTCTGTCTGTGTTTCCATCTATCTTGATTTCTCTCTCACCATCTTTTTCTGTCCATATTTGTTGCTCTATCGCTTTCCTTTTCTTTCTCTCTATCTCTTTAACTTAATCTATTTCTCTCTCCATCTCATTCTCTTCCTATCCCAGCCAGCATATGTAGGTGGGCCCCATATGGGGGGAAGGAGGTCAGATCATATGGGTCCCACACAGATTTGCCCATATAGGGGGCAATGTAGGCCATGTAGGGCCCATGTAGGCGGTGGCCCTACATGGACAAACCTATGTGGGGCCCATATTGTCTGCCCTCAGTTTCCCCATATGGGGCCCACCTAGGTATGCTGGCTGGGTATGTTATAGCTTTGTCTCCATCTCTTTCTCTGTTTCACTCTCTATCTCTGTTCTGTCTCTCAATCTGATTTAATGTTGCTAAGTGAATATTCTTTCACAATAAACTCCATTTAAAAACAGAAATGTATTATTATTTAATTTGGACGCTGAAATAATAAAGCTACATTAATCAACTAAAGGTTTATGTAATTAAATATTATCTTATCATTGTCATATCAGCATCTGGATTCCATTACTCTTAACAAAAAAAATAAAAACAACTTTTTGACTCTTTGATCGAGACTTTTGTCAGAAAGTGTCGATACAACAGAATTGTAAACTATGTCACAGTCTATGATCTATGATTCAGCTCTGCTGGAATCATAGATCCAGCTTGATTCATCTTAGCTTGATGAATCGGCTCGGGGTTTTCCCCCGTTTCTCTTTTGCTAATTCACGTTTTCACTTTGGGTTAAGCAGCTGCAGCGTCCTCTCCTTGGTCTTTTATCTCTCAGCCTTCGGCGCAGCTCCTGTTTCGTCTCTCTGTCCCGCCGACTGAACGCTCCGTCCTTCTCTGAGCTCGTCTTGAATTATCCCACAAGGCCTGTTTAAAGCAACGGCCTGAAAATAAAAAAACAAACAATTAAAGCAAAAGATTTAGGTCTTTTTTTTCCATACAAAAGGGTCACTGAAAGTTGAGAGTCCGATAAACATCAGCAGATCCCCATGTTATCCATCCATTTAGCTGTGTCATACGGCTTTCCATCGCTTCTCTTAAATTACCGTGTGTAGCTGGAAAATTAGAGGCAGAAAGGTGAAACACGGTTCACTTAGCAAGTTTTTCCCCCCCCCCTCCACCATGTCTGTGTTTCAGGTGACAAGCCCACTCCAGAGCCGAAACTCCACAAACCTCCTGCACCGAACCCACCCAAGAAGCCGGTCCCCATTCCACCCAAGAAGCCAGAGAAGCCCATTGGCCCCTCATTAAGTGTCAAGTACGTGCAGCATCCGTGTTTATCTGCTTGATCTGAGAATCTCAGCCTGACCTCTGTGAGGCTGAGCTGCAATATGACAACCGGCTCCTGTTATAATCTCCCTAAAGCCACTCTAGGAAATGGGAGGTAAAGCTTCAACTAATCCAACTATTTCAGGTTGGGTTTTTTTTTAAGCGAGCCACTAACGGCGGAGTTTTATGATTTCTGGTTCTCCATTTGCGTCAGCTTTCCTGGACACAATGGCAAAGGGAAGAATCTTTTAGGAATGTTAAAGGTGGGTATTCTAAAGAAGGGGGTGTCCAAAGTCGGTCCTGGAGGGCCGGCATCCTGCATGTTTCAGTTCTGTTCCTAATGCAGGGGTGGGCAACTCCAGGCCTCGAGAGCTGGTGCCCTGCAACCTTTAGATGCGTCTCTGCTTCAACACACCTGAGTCAAATACTGAGGTCTTTAGCAGGACTCTGGAGAACCTGACTGCATTCAGGAGGTGATTCAGCTGTTTGATTGAAGTGTGTTGGACCAGGGAGACATCTAAGAGCTGCAGGACTCCGGCTCTTGAGCCCTGGAGTTGCCAGTCCCTGACCTACTGGTAGCAACCACCTCCTCACCAAGTCAATGTTCTCCTTAGTCTTTCTAATGAGCCATCATTTGATGCAGGTGTGCTAAACCAGGGAGAGAACTAAAACATGCAGGATGCCGGCCCTCCAGGACCCACTTTGGACACCCTTAGTCTAAATACATAGACAATAGTTATGTTTCCATTGACCGTATAATTGTGCAATTTGAGATTTCAAAAAGGCATTTGCTTTGTGGAAACATGGCAATCTAAAAAAACAACAAAAAAAACCTCTTATTTACTCAGAACGGCCTGCGCTGTTGTCCGCTTCCTACTTTTGGAGCGGCCTCTGGTGCGCTTGGTGTTCACACATGCATTGGAACTGCGCCAACTTCAACCAAGGAGAAGTGAGAATTAAAGAAACTGAGACAGCCAGAAAAACCAGACATCTTCAGAGTTTGATGCGTTTTTCGTTACGTTTACAGCAACATCAAGTTGCTTTCCATATCACTTTATAGCCTCGCCTCCCAAAAGCAGTTGCTGGTTTTTAATCTTGAGATCAAAAGGGCTTTTTATGTGTGTGCAAACATCCAGCCCAGTCGCTTCAGCCCCGAGTCTCACAGAGACGAGCCTCGTAACAAGTCGGGTCATGTCAGACATCGTGCTTCTGGATCTGCCTCGAGGATTTACTCTGTTTTCATTTTCCTCCTTCTGTCAAGGTTCCGGAATTCCTTCACATCAGTGCAAAATCCATTCAAAGCTCTGCTAGGATTACCTCAATCAAAGTTTTATTTTTGCTGCTTCAGTTGCATCGAAAGTAGATTGATGTAAAAAAAAGAAAACGAAACCTGTGAAGTTCTTCTCTGAATTCTACACACAGTAGGGATCCGCCGGTGACCCTCTCAGTCTCCTGCATGAACTGCACATGTTAGCAGCAACAGAAACACTTTTTCTTCTCCGTGTGGGGCCACCATGGAAACCGTGGACAATCCCATGTGGAACCCATATTGTCTGTCTGCCCTCCTTTTCCCCCATATGGGGCCCACCTAGGCATGCTGGCTGGGATGGGGCTGTCACAAAGTGATGCCTAAAGCATCAATTCTGGTTCCCTGAAATCAGATCATAATATTGTTTTCATAGGGTGGAAAAAAATAACATTTTCATGTAGATTGTGCCTCACAAAATTTGAAAAGCTTAAATTGGAAAAAAAAAAAGGCATTTGGTTGACTCTCTGTACTCATTATGTTATTTATTTACATGTGAAATGTGTCCACCACTCTTCACTTTTTGTTTATGTAATTTTATGTTGATATATATATATATATATATATATATAAGATAAAGAAAAAAAATCTGCATGTTATTCCCCTCTGTGAGAATGTAGTGACTGTAAGATAAACACAGACTTGACGAATGCAATCAGATTTTATTGTAGTAAGTTTTCCTGAGCTTTAAAATATACCAGTATTTTTGACAGTTTAGCAGAATTTCATTTTTGTGTATTTTTACTTACCGTACCATTATTTCTTTCTTTTCCGTTGAAAAGAGCAACGGAGCGGCACAACGGAGAGGTGCCTTCCACACGACCAAAGTCAGAGATTGAGCCGCCTCCGACGCGACCAAAGTTGGATTTAGAGCCAGTATTGCCGCCTAAACTCAAAGCGCAGCCTGGAGACCGGGGGGACAAGCCTGCTGATGCGGGTATGTATGCAAAATATCACTCAGCAATCCAAACCCTCAGAGCCTCAGGGATTTCTTGTTCTGAAGCGCATTGTAAGCTGCATGCTTTCAGTCTCCCTTTTGCAAAAGCCATTTTCTGTCACTTCTAATTGCTGCTGCTGCTGTTTCTGTTTCTTCTGCACAATTTTACTGCCAAGAGTGTAAGAATAAGTAACAGCAACGTATCAGTGGGAAACAGGTGAACACTGTGGATGCAGGTAAATGAACCATCAACTTACACTGATGTCATGGGATTTTGCTGCTCCCACGATTAAGGTGGGATAATTGTGGTAGAAAAAAAAAGGAAAAATGTAGAAAAATAGGCCTATAAAAATAATGTAGTTTGCAGTGAAAGCGTTGTGGAGGCCTATTGTAATCATAGTGTTTCTTATTATTCTTCCAGCAAATTAATTGGCTTTTAGGGGTAAAAAAATTACAGAGTAAAAATTGCATATTTTAAGGGAGTTGCAAAACTCACAACAAACATCACAACAGCGCCCCCTGGCAACTTTCAAAATACCCTCCAGCATTGACCTGACTTTATTGCACAGCTGTGAATTTTTGTAGACTTGCACAACTCCCCAAGGCCTACAGAAAACCCTCTGTCACTCATGATATGCATGGAAATGGAATTCGGCCATCTTGAATGGAAGTTGTAATTTTGACCCAGGTTGGCCGTTGACAGCCGGCACATTTGATCAAACTCCTCACAGCGATTTCAATCGGTCCGTTTCAACTGAGGTCGGTTTGTGAGATTAAAAGTTATCAAAGCTGCGTTTTAGAGCGTGACCTGACATCTCTCCTTGAAACGCAAAAATCTTAACATTTCGCACATAAAAACTCAAATGACAACAAAGTTAAAATTCAGACCCGTTGGAGCAATAAAACTAAAGGAATTAAAGTTGTTTAAGGACAAAAGTTCCCAAGGAAAGCCAGAGTGAATGCCGCAGACAGCAGCTGCGGGAACCGGAGCAGACTTCACCGAAGAATAAATAGATTTGTGAGCGATGTTTCAGAAGCAGGAACGTTTAGCGACAAACAAGGACGTGTCGGAACAGAACATAAGACTGAAAGGTCGCAGCTGGAAAACATCACAGATGACTGAATAAAGCTGACCTGAAGCCCCGCCGGCCCTCAGAGATCTCCTGACCAGCCGTCTGTGAAGGTGCTAAAAGTCGGCGCCGCTCCAAACAAACCAGCCAGTCGCACACTGACACTGAACACGAAAACTCCATCATTCCCGCAATTACCTCCAGAGCTCCCCGTCTGCAGCCGATTACTGCAGAGAAGGTGCAAAGTGCTGCTACATAGCAACATTGTTTTATTGGAAAAGTCTGGGACGCACGCCGTTCGTCACATTGAACGACCTTAAAACGAGATCTTGTCCTGCTGACGAACATGTGAAGTCAAGAGTATTAAATGTCTTATTTATTATCCATTTATTGCACAAGAAAAAAAAGAGAAAAATCCTAAGAGTCTCTGATGCCTTTCCAAACACATTTAAATGCACTTTCTGAAGGCGATTCGTTTTTAATTTGCAGCGAAACTTTTTCATACGAAAGATTTGCGTCGAGTGCTTAAGGGTTGTTGACTTTTACGTCGTAGCAAAGCAAAAAAAATGCTGGTGGAAACAAATGAATCAGTGATGAAAGCAATTCTGAGGTGCCTCAGAAGGAAAATTAAAGCTCCGCAACAATTTCACAATATGAACCACTCCAGTCCAAATACAGCCTGATGGTTGTTTTATATGTGCATAACTCAAACCTCTTTATTACGCTTCTATTCTAGGTTTGTACTTTTGCAGCATTAAATATTCCATCCTCAGCTTATCCAAATCATACATTTACAATGAAACAAGCAATAACATGTTGAAGTTGCAGCCTTTTACTTCTTAGGGCACATGTGTCAAACTCGAGGCCCGTGGGCCAAATCCGGCCCGCCACAACTTTTTACATGGCCCTCTAAATTACAGACTAAACACTAAGTGTACTTAAACATTATTTTCTCAAATCAATTAAATTTGTGTGTTTACTGCCAAATTATATCAATCGGTCCCTCCAGTTTCTTACTAATTATTGTGGAAATTCACAGAAAATGAACAAATCCCCGCACTTTTTTGCACTGATACATAATTGGAGATTTAGTGCAGATTTTTCTCAAAAAATGTCAAAAACGTTCTTGCTTGAGCCATAAAACTGCCTCAGCCTAAATTGATGTTGAACCGTAGTTCACGATCTACGCTACAGCGAGTGACAAAAAGTCGCTTTTACCGCCATAAAAAAGCACAAATATCACAAATATTTCCGAATTACTACCACAAACACTTTGATTTTTATTGCCAAAAAAAAATCACAAAACAATCATGAAATCCTGGAGGGACTGAAAAGATGTTTAACAGTATTATTAAAATTGAAGAATTCATTGATATTTTAACAGTTTGTGAAGGGGTTTGATCAATACAACCTGCCACATCCGGCCCTTTAAGAGCATTCATGATCTTAATTTGGCCCAAAACGATGTGGAGTTCTTAGGGGAAGATTTTCATTATCCGGGAAAGTAGAGAAGATGCCTACATGAATACCTGCACAGGAACACACTGTTCATTCATCATGAATACCTGCACAGGAACACACTGTTCATTCATGCATGAACAGCAAGCAGCAGGAAGGTTGTCTTCAACTCGGTGGAAAACGGCTTAATGGTCCTAAAAGCCCCGAATGACTGGTTTCAAATACTTAAGACACCTTGGTGTGACAAAAGGCAATGAGAATGTTGGTTTGACTCTCACTTATTCATCAGCACCATTAACTCTAAATGGACGTTGCGGTTGGACTGCCACGTGGTCGTTTGTGTCACGTTTTATTTGCACTCGAGGATTATTGTTTTTCCATCGATTTCTATCAGCAACATTTACGTGACTCACCTCATCGCCCTAAAAAGATATGCAGAGTCTAGATTTATTTTTTTTCTATTTCTATGTTTCCCAATTTAATTTGCAGACTGGAAACGATCTGCCTTCAGGACAGAAAGCGCTCAGATAAAATGGAAAACCCAGAAAGGGGTCATGATTGGACGTCACTTTAGTCGTGCAAGAAACATTCCATTTTTCTTTTCCTCATCTCCTCTATTTGCATCTTTTTTTTTTTTCTTCAGAAGATCTGATGAGTTTTGATGAATTGTCGTCCGCGTCGGAGAAGCTGTCCCACCTAACCACCTCCAGACCAAAGGTAACGGGCAGGAGGCTCCCTGGACAGTTTGCCGGAGGACAGTCGGTGAGAAACGCAACCATTCAGACACTTTGATCAAACGGCTCGGGGACTCTTTGCACAAGTTGAGGTAGAAAGCCATTTTGTAACATTTGCACAAGAACGCACGAATCGTAATGCTCATGAAGATGTTTTGCACCAGAAGCATCGCGCTCTGCAAACATTTCGCTTTTTAGATGTTCACACTTCGCCAAGCCAGTTTTACTTTCCATATTTTTCTTTCTAAATGTTGAAAACTGTTTCGCCTTCCTTCCACTTCAGCGATTCCGCCCAATTTGTGTCGGCCTATCACGGCAAAGGCCACATAATTTACCTTCGTCGGATGTTTTAATTTGTCTTTTCTCATCATCGTCTCCCCCTGAAATGAACTTTAAAGTCTGCCACGTTCACTAACCATCACCGCGGGTCGAACGCCCCTCTGCAATCAATCCGTCTCAAAGTCGACTTAATATTTTTAGTGGAATGGACGGAGAGCGAAGGCCAGAAATAATAAAGCAGAAACCCCCTGAATAATGGATGATCTGACTGCAGGTTTCTGGCTCAAACCTCACCTGCGCGCTCATCGCCGCGGTGACTCGAAATCAACAGTACGCCGTGCTTTAAAGAACCCAACTAGTTACAGATGAGACTTATTAACATTTAACACATGAGATTACATTAATCTCACGTTAATACTAATGTGTTTCTTCTTGTTTTATGAAGGTAAGACATTCAGTCTGCTGTTGGAGCCGATTACCAGCCTTTTAAAAGTGACCTGAATTCAGTCTTGGGTGGCTGTAGGAAAACTTCCTAGCAGGAATTTTTCAGTTTTGGAAAAACAAAGAAAACACATTAATGTCACTTGATATTTGAATCAATGTCTACTTGCAGCCTACGAAGGAAGTGAGTCCTGAGAAAGTCTTCAGGGTCGATGAGGAGGACAGTGCCAAACCCAAGCCAGCAGAACACAAAAAGGTAACTTAAGTTGAATCAAACGCGATAATTGGAATAATCGTTAAATATCGATTAATCGTTAACTGGAGTGCACAGAGAGCCATTCGATGACAGAACAAACATTTCTACATTTTGAATTTAGGATGAGAAGAAACTCTTCTTTTGAACACAGCACCAACAGATGAGAGGCTGCAGATATGGAATCAGTAGAAAAATCAATTCATAGAATCATCATCAGTTGCAGCTCCTCCAGGAAAACAACCTTTTATGTCCAGAGTAACAAAATTGGCTCATAAAAATCATTTTAATGGATGCAGCTCAACACATTTTCACAAATTGTTCTAAACTGAATTGCCATTATTGTACAAAACGATAATGGCATAAAATGCTCATCTCGTCAAATTGCTGCGTCTTTACTGTCCTCACTCATGCATAGAGACCAGAATTCCTGGTTACACAGGTGGAACCAGGAATTCTTCTCCACGCAGCACAAACTTGACATTCTGAGCCTGATGGAAGCATCTCCAGCAAAGTCTTGTTGCTTTTCCATCCACAGCCTTCCAACCAGTCTCCGCCACTCCACCGGCCCGGTGTCGCCGAACCCAAGCTGGGTCCTGCTGACGTCGCCGTCTCCCAGAACAACAGAGCCCACCCGGAGCTGGTGGAGCAGAGCGCCCAGCAGGACGAGCTGAAAAGCCAAATAAAAGACCTGCTGCTGTCTGTGGAGCTGCTCAAAGCCCAGCAAATGTAAGACAGAAAGCGTCAATCAGAACGTGAAGCGGGTTTCAGAGTCCGTCCTCTTAATGCTCTTTGTGCTCGGCGAGCTGAGCCGTGTGAAAGCAGAGAGTTTGCTGACGCGCACCGGTGTGTGTCCGTTTCCAGGAAAGAGATCACGGAGCTGCGGCGAGACCTGGACGAGGAGCGAGTGAAGCGCGTGGCCCTGCAGGTAGCACCGCCGCTTCCCACCCAGACACACGCTGAGCTGTCTGTTCATTAAGCCGCCGCTCTCAACGAGTATTGACGCTTTAGAATCCCAATGCAACACATCCAAGTTCGAACTTATATTGGGACAAAGGTCAATCGTTACTGGGCACGAAGATGCAGGGTCATGTCAAATCAACTTTTTTGAGTTTTACATTATTATTATTATAACATTGCCTTGATTTTTTTTTTTTTTATTGGATGTTTGAGAAATCCCTGAAACGCCATGGCAACCATTCCCCAAAATTTGGTAGTTTATAAACAACATAGCTACACACATTTCTACAGTTTTGATAACTTTATGAATCTGAGCTCAGGTAAATAATTCAGGCTCCACGTTAATCAATCAATCATCTCTAGTAGATTTATTTAAAGTCTCATCCAGGTGCTGGACACAACATATCACGACAGACAAGTGATCATTATCAGTAGACAATACATCTGACATCTGAATATCCAACATTTGGTTTATATTCGGTTCTGGAACTCTGAGCCGGAACCCCTCGGCATTCTGGGGGATGTAGGCAGAGGAAAGGCTTTGGATTTAGCTTTTTTTTTTTTTTTTAAATGATTTTGGGTATGAGAAAACAACAATCAACATAGAGAGCAATGTCAACATAACATGTCCAAAAGGGAGCAGGATTAGGTAATTAATGCTCACTTAATCATATTTCCCTACGTTTAAGGTTTCCTCCACTGTTCCTCATAAGTGCTTAAAAATAAAGCAAAGGTTTGGAATGAAAACTGGATAAAAGAGGAAATATCTCATCACCAGTTTGGCAGTATTAATCCATAATTATCTATCGAATGACATGACTATATCAGGATTTTATATCACAGTTTTTAAGGACTTTGAAGTATAATATCTGACTGACAGTTTCTCATCATTTCCTCCAAAAACCGGATTAGAGCATACATTGAGAAAACAACTCTTAAGATGTTGTTTTCTCAACAATGTTTCAGTTGTAAATCGGCTCAGGTTCTGCCCGCGCCGTGCCTAATCTCTGCCACCGAAGCCGGCGGGACGCCTCCGCTGCCACGCTTCCCAGCAGGGAAAACAGTCTGTGGATAACAGGCAGGATCACTGCGCCCAGTCAGAGATGTTCGGCTTTTTTCCCCCACCGCAAACAGAGACTTCTGCAAAAAAAATAGGTTTTCTCACAGCTTGCCAAAAGTTCAGATCGTTTGGAGGGAAACGGCGGTTGCTGAATGTTTGTCACAGCAGATTTCAGTGGTTATTATCTGTGGGAAGTCCGAGATTAAAAAATGCTCACCAATAAATCCGTATGTTATATGGAGTCTGTCAAATTCTTCTTTTTGAATTAGCAGAAGTAGAAATCCATTTTTTGGCAGTGGAAAAATTTGCTATTTTGACAACTCAATAAAATATCCATAAATGTTCACTACATGCTGCAGTATGTAATTTTTTTTTTAAAACACTGCTATGTCCTGACTGTATAACACAAAACTGATAGTGTGGGGGAAAAGGACTGAGCTCCTCCTGGTCAAAACAACCAATCAGAGCCAGGGGGAGGGTCTTAATGCTGTCATTCACACCTTCTCCCTTTTCAAACACATTATACACCGACCTTCAGGTCCGACAACCTGCTGGTTGTCAAGACAACTGTGCTGCCCAACGAGCTGCAGTCACCTGGGCGATGCAGAACTCACTCGCTGTTCTGATGCAAGGCTCGGATGTAGCTTCTACGTTACAAAATCGTTGATCTATCAAGTTTGTCCAACCAAAGGAAGTAGAGAAGGACCTTAATTCTAAGATTCATAAACAGCTGTGAACAGGTCAAAGTTCACAATGTTTCAGGCTGAAAGCAGGAAGGGACGACATCATTTGTGCTGTACTCTGAAAAGTCCTGAATACCTGAATACAGAAATTAGTTTCCTTTGACTTCCATTTTAAACATCTAAACTGGAAAATAGCCAACTTTTAGTCTTCTTCCCTCAGTGACGACGTCCACACAGAACAGTGTAGCTTCTATTTGAAAAGACTTTAAAGCAGGAAAGCTGCTTAATCAAATCCTAAAATCCAAAGGTATTTAGTCAGTGAGTAATTGTGCGAGTTGGCAGCAGGCTGAGATCCTGCATGGAGCCCCTGATGGAGGGAGGTCAGTGTTACGCCCCTGTGAAGGGGAATAATGAAACTATGTGGATACAATGTTTCAACTGTCGTCTTCACTTTTATAAATAATATTTCAAACATTACACTTCAACAAACATTCCACACAGTATAACAAACACACAGGATGCAGCTAGTTAAAAAGCTAAAGCGAGTGTTATAGCTACAGCCGTTGCCCAAAACAACGGCTAACACAAACGCTCCCTGTGGACTAAACAAACATAATAAACTTAAAACACATCTTTAAAGTAACACTTTATAAATACAAACGTTACCTGTGAAGGGGAATAATGAAACTATGTGGATACAATGTTTCAACTGTCGTCTCCACTTTTATAATGGAGAGCAGAAACACCGCGTTCCCCTTCACCCACTCAGACAAAACCAATCGATGCATGAACGATAAACAAACTCTCAAAACTTAATATCTAAGGAGGTTGAACTCTTCGAGAATTATACGCAAACACAACCGGACAATTAACATTAAAGAAAATACATTTTAAGATCAATTAAACTTAGGCAACTCTTTATTATATCGATCTGCAGTACTGAACTTGAAAGCCCAAAACAATCGATCGCAGATCACTAGATCTTCCAATCACTGCAGCTTAGTTTTATAACCACTACATCAGCAGTGGTCTTGTAGGTCTTGTCTTCCATTTTCTGATTATCGCTCCCACACCGAGCTGCTTGCCTATTGCAGATTCAGTCTTCCCAGCCTGGTGCAGGTCTGCAATTCTGTTTCTGGTGTCCTTCACCAGCTCTTTGGTCTTCACCATAGTGGAGCTTGGAGTGTGACTGTTTGAGGTTGTGGACAGGTGTCTTTTGTACTGTTAATGAGTTCAAACAGGTGCCATTGATGCAGGTAATGAGTGGAGGACAGAGGAGCCTCTTAAGGAAGAAGTTCCAGGTCTGAGACAGACAGAAATCCTGCTTGTTTGTAATGGACCAAATACTTATTTTCCATCATTATTTGCAAATAAATTCTTTAAAATTCAATGTGATGTTCTGAACATTTTTTTCCTCATTTTGTCTCTCATAGTTGAGGTCTTCCTATGATGTCATTTACAGGCCTCCCTCATCTGTTTAAGTCGAGAACTTGCACAATTGGTGACTAAATACTTTTTCCCCCCACTGTAATTGGATCCCTGTTAGTCGTGGTTCTGCCCAAACAGTCAACATAACTAAAAACATGCAGCATAAATAGACTGCAAAACAAATTCAAAATAAAAGTAATAGATCAAAACAAACTACACACTGTAATGAAAAACATTATAGAAATGTGTCAAGCAATACATACACGGAAAAAAACATACTGAACACAATGCATTAAGTAGAATCTTTCACTATGAGATCTGATACTTGGTAATTCTCCACATTTAGAAGAACTTTCAGCAGGTTTCATTCTGCAGTTGGGCTTCAGTAGCCGAACAAAGAGAGTCAGAATCCTGACTTTTTGTTTCGTCTTCCTAACAGATCGAGGTAGAGAATCTAAAGAAGGCCATCCAGTCAACGTGAAGAGTCGTGTCCAATCAACAGCCAGCCTCAAGCTCAGCTGCCAGTACGCCGAGGATGAGGAGGATGAAGACGAGGTGATTGCCCGGCAGCTGGACGAACGAAGAGAAGGTGGACAACACCACAGACCACCTTCCTCAGCAATCTTCAAAGACAAACTCTTCCTATATTTGTACAACTTTTTGCACATATCTTTTTTTTTTTTTTCAAGCTAGTTGTAATTAAATGACAGTTGTATGTTTCTTCCTCTTTCGGATTCTTGTTAATTTGCCAACACAAAAATAGAAAAAAAAAAAAAAACGAGGCCTTACTTCAAACTACTGTGCTGGACGGTTCTGCCTCTCCTGCTCTCCTATCCGCTCGTTTCCGCGGCGACGAGGTTCGCTCTCAGTACTACTGACTCTGTACAAAGCAGGGGCTGCCTCTCCTCACCTAACCTCCTTTCTCTCGTCGTTTTATGCTGCGCACATATTTCCATTGTTCTGAAGCAAGATTGCGCGACATGTTTGATTTGAAGTTAACATCTTGGGGAATCGAATGATTTCTTCCTTCCAACGGCAGCTGCTGCCTCTTCGTGGCTGTGGAGCTTTATCTTTTTTTTCTTTTTTTTCTGTCTTTTATATGTTTTCTAACATTTCTATCCAGGGTAACACTACTGTGCCTGTTTAAACAAAAAAAAAAAAAAGTATGTTAAATGTTTAAAATGGGATCTGGAAGATTTGCAGCATGATTGTTGTACATGTATATTTTTAAATCGACGGATTCGTCAAATTCTATATATTGGGCCTTTTTCTGTGCTGGTCTCTTCTATTTTTGTTACTCTTTCACTGGGATTGTTCTAATAGCTATAATATATAAAAATATATATGACACAGACATGCAAAAAAAAAAAAAAAAAAGAAAATCTCATGCAAAGCTGGAAAGAATAAAGAAGGTGTGAGAATGTGTTTTCCAACATAGCCGCTGCGCTGCTCATCTCTTTGTTTCTAAGGGGATCATCTGATCTCAATGGACTCTCGTCTTCCTGCTGGGTGGTTTCAGCTGCTGGTGGCTCCGCCCACATTCTACTTGGGTGTGTGGACACTCATCTGGGCCTGTAGATCGATTCCAGGAATGATTCTCCCACTTTCCTTTTGAGAAATCAGGAGAAGTGATCAAACTTTTTTTATTATTTTTTTTTTTTTTTGCAGTTTTCCTGGAAAAACAAACCGTGAAATTAGCAAATTAGGCTTTCTTTTTCCCCCGCGGCTGATGGAAGCAAACTGTGCTGTTGGCTGTTGAGTGGGATGCTAGCTTTGCATCCTGCAAGATTATCTCCATTTTTGCGTCAAAGCAAATGTTTAGGAAATCTTAAATCTAGGGTGAAATCTTAGTTTTTGAAGCATTTTTAATAAACTGAGAAAAACAATTTTTTTTTTTTTGTCTTGTTTTGGACCCACCAATCTGAGCTGAAATTGCCAAATTCTGATGATTTCTGTCAAAAATTCAACTTAAGCATTTCCATTGAGGTACTGGTGAATAGGAACCATTTTATAAAATAAAACATGAACATAAACATTTAAATCACAGCCTGATTCCCTGGATGAGATTCTCCCAACTGTGACCTAAAATATACCAAAAATATTTCCACACACAAATCAAGAGAAATATCTCGTTGCTTTCAGTTCAAGGACCAATATTACCCACTGTGACTAAATGAAAACAGTCGCATCAACTGTATCAATACAGTTATAATAGAATTTGACCATTTTTGTGGCAAGAAATGTTTCCAGAGGTAGGAACCTTTCTTCAGCCAGCTGGGCGGCTGGCTGAAGAAAAGTACCGGCAGTGGTACTTTTCACCACCGGTGAACGTTAGACGTCTTCATCCCTGATGAAGACGTCTAAATAAAAAATATCCTGTAAATTACTTTATAATCCTCCACTGCAGTTCAGATGTCAGATTAACATGATGGCAAATGTTTGCAAAACTTTTTTCTTTTAGTAAAATTTGCAAATCCTACACCGTGAATAAAAATCCAGATATCATTTTCAAATAAAATGTTGTAAAATTTCACAGCTGTCTTTGTTTTGAATTCAAAATTCTAGTCCATTCTGAAGTGCTTTAACCAACAGAAATCTGACCCCATATAGTTCAGCCACGCAATGCAAATATCCCTGCCAGGAAACTTTTTTTTTTTGGAACACAACTAGAAATAGATTAACAGTATGACTTGGAAAAGAGAAGCTGTGATTTTTGGGGTGAATTATTCTGCAGCTCTAATTTATTGCTGGAACAAAAAAAAAACTAACTTCCACTTGTTATACATTCCACTGTTTGACACAAGGAAAATAAGCAATCTGCACCTTCTATCATCATGTCCCACCCAGCAAATTCTGTTTACAGAAGTTGTACGTTTGCATGAGCTGAGATTCTTTGCAGAAATGAATAAATATCATCTCTATTTCCTATCCAGACTCCTCGTGATTTTGTTCGGCATGCCATGTTTTCACAGACTTGTGTCCTCCAGGTATTTTCATGCACGAAATTTCATTTGAAATATTGACTGAAAAGTATCGACTTTAAACACTGGGAGGGAGTTTCTGAGAAAATACATTGTCATGTGTTTCAGCATTTATGGCATCTGATCTACTGTCGGGGCTGGAGGTGCTTTTAAAAGTCGTGAACCACTTATAATTTACAGGAAATGTATTCATCTTGGATGCATCAATATAATAGAAGTAGACATGGGTTTGATTTTTAAAAGAAAAAATAACTTCATGAAGATGGACTAATAATCTAATGCACCTAATCAATAGCATTGAAACATTAATGGAAGTATTTCAACAAGCTTGATTGATTTACAACCACATTTCTAGAAGTATTTTGCCACCTACACCTATTAATAAGGGAAAGTAGGTAAAGTTAGAAAGGCCCAAAAAGTGGGGGCCTTCGACCACTCGGCCATCCTGACCTGTGTTTGCCATCCTACCGACTGAGCTAGCCGGGCTTGGCGGCAAGCTATTCATTCACCGGCACCAAAGCAGACAAAGTTGACTCTGCAGCTACATTAGCATCGGATGTTTTCTGCAATTTTCCATATGACTGATCTTACTTGAAAAGTAAAATACTGACAGACTAATAAATAATCTTGGGCCAAGTCTGTCATGTGAATGAGGAAGGCAGAATCAAATTAGCCGCCGCACGTACAAAGAAAGAATTTTCACACCATGAAATTTGCTCCACAGATCAATCACATAAAGAGTGTCAGGAGTGGGATTCGAACCCACGCCTCCATTAGGAGACCAGAAACCTCTCCAGGAAGCAAGGTGTAAAGCCTTGAGTCTGGCGCCTTGGACCGCTCGGCCATCCTGACCTGTGTTTGCGTACGCTTAGAAGGTACAAAGGCACTGGTTCTAATCTTGAGGGCTTTTTCGAGGTACTTGCAGCACTACGACAAAACACTGATGATCGTTTTGGCCAAAGGGCTATGAGTACATGCAGGCCTCTATCGGGATTTACAACCACATTTCAACAAGTACTGGGCCACATACACGCCTCAAGAACTTAAGGAGAGCCAAATTAGAACCGCCCAACGTGGGGCTCGAACCCACGACCCTGAGATTAAGAGTCTCATGCTCTACCGACTGAGCTAGCCGGGCTTGATGAGGAGCTCTTCATTAGCCACGCCAATGCAAGCAAAGTTGATTCCCTACTTTAACGAAAAAATAACTTCATGGATGGACTAATGTCATGCACCTAATCAATAGCTTTTAAACATAGAAGCCATTTCAACATGAGCTGATTGATTTAAAACCCCACCTTTCACACGTTTCAGGCACCTACCCCATTAATACCACAAGTAGGAATTAAAAGGCCCAACAGTGGGGCACGACCCCCGACCCGGGAAAGAGTCTCCATCTCTACCGACTGAGCTAGCCGGGCTTGGCGGCAAGCTATTCATTCACTGGCACCAAAGCAGACAAAGTTGACTCTGCAGCTACATTAGCATCGAGGATGTTTTCTGCAATTTTCCATATGACTGATCTTACTTGAAAAGTAAAATACTGACAGACTAATAAATAATCTTGGGCCAAGTCTGTCATGTGAATGAGGAAGGCAGAATCAAATTAGCCGCCGCACGTACAAAGAAAGAATTTTCACACCATGAAATTTGCTCCACAGATCAATCACATAAAGAGTGTCAGGAGTGGGATTCGAACCCACGCCTCCATTAGGAGACCAGAAACCTCTCCAGGAAGCAAGGGGTAAAGCCTTGAGTCTGGCGCTTGGACCGCTCGGCCATCCTGACCTGTGTTTGCGTACGCTTAGAAGGTACAAAGGCACTGGTTCTAATCTTGAGGGCTTTTCGAGGTACTGCAGCACTACGACAAAACACTGATGATCGTTTTGGCCAAAGGGCTATGAGTACATGCAGGCCTCTATCGGGTTTACAACCACATTTCAACAAGTACTGGGCCACATACACGCCTCAAGAACTTAAGGAGAGCCAAATTAGAACCGCCCAACGTGGGGCTCGAACCCACGACCCTGAGACAAGAGTCTCATGCTCTACCGACTGAGCTAGCCGGGCTTGATGAGGAGCTCTTCATTAGCCACGCCAATGCAAGCAAAGTTGATTCCCTAGCTTGTACTACGGTACTACGACAAAACATTGTTTTTTTTTTTTTTTTTTTTTTTTTTTTTTTTTTTTTTTTTTTTTTTTTTTTTTTTTTTTTTTTTTTTTTTACGTACAAAGAAAGAATTTTCACACCATGAAATTTGCTCCACAGATCAATCACATAAAGAGTGTCAGGAGTGGGATTCGAACCCACGCCTCCATTAGGAGACCAGAAACCTCTCCAGGAAGCAAGGTGTAAAGCCTTGAGTCTGGCGCCTTGGACCGCTCGGCCATCCTGACCTGTGTTTGCGTACGCTTAGAAGGTACAAAGGCACTGGTTCTAATCTTGAGGGCTTTTTCGAGGTACTTGCAGCACTACGACAAAACACTGATGATCGTTTTGGCCAAAGGGCTATGAGTACATGCAGGCCTCTATCGGGATTTACAACCACATTTCAACAAGTACTGGGCCACATACACGCCTCAAGAACTTAAGGAGAGCCAAATTAGAACCGCCCAACGTGGGGCTCGAACCCACGACCCTGAGATTAAGAGTCTCATGCTCTACCGACTGAGCTAGCCGGGCTTGATGAGGAGCTCTTCATTAGCCACGCCAATGCAAGCAAAGTTGATTCCCTAGCTTGTACTACGGTACTACGACAAAACATTGCTCATACATTTGGCCAAAGGGCTACGTGTACATGCGTAGCTCTTTCAATAGCATTTAAACAACATAGCAAGCCTTTCAACATGAGCTATTGAATTACAGCCCACCTGGGGAAAAGCACACGTTTCAAGGCACACTGAGACCGCCAAACCGAGTAGTACCACAACGGAATTAGAGTTGGAAACGCCCAACGTGGGGCACGAACCCACAACCCTGAGATTAAGAGTCTCATGCTCTACCGACTGAGCTAGCCGGGCTTGGCGGCAAGCTATTCATTCACTGGCACCAAAGCAGACAAAGTTGACTCTGCAGCTACATTAGCATCGGCATCGGATGTTTTCTGCAATTTTCCATATGACTGATCTTACTTGAAAAGTAAAATACTGACAGACTAATAAATAATCTTGGGCCAAGTCTGTCATGTGAATGAGGAAGGCAGAATCAAATTAGCCGCCGCACGTACAAAGAAAGAATTTTCACACCATGAAATTTGCTCCACAGATCAATCACATAAAGAGTGTCAGGAGTGGGATTCGAACCCACGCCTCCATTAGGAGACCAGAAACCTCTCCAGGAAGCAAGGGGTAAAGCCTGAGTCTGGCGCCTTGGACCGCTCGGCCATCCTGACCTGTGTTTGCGTACGCTTAGAAGGTACAAAGGCACTGGTTCTAATCTTGAGGGCTTTTTCGAGGTACTTGCAGCACTACGACAAAACACTGATGATCGTTTTGGCCAAAGGGCTATGAGTACATGCAGGCCTCTATCGGGATTTACAACCACATTTCAACAAGTACTGGGCCACATACACGCCTCAAGAACTTAAGGAGAGCCAAATCAGAACCGCCCAACGTGGGGCTCGAACCCACGACCCTGAGATTAAGAGTCTCATGCTCTACCGACTGAGCTAGCCGGGCTTGATGAGGAGCTCTTCATTAGCCACGCCAATGCAAGCAAAGTTGATTCCTAGCTTGTACTACGGTACTACGACAAAACATTGCTCATACATTTGGCCAAGGGCTACGTACATGCGTAGCTCTTTCAATAGCATTTAAACAACATAGCAAGCCTTTCAACATGAGCTATTGAATTACAGCCCACCTGGGAAAAGCACGTTTCAGGCACACTGAGACCGCAAACCGAGTAGTACCACAACGGAATTAGAGTTGGAAACGCCAACGTGGTGCACAACCACGACCCTGAGATTAAGAGTCTCATGCTCTACCACTGAGCTAGCCGGGCTGGCGCAAGCTATTCATTCACTGGCACCAAAGCAGACAAAGTTGACTCTGCAGCTACATTAGCATCGGCATCGGATGTTTTCTGAATTTTCCATATGACTGATCTTACTTGAAAAGTAAAATACTGACAGACTAATAAATAATCTTGGGCAAGTCTGTCATGTGAATGAGGAAGGCAGAATCAAATTAGCCCGCACGACAAAGAAAGAATTTCACACCAGAAATTTGCTCCACAGATCAATCACATAAAGAGTGTCAGGAGTGGGATTCGAACCCGCCTCCATTAGGAGACCAGAAACCTCTCAGGAAGCAAGGTGTAAGCCTTGAGTCTGGCGCCTTGGACCGCTCGGCCATCCTGACCTGTGTTTGCGTACGCTTAGAAGGTACAAAGGCACTGGTTCTAATCTTGAGGGCTTTTTCGAGGTACTTGCAGCACTACGACAAAACACTGATGATCGTTTTGGCCAAAGGGCTATGAGTACATGCAGGCCTCTATCGGGATTTACAACCACATTTCAACAAGTACTGGGCCACATACACGCCTCAAGAACTTAAGGAGAGCCAAATTAGAACCGCCCAACGTGGGGCTCGAACCCACGACCCTGAGATTAAGAGTCTCATGCTCTACCGACTGAGCTAGCCGGGCTTGATGAGGAGCTCTTCATTAGCCACGCCAATGCAAGCAAAGTTGATTCCCTAGCTTGTACTACGGTACTACGACAAAACATTGCTCATACATTTGGCCAAAGGGCTACGTGTACATGCGTAGCTCTTTCAATAGCATTTAAACAACATAGCAAGCCTTTCAACATGAGCTATTGAATTACAGCCCACCTGGGGAAAAGCACACGTTTCAAGGCACACTGAGACCGCCAAACCGAGTAGTACCACAACGGAATTAGAGTTGGAAACGCCCAACGTGGGGCACGAACCCACGACCCTGAGATTAAGAGTCTCATGCTCTACCGACTGAGCTAGCCGGGCTTGGCGGCAAGCTATTCATTCACTGGCACCAAAGCAGACAAAGTTGACTCTGCAGCTACATTAGCATCGGCATCGGATGTTTTCTGCAATTTTCCATATGACTGATCTTACTTGAAAAGTAAAATACTGACAGACTAATAAATAATCTTGGGCCAAGTCTGTCATGTGAATGAGGAAGGCAGAATCAAATTAGCCGCCGCACGTACAAAGAAAGAATTTTCACACCATGAAATTTGCTCCACAGATCAATCACATAAAGAGTGTCAGGAGTGGGATTCGAACCCACGCCTCCATTAGGAGACCAGAAACCTCTCCAGGAAGCAAGGTGTAAAGCCTTGAGTCTGGCGCCTTGGACCGCTCGGCCATCCTGACCTGTGTTTGCGTACGCTTAGAAGGTACAAAGGCACTGGTTCTAATCTTGAGGGCTTTTTCGAGGTACTTGCAGCACTACACAAAACACTGATGATCGTTTTGGCCAAAGGGCTATGAGTACATGCAGGCCTCTATCGGGATTTACAACCACATTTCAACAAGTACTGGGCCACATACACGCCTCAAGAACTTAAGGAGAGCCAAATTAGAACCGCCCAACGTGGGGCTCGAACCCACGACCCTGAGATTAAGAGTCTCATGCTCTACCGACTGAGCTAGCCGGGCTTGATGAGGAGCTCTTCATTAGCCACGCCAATGCAAGCAAAGTTGATTCCCTAGCTTGTACTACGGTACTACGACAAAACATTGCTCATACATTTGGCCAAAGGGCTACGTGTACATGCGTAGCTCTTTCAATAGCATTTAAACAACATAGCAAGCCTTTCAACATGAGCTATTGAATTACAGCCCACCTGGGGAAAAGCACACGTTTCAAGGCACACTGAGACCGCAAACCGAGTAGTACCACAACGGAATTAGAGTTGGAAACGCCCAACGTGGGGCACGAACCCACGACCCTGAGATTAAGAGTCTCATGCTCTACCGACTAGCTAGCCGGGCTTGGCGGCAAGCTATTCATTCACTGGCACCAAAGCAGACAAAGTTGACTCTGCAGCTACATTAGCATCGGCATCGGATGTTTTCTGCAATTTTCCATATGACTGATCTTACTTGAAAAGTAAAATACTGACAGACTAATAAATAATCTTGGGCCAAGTCTGTCATGTGAATGAGGAAGGCAGAATCAAATTAGGCCGCACGTACAAAGAAAGAATTTTCACACCATGAAATTTGCTCCACAGATCAATCACATAAAGAGTGTCAGGAGTGGATTCAACCCACGCCTCCATTAGGAGACCAGAAACCTCTCCAGGAAGCAAGGTGTAAAGCCTTGAGTCTGGCGCCTTGGACCGCTCGGCCATCCTGACCTGTGTTTGCGTACGCTTAGAAGGTACAAAGGCACTGGTTCTAATCTTGAGGGCTTTTTCGAGGTACTTGCAGCACTACGACAAAACACTGATGATCGTTTTGGCCAAAGGGCTATGAGTACATGCAGGCCTCTATCGGGATTTACAACCACATTTCAACAAGTACTGGGCCACATACACGCCTCAAGAACTTAAGGAGAGCCAAATTAGAACCGCCCAACGTGGGGCTCGAACCCACGACCCTGAGATTAAGAGTCTCATGCTCTACCGACTGAGCTAGCCGGGCTTGATGAGGAGCTCTTCATTAGCCACGCCAATGCAAGCAAAGTTGATTCCCTAGCTTGTACTACGGTACTACGACAAAACATTGCTCATACATTTGGCCAAAGGGCTACGTGTACATGCGTAGCTTTCAATAGCATTTAAACAACATAGCAAGCCTTTCAACATGAGCTATTGAATTACAGCCCACCTGGGGAAAAGCACACGTTTCAAGGCACACTGAGACCGCCAAACCGAGTAGTACCACAACGGAATTAGAGTTGAAACGCCCAACGGGGGCACGAACCCACGACCCTGAGATTAAGAGTCTCATGCTCTACCGACTGAGCTAGCCGGGCTTGGCGGCAAGCTATTCATTCACTGGCACAAAGAGACAAGTTGACTCTGTACATTAGCATCGCACTGTTTTCTGCAATTTTCATATGACTGATCTCTGAAAAGAAAATACTGACAGACTAAAATAATCTGGCCACTGTCATGAATGAGGAAGGAGAACAAATTGCCAAAGAAATTTTAACCATGAATTGCTCAGATCAACACATAAGAGTGTCAGAGGGGTACCGCCATGAGCACCCGGAGCAGGGTAAAGCCGAGTCTGCGGACCGGCCATCTGACCTGTGCGCGTAGAAGCAAAGGCACTGGTTCTAATCTGAGGCTTTCTTGCAGACTGACAAACACTGATGATCGTTGGCAAAGGGCTATGTACATGCAGGTAGGGTTTAACCACATTTCGTACGCCTACCGCGAACTTAAGAGCAATGAACCCAACGTGGCTCAACACGACCCAGTTAAGAGTCCATGCTCACTGAGCGGCTTGATGAGGCCTTCATAGACGCTGGAAAGTTGATTCCCTGACTAGGCTACAAAAACTTACATTAGGTAATATTCAACATTTAAACATGCAAGCCTTCAAAGAGCTATTATCAGCCCCTGGAAAAGCACACGCGCCTGAGACAAACCGTAGACACCGGAATTAGAGTTGAACCCGACAACCCCCCTGATTAGAGTCTCATGCTCACGAAGCTACCGGCTGGCAAGCTATTCATTCACCGGACCAAAGGAATAAGTTGACTCTGCAGACTCACGCCGAGATTAGATTCCATCTACTACTGAGTAAACTGACAGACTAAAAATAACTTGGGCCAATCTGCAAATGAGAAGGCAGAATCAATTAGCCGCCGTCTACAATGAAAGAATTTTACACCATGAAATTTGCTCACAGATCAATCAATAAAAGTGTCAGAGGGATCAACCGCAGCTCATTAGGAACCAGAAACCTCTCCAGGAAAGGAAATGCTAGTCTGGCCTTGGACCGACACCATCGACTCGTTTGCGTACGCTTAGAAGGCAAGGACGATCTATCTTGAGGGCTTTTTCGAGGTACTTGCAGCACTACGACAAAACACTGATGATCTTTTGGCCAAAGGGCTATGAGTACATGCAGGCCTCTATCGGGATTTACAACCACATTTCAACAAGTACTGGGCCACATACACGCCTCAAGAACTTAAGGAGAGCCAAATTAGAACCGCCCAACGTAGGGCTCGAACCCACGACCCTGAGATTAAGAGTCTCATGCTCTACCGACTGAGCTAGCCGGCTTGATGAGGAGCTCTTCATTAGCCACGCCAATGCAAGCAAAGTTGATTCCCTAGCTTGTACTACGACAAAACATTGCTCATACATTTGGCCAAGGGCTACGTGTACATGCGTAGCTCTTCAATAGCATTTAAACAACATAGCAAGCCTTTCAACATGAGCTATTGAATTACAGCCCACCTGGGGAAAAGCACACGTTTCAAGGCACACTGAGACCGCAAACCGAGTAGTACCACAACGGAATTAGAGTTGAAACGCCCAACGTGGGGCACGAACCCACGACCCTGAGATTAAGAGTCTCATGCTCTACCGACTGAGCTAGCCGGGCTTGGCGGCAAGCTATTCATTCACCGGCACCAAAGCAGACAAAGTTGACTCTGCAGCTACATTAGCATCGGCATCGGATGTTTTCTGCAATTTTCCATATGACTGATCTTACTTGAAAAGTAAAATACTGACAGACTAATAAATAATCTTGGGCCAAGTCTGTCATGTGAATGAGGAAGGCAGAATCAAATTAGCCGCCGCACGTACAAAGAAAGAATTTTCACACCATGAAATTTGCTCCACAGATCAATCACATAAAGAGTGTCAGGAGTGGGATTCGAACCCACGCCTCCATTAGGAGACCAGAAACCTCTCCAGGAAGCAAGGGGTAAAGCCTTGAGTCTGGCGCCTTGGACCGCTCGGCCATCCTGACCTGTGTTTGCGTACGCTTAGAAGGTACAAAGGCACTGGTTCTAATCTTGAGGGCTTTTTCGAGGTACTTGCAGCACTACGACAAAACACTGATGATCGTTTTGGCCAAAGGGCTATGAGTACATGCAGGCCTCTATCGGGATTTACAACCACATTTCAACAAGTACTGGGCCACATACACGCCTCAAGAACTTAAGGAGAGCCAAATTAGAACCGCCCAACGTGGGGCTCGAACCCACGACCCTGAGATTAAGAGTCTCATGCTCTACCGACTGAGCTAGCCGGGCTTGATGAGGAGCTCTTCATTAGCCACGCCAATGCAAGCAAAGTTGATTCCCTAGCTTGTACTACGACAAAACATTGCTCATACATTTGGCCAAAGGGCTACGTGTACATGCGTAGCTCTTTCAATAGCATTTAAACAACATAGCAAGCCTTTCAACATGAGCTATTGAATTACAGCCCACCTGGGGAAAAGCACACGTTTCAAGGCACACTGAGACCGCCAAACCGAGTAGTACCACAACGGAATTAGGTTGGAAACGCCCAACGTGGGGCCGAACCCACGACCCTGAGATTAAGAGTCTCATGCTCTACCGACTGAGCTAGCCGGGCTTGGCGGCAAGCTATTCATTCACCGGCACCAAAACAGACAAAGTTGACTCTGCAGCTACATTAGCATCGGCATCGGATGTCTTCTGCAATTTTCCATATGACTGATCTTACTTGAAAAGTAAAATACTGACAGACTAATAAAGAATCTTGGGCCAAGTCTGTCATGTCAAATTTTGTTGATCATGTTGATTTGTGACCGACATAGATGGTCCTTTAGTTGTTCACCAAAATTATCCTTTTGCAGTTTTTATTAAACTCATTAACTTCAAAATAGGAAATGCCTCTTTGCTTTTGAATAAAAAAAATTTAATTCAGAGAGCCATTTATTAACAGTTTTGTTCAATAAATGTATCATGTGAGATGTTTACTGATGACGAGTATTTTTTTTGTCTTTCTCTCCTCATTTTAGAAAAACACAAGAGGAGAAGAGGTTCATTCAGATTTTTAGCTGGGAACTAACAAGTTGTAAATACTCCAGGATCCCATTCGGGGAATTTTTTGATACCAACATTCTGAGAAACATCTTTGACCCCGATTACACTGGATGTCTAAACAAGATACGTTACTGTTTGGTTAAGAGACCATGACCCAAACTGAGATCACAGGATACAAGTCCTCTATGCTTGGCTTGATGGGGCAGTTGATTTTAGAACAAAGGACAATGTCCTCCTTGTTTGTGCGTTTGTGGTAAAAAATAAGACAATGACTTCAGGCAGCTCTACCCTGACAAACATCCTCTTCGCTTATAGACTCTTTTTAGTTCCTGGACTGGTTTACACAGGGAGTGAATTCAACATGCTGACTTTCTGAATTTAGGGGTACTGAAATCCCTCCTAAAAGCATTTCTTCATGGCCAAGTACTGAAAGCTGTGAATGCCAAGAAGAGGACTGGTCTTGACAACCTCCTACCCATAGGAAGGTTTGCCTGTGCCTACCAACAGCTCTGGAATGATTAAAGCTGTAGCATGAAGCTTTTCCAAAAATATGTTTCTTTCAATATTTATTAAAATTGTCACCATGTTCGGACAGTGTAGTCTGAGACTGATAATTTGTGAAAAAAAATTTCCTCCCAGTGCTGCTAATGCAGTGTGCAAAAATGGAGTGCTCCAGGTCAAAAGCAACCAATCAGTGCCAGGAGGAGGGTCTTAGCCCTGTCAATCAACTTCCTGTACACTGGCTCAAGTTGCTAATGGCGAAACATTAACTTAATGTTACAGGAAAACCATTTCTTCACCATCACTGGAGGCTGCGCTACCTAGCATTAGCATTTGTGTCAGGCTATACTGTTGTAGTTGAGCAAAAGAGATTTTATTTGCTTCCAATGTCTGCGGGTTAAGCTAAAACTGTTCCACAATTAGCAAAACCTAAAACTTAATCAAAAGTCTCAGGTCAGATTCGCACAACTAAGCACAACAATATCTTCACACTTGTGAAACACTGCACACTGTAATCTGAAAAATACAATTTTATACCTTTTATGGCAACATCCGGTTGTTGATCATGCGACTTGGGTGATGTGAAACAAGTGTTTCCTTTGCACTTTTGCAAAATAAAACAATTTTGAGATGGCCAAAAAAAAAAGCCCAAAACACCTCATTCTAGAACCAAAACTATTCATAAAGAAATTATTTTTTTCAAATTGGGCAATTATTTGGTCAATGGACAGCTACTGAGACAAAACCCAGATCTATCAGTGATTGTCAAAGATAATTTCAGTATGTTTAAGATAGTGGACAAAGAAGAAATTTACTCTGGGTGTGCAAAGCTGGTGGAGACGTCCCCAAGCAATTAGCAATTCAAAATGCAGCCATTGATTTATTGATTTGGGGGAGCTGGTAACAAAGGCACTCCTCGCTTTTCTGATTTTTCATTTATTCGAAATGTTGATTGATCATTTTTGTTCCACTTTGCATTTATATACTAGGCTGTGTTTGTTCACCCTGCATGATCCAACTAATATATATATATATATATATATATTTTGGAACAATTAGAACTTGCTGAAATGGTCAAAAGCTACGAATATGTAGCCATATTGGCCCAGAAAAGCTTGTTTTCTAGAAAGTATTTTTAAATTCAGATTAATCTAAAATGTTACTTGCAGTTGATTTGAGTCAGAAAATGGCAAACTGGTTAACTTTCTAAAATAATCAGCAAACTAGACTCTCTATCATAACAGCAATGCCACTCCTCAAAAACCACTTTATTCTGCTCTATAATAAAGTAAGGCAGGTTTTCTGAAAGTAATGAGTTTAATCTAGCATTTAGTTTGAGACAGAATTTTCAACTTTTAGTCCTAACTCTGTCATTTGTTTTTTGTCTTTTCCTTCAGTGTGCTTATTCACAAATGTAAATCAAATTTTGTCCAGAAACATAAATCAGTAACCTTAAATTAGACAGCTCCTGGTTTTTTGTTACAATTAAATGCAGCAACATATTTTCTATGCAGTTTCTATGGAAAAGTACAAAAAAACAGCCTGAAAAGAGAAAAAATCAGGCTGTGTATTAATCTTGTTGCCTGTCTTCAGGACTATAGGGAATTTCCTTCCTGATGTTTGACTGGCTCTGTGGTTTTGTTTTCATTCAACCACCCAGCGTTCAGCATCCGTCATGCTGCTCCAACTTCAGCACACACACACACACATACCCCCATGCACACACACAAACACATGCACATTCTGCCTGCTGGTTAAGTGAGACTCCAAGTGGCACGAACCAGACAGGAAACAGCACAGCTTCATTTCAAAGTTAGTCACTTTCTCTTTAGATTAATATCGTACCTTGTCAGTTAGCATGCATGCAAGAATGTTTTCCCCATTAAAGACAGCATCTGCTTTTTCAAAATTTTTTTATAATGCTTCGGAATGTTTTCAAAGCTTTTTCAAAGCTTTCTCTATGTACTGTATCTGAGGTGACAGACAAAGTCAGAGGCGCTCTAGTTTCACTTCTTACAATTCAAGATTAGATCAGGAAACAGACCAGTGTAAAAAAGTAACATTTTAATCCAACTGTGAGCATTTCCAAATAAGGAAGGGACACATTTTATAAGGCTGACATAAACGCCGACAAACAATTGTAGGAAACATTGGAAAAATGTTTGCTTGTGCTAGCTCCCCGCTGCCTTGGCCTTTGGTCAATCAAACATTGGGTAGCAGTGGATCATGCAGATTAGGGAGAAGAAGGCGGATTGGATTCTCTGGACACCTAAAAATCCTTTCAAATGAATCCGTCAGGACTGTTGTAGTTTTAACCTTGCAGAATTTGGCTGTGATTTCTCCCGTGATCAGGAGGTGCAGCATCGCTTGACAACTTGTGAGTCTCATCCTCCCACATTCTTCTGTCTTTTCACAAACAGCCAGTTGAATGAAGTTAGTATCTGAAGCTAGTTTCTGAAAAGCATTTCATATTTAACCCTTGTCCATGTACGTGGACAAAGGTTAAATACTTATTTGGCGGCCATGAGAACATCATGCTGCCTCGCCCCAGACGAAGCTCTCTAAAGAATTGGCTGTATTTGGGAGACCGACATACCCCACATGATTTGATTCTTGTCATGAACTGGGTTTGAGGAGCACATGACCATTAGAACGAAGGAATGTGTGAACAGTGGATAGATGGTCATTCCTGTGTTTGCGTGTAGCGGAACTGAATTGAAAATGTGTTGAACTGAAATAATATTTTTTTATTCAATAACACGTCCAGTTGCTCATAAGGGGTTAGATTCTCTTCTGCTTTTGAATCAGATTTAATTCTGTTGCACAGCTACTACTGTTCAATGGAAATGCAAAGCTGCATTTTCCATTAAACATAAAATTCCAGAATTTGAAATGATGAAAATGCAGTTGCTCAATGGTTTTAGAAGTAATAGAAGAAATAGAAGTATTTAGCAAAACTGCAACGGAAACAGTTTTTTTCACATCACATGAGTCACTTGATCAACAGCTGACTATTACTACTGGTGAAAACGACAAAGAAGACAACAGGAAGTGTTAGGAGGATGATGGTTTATTCTGGTTGTTTTCAGACATTGTGCAGCTGGCTCCATAAGAGCTCTCACATCACACAGTTCATAAAAAGTTGTGTGTAATTCCAAAATGTCGAATCCATAACTCTTCTATAAAAACGGCCACTACAATTTTCCAGAGCCAAGTAGGCGGGGCTTGTCGTTCCAACGCCTATTTCAGATTCTGACGTCTCCTCTGATTGGCTCATAGATAAGGAGCATGGCGGAATTATAAGTATATCTCATGTAACTGTTTATGTCCGTCGCTGCCAAGATTTTTAAGGACTTATAGCGTGAACAAACTTATTCACATGTGCTTTTAATTTCATTTCTTACTTAATGGAAACGCCGCAACTACAAAATTGTGCTTTTTCAACAAATATTTGTGCACATTTGCAATGGAAACACAGGTACTTTCTGGCATTTGACAAGAATTCCCCTTTCCGGCACATCCCAGAAGTGTTGTGATGGACTAAGAGGTCACTGGAGTACAATAAACACATTCTAATGCTCAGTAAAACACCTTGAAATGATTTGACCTTTGTTGCATGGTGCCTTTTTTCCTGCTGGTTTTCACCTTGAGAAATTGCTACACTTTGGCGATGGACATGGTCAGCAGCAATACTCATGATGATTGCAGGGTATAATGGGTGCTCAGGAGGTAACGAGAGGCACAAAATGTTTCAATAATCAAACTGAACTCTTGATCCAAGGCAGGCATCAGCTTTTCAGTCTGTTTTTTATCTTTTATTTTTTGGATGCTTTGGAAGTTGAGGCTTCTGATACTTTGGTCGTAATGAGTGCTGACTTCATTGCATCTAGAGACCTTAATTCACCAACAGACATATTCACATTTGTACAATATTTCAGATGTATAAACGTGTATTTATGAGAAAAACATGTCAACACTTTTTTCCATAACAGCATGCAGGAGAAGTATATTTAATTCCACAAAACTATTCCAAATATTGACATGCAAAAGCTTCTTTGTGCGAAGTTTACCAGTTTTGATTTTGCATTTTCCCCCTGATTCTGAAGTCCATCCTTTTTAAAAAAGGTTGTTGAACATAAACAAGTTTTTATTATGAGCTTTGCACACTATTTATAAATTAACTAGATCAGAAAGTTTGAATAATTTAAAATGTATAAATAATTGATTCGTGTGATCCAGACAGTCAACCTTATTGATCATTCCCATTGCTCTTTTTTCCCCCAAATTCATTAACCTCAGGGGAAACACTTCAGGTGATACATAATTTGTCTGTATAATAATTTTATATCCACAACGTTAAGTGATTTACACATATTATGAAAAAAAAAATGAATGGGCACGTGCACATGGAGTAAAAGTCGGCTGTCTTTCAGCGAATGAACGATTAAGGACAAAATAAACAAATTGCTTTTATTTTGAAAGGCTTAACCGGAAGCCAGCGCGGCTCCGACACTTAAAAGCACAGATTGACGGTCTCGCGCCACTCTGATGCTCCGCGGTTTCTGCGCACCAGTTAACCGCTCAGAGTGAGAGCGTGTCCGCCGCTCAGAGGAGACCTGGTCACGCAGTTTCCAACTCTGATGGGCAGGGAAAACAGGCGGCTCACGGGGGCTGAACCTAAAGTGAGATGGCATCTGAGCGATGAACAGAGGGTGAGTTACAAAGGCAAATAGTCACTTCGAACTCCGTGCTTTACTCTATTTAATCCATCTTTTGAAGAAAAAGAAGATTGAGTTTGTTTAGCCTAGCATGCTGTTGTAAACCAATGGCTTTGAAGGGTTTTCCTTTATAATTCAGTCAGAAAGGATGAAAAAAGTTATTTTTTTCTATATTAAAAGCATAATACTTTTTTATGCAGATATTTTTTTGGATTTTTTTTCTTTTCTTCTTTAAACATGACCTATAAAAACTACTTTGATTCACATTAATACATAATCAGGTGTCACCTTTGAGATTTACTGCCTGACATGTTGTGATGTTGACTCAAAGGTCTCTGTGTTTATTTACTTCCTTTTATGCTATGCAGCTAATGACAACAAAAATATCAATTGTATGAATGCATTTAACAAGAGGACAAGGTTTGCACAAAGTCTTGATCACTGAATATTACTAAAAGCTCCAACACAATTTGGCTTCAAAGTGCAAACATCTTTTGTCAGTACTTGTTCTATGGCAAAAGTGGAATTTCTGCATAGAGAATAAAGCAACTATGTATTGTGCACTGCTGGTCAGCTGGCTGAAAAGGCGTTTCTACATGTTTCTGTTGCTTCCGGGAGGAAATATTTTGTTGTTCAGGGTGAACAACAAAAAACAATCGTTTTAGATTGTTTTTAAATATTCCCCTTGAGATACTTCGAGCTTTAATTCTAACCGATCCTCACTCCACACATGCAAATGATCAAATTCGAAGTGGATCTAACGGTAATAATTATCCCCATATATGCCTAATTTGCATACTAACTGCTTATTTGTATGTTGTGTGTGCTGCAGACATAATACTAATCTTTACTTAATTTTTATTTGAGTCAATTGTAGAGTCCTACAATTAATGAATCAAAAATGATTTGAATTAAAAACCATACATACACAAAAAATATTTTTAATTAAAAAAAACTCCCAAATACTCCCAAATATTGACAAAATAAAAATGTATAATTCAAAAAGCTTTTTATTGCTAAATTACTGAACAGGCACGTGAGCTCAGGAAAAAAAAAGTTTTTAATCTCCAAGTTAAAGAATCTAATTTTAATCAAAAACTGTATATTGATAAACCTTATTCGCTGGCAACTGCTAAGTAAATAGGAGTCCAACCCGCTTTTATATTCATTCAGTTTTCAAGTGTTCCAGAAAGCCTTGATCGAGAATAAATACAGAGACAAGTAAATAAAAGTTTATACCAGGAATATGGAATAAATAGCACATTTATGGACGTAGCAAAAAAGCAATTAATTTCACAAAAAAAATAAATAAAAGTGACACATTAAAATCTATGTAAATTAATAAAACTATAGCCAAGAGCGTACAGTGAGAGGTTAAGCTATAATGCTAAAACAAGCTACAAGCAGCGTGTCTGTAAAGGCTACCGGATCAGAATGACTACTCACTAATAAATCAAACAATGTGAGTTTATGTTAGGAGCAGCAAGTTTTTAATAGGTGAAAATATGAGCTGCTGGTCAACTTGTGCATATCATACTTGTTGTGCTCCACAACTCCTCAAAGGTCACTGTTAGGAACTCAGAAGAGATGGCGTCTGGTCCTCGCAGAGTAGAAAATGCATTACTCGCCCTGTAAATGGACCCTCTCTTGGAGCGGACAGAGACTCTTTTCAGAAAGCGAGTTTTGGAAGAACAGAGTCTGTTCATGTGAACCTTTCACATGAGATCCATATGATGAAATAACCCTTTGAGACTCTTAGATTGCACCGATCACGTTGAAGTGTCCCCCGACACAGAACTGTTGGACGGAAGACGGCCGTGGGGGACAGGGTGATGCGAGAGTCTTATAGTGTGATTGAAATCAGCAGATTTTCAAGGTATTGACACACAAATTGCAAGTTCAGGTTCTCCATCCAGAGGTCTGCTGTTAGCGGTGAACCTACCAAGACGAAGCGATCCAATCTGTCAGAGCTCTGGGTTTCGTTAGTCTGGTCTTAGAGGTGTCTGCGTGATGAAGACAGACACCTTGGTCGGATAAGGGAACGGTTTTCTCGTATCTGAATTCTTCTGCTGGAATCAAAAGCAATAAAGCTTTCAAAGACACATGAAGGAAGGGACTTTGTTATACTGAAAACTCTTTCTGGTTTTATACCTTAAATATTCTAACTGATCGCGAAACAAGGCATTTGATTGGATTTTACAGAGCAAAAATATTTTGTCCCTCTTGTAAGCACAACCGTGTTTGTCCTTTTTTTTTTTTTTTTAATAAAGAAAAAGACTGCCTGGCCAAAATAATTACCAACTGGGATTAGGTAAGCAGATAGGTAGGAGCCTCCCTATGGAAAAGTGATTTCATAAAATTCAGCTGTCGGCAATATATTTAGCCCTTATGCATACAGAGGGAGTGAGCATCATCGCTTAGGAAAGAGTGGATGAGGAACAATGCAAGGATTAATTGAATGCATTTAAAATTATGAATGAGACCGCATGGATTATTTTGAGATGTGCTTGGAGCTTGGATTAGGGTCAACATCCATCCATCCATCCATCCATCCATTTTCTTAAACCCTTGTTCCTAGTGGGGTCCGGAGGTGCTGGTGCCTATCTCTAGCTAACGTTCCGGGCGAGAGGCGGGGTCACCTGGACAGGTCGCCAGTCTGTCGCAGGGCAACACAGAATTAACCTGACAGTCAGGTTTTTTTACTGTGGGAGGAAGCCGGAATACCCGGAGAGAACCCACGCATGCACAGGGAGAACATGCAAACTCCATGTAGAAAGACCGGGAATCAAACCCAGAACCTTCTTGTAGCAAGGCAGCAGTTCTACCAACTGCGCCACTGTGCAGCCCATGTAAATGAATCTACATGTGTTGGGACCGTAGAGATCTGGTACCGAAATGAAATCTCAGGCTTAGCGCTGATCCGGTACAGAAGAATTCAGTCAGTGCAGGAAGGAGAATAGCAGCCAATGGAAAATAAACTGACAGAAGCAACAGGTTGACTACCTTTGGCCAAACATGTAACATAAACTGCAACAAACCATCAGAAAGTGTAATTCTAAATATAGTGTAAAAAATAATAACAGATGACGTCACTCAGACCACAAAGCGTAAAATTAGACTGAACAGATCTGCCCTTCTGTACCGCTCTGTGTGTGGGGTCAGGAAAGCTAAGATTAGCCCCATTTCTTTCTTTTTCTGAGGCGGTTTGCAGTGTATTGAGAGAGATACACAGATGTCCACAAACAGAGTGGAGGTCTCACTCCTGGGTAAATGCTGCGACCGCCCGCTGTGTGAAGTAGACACGGGTCTGACCCAATCCCGTCTCTTCCCCGCTGAGAACGATTTCCTGTGTGTAACATGGGCTTTGAAAGTCTAAGTCTTTGAAACAGTTTGCATTGAAAAGACCTTCAGAGAAGCTGACAAAGTGAGCGGATGCTCATGTGTAAATTCCATAGGGGCTCGTATGCAGAACACAGTGTTGTCCAGTTGTGTGAAGTGACAGCTGAACGTAAACAGTGTACGATGTGACATATTTGTTTTTGTGGAAAACAGTAATTGCCAGTTGCTAAAATTATATAACACATTAATCATTTACCGTAAAGTCGGCATGATCCTGGAGCAATTATTGGAGCAAAGAGGAGACTCTTCATTGAACGTTCAAAGAATAATCTTATCCATACAAACTGAGTCTTTTATTAAACTCTGCGGTACTTCTGTCCATTTAAGCTCAAACATTGTCATCGCTTCGAATGTAAATGTGTTATTTCATAAATTAAACAAGAAATAAATGTATGAATATACTAGATATACATAGGTGGGCCCCATATGGGGAAAAGGAGAGCGGACAATATGGGTCCCACATGGGTTTCCATGGTGGCCACACACAGGTTTGCCCATGTAGGGCCACTGCCATGTAGGGCCCATGGAGGCGGTGGCCCTACATGGGCAAACTCGTGTGGGGCCACCATGGAAACCACAGACAAACTAATGTGGGACCCATATTGTCTGCCCTCCTTTTCCCCATACGGGGCCCACCTAGGTATGCTGGCTGGGATTAGTTAGTTATTGGTATATAGGAGTCCTACTTTGGAAAACATAAAAATGTCCCCCAAAAATACTTTAGCCTTGACTTGAGATTTATTAAAGCTGTCAGATAAAATAGAGAAAGACAAATGATAAAATCCAGCCAGTAAAAATCATTTAATAGATAAATCAGATTGGTTATCTCAGCTCCCTGACTTGTGTGAAGACGTCCAGCTGCTGCGTTCTCTCTCTCCTCTCTTCACCTCTTTAACTCGATCATCGCGCCAGCAAAGAAGGAATCCAGAATCACCACTTTGAATTTTCATTCTCTCATCTCTACCGTTAGTGATATTGTTTTAAGTATTTGTAACCGGCATCACAAGTTGTTACCCTTATAGATGTTTGATCAGCGTCTTCTGCTGCGTTTCTGGCCCAAACTGTTAGGCAACCCGTCTTGTCCCAGTTGATGCCCTCGTTTAAAGTCCACGTGCGTGGCCAGGCATTAACTCATACTGACACAGACGTTCCCCCCGGAGCAGACTAATTGATTCCACTGAGGGAAGGCTCTCTGTGTCCACAACTGTTGTCAACTTTGTATGGGTTTAAAATTAATATCTCTACCATTGCATGACCTTTACTGCATGACCTTTGATTATATATATATAAAAAAATATAATTAGGAAAGCAGAGATTAGTTATTAATGTTGGCCGTTGTTTACGATTGTGCAGGTAATTACTCCCGGAATTAATTAATTTTTTTTTTTAATCAATGGCCTATTGCAAAAACCCGTTAATGTTTTTATGTCGCAAATGTGACTGCCAAATCCAGATAATTTGGAAAGTTAATTGTGTAAACAAAGATATGTACTTGGTTGCCCTGCTTTTGTTTCTAACAAACAGCTAGAACAGGCGGTGTTAGAAATATATCGTCATAAAAATACACGGTTGCCTGAGCGTCCTTAAGTTTTAAATGAATCTATCTAAAACTAAGAACTTAAAATGTCTTAAATTGCTTTTAAAGAAAGTAAGTTTGTTATCACAATGACACAATAAAATATGGTGGTATTTTATTCTGGAATTCTGGAATTTCTTAGAAATTCTAGAATTCTAAAAATTCTAGAATTGCTCGAATTTTTAGAATTCTAGAATTCAAAAAATTCTAAATCCTCTAGAATTCTTAATGTCCACATCTTAATATGGACATTAAGAAGACATCCACTGCCGATACCTATCTGTTCATACTTTATTGTGCGTCACAAACACAGATTCAGGAGTGCAAATATAATGGACCTAATTAAACATTGCGATGACCTTTTAGTCCTTTCTCTTTGGCAAATGCTTTAATATTCACCTCACCCATTTCAGAGGTGTCTTGAGTTCTAGTTTTTAATCACCCTGAACTTCAACTGCCCTTTCCTACTTCCATACGTATAATTAGAAAAAGAGAAGAAAAAAGGGCCAGCTTTTCTGCTGCCATTTTTAAAAAGTGAGAAGTTGCAAGCTGTTTTCTCCTGCCGTCACTTTGACACATCAGACTGAACTGTGAGAATCATTCACCCTGAGGGTTTGGACTTTAATAGTCATGATGAAATTGACAAGCCAGCATAAGCTTTTCGGACACATGGAGAATTTATCTCTACCGCTGTTTGTGCCTCTCTACGGAAGACAGAAACTAATAGAAATATTGAAATGATGCAATAAATAAATCAAAACATTTAAAATGCATCAATTCATTTAAGAAACTGTGAATTTGACCTCATCTTAAAATTTAATTGACGTTCATATTTATTTAACCAGTTTTGTTCCAACAAATTATATATTTAAGCATATAATATAAATGTTACTGTTTTAAAATGATTGCTTTATTTTTTTCCACTTACTTAATGCGCTTTTGTCTCCTAATTTTTTGTTTGTTGTCACAATTTTATTTATTTATTTTTATGTGTTCTTCTTACATTTTTCTGTCTCCTATTTTGACTTTACCTTTAACGATTTATGCTTCATTTTGCAAATAAAAAGACTCTGGATCTTAAGGCATCAGCTTTTGTCTCTCTTAAATCTGCATGCTGCCGGCGGCTACAGTCACAATAAAAATGGTGATCCACGATGAGTTAATCAGCTTTAGCGACTTGATTTGAAAAAACCCAGCCAGCATATATAGGTGGGCCCCATATGGGAATAAGAAGGGCAGACAATATGGGTCCCACATGGGTTTGTCTGCAGTTTCCATGGTGGCTTCACACGGGTTTACCCATGTAGGGCCACTGCCATGTAGGGCCCATGTAGGCGGCTCACCATCTGGTTTTTCAAAATTTTAGAGGAAGCAGCCGTTCAAATTCACATGTTAACGCCAAACAGACCAGAAACCACTCCAATGGCAGGAAGTGGACTACAGCGTAAAGCATTCTGGGTAAATCCAACCAAAACAAAGGCGCTAAGGCTAGCGGGAAAAATGGCTCATGTCTTAAAGCCAAATCTGATGTCATTCCATTCTTGTTTGCATTCATGGAGGAAGGACAATGTGCTCAGTGTCTTCTTCGGAGGTTTTTGTGTAATTTCCTTCAGTAGTTCTTAGTGCAGCGCCACCACAGGCCAGGGGCAGAATAGTTCATAGAAATTTCAATCTACCAGACTATCAGGTGTGAAAACACCCTTGTTTTTGTTAACATTGCCCTCAGACTTTAATATGTTCAGGTAAAGTTGAGTTATTTTGCTACAGTCTTGTTCATTCAGAAGTTTATACGTGTTTGCACTTTCAATGTCAGTATGGAGTGACTGTGGAATATAAAGATGACCACATTATTTACATGTTTATTGTTTTTCTCAATTGTTTTCTTGCTATTAGTTGAACCTCCACAGCATTCAATCACTGCTGCACATCCCTGTAACAGTTTCACGCCTCACAAATTGCAAATTCGTTTGGACCTGCACCAGTTTCATCCATAAAATTCCATACAGCTCTATCAATTTTGTTTTTTTCTTTCTGGTTCTTTCCTGAACATGTCTGACTTTAACTGCAATTCAAATGGCTGTGTAAATACTGCGTATTGCTTTCTTGAGCATTTTCAGGTATTGGAAGTGAGACTTGCCTTTTTACACGTTGGAAATGACAGAGCAGTCATAATGATAAAGCCATTTGAATGGCATGTTAATAAGTAATGGTGTCCAGTCCTTTCATTTTGATGATGCTGACACTTATTGGATGAACTATCCATTTTGAGACAGTGACACTATTGCAGGTTATCAACTTGTTTTTGCAGCTTGTGTTTTGTTGTTTTCAGGAATGAAATGGCTGTTGTGCAAATGTTAATATTGATGTGAAAAATGCGCTACATGCAGCTGGTAGAGCTGTTGCCTTGCAGTAAGAAGGTTCTGGGTTCGATTCCCGGCCCCGGTCTTTCTGCATGGAGTTTGGATGTTCTCCCTGTGCATGTGTGGGTTCTCTCCGGGTACTCCGGCTTCCTCCCACAGTCCAAAAACATGACTGTCAGGTAATTGGCCTCTCTAAAATCTCCCTAAGTGTGTGTGTGCATGGTTGTTTGTCCTGTCTGTCTCTGTCTTGCCCTGCGACAGACTGGCGACCTGTCCAGGGCACCTCTCGCCCAGAATGTTAGCTGGAGATCGGCACCAGCACCTCCTGACCCCACTAAGCGACAGGGGTGTTAGAAAATGGATGGATGGATGGAAAATGCGCCACAGCAACTCATAGGCCTGCCACCACTAAATTTTGCTGGACAATAAATTATTCCTGTAATCATTGTGATAAACGATAACATTGCTATCCTGACCGTTTCAGGTGATTTATTGATAGTGGTGTCACGACAGACTGATACCACTTTGATAGGTTCACCCTCTCAAAGACCGATAAACTTTAATTTTGTACTGAACGCTCAAGACTGTAACTCAAAGATTTTTCAAATATCCAAAATAAAACACGAATAAACTAAACCTGAAATAAATAAATTAACGACCTGCAGGCAAAACACTACAAAAATGGATTACATAAAACCATCAGCTCATTTTAATCCATCATGTGATTTAATTGATTTATTGCTTATTGCGACAGGCTTATCAACAGAGGAAAAGCCTCAGTTCTGCAAATAGAATCTCCATTCACCAGCACTTCCATGTAAATAAGAAACTCTAAACTCACTCGGCAAACATCATTTGTGTGGAAACGTTCACAGCATTGACTGGCCTGATGCTGAGATGTCAGAGGGCCGGAGGAATTTGGTGGAAGTGCTTACGATGAGCAGTTGTACTGTGATCACATTAGACACGTGGAAATAAGTGAACTGAAGGAAGAATGTTTGATTCATCTTGTGATCTCTCGGTTTAGTCTTGGATACACACAGTTTAATAGAGCAGATTTGAATCCTGCCCTGGGGTCTGATCAGTACTTTACCTCTCCATAGACGCCTAGTGTTTCCTTTGCAAGTAAACAAACTTCTTGTCTACAAATTGGTTAAAAACGGACTCATCTCAATTTCTTCCTTTATCCATTTGTGGTGATGGATTCTGGTTAGGCATGGAGGAGTCTGTATTTGGGCAGTGCCTGACCCTGTTGTCAACAAGGTTTGAATCCAGGAGTAGATAGTAGCTGTGTTTCCATTGACAATATAATTGCACAAACTGGAATTACAAATCTAAATTTGCTTAGTGGAAACATGCCAATGCTCTTTTACTACTGGCGGAAAAGACGAAGACGGGATGTTTGTATGAAGATGACGGGACGATATGTTCTCTTTTTTGTTTAAAAAAAAAAGAAAAAAAGATTTATTATGTGAAAATACGCCAGAAACCTTTGAAACTCAGAATTTTCTAAGTTTTGTCTAAACAATATCTGAGATTTATCTAAAACTTCCTGAGTTCTTTCAAGCAAATTTTCAACTTTTGGAGCTCCGAAACTTCCTTGCTTCCTCCATGTTTTTTGCGGAGATTTACTCCTCCCTTTTCTTTTATCTACAAAGGCCCTGACACTCTGTTGTAGTTTTGACCCATTTCGGCATTCAGTCTTTCTGTTTTAAATTATTCTAATTTATTTTTATGTATTGGTCATACTTCCCTGTTTTTCACTGTTATCGAATGTAGATGTTTCGGGTTGTGTTACCGTTACTGTTTTTCATTTTTTGCCGCTAATTTGTTACCTTTAATGTTGTGGCTTAGCACATCTCCAGTGTCTCTTCATTACAGACAGTAGAGGTAGTGTCTCCTTTGTGGCCGCAGCCTTTTGCAGGTCCACAGACGATCAAGTCAATTCAGCTCAAAAAATACTTTATTAATCCCAAAGGGAAATTAAATTGTCATGCGAGGTCCTTGTGTTTCCTTCTCTCTCTCTCTCCGTGTGTGTGTGGGTGTGTGTGTTTGCAGGAATACATCTCTATACCTGGTAATGATTGGTTGCAGTGTTTTCATTGTTTTTCTTCCATGACTTCTGTAAAGCACTTCATGCTATGCTCTTATTGAGGATGATGAGGATGGTCTTAGCACCGTCAATCATGCTGTTGTAGATGCTGCTGAATACACTAATGGTGGAGAAGCAACAGGAAAACTGTTTACCTGCTAACATCTTTGGCTATTCTAACTAGACCTAGCATTCATGGCCGTCTCCAGTGCAGGGAAACTAGCTGTAGCGTAGCAGAGATCCATGGGTAGGGATGAGTTACATAAGCTGGATTGAAGGCAATAAGACCCTCCTCCTGCCTCTGATTGGTTGATTTTGTCTGCAGATGGAAGGAGAACCGCAGGGAGGAGGCAGAGAAGCTGGATTTTTTTCCGCAGATTATCTGCCTCATATACTATCAGGACATTGGGACAGTTTTAACAAATATATACAAATAATATTGTTATCAAAGTCACAAACTGCAGTGTCCACATAGTTGGACAGTTTTTTGCAACATAAGAAAAATATGTAAGGTATTCAAAATGTCTAAAACCGGTGTTTGTCCAAAGCTGCAGCAGCAGTCGTCTCAGACTGGTGAAGACGGATTTAGCGAATGATGCAATCTTCTTCACAGCGACCTCCTCTGACCCCTGTGTTTTCACCAGGAAGGAAGCGCTCATTCCACCTGCATCCTCTGATTTCATGGAACCGTATGTTCGGAACATCAAACTCGTTTGGAGTTGAACGGCTCACATTTTGCACACCTACCTGGCTAAGTGAAAAGTTCCAGCGCTTCAGGTCGACGCTTCTCTCAGGAAGACGTTGTTGCAATACAAAATGCAATGATAAGTTTTCAGGACTACAGAGGAACCTTTGTAGATGAAAGAACAATAAGATGTGAAAGTCCAAAGAGTTTGGGGGAATACTTGAGCAGCTCTTTTGAGCTGCTGTTGTTGACTTATTTTGGCTCAGATTTTATTATTTAACAATGCAGACGTGACGCTCCAGGGCCTGGCAGAGATATGAAAAGCCTCATTGACATAAAAAGGTGAAGACCAAATTAGAAGCTGTATCCTTCCAAAGTATTGGCTCTCTTAATTCTTACCCCCACACATTTTCATATAACAATCAAAGCCCCAAACTACATGATGCTAAACTGTGAAGTTGAAGGAAGAAGATTATCACCAAAATCTGAAAGGGTGTGTTCTTAGTCCGCTTTAATCAAACTCCAGTTTGTTTGCCTAGATCTGGGGTGTCCAAAGTCGGTCCTCGAGGACCGGCATCCTGCCTGTTGCTAGTGATAGCAGCAACCTCCTCAGCAAGTCCTTAGGCCTTCTAATGAGCCATCATTTGATACAAGTGTGCTAAACCAGGGAGAGAACTAAAACATGCAGAATGCTGGCCCTCCAGGACCCACTTTGGACACCCCTGGCCTAGAGAATCTGCTTGGTTTGGGATTAGACTTGTTTGGTCTGATGCGGACCAAATAAGTGAACTCTGCCTGCAAACCTGGGTCTCATTTGGGTTGAAGTGAACTATGGCTGTGGTTAAAATGTACACGTGAATGCCAAGCAGATCGGAGTCCGCTCCAAAAAGCAGGAAGTGCATTGTAGTGCACGGCATTCTGGGTAAATGTGACCAAAACAAACGCAAGAATCTTGCAGTAAGTGCAGAACTAACTCATTTTATTTAGTAAAAGGCTGTTAGAAGATATTTATACTGTCTAAGATCATCCATATACAAGATTACTTCCACCAGACGCCAACTAAGAGCAGCTGCTACTTAGCTTAACTCATCTTTAACTTGTTGTTTTTCAACTTAAAAGAGCAACCACGTGGATTGATCTGACACCTACACCATATGAAAAAACATACAAAACACTGACTTAGACAGTAAAAACTATCATTTTTCTTTGTTTAATATATATTCATCCCCGTATAGAACATCAGTTTAGCAGCCATATATACCATTTCCTGATAGGCTGCAAAGCGTCCGCTACTTTCTGACAGTTGTGGTGTCAGATTTTTTTTAACGCTGTTTGTTGTTTTTTTATTTAGATGAAGAAAGCGACTCATGCTATGCAGCAGAGCCAGAACAGGAAGTGTTGCTTTTCTGCAATGCTCACCTGAAACGTCGTGTCTTTGTGAGCCGTTTTCTATTCGAGGAAAACGGCTTTGTTTCAACCTTCTTCCTTTCACTTCACAGGACATTCCCCACCGATGGCAGTGATGGAGAACACGACGTGGCCGTACCCCGCGTACATCCCCCCTTATATCCTGCGTGGTGACCCCTTTGCTTCCAGGCTCTCCAGAGAGGCGGACATTATCGCGGCTTTTTACATCTGCATCATAGGTGAGTTTCCATACCAGCCAGCATCCACCTCGGCACTGCTTTCACATTTCTTGTCATTCCACACATTGTGCACACCTCTTAGCAAAACTCTTTAATGTTTGGGGTTTATTTTGGTGAATGGTGAGTTCTTCAGTTCTTGGGAAATTCCACCCCAACTTGGTACAATATGTCACGCTCTCACTGCAAGATGAAATACGACAGAGTATAAAAAACTAGATGAAACAGTACATGATTTCATATGATTAAAAGAACAGCTGTAGTTAAACTCCAGTTGGATTAGTTTGATGTTTAGTCAAATTTAAGGAAATTTGTGCACACAGACATGTGCATCTAAAGAAATGTGAATGTTGCCTAAAATGCAGTATTTCTTGCCAGTCATTTCAGAAATGACTCTGGCATATAGGCAAGGATGGATGTTTTGAGCACAAACATCAGGTTTCTGAAAGGTCTGTTCATTTCTCTGCACTATGACCTGATCGTGACTCCACCTATATGAATTACTGCATCAATCCCAGCCAGCATACGTAGGTGGGCCCCATATGGGGAAAAGAAAGGCAGACACATGGGTTTGTCCGCAGTTTCCATGGTGGCCCCACACGGGTTTGCCCATGTAGGGCGACCGTCATCTAGGGCCTATTTAGGGCCCATTTAGCCAGTGGTCCTACATGGCCAAACCCATGTGGGACCCATATTGTCTGTCCTCCTTTTCTCCATATGGGGCCCCCCAGGTATGCTGGCTGGGAATGCGCTGTGGCCTGGAGGAGCTTAGCCTGTGGCTGGTTAGGTGGAATTGAAGCCCAGGCTGCTTTGATATCTGCCTTAAGCTCATCTTCATTGTTGGGTCCGGTGTTGCTCATCTTCCTCTTGACAACAGCCAAAAGATTTCCTATAGGTTAAAGGTCAGTAGAGTTTCCAGGCCTATAAAGAACAGGAACATAATGGTCATTGAATCAGCGTGTCCATCTGAGCTCTGGTTTGCTTTTGTTGTTTACTTGCTCTTCTTCCAAGGCCTCCTCCAAATGCCAGGCCTGTTATTGTTTTGTTTTCCTTCTGGCCCTCCTTTTGAGGCCCCCCTGTGCCCACCAGGTTTGCGTTTTGTTTTGTTCCTCCTGCCTACGCTCTTTGGGGAATGGGTGGATGTGGGGGACTTTCGTGACCTGGAGGTGGTTGGACTTCAGTTTCATGCATACTCTTGTATATCGATCTTCTTGGATTAGTGTTCCTTTCTATCTACCGTTTATGTTAGCTTCAGGTTTTCTTCAGTCTCGGCTTTGTTTATCTTCCTCCCCTCCAGCAACCGTGACTTTCTGTTTTTAAGCGGACTCGGTGCTTTGCTGTAATGCGGGATACAGAACTGTCTCAAGGATCAGATGTAATGTTCTGAGAGTAGCAATCATTTCCTGTCTCTTTTGAGAGAAATATAATATTAGATTCTAATATCAGTCAGCAAGAAAAATATACAGCATGCTGTCTATTAGTCTGATCCCGCAAAGGGAATATTAATCAGTTTTGGCCAAAGGTGTTGCTTTGAAAAAACTCTCTACAGGTGAAGAAGTAGACTTCTGGAGCAACGTGCTCAAAGAATTAAGAGGATATTTCAGTTCGTAATCATATTTATTGAAATTAAAACATACCACACCAGCGCCATGTCCACGTAATGTTGAGCACAGTAGTGGAGGCCTCATGGTTTGGGCTTGTTTTGCACCAGGACCAATAAATCTACCCTGACACACTTTTCTTAGCACATTTAACGAGTGGAGTAACCTTTTAAGCCAGCCTCCTTCAGTCTTTTGATCTGGACCTGGAATGTCCTCCCTCTGCACTAAAGTATTTTTAACTAGTAGCACTTTAAAATACCTGCGTTAGGCTAGATATTTTTAGCCTACCCTCAGTACAAACAACACATACAGTATTGACTACAGAAGGGTGTTACAGCTTTAGGCTTAAGGGTATTTCAGAAAGGTACGGTTTTTCACAGACACAGGGGTGGAGCACACATCAAGGTATTCTATCTAATCTAATGGTTCTCTCTGAATAAATGACGAACAATAATAACTCAGCTGCTGCACACGCTGAAGTCTTTTATGTAATGAAGTGAAAGACAGTCTGCTGATTTGCCTTCATCTGCCTGAATGCGTTGGCTTTGATTTATCAGGTGTATTTTAATTTCCAGCAGTTTCGTCACCCATGTTAGTTAACTTTTTGACTCAGATTAGCGTAAAAAAAAAGAAGAAAATCCTTCGTAGAAGCAGATGAACTCGATGCACATGTGGTGGCACACACTTTATGGGCTCATGTGAAGAGCTAACAACTAACTAAAACCAACGCATTTTTTGCAATAAATAAGCGGCGTAGGGCTCCATGTTAACTCTGGAGGAGCTGCAGGGATTGTAGGATTTGGAAGTTCCTCTCTCTCTCCTCATATCCGCATTCCATTGCTTATTATCTCATTGTAGGAGTGAGGTCTGCGGGGTGGCCGATAGAGCTGATAGAGACGAGATTCAGTTTGGTGCTGCTCAGTTGTGCAACCACAAAAAGCACATTACTAAATCTTAATTAGGGACTTGTGAAGTTTGGAAGAAGATATCTTTGTCTCAGTGGGCTGACGGCTGATGAAGACGTCAGCCGTGCAAATAACTGCACTACAAAACCACCAACAGGCTCCACTGGCCAGTGTTTGTGGAGGAGGAAAACTAGGATAAATGGAAGATGTTCTGATAACATCTGCTAGACATCTCACAGGGCCCAGAGGGCATTAACAGAATCACAGCACATGCTCAGCAGCTAGAGAAAACCCTGCTATAAATACGCTGTTCAGTCTAATAGACACATCAAACCTTAAACACTGGAGAAGGTTAAAACTGACACTGACAGGTGAGCGAGTTCAACATTACGAGTTTTTTCTGCATCAAAGCTGCCTTATGTAAATTTTATAAAAAAATATGTGTTCTTTGCATATTTGTTAAAATTATCATTATGTCGTGACAGTATAAGACAGTTAATTTGTGAGAAAATCTAACTACTGTCTTCTTCCAATGCTCCCAGTACTAACTGCAGAAATACACCACTAAGAAACAACCAATCAGAGCCAGGGGAGGGTCTTAGTGCTGTCAATCACTCTCGTCCTCACCCCCCTCCTTGTTTTCTGCTAAGCTACAGGTAGTTCACCACAATATAGCATGCCACAAATGCTAAGGCTAGTTAGCACGGCCTTCGATTACAGCAGATACACGTTTGTTTCTTCGTCATTTGTAGATTTAGCAGCGTACGTGAGGCTGACTGACAGCACTAAGACCCGCCTTCTGGCTCTGACTGGCTGTTTTTCACTGGAAGTGGTTCATTTTTGCAGACTGCGATGGGAGGAGGTGGAAGATCTCGATTTTTTTCACAGATTATCCTTCTCATACCACCATTCTGTCGCCACATAGTGACAGTATTAATAAATATGGAAAAAAAAATATTTTTTATAAAAGTTGCATACTGCAGCTAGAAAGTGTTTAAATGACAATGGCGATACAGTCTCAAATGTAGCGTCTGTTCCAAAACAAACCTAAAGAATTGAAGAAGTCAATTATTAAACAATAATTACCGTATTTTCCGCACCATAAGGCGCACCTAAAAACCTTTAATTTTCTAAAAAGCCGACAGTGCGCCTTATATATGGGCCAATATTGAGCCACAACAGGTCTCGCAGCTACGGTAAACAGCCATCGACTTCATTTTCCCCCGTAGAAGAAGAAGTGTGCGGTGCATGCTGGGAAATATGACTGCGCGAAGCGAGCCGTTTCATTTCCATTCATGTGTTTGTGTAAAGACCCCAGAACGGTTCCTATTAAGAGACACGATTAAAACTCAAGGCGATCAGACACGCAGAAGAACACGTGTCTTCTGCGTGTTCTTCTGCAGAAGACATGAGGCTTCTGCAAAATTCATTCATTTTGGGAGAGAACGGAGTTATCAGAACGCTGGTTTGTAATCTATTAATAAAGTTTGACTGACCTATCTGGCTGTTTTGTTGAGATTCCCTTTAGTGCAGCTCCATCTAATGGATGCATATAGTAACTCCAGCCTCTATGGTAGCATGTATTCTATGCGCCTTATATATGAAAAATTTTTTAAAATAGGCCATTCATTGAAGGTGCGTCTTATAGTTCGGAAAATACGATACAAGTCAGACCAGCTTCCAGGATCAGTCAAAGAATATTGATTGATAACAATAACGGAAATTTGCTCTTTCTCTCTGGTCAAACTTTTCAGGATAGACAAGCTGATGAGTTGCTACTATGAATGTTGCACAAACAGGAAGTAAAGAGTTACCCAGGCTCTGCTGTGAGAATCAAACCTCAACAAACTTGGGTCCTTTGAAAATGAGCAACAGAGTAAAGGTATTTAAACAGGTTGTCCACCACACAGAGAGTCTGAACCCCAGAACCCGGGAACAATGTTGTCACAGTTAAAGAAAACGTCTATAGCGAGTTAATCTACAGTACAGTCCAGGAAGGCTGTGACAGAAATGACAGTGCGTGACGCTCTCAGGCTGGGAAAAATCTAATTTGTGTATATCTAATTGCAAAACCAAATATTTGTGTTGCTTTGAGGAAAAAATTTCAAAAATCAAAAACAAAATGACCCAAAGGGATTTGTAAAGTTTTGTTTTTTTAAGTCTATTAAAAAATATTTTTATGACAGACTTTTTAGCATTTTATGTTTCCCATGGCCCACAAGAGAACCACTAAATAAAGTCACCCAACAGTGTTAGTGCTGCAGCATTAATAGTTTATTCACCAGTTTCAGATAACAACATACGCTTTTGTATCTTTTACTGGTTTGACTGTCTCCAAATGAAAAGAGTGTAATGCAGTGTCTCACTTTTGCTCGAAGGCCATCGGGAGCATCACATGACGATTCAGCCAGAGCAGGAGGAAAACATCTAATATTGAAAAATATTAAGAGATGACCACAGTTTTAAATGTCGTATCGTATTTCTTTTTGTTTAATGTAACTATTAGTGAATGTTTATGAGTCTGATCATCTAAACACACTTTTGGAAGAAATTCCTCCATGAATGTGTAGAATGCTTTTATTCACTTCACAGCAGGTAAGATGAACCCAAATAATTTATTATGTAATCATGTTTTTGTTGGAACAACGAAGATTTAGTTATCCTGTGGACTTAAAATACTTCTTAATCATGAGTCAGACTCTAAAAAGCAAAACAAGTTTTACAGCAACAGTTGAAATGACATCTACTCACTTGTGTCAAATGTGAACAATAGTAAAGTTCTCAGGTTTTTTTGTGCAATTTCGGTCCTCCAAGGTCCTGACACACACAAAGAACCAGAGGTTCATGAGTCAGAGCAAAGATAAACTGAAGCCATGTTATTTTATATTTATTGTGTGTGAAAATAACTCTTCAAGCTGCAGTTGAAAAAAAAAAGTGAACAGATATCCAGTGCTGCAATATAAAAGACAGAGAAAATAAGGTTATGGCTGTCTCAATGGAATAAAGGGCTGGAAGATTACAACTCTGGGTGTGTGTGTGCGTGTGTGTTTGTGAACATAAATGACCAGGGTCACAGAGATACTTGGTATTCATATCCCTATGTGTGTGTGCATGTGTGTTCATATGCGTGGGTGTGCATGCCTGTATCTGCATGTGTGCGGAATGCATTTTTATTACTTTGTCAAGTAAAAGATTTACTGCTTCTGGTTTTTCTTATCTTTGCTAATTCATCTTTGTAAAACAACTCAACATCCTACAGATTGGGCAGAGTGCATCTGTTAACGCCAATTTTCAGTTCTTGGCAAAGACTTATTAGAATATAGTTTTGGTCTTTGACTAGGCCATTCTGAGACTTGAATAGACTTTCGAATCTAATCACAATCGTTGTTATCTTTCTAGCTCTCCTCTTCTCTTTGTCCTGACCAGCTTTCTTTGTGCCCTGATGCAGAAACTCATCCCCACTGCATGACACCTCCACCACCGTATTCCACCATTGGAGTGGTATGTTCTGGGCGGCGTTGAGAGTCGAATTTTGAAAAGTTAACGTTTACATAAGTGCAAGGTTCAAATATGCAAGCCACACATTTCAGATTTTTGTTTGTGAAAACATTCTGAAAACGCATCAATGCGCCACTTTGTTCTGCTTTGCCACATAAAAAACCCCAATCAAACACTCTGAAGTCGGTGGTTAGGGGGGTAACCATGTTCCAGTAACCATTCTGATGTTTCATAATTTTTGGAAGCCTTTTGACTTCATAATCTACTCCATTTTATTTTGTTTCGCTTGTGTGTGTTTTTAGTCCCCTCTAGGTATTGTTTGGGGTCCTTTTTTAAAATGACTCCAGTGTAAAGTGTTCTTTACAAGATTAAATGTTTGGATGTTGAAGATGGTGATCTTGCATTATTAGCATTAAATCACTTAAAATGGTCTCAAAACAACAATATTAACATTTATCGCAATAACCTCAGGGACAATTTATCATCCAATAAAATTTGTTATGGTGACCAGTTGCCAGGCGACATGATGTGAAAACATTTTATAAGGGTACAGACCTTATTAACTCATACAGCAGGACATTCAGCAAGACACGGAATACATTTTGCTTATCCTTATTACTCCTCCAAATCGGCCAACCTAATTAGGAGGACCGGGCCGGCAGAAGCGGAGGGGTTAGGCAGTCTCAGAGTGTTTGTCTGGTTTTTTACGAATAACTTTCACATCGCCCCACAGCCCAGCTTTGGCAGAGAGCCTCCATTCGCTATTATGTTCCTTCCTGGTGTATCATATGAGTACATGGAACTGGGGGAGGTGCACAGTCTGCTCATTGTGGCAGCTATTAAATTAATTTCACCGTGAGTGCCCCTATATAGCCACAGCGATGAATGCGGTTTATTCAGCTGAAGGAATGTTTGTGCGGATCAAACTGGCCGAATGGGAAGCATCTGATGGGTAACAGGTTGCAGTTGGAGGGTAAACGGCTCAATCTGTGTTCAAAGTTCAAAGTTGAAGGGAAAATGAGAGGAAAAATAAAAAACTTAAAAAAGAGAATCCATTAAAGTTTCACATAAAAATTTTTTAAGTAATTAACAAAAATTTATTTTTTGGAATCTGACCTGTTTTCTGAAATGTACGTGAAAATTATGAAATATAAAAAAATTCTGTCAAAGCATACAACCTCTCCAAATGCTATTCAAATTGCATTAATACACTTAATTATGAAAAGAAAATATAAAAACACAAAATATATAAAGAGCCTTTAGGGCTAATCACATTGTTCTTACTCTCGTCCTTTAGGTTTCCAGCTACAAAAACACTAAAAGACACAATAAAAACATCATCATACTAAAGGCCACAATTAAGTTTTCAGTTGGGGCTTGTTTATATTTTTAGAATATAGTCCTTTCATGTAACATAAAATGTCCAGATCAGAGCCATGCTATCCCCCAGACACCGGCTCAGTGCGGCTTTGCCGCTCCTTGGTTTGTGCTGTTGGTGTCGGTGTGGTGTGGTCAATCTGGTGTGCTGTCGGGTCCCACCGGACTCATTAACATCCTGGTATTTTGAGGCATCAGCAGCTAGTAGGAAGACTTTGATAACCCTTCGTTCTTCACCTGCCAACCACCGAAGCACAAATAGCTTCCATAACCAATTAGCATGAGGCTAATTAATGTCTTTGAGATGCATACATGAACATACAATCAGTACAAGGTACAAAAAAATAAAATATTACACATTATACCTCTCTAGTATTACTAATGTAAGTTATATATATATAGGCATACTTTGTATAAAACCTATTATATTTATATATTATATTATCATAAATGTTATACAAAGTACATGAGTAATAATATTAGGGAGGTATAATGTGTCAAATTTCTTTTTTTGTACCTTGTAATGATTGTATGTTCATGTATGCATCTCAAAGACATTAATTAGCCTCATGCTAATTGGTTATGGAAGCTATTTGTGCTTCGGTGGTTGGCAGGTGAAGAACAAAGGCTTATCAAAGTTTTCCTACTAGCTGCTGTTGCCTCAAAATACCAGGATGTACATATACATCCTGGTATGTACAGCACATATATATAAAACTCCACCGTCCTTCTAAAAGTGGTGTAATCTACAGTCACTTAGCCAATGGAATCTTAGATGAAAGTCTGACAAAAGGTTTGATGGGCTGTAAATAGATAACTAAGCTATCCATGGTGATGAAAGTTTGATTTTTTCACATGCCAGCTCCAGTTAGGATTATTCTGGTCCAGCAGCTAAATGCTGACAGGAAGTCACTTTGGTTTCATTTCAGAACCTCAAACTCACCATATTTTTAAAATCACTGTCAGATTCCTTCATAAACCCATTATTGCGTCACTTTTCTTTAAAGACTTGAACACCATAGACGTAGCCTGGTAAAAACAAGCCCCTTATTCTTTACTTTGCTTCGTACAAACGGTCTGGGCCTTCGACTATTGAGAAATTATTACTTGCTGCTAATGTTTGGCTCTGCAAGCTGAAGAAAACTGCCCTATGAAGCTTATGGTGCTATATCTTTGCTAGGAGTGAAGTATTTTGGAGGCGTGGCCAACATGTGCAACTGTTGCTGCCAAATTACAACCACATACAGACTACATTTCTAAAACAGCGCACAAAACATGTATATATCATTCCGTTCACTGATTGGTCAGGATGAAAGCAAAGGGAACATTTTCAGACGGAGCCCTGAAGGGAGACGACAATAGAGTGGAATTGAGCGGAGGGCAATTGCCAGACTACGATAGAAGGCTTCAGCTTGAGGAAAAAAAATTGCCTTACAGTAAAGCTTTCTTTCTCTCTTTGACAGGAATCCTGTCTGCAACAGGAAATGGCTACGTCATTTATATGACCATCAAACGCAAGACCAAGCTGAAACCTCCTGAACTCATGATCGTTAACCTTGCCATTTTTGATTTTGGCATATCAGGTAACGAGAAACATCTGGTACATGTGTCTGAACATGCTAACACAGTTGATGAATGGATGTTTTTGAAAGGCTATTGCATGTTGTGGACATCAACTAACTCTATACAGGTGATATGAAATGTCTACACTGCTTTTTTTAACTGTAGGGATTCTGACGTTTGATATGATCTTCAAGCCCTCAATTTTCTTAAAGGAGAGAGGGCCAAATTTCCCCATGGCTATGTAAAAGTGTCGGTTGTGGTAAACAACTGATGGCAGCCATTGCCTCCCAGGGTTGCAGAACCTGTTATTAGATTTAGGGGGTGATTACCTTTTGAAATGGGCTCAGTTGGTTTAGCAAAAAAGAAGAAATCTGTAAGGGAGGAGGATATTTATGCCAATTCCAGAAAGCATTCCTTGGAGAAAAACCAACATGCTTGTGTTGCCAAAACATCCAATGACACATAATGCATCTCCCGGCTTTCATACTGTGCAGCTGATGAGCTGAATGGGGACGGCTATGCACAATCATTTGCTGCACACAGAAAACAGAGTGGAAACAGAGCCATAGGAGCTCTGAAAAGATGGACTTTTCAGTCACAGGTAGTAAAGCCAACCTTACGGCATAAAGCAACAAGGAAAATCAGTCTGTACAGCCAACAACAGCCTGTGGGCTTAAAATGAATCTTAGGAAAACTGAAATATTCAAGTAAAAAAATGAACTTACAATAAAAAGTTTAATTTCTTTTGTGGTAAAAAACATAAAAGTATAGATGTAAATTTACACTCACTTCAAATGACATCAAACAAGCATCACTAGGACTAAAGAGCTTTTTGGGGCTTTCAGAATGAAGATTGTTGCAGATTATGAGCCTGCTAGGGGATATAAAGAGAGATCAAAATAATCTGAAAATCAGCTAATCCATAACCATAACCATACAGAAAGCAGTCTACAAATAAAGCAACTACCAAGGTGTTTAGGTCTAGCCATCCAAGCAATTTCACCTTGAGAGTAGGCTGCAAGATGATGAAAGAAGTCTCCAAAAACACCAAAACCTTACCTGCTGACCTTCTGAAGGTTCTAGCTCTAGGGTGGGTAATCCAAGTCCTCGAAGACTAGTGTCCTGGAACTCTTCGATGTCCCCCTGGTCCAACACATTTCAATTAAATAGCTAAGTCACCTCTTAAGTGCAGTCAAGTTCTCCAGAATCCGGCTAATGACCTCATTATTTGACTCAGGTGTGTTGAAGAAGAGACACACCTAGAAGTTGCAGGACACTTTTAGGCCCTTGAGGCCTGGAGTTGCCTGCCCGTGTTCTAGCTACTGTTGATGTTAAAGGACTCGCCTGAATAGTCAGGAAGACACAGAATGGAGGAACCACTGCCCTACACAGCCCCCAACATAGTCAGGCGTACTTCACTGCACAGAGGTCCATGAGCAATTGCTTCAGAGTCACTGTGGACTCAAAGTGGACGTCCATTGGACACATTCATACAAATGTGAAGGTTTACAAACACTTGGTGTCCCACAGTAAACTGCCCAGCGGGAAACGGTGTTCACATCAAACTGTTTTGCATGCGAAACAGAGCTGATAAGAAGGAGAGTCACAAACACACACATCAGCCAAACTGCCACATCAGATGTGCGGTGGCTGCCATTGTGGAGAAGAAATGAGACTAGGCTTCCAACTATCTCCTCACACTTGCTGCTGTCCATTTGGATTGTGGGAAATGACAGAATTTGTCACAAGAAAGGTAGGCAATACACTCAACCATCTGCAGAGAGTGCGTGGAGTCTGTGTTGCTAAGATTCATTTTAAGCCGTGCGGCGTTAAGAGTCGCGCGGCTTTACGACACTTAAAATGACGCTTAAGAACGCCGCGCGACGCTTCCTGAGGCTTAACGACGCTTAACGATGCCGTGCGACGCTTCACGACGCCGCGCAACACTTAACGAGGTTAACGGTGCTTAAAGACGCTGTGCAACGCCGTGCGAGGCACAATGACGCTGCGCGACACTTTACAATGCTTGACGACGCTTAACGACGCCACGTGATGCTTTATAATGCTTTACGACGCTTAGCGACGCTTTACCACACTTAGCGACGCCTCACGACTCTTTTTAGAAAGGGAAACGTCAGATTTTTATCTTTATGAGATGCAGTGGGGTGAATGAATTAATGAATAAATTCATCCTAACGATGACTTGATAACAATAAGACATCAATCTAAGACCATTTCCTTTGAAAGAACAGAATGTTTAATGGGCTATGATAATTTTTTATGACTGTCTCTTACATCTCTAATAAAGTTCAACCTCTTGTAGATAAAAGGGATTAAAATCTTTTGTTACCTTACAAAGTCCTGCTGACTTTCATGCGTTTGAAATCCTCCCATGAGCCAGAGAGTCTCTGGAGAGCCTTGACCCGGCCTGGGCTGACCTGTGAACTTCACGACATCATCACAAGTACTGGTTCACTTCCTGTCACAAGCCCCACTGAAAAGTTCTGGATCTGGAGGAAATTCTGATCCAGCAGACGTTTTAGATAGCAGAGAGTAGGGTGCATTGGGACACCATGATGCCTTAGCTTTGATTTTCTGTTGATTTCTCCATCAGATGACCAGCTATCATTCTGTTTGCTTTAATTAAAAATTGTGCCAAGGTAAGAGAGCACAATGCGCCGTCTCAGTTCGCTTATCAAAAACGGTACTGACTGACTTATAGTCAGGTGTGACTTACATATATTATTTTCCTCTTTGTGATGCACTTTTTGACCAACACATTCATTTTTAATTTCTACCCAGCCAGCATACTTAGGTGGGCCCCATATGGGGAAAGGAGGGCAGACAATATGGGTCCCACAGTTTCCATGGTGGCCCCACATGGGTTTGCCCATGTAGGGGTCCTACACTACATGGCAGTGGTCCATCCGTGTGGGGCCACCATGGAAACCGTGGACAAACCCATGTGGGACCTAGGTATGCTGGCTGGGTACTGATGGAGTAAACATTACAGTTTGCATATAATACCGTATGCACACGACCTCTATATTTTCCTCTTCATGACACATTTCTTGATTGATGAGACTCTGAGTTAGGAAAACACAATACTATAACATCCATAACATCGTGCTATGAGAGACATCCCCGTACTAAGATGTGTCCATGATGTCTCAGTGTTCTGTGGCAATTGCAGACGCAGATTGCTCTATTTGAACGGCTTACAAAGACCAGAAGGAAGAAAACGCACCGTGCACAGCCTGACCAAATCGTATGCAATTTGTGTATATCAAGCCAAACTGATATACACATAAAAAAACACAGAAGCTTTTCATGTTTCTTTTTCATTGTGAGGTAACAATGCTGCTTGTGCTAATCGGGTTTGTGCATCATCACTGTCTGTGTCGCATCAGTTAGAATTGAGCTCAGATTGAATTTCTTGCTCTCAATCATTTCTTTATGCTCATGAATGAAACACTTCGTCCCCTAAGGACAAACTTAAACATTTGCGTAATGGTGCAGCGGTGGACTGTAGAAGTAATGAGGGAGAACAGCTGGTCTAATCTGCTACTGTTTGTGTGAGACAAAAAGAGAGATGAATGGAGTCTGCAGCAGAAAGAAAGTCAAATATAGACAGGATGTGCAAAATGACTTCACCCATAATGTCTGTCGCAGCGAAACAGATTGATGTCATCATGCAGCTCGGCGACTGACAGCGGCCACAAGGGGCAGAAAGTGTTTCTGTTTGTCTTTCTCATCTTAGTTTTGTAAAGGCAGTTCAGCTGGAGGGAATTGCTGTCCTTCTTGGCCCGGACGTGTTCACTGCAGCACTAAACTAAACTGATTACAATCCATTCAGTGACCACACAAGAGAAGTTTCCACCGACTCAGGAATTCCTTAACTCATAGAATTACACACAAATGTCAGGAGGGAGTAATAATACGGCTGGGTGGTATTTCATGCAACAGAACTGATGGATAAATCGAAATCAGTTCTCCCAGACTGTCTTCTAAATATTTTTGACATTTTTGTGTCGTCGGGTAAAAAAGACATGTAGGACCCATGTAGGCGGTGGCCCCACATGGGCAAACCCATGTGGGGCCACCATGGAAACTATGGACAAACCCATGTGGGACCCATATTGTCTGCCCTCCTTTTCCCCATATGGGGCCCACCTAGGCATGCTGGCTGGGAATTGTCCACATGGAGGAGCTTTATTATTGCGAGTCTTAAAAAAGCTGAAGCTAAAGCAGCAGTTTAAGGTTAGAAACCGAGGTATAGCTTGAAAATATTTCTCAGTAGAACGCTCTTATCTGCATACCATGTGTAGAATCTGGAATTGGAGCTCTAGAGCGGGGGATGCTGACCTGCGTGTGCCCCGCTTGATCCAGACACAGTCAGAGTTGAGTCAACAAAGGACGTGTGTGTCCTGGAAGTGAACGAAGCGGGGTAATCGCTCCATGTGTTTCCCCTGCAGCCCACTCCGCAGCAGGCCCGACTCACAGTACAGGTTTTGAGTCCGGGCTGATGTCCTCGCATGCCTTGTGACATGAAGGATCACATCGCGGCGTTTGGGAGGAACGAAGAGCTTTCATATATTCAGAATACGCTCATCAGTTGAAGGAATGGAGATTTCTTAACACAGTCCAGGAGTAGCTGTTGAGTAAATGCTACAATTTACATCAAGCAACAAACAATCAGGTGTGAAATGATGTATCCCTTTGAGTATGGATTATATTTTTCTAATTAACTTTGTCTTTTCACTTCTGAAGCATGACACAATTTTTTGATATAAGGTTAATACAAAAATGTAGCCCCTCCATCCGTCGTAACCACGAGCAACACATTTAATACTGTTACAGTTAAAGGCTTAGCTGAACTAACAGGGAAAATACAAAGGACTTGGTTTCTGTATTGTATTTTTCTGAATCATCCATTCATTCATTCATTGAGTCGATCTCCAGCAGTCAATCAGAACAGGGTCATTTAAAGTTCATGATTTTTGGCTGTGAGAAGAAACTACATCACCAAAAGAAAACACACATATGAATGAGAATCACATGAAAAGGCTCCACAGAGGTATGAATATTTTTGCCATCCACATGAAAAAAACCCCTTTTTGTGTGAAAAATCAAGTTTTTTCCCTTTGTAGAAGTTTTGGCCATTAACCATACCCCTACGCAATTTCGCATTACGGAAATAAATTCACTTAATGGAAACATGCCAATTCTGAAAAAAAAAAAAAACCCTATTATTTTTCTATAAAAAGTTTTGTCGCTGGGATGAAACGTGGTTTAGTTGGCCGTATCAAAATGAGTTTGTTTCCCAAAACTGCAACGGGAGCACGCTTTGTCATATGATCAACACTGGCGCAAACTACGAAGAAGAAGACAACAGGAAGTGGTCGGAGGATGATGGAGTAGCATGTTTATTTTTGCGTTATCGTGTGAACAAACGTATTCACATGCAATTTTAATCGTGTTTCTTATTCGATGAAAACACAGCAATTGCAAAATTCCGTTTTTTAACCATTAGGGAAATATCGACAAAGTTTTGCGCAAATTTGTAATGGAAGCACAGCCACTTTGTGCCTTTGGGACAGAGCTCTTTGAGACATCAGGGTAAAAACCGTCACCGTGTCCTGAAAGTCAAGCGAAAGACTGAAAAATTGCAACAAAAATCTTAGGTAGTTCCTCTACGTCCTACTGCCAACCACAGAAACGTACCACTCCATCAAGAAACAACCAATCCACCTGTGTTCTGGTGCTTTCTCGTCTTCAAAGCGTCACTAAAATGCAAACAGAAAACTGATGAAACGAACTCTTCAGAGTAACGTGCTTTGTTTGCAGGAGCATTTTCATATTTTGAAGTGGATATAAAAAGCTAGAATGTAAATATAGAGCGCTGCAGGGCTGCCGTGGCTACGATGTAGCTCACCATCATCAGTGTGTTAATGTGTGTATAAATTACTAAATGTAGTGTGAAGCACTTTGGGGGTCCTCTGGACTTGATAAAGTGCTATACAAGTACAGGCTATTAACCATAGTAACACGTGTAATTATGAAAGAAAATAGGCCGTATTATTCTCTCTTGGTTTGTATAATGAGTTTGGGGCCTCGGAATAATGTGGACGGCGTTGAGCAAAACAGTCGCGCAGTTAATGGGCCCCGTTTTCAACTCCTGTCACTCTTACAGAACTTTTTGAAACATTAGCTGTCAGACATCATCAGCTCAGTCAGCTCAGGGTTATGCAAAAAAAAAAAGGAACAATAAACATTTAATTTAAAAAATAACCCATTTTATTTTATCAAAATTATGTAAGCGCAATAAATTAAAGTGAAAAATATGTCAGTTCCTTCTTCAGACCCTATATAATCCACATAAATCCTCTTCAGTTGACTTTGTCTTTCAGGCAGGACTTTAGATAGGCCGACTGAAGACACAGAGGTCTTCCTGCTTATCGTAAAGAGAATGCACAAACTACATAAACATTTAACATTGTTGTTTTGTTGCATGTTAACTCAAAATAAAGCAGTGCTTAAAGCAAATGTAAGAAAATAATTGCGCATTTTGCAGTTGACGTCGGCTTATGCCATCTATGAATGTACAGGATTATCCTGGATGACATGCAGGCTGGACCACTACCTTTATGAATACTCTCCATTATTGGAATTAAGCTTTTACCTTTGGCCACTTTAAGTATTATGTGGAAACGTTAGCTGCAATGGAAAAGACAATGAGAAACGGTTCTTGCTGAAAAATCTGGTGGCTGTACGCTCACTACAGCGTCACCGACTGTGCAACAGGTTTTTATCAACAGTTTTGTTAAAAAATTAAAACCAGCACAGGGAGAACATGCAAACTCCATGCAGAAAGACCCCGGGCCGGGAATCGAACCCAGAACCTTCTTGCTGCAAGGCAACAGCTCTACCACCTGCACCACTGAGCAGGCCCTACCAACTTTACTAAAAAGGAATACTTTAAGCCTACTCTTAAAAGTAGATGGTGCCTGCTGGGAGCTAATAACTGAAGAATCTGCCTCCAATTCTACCTTTAGAAACTCTACTGGTAAACCTGCAGCCTGAGAGTAAAGTACTCAGTTGGAGAATTTGTGGAAGAATAAGATCTCTACTATATGATGGGGCTCGAGAAGTAAGTGCTTAAGTAGGTAATACATTTTAAATAGTGTTCTGGATTTAAGAGGAGCCATGCAAGAGAAGGTAAAACTGGACAAATATGCTCTCTCCTTCCACAATGGGGGAACATGGATGGATGGATGGATGGATGGATGGATGGATGGAAGGAAAAGCCCAAACATATTCTTAAATGTTGATCCTACTCAAACCAGCCCTGAGCTTCAACCTCTGCAAGAAATGATTATGTATTTAATACAAAGTGAAGACTTAGCTAAATTATTACCTGCTCATAACCTTCCAGCAGATTAACACTCAAAAAAATGAGCAATCCCTTTAAGAGCTGTTCAGACGAAGCAGTGACCACACAGCAGGTTCCGCAGCAGGTAAACCAATCCCTGCCCGGCTTGTAGAGCCAGAGGTTTGGCTGTAATCTAGTGTTTGTACAGTTAAATGATGTTAAGCCTCTGAACATGTGAGCGGTCATGTGCGTGTGTGTGTGTGTTACCAAAAGAGGACCTTTTTAAAGCATAATTAATGACCTTGTTTGGACTATTAGCCTTATGGGGGCCAGAGCACCACATCATTTCTAAAGTTCTTGTAAGGGGCAGCGTCAACGTCGGGGTAGCGTCAGGGGGGCACACAAAGCCCGCAGTGTCTTCCTAATATTTTACGGCGCAGTCTTGTATTTGTGTGTCTAAATGCCGACCAGATCGGTTTTCAGCAATTCCAAGAAAACATTTGACTCATCATGTCTGCAGTTTTGACCTGGAGCCAATTGGATGTTTTATACGCTTTATTTTGCTTGAAGTTCGGCGGACCACATGGCTGCTGCTCAGACCCACTCTCCAGGAACTGTTAGGGTGAGGAATCAACTCGGGCTTTGTGTTGATTTTATTAACCCTGGTTCCATGGAAGAAGGCTTTCTCACTGTAAAAGGCGAGACTGATGTGAAAACACCAGTAATGCCCTAACGTCCCAACAATACATTACTGTCATTTTCCTTTGTGCACTCCAGGACTGCAGATCGCCATAGATACAGATAAAACTGTATTTTTATTTTAATTTTATTTTTTTTACAGTTTTAGATCATTCGCTTGCAGCATGAACATCTGGTCACGTGCAACGAATCAACCTCGCAAATTTCCGTAGACTGCCAAGTCACATTAGTCGCTTGGTTTTCCCATCGTCTATTTTTATATCGTTCTTTCTTTGGGCTTGGGGGCAACTCTCTTTTTTGGTGTGTGTGTCTTCCCTTCTTTTTTTTTACAACATACCTTTTGTGCTGTACTTCTTGCTGGTTCCTGGAAGAACTCTGGCATTGTTTGCCAAAGGAGTTGTCACATGCATTTTCACTTTTCAATTCTGTGAATCGAAGTTCTGGAAAACAAGTAAATGGCTTTCTGTTAGTGTACTAAAAGGCATGGAGAAGAAATGTTGTGCCTGTTCATGTTGTGTCCTTGACTTAGTTGAAATCAGAATCGGTGTTGTTTTTTTGTCATTGCAAGAAAACAACGACTAGGACATAGAGTTTGCTGTTTCTTCATGCGTCCTGTTTCACTTACTGTAGTATAGAACATGTCCATAAATTTCTCTGCAAATGCAGTTCTAATGCCCCAGTGAGAACTTTTGGCCACAATCAGGAAATCTTCACAAGATTTACCACAGAGGAGCTAGACTTGTGCAAAAGTCAAGGACTTATTGCTGAGAGATTCAGTTTTCTGCACATGTTTTTGGCCAAGCCAAAGAAATCCTGGAAGACTATGGCTACACTGACACAGCAGTCAAATGTGACTCAAGTCGGATTTTTGGGAGGTGTAAAGATCGGAATTGGGTCATTCAGATTGCGGTAGAAGTCGCATATATGTCGAGTATGAGAAAACAAACAAAAAAATGCCGATTTGAGTCACATTTGACTTCCAGTATTTCTATAGCTTGCCCAAAACGTCTGCAGAAAACTGAATCTCTCAACAATAAGTCCTTGACTTTTGTACAAGGGTAACTCCTCTATCGTACCACTTCTATATGTGGTACCAAATCAAATACATATTTGAGAGCTAGGTGGTACTAATATCGTGACTTTTGTTTTTAAAGACTTGCAGCTGGAAGGCAAATATTGTTGAAGGATGGATGGTTAGAAAAAAAAAATTGGAAACATTTCTGATAAGAACCTGAAGGTGAAATCATGTTGAATTTGTTTAGACACCAAACGTCTAAGGGAAATTGCTGGATTCAGACAGGAATGGTATTGAAGTGTTCAACGTTCCATGCTACATAATGTATGGACTTTTTTATTTTGATTGCGTAGTGCGTTTATACTGCTGGTGTGAGTTTAATGTCAAGAGAACTTTTTCCATGTGTAATCTTTTTGACATTGACAGTGTCTGTGCGTCTGTTCTGGTCATAATACCATCTGATGCTGGACAGGTAACAAGCTCTGATTTGAATAGGCCGCTCAGCTCTTCATGCCTTCACTGACTCCTTCCCTGATGAAATTCTCTGCGGGATAACGATTTGGAGCCAACAGAACGGGCCGTTTATGCAAATTGGCTGAGAATCTCAGATTTGTAATGTCACGAAACAACATCATGCTGGTACATTACATCCAGCAGCTTAGTGTTGTTCACTATGAAGAGTGGCACAACATTGTTTACAAAAGTTACTGCAACAACGAAATGTTTGGAATATCCACGTAGTGTTGCTTTTTACCTAAAGAAAATCTTCTATCCTTGTTGGTTTCTCCTTTGTAATCCAGTTGTCCTTGAACATATGACATATTATTTTTGGTGATGAATTTTTGAAGCGATTTATCAAATTGCAAAGCATAGAAAGAGAAGCTTCCAATAGTAGCTGAGTCACGATGAAAGCTGGGAAATGTGCAGTTGAGGATGTCCAGCAACACCGGAAAAACTCAATATGGGTTTTTAAGATGACAACCACAAATGATTTTTTCCACTAGAGGTGAAAATTCAAAGGCTAACGAGTTTTTATCGACCCGGGCTGAGAAATCCAGTCTAGAAACTGTTACATCAGAAATATTTGAAGTCCAGTGTTGGGTTTGGAAATCCAGGGTGGATGTTTGTAAAATGTTGTCGACCTTTGCCCTCTCTCCTCTTTCAATGTTTTAACATTTCCTGACGTATATTGTAAATAGGAAGTTGCTCTTAAACTTTTGCCTAAATAAAGGCAACACATTAACTTACAAACCAAAAATTTCTTGGTTCTGAAGAATGCCCAGCATTAAAGCTTAACGTAGACTTTATTGTTCTCTTCCAAACTTGCCATGGTTGCAAAGTTCTAGACAAGTTCAATCAAACAGCAAAACAACAAAATTGGCAAAATCGTTTTGAACAAAAATGGTTCAAATTATAGGATGGGGAACAAGAACAGGCAAAAACAAACTCACACCTTTGGGTTTTTCAAAGTTGTTCATGTTTCTGGGCAGCGGATAGAAAGTTAGAGTGCCAGAAAATAAAAAAAATCCCACACACACACACACGCATGAGAATCACATGAAATGGCCTCAAGCCTTTCATTTCACCGAGAGATTTTACCAAATAAATAATTTTAGCTGTGTAGCACCACTCATCCTAAGGAATAACATTTTTTCTTTCTCCCTTATTTTCTAAAGATTTCACAGCATGTTTGGGATATAATAGTAAAACATCCTATTTAAAGCAAGTAGGATGTCTGCTATTAGCTTTAGGACAATTATAAATAAATATATATATATATATTCATATATGCAGTGTGTGTTTATTTTTGAATTTATTGTTAAGCAGTTTCATACTTTCATCTTTTTAATCCGATGATTAAAAAACACAAATAAAGATGTATAAAACTGTTCACTGTAATTTAGTGACGCTCAGAATGCCCCTTCCTGCTATTACCGCTAAATTAAAGTCTAGCTTTTTTCACTTATTTTTTTTCCCTGGACTCTTCCTCTTCCCGTCCCACCATCATGGTTCTCTTCACCTTCCTTTCCTCTTCTACTTTTCTTCCACCCCCCCCAGTGACGGGAAAGCCATTTTTTGTGGTGTCCAGTTTCTCCCACCGCTGGCTGTTCGGCTGGGAGGGCTGTCAGTTCTACGGCTGGGCAGGCTTCTTCTTCGGCTGTGGGAGCCTCATCACCATGACAGTGGTGAGCCTGGACCGCTACCTGAAGATCTGCCACCTCCGATACGGTGAGCCCGCTGAAGTTTCTTAAACACTTGAAAATAAGCCCCAGAGATGCAGTAGCTGACAGCACAGCACAGAGGAAAAGGCCCTGGGAGGAGGAATCATCCGTCTAGTGTTTTGCTTTGCAGCAGATGACAAAGTCTTAACTTCCAGTCCTCGAGTGTCAATGTTCCACATTTTAGATTTGTGGAATGGTTAAACCCAGCCAGCATACCTAGGTGGGCCCCATATGGGGAAAAGGAGAGCAGACAATATGGATCCCACATTGGTTTGCCCATGTAGGGCCACCGCCATGTAGGGCCCACGTAGGTGGTGCCCCAACATGGGCAAACCCATGTGGGATCCATATTGTCTGCCCTCCTAGGTACTAGCTAAGTATGCCTAGCTAGGTATGCTGGCTGGGAACTCACCTGAATCAAGTGGCTGAATTACCTCTTCAGTAGACAGCGAGCTGATAATTTGGCTCAGGTGTGTTAAAGCATCTAAAAGTTACAGGAAACCTGCCCTTGAGGACCGTAGTGCCTCCAAGTGGTCACTACAGTCAAATTAATCAGTATTTATGGCAGGTATATTATAGGTAAAGAAGCACACACCGTCCGAACGTAATTAAAGTTTCACACCATGATCCCAGAACACATGCGGTTTTCAGAACAGAAAGCTTATTACAAGTGACATGAACTCCAGAGACATGACAGGGCCCTGATGTTCTGCAAAATACCCTTGAAATTCTTGCATTTACTCAGTGCAACATGTGTTTGTCAATGTGACTGCGTACAAAGAAAGATAGGAAATTATGTGAAAGCAGATTTACCCCGGATTTACACTACGTGCGTCTCCGCTGCGCCGCGAACCCTAGAAGTACTCCGGGAAGAATGTGTGTGAAATGAGAGATTTCACAATCCGGTCAGTGATTAAAAAAAGATGACTGGTGTCTTATAAAATACTGCAGTTCTCAACTTCCAAAATTCATATTTTTCCCTCCGCTACTCTTCTCACTTTGTCTGCCTGGACCTACAAGATAATTCAACTCAACAGGTTCCAAAATAAGATCCTCATATTTTGTGTGTTTGCACAGCCATAAATGATGCATCCTGAATACGCCCATATCTTCCTTAATATATTGGAAGCAAATTAGTCTGTCTTGGTGAATTATTTTGCCGTTCTTGCATTTTACTGCCAGAGCGCCGTGATCTTTGAAGATTTCGCCGTCCGGCAAAAATAGGAGCAGTTCTGATTTTGACGGATGTCGATGCGGCGCTGTGGAGGTGGCGTAAACACCCTCATTGACTGAAATGGGTGTGTATTTACTATGGAGGCCACCGCTTGGCGAAGCGAAGAAGCAAACAGTGTATATTGGGGGTTAGTCCGGCATTAATGACAGAAAATGACTTAAGTGCCCCATAAGTGGTTGGTCTTTATTAGCTGATGTCGGGGGAGTGGAGTGATATACATGGGTGAGTCTGCACCCTGCTAAGGTTTATCTCTTTGTTTTAAAGTTTCTGAGTGTAAAGTGAATGCAGCTCTTGCCAAATGATGACTGAATTAAAGTGAAACATAAACGGTGCTGCTCGCTCCAACAGTGTCAAAGCTTTTCTCTTTTTTTAGAATGAAAAGGAATATTCTTGTAATTTTTATGACACTTAGACGGGTTTGGAGGGAATTTGTGTTAAAAAATGTTTTCTAACATAGATTATATGTTTCTTCTCTTAGGCACATGGTTAAAACGCCACCACACCTTCATATGCTTGGCCATTGTCTGGGTCTACGCGGCCTTCTGGGCCACCATGCCGCTGGTTGGCTGGGGCCACTATGCCCCGGAGCCATTTGGGACCTCATGCACCCTGGACTGGTGGCTCGCTCAGGCCTCCATATCGGGCCAAAGCTTCGTGTTGGCCATCCTCTTCTTCTGCCTCGTCCTCCCGGCGGGCATCATCGTCTTCTCCTACGTCATGATCATTTTTAAAGTGAAGTCGTCGTCGAAGGAAATCTCACACTACGATGCCCGCATACGAAACAGCCACAACCTGGAGATGAAACTCACAAAGGTCAGTCAGGTCCAAGGTTATTAGGGTTCACTGAAAAAAAAAAAGCGAAATACACATTGAAGTTACAAAAACCATTTCCGTTAAACACTAATTAAAGCTAAGTGAATTAAGACAAACAAAAAGTCACATCGAAATAAAACTAAAGCATAATGAAAACACCCAAACCTATTCCAACCCTGGTTATATGAAAAGGAAACATGTGAATATGACCAAAGAAGTTGGGATTACGAGAACAAAGCAAAGAAAAATGTTTTTTTTAAAAACCTCTGAATATTGTATTCTTCCCTCCACTAGGTGGCGATGCTGATCTGCGCAGGCTTCTTGATCGCCTGGATTCCGTACGCCGTGGTCTCTGTGGTGTCGGCGTTCGGCGAGCCGGACTCTGTCCCCATCGCCGTGTCCGTCATCCCCACGTTGCTGGCCAAGTCGTCGGCGATGTACAACCCAATCATCTACCAGCTTGTGGATCTGAAGAACTCCTGCTCCACCTGCTGCGTCAAGGTCATGAAGAAACGGAATCACTTCAGGAAGTCGAGGTAAAACAAGTCATCAACTCTGTGTGCTCCTGATCTGGTTTCCACTTCCTGAATACCGTAAAAAAATATTTAGGGTTGTATTATTTTTTCATTTTTACTTTGAAACTTTTTTTTTTATGTAGGATGGGGTTTTATTCCCATCCATCCATCTTCTGCCGCTTATCCAGGGTCGGGTCGCGGGGGTAGCAGCTTAAGAAGGGAGGCCCAGACTTCCCTCTCCCCAGCCACTTGGGCCAGCTCCTCCGGGGGAATCCCGAGGCGTTCCCAGGCCAGCCAAGAAACATAGTCCCTGCAGCGTGTCCTGGGTCTTCCCCGGGGCCTCCTCCCGGTGGGACGTGCCCGGAACACCTCACCAGGGAGGCGTCCAGGAGGCATCCTGACCAGATGCCCGAGCCACCTCAACTGGCTCCTCTCAACGTGAAGGAGCAGCGGCTCTACTCTGACTCCCTTCCGGATGACTGAGCTTCTCACCCTATCTCTAAGGGAGAGCCCAGCCACCCTGCGGAGAAAACCCATTTCGGCTGCTTGTATCCGGGACCTCGTTCTTTCGGTCACGACCCAAAGCTCATGACCATAGATGAGGGCAGGAGCGTAGATCGACCGGTAAATCGAGAGCTTCGCTTTTTGGCTCAGCTCTCTCTTCACCACGACGGACCGGTACGCTTCACTGCAGACGCTGTACCAATCCGCCTGTCGATCTCCCACTCCTTCCTTCCCTCATTCGTGAACAAGATCCTGAGATACTTAAACTCCTCCACTTGGGGCAGGACCCCCCCCGACCACTCTACCCTTTTCCGGCTCAAGACAATGGCCTCAGATTTGGAGGCACGAATCCTCATCCCGGTCGCTTCACACTCGGCTGCGAACCGCACCAGCGGGAGCTGTAGATCACGCCCCGATGAAGTCAAGAGGACCACATCATCCGCAAAAAGCAGACGCGATCCTTAAGCCACCAGAACGGATCCCCTCAACACCCCGGCTGCGCCTAGAAATTCTGTCCATAAAAGTAATGAACAGAATCGAGAAAGGGTAGCCTTGGCGGAGTCCAACTCTCACCGGAAACGAGCCCAACTTACTGCCAGCAATGTGGACCAAACTCTGACACCGGTCTTACAGTTACCTCACAGCCCATATTATCAAAGGGCCCGGTATCCCGTACTCCCGAAGAACCCCCCACAGATCCCCGAGGGACGCGGTCGAACGCCTTATTTAAGACCACAAAACATATGTAGACCGATTGGGCGAACTCCCACGCACCCCCCAGGACCCTGCTAAGGGTGTAGAGCTGGTCCAGCGTTCCACGACCAGGACGAAAACCGCACTGCTCTTCCTGAATCCGAGGTTTGACTATCCGACGGACCCTCCTCTCCAGGACCCCCGAATAGACCTTGCCAGGGAGGCTTAAGAGTGTGACCCCCCTGTAATTGGAGCACACTCTCCGGTCCCCCTTTTTGAACAGGGGGACCACCACCCCTGTCTGCCAATCCAGGGGAACTGCCCCCGATGTCCATGCAATGCTGCAGAGTCGCGTCAGCCAACACAACCCTACAACATCCAGAGCCTTAAGGAACTCCGGCCGGATCTCATCCACCCCCGGGGCCCTGCCACCGAGGAGCTTTTTAACCACCTCGGCGACCTCGTCCCCAGAGATTGGAGAGCCCGACCCAGAGTCCCCAGGCTCAGCTTCCTCAATGGAAGGCATGTTGGTGGGATTGAGGAGGTCTTCGAAGTATTCCGCCCACCCGGCCACAATGTCCCGAGTCGAGGTCAGCAGCACACCATCCCCACATTATCGTAATAAACAGACAGTCAGTTCTGCTATCTGCACTAAATTTTCTTCCGAGAACCTGGAGTTTTATCTTTCAGTTTTCCTTTCACAGTTTCAAAGGTTGCAAGTCGTTCCTAAAACTTCCAGGAATTCCTTCATTACGGACATTTTAGCTGTTTTTGTCAGCTTAAGAAAATAACCGAGATGATGCTGAAAACATCGATAATGTAGAAGGAAACAGGAGATGCACGTCTCCACGTCTATCTGCAGGCTGCTGGCAGAGTGTCCATCGGAAACTGGTGACCTTGACCTCGTGCTGGACGCCTTCACTTCCTATTGCGCAACAGCGTCGGCTCTCAGTGTTCCTCCATTTTTTCACACGACTAAAATTAGAGCTGATTGGATTTAATCTCTAAATCCCTAACCCTAACCCTCTTCTCAATACTTGCTGTTGCTCTTTGTTGATGAAGATGTGATTTTCATCACCGTTATTGTCTTTCTATCAGTTTTTTCTGGGTGGGTTTTATTTTATTAAGTTAATAATGCTTTAAAAAAAAAAAAAAACGTAAAAGTAAAACATTTTTGATAAGAGTCCCAGTTTGGCTGATTTGCAGATTTCTGAAACGTTTTCTTGCTGCTGTTAACATTCAGGATGAATTTATTGGTTTTTTTACAGGTGATGCTGAGCGGTTTAGGTTTCTCATATAAACTTTATTAGAAATGGTTTTGAGTTTATTTCAAATGTTAACTGATGGAGGGATGAGAAAGGAGAAAAGAAGTAGAGCAAGGCAGAAGAAAGGATTACAGAGAAAAGACAAGATAGAAGTAGAGGAGAGAAAGAAACATAGAGAGAAGACAAGGCAACATCCCTGCCAGAATACCTAGGCGGGCAGACAATATGGGTCCCACATGGCTTTGTCCGCAGTTTCCATGGTGGCCCATGTAGGGCCCACTGCCTACATGGGCCCTATATGGGCAAACCCGTGTGGATCCACCATGGAAACTGCTGACAAACCAATGTGGGACCCTTATTGTCTGCTCTCCTTTTCCCTATATGGGGCCCACCTACGTATGCTTCCTGCGATGGCAAAAGTCTGCCCATAAACCTGCAGAAAGAGAGAAAGAAAAACCATAGCAACTAACACCACATGCATGTATAATCAATAATAAAATACACTGTACAAGGTATCTAGTAGCGACCACAGCCCAACTGATGCAGGTGTCCAACAAACACCTGCATGGAAACAATAATGATATTTTTGCTTGTTCTGTTCTTCACTCCGTTCCTGCAGGTTCTACACGATCTCCGGCTCCATAAAGGACTGCGGACCATCCAAAGACGCTCACATCGAGATGTGAAGCAAACTGTCGAGACTGCGCGACCTTCCGTCTCTTCTTCACGTGGACATTTTGCCTTCGCCACGCCCTCTCTGTGCCCAGCAGCTGACCAATCACACGCTGCCTGCCTGCCGGCCTGCCATGAGGTCATCACCTGCTCACCTTCATTGCCGATTCCCGCGTGCCGCAGCCCCCTACCTACACTGGACATCCACCTTTTCTGGTAGCTTCCTACCTGCACATGATTCCATCTCTGTTGTGTACACTGGTTTCTAAGATAATGTATTGTGTGGACTTTGTTGATTTTTTTTTTTCCATCTCCAGTATTCAAGAGTTCGCAAAAAAAAAAAAAAGTTAAAGCTATTTGACTCAGGTTTGGGAAGCGGCGAGGTTTCCGAGTCAAGACGGATCTTAAGCTGTAATGTCTTGGTGTAAAATACGGTTATCATTCTCTAAATTTGGTCTGTTTGACATTTTGTAGCTGAACTGGAAATTACAACTTCAAAAAAAAAAACGAGAAAGAACAAAAAAAAACGTATTCATGTTGATGTTTTCTGCTTTTTGTACAGGTTGTTGGTGTTTGTACTTTTACACTTGTGTTGTATATGAAAAAAAGATGTGTAAGTATCTGGATGAAGCACTGGATCAGATTATCTCACCTGGTTGACGGCAGACAAAGAGAGACGACTTTTAACGCTGCTGACTGAAAAGGCAAAGCAATCGAGACTTAGCAGCATCAATCAAAAGCCGATAGCGTAAGGTATAGGTTTCCAAGAAAACACACACAGAATGAGTGCACTTTACTGTCCAAGCCATTCAGAATGCACCGCTGCCAGATGTCTAACATCTGGTCAAGTTGTTGCAAAATTGGGTTGAATTAATTTAAAGAAACATACATTCATTTCTACAAGTACCTACATTTCTAGAAATAGAGTTATAATTAATTCAGGGATGACTGTAACATATTTATTTTTGCTATATGTCCTCTTTTTTTTGGTTACCACTGAAAATAAAAGTTGTTCCCTTCCTTTCTTTAGCAATGTATTCATTTCTGCGTTGGCAAGTCAAGCGTTTGGGTTCGTCTTCGTTGTAACTTTGCCTTTTTTGTAATGAATCTCAAACCCCTTGGAAAACCTGTGTGTTTCCTCTGGAATAGTTTCACCTTTGTAATGCAAAGAACGTTTGTGCTTTGATTATGTTTGGATTTTGCCAAAACTGTTTGTTCTGCTCCTGACTCTAGTGTCATATCTGTTATTAGACTGGATAGTGAAAGATGCACTTCCTGAAACTCTTTTCCGTTCATCAGTCTGATCACATGCTGCTGTGGGACGGCATCCTTTTACTCATTTTATTTATTTATTTCATTTATTGGTTCGCCTGGAATATTATTTAGTAATAAACACCACTCTGTTTATTACTAAATAATAAACAGCCATCTTGGCCAAGATGGCAGGACAATGGCTGCCATCTTGGAAGATCGGTGCCAAAGAGTTGACATATTGGTCTACAGCTGGCCACAGGATCCCAGGTTGATTTCTCCGTTTCTGGTGATGTCAAACGTGTTCAGGTGGTGGCAAAGTGACACACGTGGATAAGGCATATCAAAGTTGTGAAGATGTTAAATGAGTTGTACCTCTGTGGCGCTTCATCCGGGCCAGAAGACTCCAAGGTTCTTTACGTTCAGTCACTCACGCCCTGGCAGTGTTCTGCAGTTCAGTCGGAACCACAAGTCGCTGTGGCGGATGAAGTGTCTTACCTAAAGCCACAACAGCAGGGATAAACAGAGCGGGGCTCGAACTAGTAACTCACCATTTACAGAATGAACTCCGACCTCCTGAGCCAAGAAGTCTGATGCTGCATCCAAGACGTTCCCGCTTTAATTTCTCATCACTTTGTAGACGCTCCTTTCAGAGCTGCTGGTTAAGGTTGAATCAAAGATTCAGACAGATTTGGAGGCAGAGATGCAACTTAAGAGAACAGAACTGAGAAAAATTAACTAACACACCGGAACATCTGGAGGTAAACAGAACAGACAGGAATCCAACAGACGGAACACCAACAAGTAAATGTGATGCTCGATAACAACAAGGTAAGCTAACAGGAGCAAACGTGAGAAACCGGCAGAGAGAAACGACTAAGAGTGACGGCTGTGAGAGGAGACCAGGCAGGCAGACTGAGGGAAAGAGTAAAATGACAGGAAGCTGAGGAGAATGTAAACACTGAGCTACAGGAAGGCTAGCATATACACGACATGAGCTAATACACGACACCTAGGCTGTGCAGAAACAAACAAGAAAATAATCAAAAAACTAAACTCAGGAAAAAAAAGCTCTGTGGGGTTTTATGGCTCAAACAACCTTTATTTGAGAGCAGTCAGACAGGAAAGTGGGTTATGAAAGAGGCCAAGGTCATCAGGCCGGGTCTTGAACTTGTGACATCAACTTTGAGGACAACGGCCTCCATACATGGGCTGTGCTTTAGCTGTGCACCATCACAGCACCCAATATTGCGGCGACATTTACTTTAAACTGCATGTCGTCTTATGGCATTGAGCTTGAGACTGATACTGAGTAACGTGAGATGATTATCGATATCTCCAGAAAACTCAACGATGAGCCGACGTCCACAACAGGTGTTTAAAAAACCAGCCAGCTTTAAAAGCACTTTAGACACGGCCAGGTTTTGATTTTTTCCTTCCATTTTCTATTTGTACGAACTTTCACAATATCCGTGATGAGCATGAACTATAATCTTAAATTCAAGGCTCAAATAAATTAGATTTAAATTAGCTGGAGAGACTTCAAGATCAGCAATCTCCTTACAGTTGAACTGACATCTGGGCCTGTCAGCATTACAAATTTTGCTGAGTGATATATTGTCCAAGAAATGTGATAAACGATAATATTGTCCTTTTTAGGCCAATTAACTAATGTAAGCACACCCTCAGAGATCAGCAGCAATCAGCAGTAGTTGCTATAAGAGATTTTTATTTATTTGTTTGTTTTTACTAATTGTAGCAAAATGCATTTTGAAGCTAGAAGATGAGGACCTTTCATAAGTATTTCTGTTTTGGTATTTTGCTTGTGAAGTCATGCTACATTAATTAAAGTCACTGGACACCATGTAAGGCTGTATCCCAGCCAGCATACCTAGGTGGGCCCCATATCGGGAAAAGCATGGCCATGTAGGCGGTGTCTAGATGGGCAAAGCCGAGTGGGGCCACCATGGAAACCGCGGACAAACCCATGTGGGACCCATTGCCCTACTTTTCCCCTTATGGGGCCCACCTAGGTATGCTGGCTGGGATGTTGCTCAGCTGGATCACGACTCTTTAAGTGAAGCTCAAATTTCCGTCTCATTTGTAGCAGAACGCTCCGAGCCGTTTCAGATCCAGCATCTGTTTCGTCTTTCTGAAGCGACGCAAATTGGCCAGTTAAAAAAAAAAGAGACAGTTTGTAAAGGAGTGACGTTTTGTACAATGGCAGCAGAAGGATGTACAGTAGTTTTGTACCACAATATCATTTCTTTGCATCTCTTGTATTTTAAAATTTGTATTTGTTTTTTTTTTATAAACTAGCCTCACTGATGTGTTGCTTTGCCGCAGTGCTGTCTTTACCGAACATGTTTTGGCTTCTGTTGTCCTGCTGTGTCCTTGTCAATAATAATTGTCCTGTGATGCGTCATATTAAACCTCCCCTGTGTTTATGTGTATTGATTTAGTTGGTCATAAGAAAAGCATCCCAGCTTCAATCATGCTGTATGAACTGAGTCTTTGTGTCTTTATGCGAAGCTTCATTGGACCAACAGATTTAAAACAATGCTAGAAAGAACTTCCATTTCTTGATTTTAACAGTTTTGGGGTTGTTGTCCCAAAATGCTCATCGGCTGATCAAATCAAATTTGTGCTCAAATTCAAATTTGAGTTGAAATTTTGATTATTTGCCAACGTAATTTGCCTCTTCTGTTCCCTCGTTTTGCATTCTGAAGCGTTACCTAAAGCCCGGAGGCGTCTCACTGTTCCCTGCTTGGAAAGTTTGCAGCGAACAGAAGAAAAGCTCCACTTGTTTCTCTCCAAATTAAAACTATTTCATACAAAACATAAAACCACATTTTCAGTGTGGGAGAGTCTACAGACATATTTCATCAGTTCAGGGTTTGACACGAGGTAATAAAGCCAAACCACGGAGACACTGATAACAAGGACAAATAATTAATGGCGACTCAAATTCCTGGCCTGAACAACTTTTCATTCAGGTCGTTTTTTACTTCTACTCCAGATTTGTCAGAAAGAAAAAATGCACTGACACACATGCTGACTCAGAGCACATTTCATTTTTTCAATAACAAATTAAACATATTCCCAGCCAGCATACCTAGGTGGGCCCCATATGGGCCTACGTAGGCCCTACATGGCAGTGGTCCTACATGGGCAAGCCCATGTGGGGCCACCATGGAAACCGCAGACAAACCCATGTGGGACCCATATTGTCTGCCCTCCTTTTCCCCATTTGGGGCCCACCTAGGTATGCTGGCTGGGATTGGTTCCTGTGGCTGGTTGTGATGTGAATATTTGGGATTTTGTGCAATTCAAGGGAAAGGAAACTGTTGTGAATTTGTGCAATTAGGTGCGTTTTATGTTCAGTTCCACTCCTGGGAGCTTAAGGCAGCCAAGTACGCCATTTTTGTCAGCTCTATAACTGACTGCCTTAAAGTCACTGTTGTGTTCTGCATGTCGGGATGTGAGTTTTTCTGTGTGTTTATGTTAGATTTCTTTAGTTTTCTGTATTGTCTCTGTGTTGTCCTGTCTACCCCTGATTGTTCCCAGGTGTGTCTCATTCTGTGACAACCCCCTGTGTATTTCAGTCCACCTGTCTCTGTTTTCCAGTTGCTACCGGTTTCGAGTTTTACCTTCTGCTCTACTGTGCTGCCTGGATCTGAAATTATTTATGTACTTTCATCATTTAAACAATCATTCTCATCATTCCAACCCGGGTCCTCAGCGTCTGCCTCACCTCCACTACTGCAAATCATGACATTGTAGTTCTCAGTGAGAGTGCAAATAAAGCCACGGTGAACAGTTTCAAAGCCTCTGCCTTTCAGATTTTGTTTTTTGGTGGTGTTTCCTCACCTTGTGTCAACAAGCTATGAATAAATTACGTCCACTGCTAAACTCCACAGTTTGATCTGTTTTTCTCCTTCGACTTTGATGGTTGACTGCCTGTCTTTGCTGTGAGGCGTCACATTTTGAATATAAAGCTCTATATATAACTTACCTTTTTTTTTTTTTTTTTTTTTTACATATTTACATATTTGGCTGCACAGTGGCGCAGCTGGTAGAGCTGTTGCCTTGCAGGAAGAAGGTTCTGGGTTCGATTCCCGGCCCCGGTCTTTCTGCATGGAGTTTGCATGTTCTCCCTTTGCATGTGTGGGTTCTCTCCGGGTACTCCGGCTTCCTCCCACAGTCCAAAAACATGACTGTCAGGTTAATTGGTCTTTCCAAATTCTCCCTAGGTTGTTTGTCCTTGTCCGTGTTGCCCTGCGACAGACTGGCGACCTGTCCAGGGTGTTCCCTGCCTCTCGCCTGAAATGACTGCTGGATATAGGCAACAGCAACCCTCCCGACCCCAGTAAGGGACAAGGGTGCAGGAAAATGGATGGAATGGATGGATATTTGCATATTTGTCCAAAGTGTCACCATGTTGTGACAGTGTAATATAAGACAGATAAAATGTGAAAAGATCATTCTCCTACACCTCCTCCCCTGTGCTGCTTACTGCTGTCAAAACCAAACAATAACAGCAACGGGGAGGGTCTTAGTGCTGTCAATTAATGTCACGAACATAAAATCATCTATTATTTCATAATAATACTATTAAAAACCATATAAGCCAGTGTCTTCTGGAGAATTTAATGATGAAAACTGACACGGAGCACACAGAGTAAACAGGACGAGGCAGGGTGAACACGACGAGACGATGAAACACGACGAGGATCCGACAAGAGACAAAGACAACAGGTGGACTTAAATACACAGGGAGGACAATCAGGGAACGAGACACAGCTGGGATTAATCAAGGGGATCAGACAGGACAACACAGGGACTCACAACACACAGAAAACCTAAAATAAATACACAGAGAACTCAAATCACAACAATTCTCCCCCTTGTGATATAATCAAAGCTCAAACTTCATGGTTTCAACTAGTTATGTGATGTATTGCTGCTCTGGGTAAGACTTTTGCTTTCCATCTATGCAACATAAAAATTTGGCTCAAGCTGTTTGCATAGGCAGCAATCAATGCACCATCTGTCTTGTGAACGTCAATTTGTGCAGTGGCTTGAAAATTCAATATGATTTGTTTGGTTGTCCTCAGAGTCACCAGGAGAAAACTTTCTGTTTTCATCTCATAAAAATCCTCCTTTCCATGAAAACAGAAAAACAAAATGCGGTTTAAGCCAGAAATTTACATACACCTTGTAAAAAGACACATGCATTTTTGTTTTACACTTTTCCCATTTTAGGTCAATTAGTTTAGCCTTTTTCTTTTTACTTTCTAAATGCCAGTTCTGGATATGAATGAAGCATTTTTAAACTTTTGACTGCGAAGACAGTGATTAAGAAAATGCTTAGAAAGTATCTCTCGTCAATCTGGCATTTAGAAAACAGTAAAATGTTTGGTAATCCTAATGGATCTAAAATGGGAGAAGATTATAGTGATTTTATGTCTGACTGAAGGAAAAACATGCTTAAGACACATTATGTATTTTATAGTGTGTATGTAAACTTCTGGTTTCAGCTGTACTCGTAGCTTTCAGGAAGGTCGATCATAGCCAATGCAACTTACCTAAAGTGACCTTGAGGACTTCTTGTAGCCGTCTGATGTCGGTGAGAGGGAAGTTTGCCCCTCAATGTTCCTCCAAATCAGTCGCTGGGTGTCTGAGAGGTTTGCTGCATTCAGAAGCCATTTTAAAACTTCTTACCAACATCTATAAATGGTACAGGAGAAACAGCAGGACGGAGACGGATAACTCTGACAAACAAGCTCTTTTACTCTACACATCTTGTTACAGTTTGTTGTCACGTACTTCCTGGTTCCTGCTCAAATGTCAGAGCGCTGACCAATCAAGAACAAGGCTGAGTGAACGTAAAGTAAATAAGCTCAACCGGAGCAGATTCAAAGGACTTGGAACTCCGGCTTTAAAACTTTGCTGACTAAACGTCTGAATATGTAAACATCAAAAGGTGAAAACATGAATTAGCAAAGAGCTAACTGCATGTCAACCTCTTTGGTTCATATGAAGCCAGGCTAATCCCACACTTTTGTGCTCAGCTACAAACAAACAGCTACAGCGTTATGATCTACCCCAGAGTATATCACTGAAACAACCTCCAATGTTGTTGCTAATCTTTAGCCTCCATTTGTTCACCTGGCCTTTTCAGGGCAACAAGCTGCTAAAAAGGGAGAAAAAGTGACAAATAAACGAGCCCACATATTCTAAATACCTTTTATGTCACAAGATTTGCTCAGATGATTCAACCAACATCCAACGACCCCCAGAGCCTTTGGCTTAATAAACCTTTGCTGCTATGATGAGTCACTTTACCTTTGAGAGGGAGTCTATCTGTCCTGTTGATGACCTGTTCAAGATGTTTTCATCACCAGCTAATTAAAAACTAAATGGAACATCACGCGCTCCGGCTTCACTGTCTTCCTAGACGTCTCTTTGGGACAGATTGACATGAAGCTTATTTAAAGACCTGGTTCAATGCAGAATCCTCATAGCTCTTTCAGAAAGTGGAAATATCCCTTGATTGTTTTTCAAACAGTTTGGGCTGCGCAGTGGTGCAGTTGGTAGAGCTGTTGCCTTGCAGCAAGAAGGTTCTGGGTTCGATTCCCGGAACCTTGGGCCCAACATGGCAGTGGCCCGACATGGGCAAACCCGTATGGGGCCACCATGGGAACCGCAGACCCATGTGGGACCCATATTGCCTCCCTCCTTTTCCCCATATGGGGCCCACCTTCGTAGAAAAACCTTCAAATGTTCTGAAATGTTTCAGAGTAAATGGTAACGATGTCATCTAAAGAAACATACCAAAATGTTAATATCTCAGCACAGTGTATGGAGTATCTACTCTTAATGACTGCATGTCATTTTATTGTTCTAACTCCTGTTGTTTTCTTTTCTAATCTCTAACTTTGTCTTTTCTCTATATACAAGGTTGATCCATTTGTTCCAAGCTGTTGTGTAAAACATTGCTCATCTGCAGTTTTTCTAAAGCGTCACAATAATTCACCAGAGAGAGAACTCTTTATCTGAACTGAACCTGAATCTAGTTCATTTTCATTACAAGATCTGATAAATAATGACTATGCTGACCTCGTGTCTGCAGACATTCCAAGGCCCTGCTGCTCTCCCATTTGACGGATGGAGATAGGCACCAGATGCTCCCATGACTTTGACCAGGAATAAGCAGGTATAAAGTAATGAATACACTTTCAGGGGTAAACACAGTCTCATATGTGGATTACCCTTTGGTTTACTGACTTCTGAAAGAGGCTCTACAAACAGGAAGATTCCAAGAAGTTTATGCATCAGACAGAAAAGATCCCTGGGGATTAAGCATTTAATATCATCATCTCATACCACATCTGATGGCTTGTTGAGAACTTAAAATACTTTGGTGTATAAGAGGAAGTCAAGGTCAACTCAACAAGTTGACCTATTATAAAGTCAGACGTAACATTGTCTGTCTTAAAGTTTGGCCTAAACTGGGCAATGAACTGGACAACGACCCCCAACACGCCAGGTTATTATTGGGGTTTCTCAATCCATCATCATCAGTTTACAAGAGGTGATGCTTCACATAAGAACAGCGAGTGGAAACAGAAGTTCAAGCATCTCCAAGTTTACAAGTTTATCCATCCATCCATCTTCTAACACCCTCGTCCCTTAGTGGGGTCAGGAGGTGCCTATCTCCAGCTAACACTCCGGGCGAGAAGCGGGGTCACCCTGGACTGGTCGCCACTCCATTGCAGGGCAACACAGAGACAGACAAGACAATCACACACACTCACACCTTTTAGATTTTAGAGAGACCAATTAACCTGACAGTCATGTTTTTGGACTGTGGGAGGAAGCCGGAGTACCCGGAGAGAACCCACGCATGCACAGGGAGAACATGTAAACATTCAGAAAGACTCTGGGCCAGGAGCTTCTTTCTGCAAGGTAACAGAGCTACCTGCTGCGTCACTGTGCAGCCCACCACAAGTTTATATGAACAATAATGTCGAATTTGTTGTTTACTGAAGCCGCAGCAGTAATAAGCTGTCAGCCTCAGGGTTGAAGCTGTGAGAGACGAAGGCAGATTTATCATTTCGGGGGAACAGAGAGCCTGTTGATGTGTGTGTGACGTGTGTGTGTGTTGATGAGTGTCCTCAGGCTTCACTCAGAATGGATGCTGGGTAACCCTGCTGGTTCTTTCATCAACGTCTTCACGTTCGCTTTTAAAAGTTTCCTCCTCTCTCAGTGTTTTGTGTTTTTAATCATGAACAACCTCTCCTGCTAAGTGCATCTTTTCTTTGTTTAATCTTCGTTCCTCACCTGTTTATCTGACATACAGTCTTGATTTATGTCTAATGAGGCAGACATAAATCAATGTCTGCCTCATTGGGACCAAAGCTAAACAAAACTTAGACGTTTGGTCCATTTCTGCCCTCTGTTTTCTCCTCCCATCACCTTTATCCTTGTTCACATCCTCATCGCCTCTCATTGATCACCGATTCTCTCCTTTCAGTTCTTCCTCACTCATCCCTCCATGAGCTTCAGGTGATTCAAAACTTACCAAACCCCAAAATAACCAAAACATCCCCTTTCAAGAAGGTCACCGCTGTCCTCTAGCAGCTGCTCTGACCTCTGCCTTCTGTATATCCGAGTATCAGCAGCATAATAGTGGAAAGTTATTCCATGCTGTCTGGTTTTAACAGTCTGAAGCATGTATGTGTGGTAAAGAGAATTGAGCCGAGCACAGAACCCTGCGGAACTCCCCAAGTAACACTGGAATATTTTCCCCCTCCTAACATGAAGCTCTGCTCCCAGCCAATTGTCATGGATTGTGGTTTGCAGGTGGTGAGAATAGGATGAATGAAGATGTTAATGGTGATAACGAAGAGTACAGTGAACTCCAGGCAGCACAGGTGAGCATAAAGGCAAAGAACTCAAGCGCTGGCAGCACTGATTACACAACCAGAGACAAAGATAACGGACGTACGACACGACAGGGAAACACAGGTGGGCATAAATACACAGGGAAGGTAATCAGGGTGAAACAGGACACAGCTGGGATCAATCAAGGGAACACGAGACAACACAGCAAGTAAATTGGCACAGAAAAACCAAATCCTCACAGCAATCACACTTTAAAAAGTGCACACACACACACACACACAAACAATAATCACTAAGTAACCAATGAGATGGTTTACTGCAGTGGTGTCCAAAGTGGACGGTCCTCGCGGGCCGGCGTCCTGCATGCTTCAGTTCTCTCCCTGGTTTAACTTAGAATGAAATGAAAGCTATTTTATTTTTTGCCAAGGTTTTTTGTTTCTTTCATTTTTTTTTCTTTTGCCAAAATCATCTTTTGGAAAAAATGACACAGGCCATTATTTTAGTAGGGTTATTTTAAACCAACCTTATATCACACAGTGATGCTCTTAGGCAAGCATCACAGGTAACAAAGTATGCACTGCCATCTAGTGGCCATGCTTAAGTTAGTTATTATTGTTAGGTTTTATAATGATTCTGTCTCCGGGTTCAGCAACCGGCAACCTAATACGGTATATTTGGTTGAAAATGATAAGGAGGATAAATATGTTTTTAAATTTAGATATAATAAAAAAAAAAAAAAATCCAGGTTTTAGCCGTTTTTTCTGTGTTCATTGCATTTAATTCCTACAACCTGAATGGCACTAGTTGTTTTTTTTTTTTTAGATATTTCTTTAAACAGATTGAAAACTGTTTATTTTTCATAATTTTCCACTAATATCTAACTACCAATAGAAAAAAAATTCTAAAAATAGAAATTATTATTTGCTTAATTTCTTTAATTGTGACAACTAATTTTTTTAATACTATTATAGTCGTGCTTAGTTTTAATATTTTTATTTTAATTATTATGTTTTCTTGAGCTTTATTTGGAAAATTGTTGTGATCTCTATGTGTTTCACTAATTTACTAATTCACTTTTCAATGAATTTATCAAAGATGAGATTATGAGTTGTTTTTTTTCTCAAGGTCATATATTTCTAGTTCTAAGCTGGTTTTCTATAGCTGAGGGTAGAAATGACTCTTGATTCGATGATATGAATCTCCTGATTGAATCGGATCTCAAAGGAAATTCTAGAAAAACGTGGAACCTTCAGAGTTTACAACTTTTAAAAACGTAAAAAAATTTCCAAACTTTTCAAACGCATAAATGTCTATTTTTTTTTCTAGATTTCTTTGGAATTTATGCAGAAATGTACTTTTAAAAAAACAAAAAACGGGGTGCTGTGGTGGCGCAGGGGTTTAGCACACCCACATACGGAGGCCCTAATCCTTGACGCAGCCGTCCCAGGTTCAAGTCCTGGCCTGGCGACCCTTGTCTTCCCCCTCTCTCGCTTCCCTCATTCCTGTCCATTAACTGTTAAATAAAGGCAACTAGAGCCAATAAAACCTTTTTTAAAAAAAAATTGACAATGGCCCTAACTTGCTGCCGTAGCTCTCAGTAAGACACTTGCTGTGTCCATGGATTTTGTGACACAGCACAGATGGAAACTGAATTTTTAAGCTCCACTTTGAAAATCTGCTAAAAAAAAAAAAACTGCCAGAAATTGCAATTTTTTTTTTTTACGAAAAAACAAGCAAAAACAGGCACTGTTTCTCAAAAAATACCAGAAAAATTTTTTTTTGCACTTGAGCCTTGATTCAGTTGCTCATTATCATTTTTATGCTATTGTTGTTAATGTTTGTAACAAGGACATGAGTCTCAAGAAAAACAAAGAGTAATAGTAATAATAATAATAAAACTGGATTTTTATTTGTTATTTATTTATTTTTAAGTGTTGCACAACTCCAGCGTTGAAGTAATTAAATTGCTCCATCAGACTGCAGTACAGAGGAGCTCCACTAGGTGGCGCCACTGCACTTTCTCTGCAGTTCCGAAGCAACTCGGAGGGCTCAGCCCCAACTTCCTGAGCAGGAATGACAGCAAAAATATATATTTATAAAATTCGCCCTGAAAATGGAGGCTGATGAACATTTCTCCAGGTTCCTTCAGTGTTGAGCGAGAGAAAGAGAAACAGCGAGGAGTTGTGCTGTTAGGATTCACCCGCTCTTCATCTGCTCCTCATTTCCATCCCGGTAATCGGTGCATCATCTGCAGGGAGGAAAGGGATCCTTCCACACCTGAGACTATTTTTATGTCACAGTCTCGCCCTTCCCTTCCTTCTCGTCTCCTGACAGGCGCAGAAGCGGAAAGGTGACTGCAGATTGCCCCCGAAATACGCACACCACAGCTCTTTAAATAAACAGTGTGATCCTGCAGGTTGGGCTGGATGCAGGCTTGTCTCTTTGGCTGCTGTCATAGCGACAGCAGCAGCAGCAGCAGAGCAGGAAGCTGGTGAGATGATAAGCAGCAGATACAATCCAGGCTCCTATGAATATTTCATTCGTGGAGAGATGAAGCCAGAAGAGAGAGAGCAAGAAGAAGAAAAAAAAACTAAAGTCAGCTTGTTGTCCTCTCATCCCCTCCTGACTGCTTCTTCGCCTCCCAAACGGCTGGATGGACTATTTTCATTATCTGACCAGCTTTTGTAATGAATGAAATTAGACACAGACGTGGGCCGTGTCACACTCTGTTTCTCTACACCCAGAGGTGAAACATGAACACAGAGCGAAAGTTCTGACTAGAGGTCAGAAGACTGAGTGAATATTTATATGAATATGAAGGAAAAACTCCCAGAATACGTGGCCATGTATTCTGGCCTCAGAATACCTCATGCAAACACGTTGAGGTGGATGGATGATCTCTCACCCCTGTTCAGTATTTACCCTCCTGTTTCATGACCTTCCCTCAAAAATACAGTTTCTACGGAGCCCCTAAGGCGACAAGGAGAGAGAGAGAGAGAGAGAAAAAAGAAAGAACTCTCGACTTGCTTTCTCGAGATCCCGACTTTTTTTCCTCAAGATTCCGACTTGGTTTCTCAAGATCCTGCGAAATGAAAAAAAAAGTCGGGAGGTAAAAAAGTTGGAATTTCTTTTGTTTTGTTTTTTCTCCATGTCCCCTTAGGAGCTCCGTATGTTTCAAATAGCCACCACATGGGTCCTACATGGCAGTGGCCCTACATGGATAAACCATGTGGGGCCACCATGGAAACCGCGGACAAATCCATGTGGGACCCATATTGTCTGCCCTCCTTTTCCCCATATGGGGCCCGCCAGGTATGCTGGTTGGGGAGGTGAAGTTATTGTTCAGTAATAGCTTTTTTAAAATCAAAATAAGCCGAAATGAAAGTATATAAAAAAAAGAACAAAATGTGAATTTTTCTTAACCCAAAATGTTCAATTTCAGACAGGTCTAAGAATGCAACAAAGCAAAGCAAAAAAAAAAGACGAGTTACTCACTGGGTTTTTATAGACAAAAGTTACTTTATTGAAAATCTTTTTTGTCTTCTTTCAAGTATAAAAAGGTTGATCGTATGCAGACTATTTACAGCTTTGACATTGCAGGCAGTAGAAAAAACAAGTATACAGTCAAAACAATGGTAGCGTTCAAAATAACGTGTTGTGTTGTGAAGTGGAGACATTCTGGTTCGCCGCTGCGTCACTGAGGCTCTGCCCGCGAGGGGAGGGCCCCAGTCTCCGGACAGACCCGGAGACTGACAGCAGCTCAGCATGTCCAATGAAATGCACTCAAATCGCAAATCCAGTTTTCACCAAAACAAAACCCAGTGCAAAGTAAAATCTGTTAGCTTTTTTTCTTTCTTAAAAGTCCAGTAGCTTCTGTTTCCTGACAATGTGTTGGCGTCGATGGAAGACTCGGTGTTTGTTTGCTGCTGCGTAAAGGATTCATGACATCTGAATGAACGTTTGAGTCAAACCAGAGAAAAAAAAACGACTGAAGTCTAAAAGCTGTAATTGGTTGATTGGTGGTTGTTTGTGTCTGCTGTTTGGACAAAGCAGCGATGCTAACGTTGTTGGTGACGATAGTTTTTATAAATTAAGTCATCGTCTATCTTGAATGTTTTAGATGAACAGAAAACTAAGATTGCATATTAAAACAATGAGTCACATTCAGTACTTCATATATGTAAATCTTTTTAAAGGCGCCTTTGTTCTTTACTCTGTTTTTCTTAGTACATTTTTAGTTTTTTCTATCTGGATTAAATCTTATTTGATTGAAACTTGATCACGACCTTTAAAGAAAACCCAAGAGCATTTTTCATATTAGGTTTTTCTGGTTGCAGTTTGGGAAAGCTTGCTACTTTTAGCAACATAAGACGACAACAACGGATTTCTCTCAAATTTTTTAGTTCAAATATTAAAGGAACGTGGTCATAACTGGAGGCTGTATAGTTAAACCAAATATCAGAGAAAAGCTTCTCCCTCTAATTCAGGTCAGATTTACGTCCAGCCTACTTCAGTCTGGTCAGCTGTCTGTCATAATTATGGAGGCCAAAACATGGAATCATTAAATTCACTATTAATTATTATTTAAAGAAAAAGACAAAAAAAGAAAATGGATCTTCTGTTTCTTTGAAAAGAATTTTTTATTTAGCTGTATGAATGCGATAATCATCTAAATGAACAGAATAAACAAATTAAAGAGACATGCACCTCTGTGTATATTTAATCTTTACGTCACACATCATGAGTTTCCCTGAGACGTGTCCCACTGGTTTAAGGAGTCACTGTCAGACATGCTAGTGGCGTACACCTGCAACGTTTCCCGTCATTTCATATGCACGGCAGCCATATTGGACGCTGGTCTCACGGTTGCTAGGCGACCTCCAACATTCTCAGTTCAGACATCTGGCTTGTTGTGTTTCCAGAAAAATTCCCACCAACAGCCATTTAACTACCAAACACCTGAGTGGTTCGGATGTGTCTGAAGCCATCCGTCTATTTTTTTTGTGTCAGATGCTCAAAAACACTCTCAGCCATTTTGAGGAGGGAACCAGGGAACCCAATGAAAACCAAACACACAGAACATGAAGACTTTAGATTGCAATTGGGATTTGGATCCTGTCTTGTTGTGAAGCGATAGTGCTGATCACCGCTACGACACCAGCTAAGTCTTCGTCCACACGGGTTTGCCCACATGGGCCCTACATGACGGTGGCCCTACATGGGCAAACCTGTGTGGGGCCACTATGGAAACCGCAGGCAAACCATGTGGGACCCATATTGTCTCCTCTCCTTTTTCCCATATGGGGCCCACTTAGGTATGCTGGCTGGTTTGGTGATTTATCAAATCTGAAGGCCGAAACATCGAGCCGCAATGCTACTTGGTGCGCTACTGTTTGGCACTTGTGAAGCAGCCGAACAAGGAGTGAGCTTAATTTAATTAAGGGTCCATTCACACCAGTCCAATTTAGTCCACTTTAATTAAACTCTCATTTGTTGCCTAAGGAAGTCCGGTTCGCTTGGAGACGTTTGAATGACCAATAAAACTCTAACCAAAACACAGAACTCTGGTCCGCCTACAAACCTCCGTCTCTGTCGGGTTCAGTTCGAACGCCGAGCAGACCAGAGAAGGCTCCAACCTAACAAGCACATGGCATTCTGGGTAAGTACCACCAAAACAAACATGCTAGCCTAGCGGTAGTGAGAGAGATAGCTTGTGGGGTTTTTACCAACGACAAAAAAAAGAAATCCTATGACAGCTAAAATCTGCCGCCTCTCCATTTTTGCTAACGTTGTGTAAAGAAGAAAGTCTTCCTCGTTCAGTGGTTCTTGGTACAGCGCCCCCACAGGCAAAGGAGGGAAGTGGTTTTTCAAAGGGCTTGGATTGTTTGACAGTGCAGTGTGACAGAGAACCGCAGCAGCTGAAAATGGAAGAAATGTTGCCACTTTAACCACCAACATGTTTTAGATGTTTGTGTAGCATACATTAGGACAAATGTAAGAAAAATTTTGAATTCAAGAAAAGTTACAAAAAAAAAAATCTATAAAAAAAATGTTTCCGCTAAATTTTACTGGCATTTAGCAAATGCAAATAATTTTGGTAATTCCAACTAAGCTGAAACGAGAAAAGTTTGGTCCAATCTAACTTCAGAGAGTGAGGAAAAATGTTTTATTTTGATTCTGTGTTTTAGCTGCATGTGGTGCATCCATGCAAGAGGTAAAGATAGCCAGAACAATCTTCAGTGGGATCAACAGAGAAATAAAATCAAAATGAAATAACAGAGCGCACTGTGCCCATAACGGCTGCAGGTACCTTATATAAGCCAAGCAATAAATAAATTATATAAGTGACTGTTTGGCAGCATCGTCTAATGAGGCTACAAATACATACACAGGAAGACTTGAGGTGGTGTTAAGAGAACGAGAGGCTGAGAGTGTGTAAAAAAGAAAAAGGGAGGAAGGTGAGAAAGAGAGGGGGTGAGGTGAAGGAAGAAGGTGTTGGAGCAGAGAGGAGATGATGGGGGGGGGGGGGAGGAAGCATGAATAATCCATCAGGGGATTCGCGGCATGGATTAAAACAAGGTGGGAGCCAAAAATAAACCCCGGCTAAGGCAGCTTGGTGCACTGACGCTGCAACGGAGCCCAGCGTGACAGCGGCCACGCCCGCTGCCAGTCGTCTACCGCTCAGGAAGTCAGACGTTAAGCAGGGGGGGGGGATGAGGCGGAGATGCTGCTCTAAAACTCCTGGCGTCACCAAGACGACGGCCGAGACCTCCTGTTCTACCTTAACACTTAGTTACTTTTAGACAAGCATCTGGTTTCAGCTAAAGAATTCATATCGAGTTAGTATTTTTAACGCTCATGTCTCGTTAAAGCCACAACATATCATGTGTTTTATCGAACAGACTAACACAGAGTAGCTTCTCGTCTTAAAATGTTTCAAAGTGTGTTTAGAAAAAAAAAAAAAAAAAAAAATCTGAAAGGTGCGGCATGTATTTTTTTGAACCTTGAAAATTAAATTCAGTGCAATAATTCAGCCTTAAATACTTTTTGTTTTGTGAGGGTTTTTGGAAAAGAACATTGGCAAACAATGGAGAGGGTTAGCAGGATTAAGTTGCTAAATTTCTTTAACGGTTGATGGAAATGGCTAAATTTGTAAGCTAACTTGATGTAGCCTTTCTGAAAAAGTTAATATGGGAAGGGGAGATGGAAGCACAACTGCCTAATAAGGTCTGACAGTGAACGATCCCAGCCACTGTGCCTTTTTTAATGTTATGAAGCACGGTGAGGCCAGCATCATGCTGTGAGGTTGTCTCTAAAGAACACCTGGTGGATGCTTCAGACAACTCCAGACTCAGGCAAAGGTTCACCTTCCAGAGATGCTAGCCTTCCACCAAAATGATAAACTATGCGCCATTGTCCTTATGCTTCAACTAAAATATGTAAGTAACATAAAAAAGTATGTGCAATTGTTTTATTTAACACCAGGCAGCCTCTGAAACATTTAGCTTAAGTTCTAGACAAACATGAATCAAGTAAAGTTGTCAAAACCTGAGTCTATGAATAATTGTCACTAAAACGTGTCTTAACAGATTTCTTTGTGCCATTTAGACGCATAAAAAAAAAGAAGAGAAGCTACTTGTTTATGGAGACTCCCAATCTGATCATTCCACAGTAAATGAGCTCTCCCCAGTCGGGAACCAACTGTAATCAAGTATTTATGAGGATAATTCTTTCTGGATCCAAACAGCAGACATCAGATTGGGAAAATAACAGAACCTGGGGAGGGGGATGGCCTGTGACATAATCTGGTTTTAAAATCTTGATCTCCGTCTTGCAAGATGCAATGAGCTCAAAGCAAGGCATAAATTAGTGAGTGTGACAAATGAGACAGTTGCTGATGGTGAACTGAGATTGCAAGTAGTGCTAAACCAGCCTGCTACATCTAGTCACACTAATCAGAAACACAGTTCAGATGAGCCGAGTCAGAATCTTCAAAAAAAAAAAAGTCGAGATTTAAAGCGTTGCATATCTCATGTGACATAATCTGACCACTGACCAACAAAGAGAGAAGCAACGATAATCTCTATCATGACACCTGAAACATTTTGTTCTTAAATGTTCAAAACTTCTCCAAAACCTCCGCTCTTGTTCAAGTCATAGACTGAGCTCAGTGATTGTCATGGGTTGCAAAGGTTGACAAGTGTGGTCTTATCCACCAAACAAAGGATACTTGTTAAATATTTTTCTCATATTCAGCGGTTAGGTGTAGACATTTCTGAAACCCCATTGTCTAGCAGTAAACGTTAAATTGAGTCTTCCTACCCTGTCCTGTCTCCTCCTGTCCTCTTTCCTCCTGTCCTGTCCTGTCTCCTCCTGTCCTACTCCCTGGTAGCTCCATACTTCACATTCTTTGTCCAACATATCTGCTGTCCATGTTCTGCAACTGGCTCTCTTTTTGTCACCAAACTGCTAAACCTGAGGTATCTGAGATAAACTCCTGTCTATTTTAATTATTCACAATAAAAAGCTTGACATCTTCAGTCATGCCACTTTTCAGATCTCCTTCTTGATCATCCATCCATCCATCTAGTCCCTAGTGGGGTCGTGATGGGTGCTGGTGCCTATCTCCAGCTAACGTTCTTGGTGAGAGGCGGGGTCACCCTGGACAGGTCGCCAGTCCAGGATGATCTGTCTTGATCATAACGTGTCTATTTCACTCTTTTATATTAGTAAGGTTCATTCCCCTCTCAGAATTCATCTCCAATTCCTCCATCTGGCTAACCTAGCCCTCAACTTAGTTCTGCAGATAGGTATACTAGCCCCTACGCTAGGTCAGCTAGGTGCTAAACTAGCTAGCTCGGTCTAGTCTCACTATGGATTACAATATCCAGGTTGTTGGCAAACATCACGGAGTACATTAGAAACTTTCATCTTTCATCACCATTGTCTTACTGTCCTTGTACATGTTCTCCATTGGATATTTCTATATCACTCCTACAGCTACTATCAGCGAAAATGTTTAAACTGATCCTTTTGATTACATTTTCTTACTTGTGTTTATTATGTTTTTCTGTGTTACAGGGTACAGCAGACCCCCGGTATTCATGGGCATCAGGCACCACAGCCACCCGGAAATACCTCACATCTATGGATCCTTGAGACCCCCTCTAAAGACACCTACATGCGCTTATTTTAAAAGCTCAAACACCAAATATAACATAGTATGGATTAATTTGTACAGTGGAAACCACCAGTCTTCCTTGCCTTTGCTCTGTGTGGTACAGTCAATCAGCGGTAAGGAGATAAAAATGGCACTACTGGATTGGTTGGTTTGCAAATGCCAGCAAATAATGTGTCAATTAGCATTGCACAAAAACATTTCAGCTCACCAAGTTGCATTTTGTAGATCTGGCCTACAGAACAGGTGGAGTTTTCACCAATAATTTGGTGTCACAATCTACAGAAAAATCCACAATTATTGAACTGTGAACAGGCAGGAGTTCATTGTGTATTAAAGTTCACTGTCTAACTGTTAGATCCCATTGCAGACCTGGTAAGGTAGCTATGGTTACAATCCAATAGCTCGTCGTCATCAGCGTGTGAATGAATGAGTGAATGGGAATGAATGATTTCATTGCTAAACCCTGTGAGTTGAAAAGTGCTTCATAAGTCTGATATTTCATTTCCACACTTTAAACAGTAGTGGAAGCAGAAACACATTCTTAACTGAGTCAATGCAGCAAAACACAAACTCATCAAGAGAAGCAGAAATAGGAAACCAATTATTATTCAATGAGCAGAATTTCCTCAGGACACTGGTCATTACGCTTAAATATGAATGATAATTAAAATAACAAAATGTACGCAAAAAAACACACCGCCGGTCCAGTTACAGTCATGTGATAAATCTAGGGTGTTGTTTAGCAAGAAAAATAATATTTCATTGGGTTGTCCAATTTTTTTCACTGTGGGTGGATGGATGCAAATCAAATTTTATTTCACATGGTAAACCACTGCACTACAAGCTATTAAATACATTTTTGATGAATGCGGGCAGCAACAACCTATTTTGTGGCTCCGCGGCTTGACGTACGAGACAGATGAGTTACAATAAAACAGCAATTTGTCCTCTGAGGCTGTAGTAGAAACAGCTTTGCCACGTAGATCACTCCGGGAGCAAATTGTGATTGCATAATTTTATTGCCCTGCACTGTGGAGACGCTGTGCTGTCCTTCGGCTGCTCGAACTGAGCGTATGCCGGTACGTAGACGACACCATAGGAAACGATATTAACCAAACACCACTCCTTTACCTTCTTCTTCGTCAGTGGTCAAGTGTATTCTCAAATGAAGGTTGTGATGTAGCCTGACTACGGAGTTACACAGCAAAACAAAAAGCTCGCACCTCTACATTGAATCAGCCGTCAGCTAACCCTACATGACTGTTAACTGGTGACCTTCAGGCGATGAAGTCAAAGCAAAAATGCAGCTCTCTATTCCCTGCACCAGATGTTTTTAGTGCATGTTTGCACATAAAAGTTTATGGAATAGAACAAAGCTTCAGCCTCTAGAGCATCTTTGAGTCTTCATTTTTAATAGAAGACTAATAGCTAACTTTTACTATCAAGAAAGAAGTTGAAAAGACTGTGCTACAAAAGCAACTTTAACGTACTGTGACTGGTAGGAATTCATTTCATACACCTTGTCTAACCGCCACAGTAACGGTTGCATTTTTGAATTCAGATAAATTCATATTGTTGCAGTGATGTTAGTGCCAGAAGACTAATCAACGTCATGAAGTACAAATGAAACGGATCTTCCAATTTTCTACCAGGCCAATCGGCAAACATCAGGAGAACAATGACTTTGATAGTCTGCAGTAGCTTTAGCAATAGCAGCAGAGGAAGTGAACGAAGTCGCTCTGTCTGTGCTGGCCCTATCTGGTGACATGGGGAAAAAAACAATGTTCAGGAGATATTAAGTTGTGGCCACAAGTTGTTACAATGAAGTCATTCCTAGGAGTTATTAAGTCATGGCGATTATTTTGTTTTTCCTCACCCATGTCACCAGACGGGCTCGTTAGCCAAAGCAAATACTGAATAACATTGCGTAGCTAATTTCTGGTAAGCTTCATAGCTAAAATCCCTATTTCCGAGTTTTTATTTCCTCCGTCATACCCCTATTACGTACGTCACAGACAAACAGCGCTAACTGTTAAACCTCAGCAGAGTCCATACTTCCAAGAAGCAATCGTTTCTCAGTAGCTGAAAATCCCAGAACCTCTGTACGAAGCACAGGGTAAAACAAGGGGCTGGTTCTTACCAGGCTAATGCTACACTAAAACACACTATTTTTAATGGGAACAGAATAACACTTAATCATTTTATTTATTTATTTTTTTAAACAAGGACCAAACTCATATATTGCTACTCAACAATACTTGGAAGGACTGTGGCTCCGTTTTCTCATAATTATTACCCGGTTGCTCAAAATTAGCTACATCGAGAGTTAGGAAATGTTAGCTAAATGTGTCTCACGTAGATTCGATTAACATAGATTTTTAGAAATTATTATGTAACTTGCTTTGTAACTTTGTGGCTGTTGCTGTTACTTACTTTCTGCACTACAAATACAACAATGACTCTGTGTTGTTTCTGGGTTTTTTGTCGTCTCTGGGCCGTTCGCCCCTCCCTCAATTCATTCCTAATTTTCACACGTAAATGTAGCCACCGTATCCCTTCCTACTTCTGTGTCGTAGCTGTCAACAAACCATTTCATGTCCTTGTATTTAAACAAATGCCTATATATGTATGGATTTTTTTCTGGTATTTGTGCTTTTGAATATGCATCATGGTGATAAATAATCATAAAAATGATTTAAGATTTAATATGACACCCTGTTTCCAGACCAGCTGAGTCTCTTAAAATATTAGCCATTATAATCCCTGATAATTGTTCGCAGTATCTGCAATATTCATCAGTACCATGCAGTAAACATATTTCCTCACAGGATGCCATAAACAGAATGTAGAAATTTACTAGAAGTCATTGCTTGTCGAAGCGGCTACGAAATGACTGCAAGGCAGATTTAAATGTACTGTCGGTAGGAAACGTCCCACGGCAAGAGAAGAAATGGGTGTAAAATAAGTACAATTATTTCATGGAAAGATGTCCTTTTTGAACATCTGTCACATTCTAGTCCGACTTTGAACCAAATGTTACTACTGACAGGAAGTAGCATTCGAGAAAACGCAAGCTACGATTGTTTTGACATCTATAGCCTAGCCTAGCCTAGCATTACGCCAGCCGTGCTCTAAATACCCTCTGTTTAACTTTTAAAGTTGTTCACGTTGACGTCCCACCTGTTAACAGGGCGCGGCTGTTTAAGCATTTTTCATTACCAGAACGTGTATAATTTTCTTCAGTCAAAAATTATCTTTGAAAAACTATCTGGGTTTCTGTAGTGGTTTGGTACAGACAAATTACCGTTTGGATAACCATTCATAAATAGCGAGTCGTAAATCACATTTTACGCTAAAATAATGCCCTCCCCTCAATGTATTTTAATAGCTAATGGTAAGATGATTATGATTTAGCTGTTTTTTCCAAATAAGTTTTAAATACTTTCTATGCAAATAGGCACATTTTGCTGAATTCAGTATAACGTACTATCACTTGGACAAAGCTATAGCCTACGAGGAAGTCGTGAAATGGTGACTGGAAAGATATTAAAAGCAGGTCATCTCGGGAATTAAGCTTGAGAAGCATTTAGCAATGAGTTTACATAGCTTTGCTACCAGGTGTTGCCTGCTATAGAGTGAAATACATCGAAGGTTTATATCATTTTGACTATATTGTACATGTCTAACGTACGGATTTTCTGCTGTAATGTAGCACAGTCGTTCAGATTTTTTGAACAAGCTTGCAAAGGGATTTAGTTCCCGTAAATGTCGTGTTGTCAGTTCGTGATGATAAATGTGTCAGGAAACATAATATTAGACATTCATGACGGCCTCAAATTCCATTAAAAATAAAAGAATAACAAAAAATTGACATGGCTGTGTAACAAACTGGATGTAGCATTCTGGTAACATTCCACTTTTTATTACTGGCCTACTTTGTTCATCTTTTTTTTTTTCCTCTTTTTTTGTTGTTTTTGTAACAAAATTCCGTCGTTAAAAATCATTTCCGTGTTATACTTTTTATAGAAAATATTTTAAAAAAAGAGCAATTTACAGTTATCTTACACGTCAAATGTCCTCTGGCTTTTTGTTTTTGGAACAGATGTGACTCGTTCTTTTGCAGCACAAGGTGTCACAGAATATGCATCGCAACAACAAACAGAAGTCACGACAGCTCAGGAAAAAAAAAAAAAAAGGAATTCGTAAAAAATACGGAGACTTCGTACAAGAAAAAGAAGGAAAACAAACCAAGAAAAAAAGAAATACATGCATACATACAACACAATGCCATGCGAACACAGTTCATTTTTGGGAAGTAAATTAGTTAAGATTTGCATTTCAGTACCGTTATTCAAACATTTCATGCCATCTCGCTATACATACATGACATGGGTTTTACAGTATGTGACATTCACTGCATCTGCTGTGGCAAATGGCTACAAAAAAGGCCTAATTCTTCTGCAGGGGCAATGTCTCGTCGATGAAACTGCAACTTCAGTCAGAAATTCACACAAACACGTTCTAACCCCGCTAACAGTGTTCATTCATAGTACATTATTGGGAACACTTTTTCTCTCTTTTTTTTTTACATTTATTTTTTTTAACTTTTGTCCAAAATTTTAAAATCAAGTTAAGGTGCACATAAGTGTGGGCTCAGTAACAGTTGGATATTTAAAAACTAAAATGTTCGCTATCCTTCGTGAAATAATGCATAATGAAATTTGCTTCTGCGTGAAGATTGCGACCCCCTCTTCCGACTGTGGCATTAGTCAAGCTGTACGTGTTGGTGCTGGTACAAAGAAACAAAACAGGAACCCTCTAGGAAGATAGTGACTGACTTATAATCAGCTATATCTGCGCCTATATGGGGCCCCCTCTATTTATTACATGCCACCAGCTAAGACTTGCCTGCCAAGAGGTCATCTGTTGGGGTTTGTTCTGGGAGTTCAAAGGGACGCTCGTCAGGCCATGGTAGAAGAAGATAATGCTGTTTACCCTGGAAGGCGGAGGTACCCATTTTAGTATGCGTAGAGGACAATGTAATTATTATTTATGCGATTTTATTTGATGTTTTGCAGCAAAGAGGATTCAGTTGTTGCTAGGCATGAGCTTTGTTCTCTGTCAAATATACCAAAGGTTAAAAGTCTAAATGAAATCAAAAACTGCAGCTCGATTCTCATCTCCCTTCAGTGCTCCGTTTGGGGTTTCTCCCATTGAGCTGGATTATTCCGGTAAGATTTCAACCAATCAGTGAACAGAGGGAGGCGTTCTGACGTCAATTATCTGCGCTGTTTTAGAATTGTAATCTGCCTGTGGTTTTAGCAATGGCAGCAGTGGAAGTGAACAAAGTCATTCAATTTGTTTTGGCTATGCTTCCAAATTTTTAAATTAACATTTATAGCCGTCCTGTCTGGCTCAGCACTTCTATCTTGGCAGTAGCGGATGGTTTTTACAGCCCTGGCAATTGAGCCAAATCGCTAAAAACAAAAGCCTTTTTGTTGTCATGGCCAAATGTTGGCGATTGGATAAAATTTAAAACTTGAACAGAGTCAACACTTCCAGCAAGAAATCATGTTTCAATGGCCGAGGTTTCGGACCCTCTGTACAAAGTTAAGCATAGAATAAGGGGCTGTTTTTTTATCGGCCTGGAAAACTGCTAAAACTGCAGTTCCCACAGTTACATTTTTGTTAAACGAGGAACAAATTAATGTCCCATAGAACTTAAGAGTTTTCTTTTATTCTGCTTCTGAAACAGGTCAGGCACATTTATGTTTTCAAAAGAAGGGATCGACAATCAGTTTTTTGTTTTTTTTTGAGGGGTTTGGAGACATTCGAAATAATTTTGAAACAACCGTTAGCAACAGGCTACATTTAGTTAGCATCTATGACGTAAACCGTATCCCCCAACTGTAAAATAGCTACTTTCTGAGAAAAAAAATCAATCAATTGATATGCCCCACCTTTATTGGATGTTTTAAATAATTTTTCTTACATTAATAGTAGCATCTAAACTCTGGTGCTGTTGTCTGATGTAATTGTACCATCAGCTGCTACTATTTTTCCTTCATTTTGCTTACGGAAACAGGAAGTTTGCTTGTTTGTAAATCTTTTCGCTAGTAGAAGCACCGGCCATCAATCATAGTCTACACAATAAATCTAGCAACTACTATTAAGTTCAGCAGGAGCATATTCTGTTACTGCCCAAAATAACAATTGTATTATCATGGGTATAATATTCACTATATATTTGCAGAAGTAGGAATAGCTCAAGTATTTATTATTTTAAATGAATTCAATCAGTTTATGTTAATTGTTTTTTGTTTAAAATTTGCGTATTAGCATTGTTATAACCTGAATCCCTACTATTATTTACTTTGAGGTTATCATACCAATACTGGCCCATGCAAGTACCAGACAGTATATAAATGTTTTATTTAGCTGTATGATGCTTTGTCACTCTTAGTAGCCAGCTTTCTTGCTTTCTCTCTGTTATTCTGTCATAGTGAATTATAATTATAGTGTGCATCAATATAACCTCAAAAGTATAAAAGTAACTCAATTGTAATTTTGAATTTGGCTCGATTTGTAACTTTGGCTCGATTTGTTTTGTCCATGTAAATGGTGAAAGGAGATTGGATGTAAAAGTAAAAAAATTTAACATTCAAAAAATGACATTTGTATTAATAAAAATCCACAGCTTTAAAAAAAACTACTTAATCTGGAAGGAACAACCTGCTAGCTAATTAAGAATGACAATGTGCATTTGGTTGGGATTTTTCTCCAAGGTCATTTTGAGAACTAGATGCTGTTATTTTCTGGCCTCATTTTAATTTTTATTGTAAAACCTGTCAGTTTGAAGGGGTTTCAATTCATGGTCATTTCTTTGCTTATGAATATTAAAACTCACTGAGATTTTATTTTTAATTAAAAAAAAAAACTAGAGAACAAAAGCTTCTGAATACAATTTGGCACCGTCAATAGGAACTGAACCGCGTTAGGACCCAACCGTAACTGAGAGTTTCTGCTGTGATTGACCAGCTGAACATAAGAAGCCGACATTTTGTTTTAACGTTTTCAATGCACAACAGTGGAGTTCTGCTGTTAGGCTTATTGCCTTTGAAATGCTGCTGCTGCACAACAGTCCCTGCCCACTGGCTGCAGCTCACTGCAGCATTTTCTGGCCCCTGCCTAAGAATTTCTACAAACTCTGGAACAAACTGAATTTTCTCCCTCTGCCTTTGCTGAACCTTGACAATTCTATGCTTGCAATTTAATGTGGAAGATAGTTCTTGGTATTGGACACAGTGTAAGCCATCTGCCAGGTTCAGCCGTTGCTGGGCTATTTTTGATGCTACAGGAAAGCATGCAGTCGGCTTCCGGCCTACTATTGTATTTTTCTCTCTGCACGTGATTTGGTTTTGCCTCCTTTTGCTGACACTGAGGGGGTTAAAGTAAGGTGCGTGCAGAGTCGTCTTTGTCTGTTTTATCTGCTCACGTGTCACTCTTACTGACGCGTCTCAGTGTCCGCCCTTTAAGGAACTTCTACGACCATCATCTGTTTACTGAGAGATGCAGGAGATGGACAAAACAGCTGGTAACATCCAAACCCACATATTACCGTATTTCTACAGAATTCTTTAAAGATTTAGCAGGCAAGTTTTGGTAGCTAAATTGTTTTGTGTTTCTAGGAGTTGGGGAAAGCTTAAGCAACCAGTTTGTGCTAATGAGACACACAGTCCGGACCGAGGGACTGAATGATGGACCAGTTGGGGCTGCGCTAAAACCCCGGTCAGCTTAGCCGCTGTTGTTAGGGAGCAACCACTCCGTGGCATATGGACACCATATGCTCCCCTGCATCGTAAGAGATGCCTCAGCATCTGAGAGTCTACCAGTAAGCCACGGTTTCTGATCACCGACGCTAGTAGCTGCTCAAACGTTTGTCACGTGATCAGGATTTTCCCTGACTTCGATGCACTCTATCTCCTCCCGTTCCCTCTCCCTCTCACGCTCCCTCTCCCGCTCTTTCCGCTTCGCCCGCTTTTTCTTCTTGTGCCTCTTTTTGGACGGCGGAAAGAAAGTCAGGAAGACGGGCAGGATGACGAAACAGTGCAGTAAGGTGCAGCCCGCCGTGAGCAGGGAGCACTTGAACAGCGTGTAGGTCAAATTGGAAGGCACAAACACTAGAGGCATGATCCCGATCACGAAGCAGGACGTGTTCTGCAGGATGGCCGCCCCGTGCTCCTCCAGTGCCAACTTGATGCACTGCGTCCTCGTGTGCTCAGTGGCCAACACGAAAGTGTACAGGTGTGGTGCACAGTGATCCATAGCGAAGTTGAGAGTATAAATAAGGCACAGGATTGAGATGCTGTCCATGCCGACGTTCCAGAGGGTCATCAAACCCAAGACGCCCAGCTCCACAGACGTAACCGTGAGAATGAGCCAGAAGTTTCCCAACGGGTTGATGACCAGGAAGAACGTGAGGATGAGGATGGTGAGCACGCTGAAGCCTGAGGTCAGGATGGGGGAGATGACGGAGGAACTGTAGCGGTCCATGAAAACAAACGTGGGGTTGAAGGCGATGAACTTGATGCTGTTGATCAGCATCAAGGGGCGAAGCTTCTCCAAGAGCTCCACCACCTCCTCTCTCTTCTTCTCCGTGGTCCGCGCCACCAAGTACATGCGCGAGGCGATGATGTCGTACTCGTCCGTGTTGCGGTTTTTCGAGAAGATGATGTCCTCTGTAAAGTGCTGGTACTCCGGGCTGCGCAGGAAAGAACCCTTCAGAATATTGATGAAGTCGCTCTTGGTCGACGCGCTGATGTTCACCACTCGGAGGTAGTGGAAAAAGTTGTCCATCCAAGAGATCTTGTTGAAGCCATGACTGAGAGTCTTCAGGTGCTCCTGCACAGTGGAGTTCCAGTACTCGATGGGCTCGTAGATGTAAAACCCAATCACAGGACTGTAGTTACTGAAGTACTTCTGCTGGGTCACGGCGTACGAAACACTTGGCGAGTTGCTGGCCAGCAGGTTCACTATGTTTGATCCATCACTAATTTGTAAACATCCCATGAACGAAAAAGAAGCATAGATGAGATAAAGGATGACCACGAAAGGCTTGACGTAGGTGTTGGTAATCCACTCGGTGTAATGCTCACGCAGGAAGTGCTGGATGAAGTGATTTTGGTACGGCACGCTGTCGTGGTGGGTGGACAGGTCGTGGCCGTCGCTCATCATGGTTTTAAACCATGTCGGCTGGCGGTCCAAGTATTCCACTGAGGGGATCTTGCAACAGAAAACGCTGTGGTAGCGGTTCTGCTCAAGCTGCCCGGCGAACACCAGGCAGGAGCCGTAAAATGAGAAAACGTAGAAGTAGTTGACCAGGATGGCCACGCACATGCTCTGACAGAAGATTTTCACCGACTCGATGTTGGTGAAAGGGCTGGCTCCCATGCCGAAGGTGATGATGTAGAGCGAGCTGGTCATGGTGTAGCACACCATCACGTCGGCGAAGGCGTCGGCCACGCGCTCCTTGAAGGGAAGGGTTTTCCCTCGTTCTCCTCCAACCTGCCAGAAGTTCAAACACCCCTTTGGTTCCATGACCTGCAGAGGAAAGAAAAGAGGAATGTCAGGAAATTAACATAGAAGTAGGAGATTTAGAGTATTTGATGTGGTCCTATGAATCAAACCACTCAGAAATATGGTCACCTATCTTACCCGCCAATCCACGTCGCTTCATCTCTACCTGGGTATTGGATTAGTAAAACCCTATGGTTGGATAATGATAACAACATTGTACTTTTTTCCATCCTTTCCATGTTAACATGAATACTTTGCAAAACTGAGATTCCCTGCCTTGTTTGTAACTCCTGTGGACACAAAGACCGGGAATTTTAAAAGCCCATTCCAAAAGGACAACTTTTAAAAAAACTCAGATTGTAATATATCCATGTAAAAAAAAAATGGAGTGTACTTTTACAGCAATTCATCAAATCCATAGAAGCCAAAGGCGCCACATTCAGTGATTCGCCAGTTCAGGCACACACTCACACATACTGGTGGGAAGCTACTACATAGTAGCCACTGCTGCCCAGGGGCAGTGTGCTATGGCAAACTGGGGATGCTGTGTGTTAATGCACTGTGAATAGAACTATTTTATTTGTGGACAGATATTTATTTCAGTCAACTTAAATCTTGGATCCTGCCATCAGAATGGTGCAGTTTCACACTGATTATGTCGCGTGTGTTTTGAGAAAAGCAATCTGAGGAATAGGATTTATTCACCAGACTGTATTGGAACTAAAATAGTCAAAATAATAATTTTTTTTATACAACTGAAACAAAAAAAAATTAAGACACACATTTGCATGAAAATTAATAAATTCTCATTTCCAAAATTGTTGCATTTCTTCAAGCTGCTGCCATAGCAGAGACACTCAACCTAACCAGAGCAAAACAAGCTGGTGCAGGAAGTTTAAGGTCATTTTCACACCTGACCTGTCCAGTAGATTCGGTTCCACCGGAGACCAAAACTGGAAGACTTTCAGCTGGTGTGGGCTCGCTTTCACACTGCTGTATTTACTCAGTATTAGATCAATAAGAAAATTCCCAGTATCGCGCACCCGTCATAAATATTAATGAGTCAAAATGAGTTCCACTTTTCTATAAACAGCCAACAGCTTCTCAAAGAAAAAAAAGTTGGTATTTCATTAAAAATAACTAAAAAGAAAACATATTTAATTAAGAACAGTCAGTGCAATTCGGATGACAAATATTGCTTTTGGCTCATTGCTAAGTGGATCAAATATTTTCCAACAGGATTCTGCTTCTTTCTCACATTGATCTTGGAAACTGTCTCTGAGATTTGTGTGAATTTGGATGTTCTCTCCGTGCAAGCGTGGGTTTTCTCTGGGTACTCTGGTTCCTCCCACAGTCCACTATCTAAAATTGCCAAAGGTGTGTGTGTATAAATGTGTGTGTACACAGCTAATCTCTTCTCCTCCATCTATTTCCCTCCAACTCCCCCACTTGCTGTCAGTGCTAACTGTTTCCTGTAAACCCTTACGGTATGCAAATCAGCAGAAAACCTTTGCTGCACCTTGAAATAAATCATACATTTGTTTTACCCGCTTTGTAAGCATCTTAACACCATTCCTTTCCACCGCCTTCTCATACGTGAGCCGTAATTGTACTCTGGGGTTATTACGCAACGGGATCCATATCCGTCTTCCTCAGGTCCATTCATTGGAATCCAATCTGTGGGCCTTTTCACGAGTCAAAAATACAGACAGAAAAACATGGCATACAAAGGCGTAGTGCAGAACTGCCCACGCAGGAACACCCATTCACCCACACGCCGTGCCGCCGTTTGAAAAAAGCGCACGGGCCGCATCGCATGGCTGGGAGTAAATGTGCTTTGGCGGAAAACAGTGAATGCATGATCAAGTCCATGTTCCCGGAGCCGCATGAATGTTTCAGAGCGGTGACCGCCGCCGCATTTGGAACACCCCAGTCATCGGCCTAAGGATGTGCCTGCGCGATGCTAGCAGGCGGACGGAGTCACTACCCTTGACGGCGTTCTAAATCTCCCCTTGTATGACATGGAGGGGAAAAAAGTTAATTAACTATAAAAGGATTAAGCCTATGTAATGAGTCAGCTAGATGACGCTTCCTGCTTTTAGTTTTATTAAGCTGTCCTGCGAGTCAATTAGTTAGTGTCACTTGGTTTGGAGGGAAAGAAGAGAGGGAAGAACATCAGGGACCTCCGCATGCGTCTCCCTACTCAGATTATCCAACAGGATGTAAAGAAGGATGTCATTTTGTAGACATGATTGAAAAGGATCTAGAATTCATTACGGTGATTGATTTCAGGCAGGTGGAGGTGGATAACAACAAGCGGCCCATCTGGAGAAGAGTCCCTGGCTCGAGTCATTACCAGCGAAGATTTATGCCGTCGCTGCTGAGCATTCAACAAATTAGGCCGTGTCACTTCCTGTAACAAGTATTCGCAATCTTTGCTTAATACTTTATAATACAGGTTCTAAAAGCCACCTTAGGGAGCTTTTAGAACCTGAAGCCTTTCTGAACGTTTGGTTCATTCCTCCCTGCAGTTCTTCTCCAGCTACATCAGGTTGGATGGAGACGTCTGTCGACCATGTTCAGATCTCTGCAGAGATTGTTTCTAAAGCTTTAGAGATCTTGGCTATGAACTTTGAGTCATTGTCCAACCCCGGTCTCGGGTCAGGATGCTCTGCAGCAGGTTTTCATCCAGGAAGTCTCTACGCATGCGTTTGGTGTTTACTCATGTTGGAAACAATGTCAGAATAAATGAATCAGAATGTCTTTCTGTTATTGTACAGAAGCATGTGAAAGTTTCATTTCAGTACGGCCCGTCCAAAGAAAATACAAAGGAACAGCATAAGACAAGGGAAGACAGGCGCCTGAGGCTGCTGTCATCATGGGAGGCCGACCAAATTCCTACCTGAACTTTGACTTGCTAATGTTTAGTAGACGCTAAAAGACATAAACCCAAACTGTCTGCAAAGTGTGGATGCCATGTAGAGGGTGAAGCGGGAAGGAACTGATCATACTGTGAACTCCAACATACTAACATAATCATCACATTCGTTATGGATGACGGGGAAAGTGGATGTGACACGGGGCAACAGATGTTGCTTTCTGTCTTTTATAATTACTGCGTCGACAAAACAAAACACAGTCACCATGATGTTCCTTACACGAAGCTACGCAATTTTTCTGCGATTTTAAAGCCGATCACGACTATGACTCCACAGTGGAAACCCGTACTCTCCTTTGATCTTGCTCTCTGATCCGCACACACACACACACCCCCACACACACACACACGCCGCAGAGCAACGCCTCGCTGTACTCTCCCAGTGATGTCATCTTGTTTTTGGCAGCTGCAGTGAAAAACTTCACCAGTCTGACTCCAAATCACTTCTGCACGCAATGCACTTGTTTATGCCGCATAAAGACGAGGTTGTTTTTTTTTTTAAAAAGCCAGGAATTACCATGTAACAATGAGCATACTGCATCTCTGATGACTACATTTACACATTCAGATGTCAGGAATCCTGACTAACTTTGTTTTCCTTTAGTGGTACCTCCAAGGCTGCCGAGTGAATAAAATATCCACAGCTCCTTTGTACTTAAGGGAATCTGTGTGTTGGAGTGGATCTGAGTTGCTATGGCAACTGTGGATGCTGTGTGTTAATGCACTGTGAATAGAAATATTTTATTTGTGCACAGATATTTTCTTCAGTCAGCTTAAATCTCGGGTCTCTTACCAGCAGAATGGTGCCGTTTCACACTGATCAAGATGCATGTGCTTTGAGAAAATATTCTGAGGAAAAGGATTGATTGACCAGACAGTATTGGAACTAAAATGGTCAAAGTAATTGATGTTTGTGTACAACTGACACGAAAAAAATTATTAAAAGGCAAACATTTGTGTGAAAATCAATAAAAATGGACCCATTTTTATTTTTCCAAACTGTTGCATTTCTTCAAGCTGCTGCTATATAGCAGAGTCGCTACCTAACCAGACCAAAACAACAAGCTGGTGCTGGAAGATAGAGGGACCAAAATGGCGACAACCTTTACATTTTCAGCTGCTGTGGTTCGCTTTCACACTGCACTCTGCCAAATGAATCAAACCATTTGAAAAACTTGTTCGCCTCCTCACCTGTGGTGGCGCTGCAACAAGAAGCACCGAAGGAAAAGACAGAAAAACCTGAACACAACTTTCTTCTGCACAAAATATAAATAGAAAATCGGATTTGATCTGTTGTAGGGTTTCTTTTTTGTCTTTGGTAAAAAACGACAAGCCATTTCTCCCACTAGCATAACACTCGCAGGTTTGTTTTGGTTGTATTTACCCAGAATGCCCTGCTCTAATGTCCACTACCTGTTTATGGAGAGGTCTCCAGTCAGCTTGGCCTATTATATATGCATTCAAATTGAATCAAAGTTCACTTCATCCAAACCGAGACCGAGGTGTGTGGGTGGACCAGAGTTTGCTGTTTTGGTTCTCATCAGAGTTATATTCTTCATTCACACCTCCACATGCGATCTGGACTTTCTAGTCAAATGAACTAAACAAAGTGGACTAAACAGAGCTGGGGGGAACACAGCTTTATACTCTGCTAGCATGGTGAGTACATCCAGGAAAAAAATACCCAACCAGGCTAACAAGGTTATTGTTTAGAAGTACTTTCTCTATGAGACAGACTAACAAAAGAAAATGCAAAATGATGCATCTTGTAGACTGTGCTAATGCTAAAAACTAACAGTGTGACTGACGTTTGAGAGCAATTTACAAATGCCAATAAAGCTCCTATATTTGTAACATTGACATCCTGGAGCTACTACTAAATAGTGAGTTGCTGGAGGTGTGGGCTCTGTTGAAGTTTTATATTTTACACAATTGCAAATGATGTACGAAATGCGCCAGTTCAGTGACGTGAACTGCAAGTAACCCTGCAAGTGGGGAGTTCTTTTCAGTACAGCATCTTTGCCAGCAATAAAATGTCTTTGATATTCCTCTTGCTCCGAATTTAATTGGTCCATATATGTGAGTGTGGCTAACATGGACTGAATGTCAATGCCAAACTACAAATATTTATAATTTGTCAATGACAAGGCAGAATATAATTCTAAAGCAGTGCAGAAAATCTGCCTCAATACTTCACGACTTCTCCTTCTGCTCCCTGATTGGGCTGATTGAAATTAGAATGAAGAAATCAACTTCAATGAAAGAAACCCCAGACAGAGCAATGAAGGGAGATGAGAATGGTACGGTGTAGGAAGGAAACAGCCACAATCAGGCCAAGGACGAGTGTATGTAAAGTTCTGCCTACCGCTGTATCAAAAGATCTTGTTTAATTGTGAGACCATTGTCACTGGTCTAAGAAGGTTTCCCAATGTACAACTCATGCATCAACTTAACTTTCCTAATCCCTGCCGACAACTCTGACGAATGTTCGCAAAAACAACGGAGCTTCAAAGATCCCCTCCGTTCTTCAGACTCACCTGTTCACCTCTTATCTAATCGAGGAAAAGCTTGATCAAGGCCTAATGAAGGTGAAGGGTTAAGGTCGGTGACCCTGTTACGCAACAGGATGTGTGCGGACAGGGAGAACAAATGGAAACTGGAGCTGATAATTAACGGATGAAGAGGCAGGAGGTGCCGCAATCCCAGCATTCTCCCTGGTGCAGGTACAGCGCTGAACGGATTGTAGCAGGGCCGTTTGTCTCCGTCTGTCTTGCTGGCTATTTTCTGCCGCAAAGGGAGTCAGGGGGATAAAAGAAGTCAGCCTTACAGTCTCGCGCAGTGACCACGGGTCTTCTGTAATGGAGGTCCTTGCCCTCTTTGCCCTCATCTCCCTCCCCAGCCTACGACAGAATCCTACCAGGTCGTTAAGCAAAATTACTGCCCTAAAACGTCTGCGGCCGGCATGTCCCCCTCAACACATCCATCACGTGGCAAGGGAGCGTGTCAAGGGGTCCCATTCGCTGTGGATTCCCCCGATACAGACCGCCGTTAACAGCGCCGGCCTGTCACACAGGTGATGATGACAGAGGAGGCAATATCGCGCAGAGGAGGTCTTGTTGCAGAAGACCGACCCGAACTCAATAAAAACAGATGGGGTAAGAGATATTGAGGACGAACACCGGGGGAACCCAAATGCAATCTTCACATAGCAATCAATACCTGGGTGATTTTGTTCCATTAGGAGCCCAGGAGCTTTTTTGCAACAAGGAAAGGACATTTTTCCAAAAGGAAATCTTTATCACCACCATTTTACCTAAATGTCCTTATCTGGCTAATTGCATCTGTTAGCATGCATATTATTTTTAGCTGGAGGAGATCTTAGCCGAGCGAGGAGGCATCACTCGGAACTAGTCTGCAGACGGTTAGCTTCTTTGTCCGGGGAAAGTAGTGAGAAGTTGCTCTGGGGAAAACGTCAGACTGCAATCACAAATAGCCATAAGTTCAAGCAGCTAAATCGTCTCAAATGGCACTCAAGACCCGGTTTTTCCAATTTAGCAACAAACGGAAAAAGACTTCAGCATGAAGTCTCATTTAAAGGTCAAAGATATCAGGAGGAGGAATAACTAGGGTTGTTTTTTCTTTGTCTTTTTTCAGAGGATGTAAGACATAGGTCTTAAATCTGTCACAATATTTAGCAGCATTTATTAGCATAATAGTAAACCTGGTGGGAAAAACACTGTTTGGTAAACTATGAAAACTGCTGGTTTTACAAATAAAACATAGTTGGGATCTAATAGGCCATTGGTTCCCAGACTTTTCTGTGCCATGGCCCCCGAAGACCTTTAGCTTCTGGCTGTGGACCCCTTTTGTGAACCCACAGACAATGATATTACATAAACATTCATTTTTAGGATGTTTTTCCATCACTTGTATTCAATATTTCCTCATCATTATGTTTGTTTAACATAAATTCTGCCTCAAACTTCCTGATTTTAGTCAGCAGGGCAATTCTTTTTCAGTTTTTCTTATTAAAAACTTGCCCATTTTGCTCTTGCTATGCTAGTAGCTACAGGAGCAAATCAGCCAATCAGAAAGAAAATAACATTTCAGGACATTATTTTAATTTAGATTGCATAATAATGAATGAATAATGAAAAAAATATAAAAAAGTTCTGATTAAAAAATATTTTAGATTCAATTTCTTGATTTTTAAATGTTTTTCCATTTCTACTCTCCCTCTCCTGGCGCCCCCTGGTGGCCATGAGGACATCGGCGTCATCATGACATTTACAACTTAAATCTTTACACCACGGCTTGTCATGCATATGCTCTAACCAAGCAGCGTGTCACTTTGTGTTTTCTGGCAGAATCCACTGAAGGAGTAAATGAAAGTGGAGTTAGATGAAAAGCCAAGCAATCAAGCTGATTACAAGACATCCTCATGGGAACCCAAAACCTGCGCAGCACATCTCTCGGAAGTCTGTCCAACACTTGCAAAGACGTTCCAATAACGTTGTGGCTCCGGAGGAAAAGATCCAGGATCAGCAGAGAATTAAGACCCACAGTAGGATAATGATGCAGAATGGTTTATAACTGAGCGATGATAAGAGAAATGGAAGGTTGTCTCTGTTACTCTCACAACAGGAAGGCACCTTGTAGGTTTGATGAAGTCGTCTGAGTGGTGTGTCAAAGAAAAGAAATGACGTTTTCTGGCATCAAAAAAAACCTGCTAAAAGCAATGTATTAATCTTGTACTGTACTTGTACTGTATTTCGTGACAATGTGTTAAAGCTGTTCAGCCTATCAAGGTTCTATCAAGGTTCCCCTGGACTCTTAAAGATCCCCAGTATCACAGATCTTCCACTGTACCTAACAATGGGTGTTTCCTAGCAAACAAACCTGAGGGTTTTGTGTTTAAAGGGGCAGCATCATGTAAAATGTACTTTCTTGAGTTTACATCATGTTATACTTAAGTTATTTCTTCATCAAAAACATATCTGGATTGTTGATGTGATTCTTTCATGCAGGTTTGAGAAATCTTTACATCTCCCAATAACAACCATTCAGCTATGCAAAATGCCTGGGTGCACATAGCACCGCCTTCAAGGACGAAGCTCCTCCTCGGAGCTGCACATTCCAAGTTTCTGCCTCACAGAGCAACCCTTCCTCACAACTCCCCCACTCAGCTCCTTCAGACTAGCCAGCAGCAATTAGTGAACCCCTGGTGGAACTGAACATCTGCTGAGCTCATCATACAAGCACAACACTGGTAAAAACATAGTTAAAGGGTTAGTGGAGGAGCCATGTTGGGATGACTTCCTGAAGGCAGAGTTTCAGAAAGAGCAGGAGTTTTTAAAGAGACAGAGGCCCAATTTTGAAGGCGTTAAATTGCAAAGTCAAACAAAGACAAAAGATCATCAATAAATGCAGTGGGTTGACCTTTCAGTTGATTGACCTTTCAGTCCATCTGTCGAACGGATGATCTGAAAGGGAGTTTAGTCTTAACTCCACATGCTTACGTTTGTGATGCACAGTCTGTGAATCTTTTACCGTAGGAAAGCCTGACGACATTATTTTCCTTTCATAATGTGATATTTGAAAAGAAAAACACTTTTGGCAAGAAATGACTTGGGCCATTATTTTTGGACGATGACGATAAGTTTCATAGGAAATAACCAAACGATGACACGACTGAAATTAAATTGTTTACCACTTTCCTAATGACACCTGCCTCTAAAGCCACATCTATCACAAACAAACACACACACACACACTTAATGGATCCATTGGCAACTTGTGGTTACGTTCTTCGCTCAGGTGAAACTGGAATTGCACCTCCAACTTGGACTGCATGAATGATTTCACCCTGAATAAAACAAATGAGCCATTTCTCTGATATTTATTTTGGAGGGAGGATATTTATATACTTTGTATTTATTTATTTTTTAAATTGTTTCTATATTGCAGCATTTAGTATTTTAAGTGTAAAGATTGTGTAAATCTGCAGTAACAGTAGACCTTTTCTTGTTTTTTTGGAGAAACCAGAAGTCTTTCAGTGCTTTTCTTTTTAGTGGGACTCGAAAATAAACCTGGGGTGAATGCTGAGTGATTTAAAAACTGCATCCCTGCAACACAGCGGCAACATTATAGCAGATTTTGAGTAGGAGTCTGGCAGGGCTTGAAACACATTTTCTGGAACTGCCCTGAGGTATGAAGCAGCAAATTTAGGGTTATTTGCATTTTCAAGCTCTCCTCCATCCTCCATCCTGCCGCTAAGAGAATTTCTGATGCAACGTGTTCATTTAAATCTTTCATAAGCATACATCTTTCCTTCCATTCTCCAGTCTTTTTTTTTCATTCTGACCCAGTTCACTTTTGTTATTTTCTGTACTGTTTCTTTAAGTGGGTTTTATATTGTATGTACGTTCTTCACTTTATTGCATAAACAGACGTTTTCGTGGATGATTCACATTGGAATTCCTGTTTAATGGAAACGCCGCAGTTGCGAAATCGTGTTTTTTCGTTAATAGGCAGGAAGCTGATGGGAAGACCAATCAAGTAGAATTTTGGATGTGGTGAAAGAGAGCATGAAGTCGGTGGGTGCGAGCGTAGAGGACAGAGAGAACGGAACCAAACACTGACAGATGATTCGCACAACGCAAACATACAGGAGGACCAGTGAAAGACAGATCTTTGTTTCTTTTCTGCCAGAGCATTAAAAATCTAAATCCTAAAATGTTGTTTGGTGCTATATTTAGAGGGGTCCTTTGGAGAGCCTACTTCCTGCTGAATTCCCCCATTAAAAATGAATTCCCCCCCCCGCCCCCCAACTGACACATCTGCTCGTTGACTCATCAGCCGAAGTGGCTCTCATCCAGGTCAATAATCAAACACTTGCACAAATAGCTATTCTCCTCCACTAAGACAAGATCGGATAATTCATCCTCTCTATTATTAATTAGCATTATTTGCATTCATGATCCTTATAGAGAAATATTTGAAATTGGACAGAAAATACACACACACACACACACACATTCAGCCACACGGTCTTTTAAGGGTTGAAACGCTATGCTGTTAAGACATGAGCATGTTCACAGAATTTTTCTGGACCAAAAGTGCAATGGAGCGAAGCACAGCTGGTTGCCAAGGGAGACTCAAAGAGTTCTCTAACATGCAGGAAAGAATCAAGGGAACACTCCAGGTTTTGATTTTGACTGATATCTTTATCATTTGATGTAAAACTTAAAAAGTCGATTTTACATAAATCGACTTCCCTCTAAATTCAAATATAGTAAAAGTGCTTTCGATCCTTGTGCAGGCAGTGGAAATGCACGGAGCCAATAATGGCTCCTGGTTTCTGGAAAAGCTTCCTGAAGTCCTCGAGATGAAATTTACAGCGCTACAGCGTAGTGGCGCTACATAAATTGAATTGAAATCCAGACTATATATATATATATATATATATATATATATATTACATATTTTAATATATATATTATATATATAATATATAATCAATATCCTCTATACATATATATAGTTGATATATATACATATGTTATACATATATACATGCATGTATACATCTACATATATACATATATGTACAGTATATATATATACAGTATATAAATACATATATATATTTATTCAGATAGATACATTTAGATATAGATATATATACTGTATGTATATTAGCCAGAAAGATAAACAATTTTCATAATTTTTCCCAATTTATATAGGTTTAGATTTCTAAGTGGCTCTTTTTGTTCCATGTTGTTTTGCATTTTTTTTTCTCTAAATCTCCCTTAACTAAATAAATGTGTTTGTGTTAGTTTCTGTTCAGAATTAGAGACACAAATCTTACAATCGACGAACATGAGTACTGATGTTGTTGAATGTGGGGGAAGCCGGAGTACCCGGAGTGAACCCACACCTACACGGGGAGACATTTCCCCCCGTGCAAACCTGACTTTTTAATATTGTCTCAAATATCCAATCAACAACAACTGTGGCTCTATTTCTAATTCCCTCCAATCACCCAAAACACATGCGGCCCCCCTACCCCCTTTGGAATCTGATATAATAGACATAAATTGATGTCTTCACATTATGGTCTGTGTTTGTACTGTCGCATACATGATGTAGTCAAAAGCCTTTTTTATTCTCCTCCACAGTGAGATCTTCTTCATGGGACCCTCTTCTCGTGCCAAGATCTTCTGCTCAGCCGATTCTTCTGGTGCTTCAGTTTTTGATTCTTGGGGTGATTGGATTACATCTTCTTTCACCTTAATCTGTGGAAGGGATGTTGTATGATTTTCCATTAGACTCTCCCCTTCTGTGGAAACTGCATGAACCTTACCCATTAGGTCTCCTGAAGCTGTTCCAGCTATTATTCCTAAATCAGTTTTGGATGTCTTAGTGTTTTGGATCAAAAAGTTCTGATCTGTCTCTATTGGGTCTCTATTGGGAGTTTCCAGTTCAGCTTTCTTTGTCGCCTTTCTTTTGTTCTGACGTTTCGGTTTCTTCTTCTGTGTTTTTTTGTTGTCTTGCTGGTCCCCATTTTGTTGTTTGTCAGGGTCTGATTCTATTTCAGTAATCTGTTGTTCTTTCGCCATCACTGTTTCTTTTGTATCAATCTTGTTTTTGACGGTAGCTTCCTCTCCAACTGTTTCTGGTATAGAAACTTCTTGATTTACACCGTTTTCTCCAGAAAGTTTTTTATTTTCGTGGCTCTCCAGCTCAGATGCAGTTTTCACTGCTGCCTTTCTCCTGCTTTTGTGCTTCTTCTTTGATGATCTTTTCTTTAGAATCCCCACTTTCAGAGATCATTACCTCATCTGAGATTTGCTCCTGGCTGGAGATCATTGTTTTAATCAGATGAATCTTATTTTTAATGGTTGCTATCTCATCCTTAACCGTTTCTGGTGTAGAAACTTCTTCTTTTTCATCAGAAACTGTATCACTGTTTAGGTTTTCCAATTCAAAGGCAGCTTTTTTCGCTCCCTTTCTCCTGGCCCTACGTTTAGATTTTCTTGATGCTTTTTTCTCCTCTAGGTGGTCCCCATTTAGTTCTGTTGCAGAGAGTGTTTCTTCATCCATTGAAGAAACACTCCACTTTACCAATGACCAATGTTTCATTTGTGTTATTCTCAGTTCTGATGGTATCTGTCTGATTTCTAACTTCTTCTGGTATTGAAATGTCTTGCCGATTCAGTTGTGCTTCAGAGAGTCTTCGCAATAAAAAGTACTCTGTTTGTGTGGAACTCGTTTTAAAAATTGGTTTCAAGTGGACTCTCTTTTCCGGCGCATCCACATCCGTTTGGGTAGAAGTTGCTCGGTACATTCCTTTCTGCTTGGAGGCATCTTGTGAATCCTTCTGTATTTGAGCAGAAACCATGGACTTTTTGATTTGTCTTTTCTCGGAGCGTAATTTCCTAACAAGATCTTGCTGCTACTTAAATGTATAACTAGCGTAGCTAGGCTACTATAACTGAGTGATAAAATAAGTTATGCTACCAAATTGACATTAGTGAGCGGGATACTTTTAATGGCTACTAAGAATTGTATAATAATCCATTCCATCCATCCATTTTCCTACATTATCCTTGTCCCTTACTGGGGTCAGGAGGTGCTGGTGCCTATCCCTAACTAACGTTCCGGGCAAGAGGCGGGGTCACCCTGGACAGGTTGCCAGTCTGTCGCAGGGCAACAAAGAGACACACAAGACCATGCACACACACTCAGGGAGAATTTGGAAAGACCAATTAACCTGACAGTCATGTTTTTGGACTGTGGGAGGAAGCCGGAGTACCCGGAGAGAACCCACGCATGCACAGGGAGAACATGCAAACTCCATGCAGAAAGACTGGGGCCGGGAATTGAACCCAGAACCTTCTTGCTACAAGGCAACAGCTCTACCAGCTGTTGCCTTGTATAATCCGCTCCATCAATAATCCGCAGTAAAATTCTCTCTGCATCTGAGAATGACTCCCTTTCCCCAGAAACAATAAGTACTACGATAAAATACAGTCAAAATACTTCATAGAATGTTTTAATATGCTGCTAAGAGACTTATTTAGAATATGCCAACAAAATTTTAAACCAAAATTTGAACAATAAAATATTATGCTTTTCACTTTTTCTCTTCCCATAAAATGTGCTTATACTGATGGACGCCATTTTTCTGAATGAGGAAAAGGAAGGTACAGAAGCCCCACCCCTTCACATCTGGTACCATTGGAAAGCCCTAAATGTCCTCTGTAGATAGCAGAAGGAATTAATTCAGTAGAATGCAGTGGGTGGGAGATATTCAAGTTTACAAATGTCATCTACAGAGGACAAATTTGAACTACTGGTAGTCAGGAGAATATATAGACATATATACACATAGATGTATGTATATAGATATATATAGAGAGTAGATATATGGATTTATATATGTATAGAGAGATACATATAGAAATGATGAAGGGAGCATCAACGGAGAGCAGCTTTCTCATCCAGTGTCATGGAAAAATGCAAGGAGAAACAATAATGACAATAAATTAAACTTACTCGATAGCTTTTTTTAATCGTCCGATTAATTGATTTATCGTTTATCGCGACAGGCCTACCAGTCACATTTTCTTCACATTGGGAAATCTGTCTATCTGCTGAGTCATGACTAATTCTCTCATTTCTAAGCTGTTAGCAGTCACAGCATTAGCTTTGGGAAAGACCTCGTCTGCTTCATGAGCGCGTGCTGCATCCAACCAGGCGATTTCCTGATGTTACTTTTCTGCTACGTCTGACACGTTTACGTAAAACCATCAGCCACCTGCCTGTTGGGTCAAGACAAGACACATTGACTGCGGCTGATTACATTTATGAGAGTGCATCTGGGTCAGCTATCTTCTAAACCTCAGCGCCCTGACAGTAATGTGAACATCAATACTTTTTACATAATGAGGAGGAGGTGCAGCGGCGCTCCAGAAAAGCTGCACACACACACACACACCCACATACATTTATCATGTTTTACTTGTTATAGATGTTTCATTTGTTTCAATGATAAGAGCTTACTGACACATGGTCAGCGCAGGTTCCACTCTAACCTCCTCAGGCGAAGAGCTCGCAGCACAATACTTCAAATGGTTGTCTGACCATGATTCAAAATGGCTGACGAATAGGCCGTGCAAATTGCACCAACGAAGGATTCTGCGTCGTTTTTGTCAAATTTTGAGGCTTTCCCACACAATTTTTTGGAGACCTGCCCAGCCAGCATACCTCGGTTTGTCCCATATGGGGAAAAGGAGGGCAGGCAATATGGGTCCCACATGGGTTTGTCCGCGGTTTCCATGGTGACCCCCACACGGGTTTGCCCATGTAGGGCCACTGTCAAGTAGGGCCTATGCTGGCGGTGCCCCTACATGGGCAAACCCGTGTGGGGGTCACCATGGAAACCGCAGACAAACCCATGTTTGACCCATATTGCCTGTCCTCCTTTTCCCCATATGGGGCCCACCTAAGTATGCTGGTTGGGTAAGATCAAAATTCTAAGATCAGAAGGGTAAAAACAAAGTTGAAATAAATCCTGATAATCTAACATCGCTTTTGAAAAACGATCTAAGAAAATGCTGATCTCTCCTGGATTTACCGTTGAGCCCTGTTACACTGCACACTCAAAGAGACGTTCCAAGAGACTCTCATTGTTTGCATTTACCTGCGACTTACCTGCAATTACATCCTGCAGCAAGGAGCCGTTTTTTTTTTTTTATATGTACAATAACATTCGTATTTCCCCGACACCCCATTAGAGAAGCAGACATGAGTATTTAACACTGGTTCAGTGAGGCATTCAGTAGCCAGCTTCATATTTCTTGTTTCGCAAAAGCACGAAACGGAAAACAAGACGGACAAATCTAGTTCACGTGACAAAAATTTGACCTTTTGTTGCCCATAGAAAGATGATCTAAAGGGAGTGTTTAGTAAAGGCTCCAAATGGCTTGCTCTTCAAGAAATAGTCAATTTGTCCTTTCAGGAGCGCATCATCAAAGAGCACCGCTCAATGCAAGGAAGACCGCTTGATGATTCCTCTATGTAAGCGATGATAACCCAGAAGTTGTCATCCTACCCGCAGCAGGTGGCAACTAATGGCCACAACATCCGCTAATCGATCGCTGGCCACCCGACGTAACCTATAGCAACCGGCCGGAATCCCCAGCCGCGCTCTTTGGCTTCCGCAAAGACGGCCGCTGTTGTTAACCGTCGCTGTATGAAGGAATTTCAGTCAGTTCCAACATCATGGCTGAGAGGGGGAAAACATGAGAAAGCTCATGTATCACGCAGCACCACTGACAGCCACATCACAGTGCAACACCTACTGTATCTGAGAGGGAACAAGACGAGGAGAATTCATAACAACGTCCCCCATCCTTCTGTCTGACATGTTTCTACTTTTCTCCAAATTCAGAACTTTGCATAAACTGAGGGTGTGTTCATACGTCATGTTCCTCTGGACTCGGTTGGATTTTGGGAACCAAAGTTGCAGCATTTGCTCCATTTTCAGCCAATGTGGTGTGATTTCACACGAGCCGAACCCTTCAAAAAAACTCTGTACCCGGCCCCTACCTGTGGTGGCGCTGTACCAAGAATTACTGAAGGAAACAACACAAAAAATCTCTGAGGAAGACAAGGAGCGCAACTTCCTCCCTCACTAATGTAAAGAAAAATGGAGCGGCGTTAAATTTTAGCATTTGTAGAATTGTGTTTTGCAAAAGATGACAAGCTACTTCTCCTGTTATATATGTTAACAAACATATATAAAAAACACATTTTTATAAAAGTTACCTCAGCTTCAATGAAATATTTATTGTGCAAAATGAACATTCGGTCTCTGTGATGAACACTAATACACTTTGTTGCATGCAGGGAAATTTTTTAATCTCTATATTTGCAGAGCTCTAGCATTTTAACACGTTCTCCTGACTTTCCGATGACTGACTAACCCACTGCGTATGCACTGAACTCGTTTGAAGAACCTGCTCTGCTGTCTTTCCTGCACTCTGGTCCCCGACTGTTTTTACACTTCTAACAGTCGTCACATATCCAGAGAGAGAAGGAAGTGACAAGCTCAGCTCAGCAGTAATTGGCCGACTGGCAGGCAACACAGCGGACAGGCACCAGGGAGGAATGAAAAGGAACTCTTTATGAAACAGAGGTCCAGAAAACCGCGGCGGTGCCGATGCCGGACAGAAACGTTCTGCTTCCCCGACACGATTCAGAGGCCACACGTGTCATTAGTTGGACTGTTGAGAGGAAATAATGGATCAGTTTTACTGGGATGTTAAGTAGGCTTTGATGAACACATGTCACAGCTGTAGGTTTAATGAGCTGCACAGAGCCGCCGTAGACAGACGGCTCACTTTTACTGCTTGGCTCATCAGTCTGGCTCTGACACACTGCAGCAAAAACCACTTGGTTGGTTCTTTATATGTCCCATATGTGTAAGCTTTAGAAGATAGCTTTCAGAAGCCTGAAAAGTATTGATCTCATGTAATATTCTAATTTTTAGAAACAGACTCCTGGTTAATGAAGCCAGGCAGCGTGACCTCTAGACTCTAGTAGATACACCTACTAGAGTCTTTCAAAGTTTGCAAATATGATTTTTACTTTTGGCTTTAGTTTTGTCAAAACACAGCTATCACACATACCTGGATAGAGTGAGAGGCCAAGAGATTACATTAGGATCAGACAATTAGGTCTATGGTGTATACCAGCAACTCCGATGAATCATGGGGATGTGCAGGAAAAGGAGCATGTGTGTGTTGTGCAGCCCCGCCTTAGCAAAGTAACTTGTTAGGCTTTAGCCACCAGATACCTGTAGCTTCAGGCTAACTCCCAGCATCTGCTGCCTCAGAGTAGTTCAGCATGAGGAATCTGCAATGACGTTACGCAGCAGAAGGATTCTGAGGTGAAACAAGGTGACACGGTAAAGATGTATAGGGAGACTGCATGAAGAAAACAAAACTGCAGAGCTTCTCTTGGTGTAAGCCTATAATCTGGTTGTTGTGCCACTGCCGGCAAAGACATTGAAATTTCGCCAACTATCTCAAATATTCATATGGTTTTGCTGTCGACTGTTACACTGTGTTCCCCTTAGAGGTCTATTGTACTTTAGTCTATCTGAAAGAAAAGCACACAGCTAACTACAGAGGGACCTCAGAGATCCTTGCAAACTGATTGGGGAAAAAGTCAGGCCAAAAGACTGAAGCACACATTCATTCTAGTGCTGACAGAAAGTCAGGGGAAAGATGCAAAAAAAGTTCATCTTTAATGAAAATATTACATCTTGACGATAATAAAAACCCCTTAAACTACTGCCGCATTTACATTAGACGGCTATTTACGTCCAAGTGTCTTGCTAAGGAAGTGGATAAAAGAAGACATGTTCAGAAAACTATCATTCCACGTCAAACACCCGGAACACTATGCTGTTGCTAACAGTGCTGAGAGCACTGCTGCTAATATGCTAATGCACAAATAGCAAAGCTAATTTTTTGGGTTAGCATGTTTGATGATAACTCTGAAAACAATTAGGGCACCTAACTTTACCTCCATCTTTTTTCCAGATAAATTCTGTAATAATTAGTTTACTTGCGTACACACAGTGCAGAACACACACCGTGCGAACAGCTGAAACTTTATGGTCAAGCATAGCGATTATTCGTGGTGACAAAAACGGTCAATTCCCTCGATCCAAATGAATACCATCATTCGATCGGTGCTCTGTTCATGAGTTGTAGTTTCATGAGCAGATATAATCTGAATTGAAGTTAGTGCTTTAGCATTAGCGTCTGCTAAATACCGTGTTTATGTAGTGTTTTAGTTTTCACAAACATCTTTGACTGCAATCACTGTCGACAGAACTTGCTGTTAGTAGGGGTGCAACGATGCCTAAAACTCACAAGAGGAAACGAGATTTTAATATTACCTTCAAAAAAATTCAAATATAAAATTATGCTACAAAAAGGCCTTCATTCTGCATTTTTATAGATTTTTGCCACCAACTGATCTTTTGGTTTCTGATTACTTTTCATCTCTAATGACAAGACTTTGCTCCACCCCTGGTTGTTAGGTTGTTGTAATTTACGGGTCAAATAAGGCTCAGGTTAGTTTGGGGAAATTTTCTGCAAAATGTGAAAACCTTATTGTTACGTATCCTTCACTTTTTCTTCTTTTTTTTTTTTATTAAAACAAAACATTTAAGCGAGAACAGAAAAAAAATCTCTAAGGGGGCATATGCTTGTTCACAGCTCTGTAATCATGTCCTCTCCCTCCAGCCCCCCACTGTGTATCTTATCCTTCATCCTCCCCCTCTCCCATCCTCGTACCAAAGCATCGCTCCCTCTCGTCGCCACACACACACACATTTCTTCCTCTGTTCTTTTCTCCTTGACATTCCCTTTTAGCGCCTCTCATCACCTTATCACACCTCTCGCACCCTCCTTCCTCCTCCTCCTGTGCCTGTAGGTCACGGAGAGCTGATCCAGCCTCCTGTTCCTGAATCTTACTTAAACTTGAGCTGTGTCAGCCCGCCTGCAGCAGAGCTGTAGCAAAGCCCTTGGGATCCCGTGACCTTAGAAACGCACGTTAGACAAGTAGGCATGGCACGGCTAAAGAAGAACGGAGTCAATGAGAAAGGATAATAAGGGGAAGCAGAGGGGAAAAGCAACGAAGGCAGCAGTTCCAATTAGCCCAATAAATGATGATCACCACATTTGAAGACTTTCTTGATTTTCCACTTAATGCTTTTTTTGTGTGTTTTTTTGATATCTTGTGATATGAAAAACACGACAATGTTTCTTGTCAAAGTGAAACTGTACCGTCAGGGTTTCCACCAGTGTATTATAAGCCTGGCGGGCCAAAAGCCTTTACTTGCGAGCCCACAGACTGAGCGCTGTACAGTAGGTTCTGGTTCCATCACAAATTTATTTTCGACATGTCAAATCGTGCAGCTATATCGTCAATGGAAACGCAGCTCCTGAGAAAGTTCTGCTACTAGCATGAAACCTTTTGCATCCATGACAATTATCTTGTTTTTAATATCACAATCTGCCAGCTCTGTGTCTCTGCTCTTCATAAATCCCTCTAGAATAACGCCACACCAAACCCAGGAAGTCTCAGGAAGCCCCAGGTTTCAACTCACCCATGGCAAAGAACGGGATCCCCATCAGCGTGGAGTTGAACTTCCCATCCGATATGAAGAATATCCCTGCAGCTGTCACGTTGGCAATGCAAATGGTCAGCACACCCAGGAGGCCGAGGAAGGGCTTCCCCCTTAGGCAGTCCCGCATGGAGCTGGAGATGGTGGCAGCCAGGAGCACCAGAACCAGACTGACCAGCACCTCCCCTTTGGACAGCATGCCGGTCTGGTGGAAGTCCCGCCAAAGGCTGAAGGAAGTGAGCGACTGGATGTGGAGCTGGTCGGTCGGGTGCGGCGCCTCGGCCGTGGACAGCCTGGTGACCAGAGCGCAGAACTCGTTCTCCCAGCGCTCCGCGATAACGTCCTGCACCACGGGGCCAATGCTACGGAGGTAGTATGTGATCTGGACGGCCCGGGCAAACTTGACCTGCTGGTCCCGACTGTTGGGTGAGAAGGACACTCCTCCAAGCTGGTGGCCGATGAAGGACACACGTCCATCCTGCAGAGAGTTCAGACATTTCAAATTAGTTGAAATCAACAACTCCGGACATCAGGGTTTCCCTCAGGGTAGCATAAGCCTGGTGGCCCACCAGGCTGAGCATCACTTGTTTATTTAAATACAGTTTTTGTATTTAAATAATTCAAATCATAACCAATAATTTCAACTTAATTCCAAATTACAAAACCCATGATATCAGCTTCACTGTGCATTGTTTAACCACTTTCATAGGATTTTTTTTTCTGTTAGCGTTGCTCTGCTCTAATGTATTTTTAATTTACCTGCCAGCTTCTAAAGATCAAACAAAATGAAAGTACAGCAGACAGCAAAACAACGGTAGGTATTTGAAGGGCTTTCACCCAGGAGCAGAGCGAAAGTTGAGCTCAGCAAAAAGAAGCCCCCCCCCCCCTATTTTATAATTTTTTTTTAATACAAAGCGTCTCCATTACAAGTGCAGAAATAAATCCCAGTGGTGACATCAAAGAGCGGCATGAGGCGTAAAAAGTCAGGCAAACGAATTAGCCCAGACAGGCTGTCAGCCAGGCGGGGGAGAGAAGCGGGATTCAGGAACATGGAGACGTGAGGAGTGACGGATTCGGCGTTAGGAGGCCAAGAGGGAGATGAGGGGTCAGCCAGAGAGAGAAAGAGAGAGAAAAACACCACTTCTTATTCACCGGAAGTGGTGTGAAAAAGTACGTCATAAATTACCAATAGGCTTTTAAAATCAGACAAATTACCTAAGTTTTTTTTTAAAAATGCTGTCTTTCTATCGTCTATTCTGCCAATGTAAAAATAAAAGTCTATAAATAAAAAAACAATTTCCATTAAACAGGAAGTGAAATTAAAATCACACGCGAATACGTTTGTTCACGCGATACGTCGTTAGAAAACACGGCAGCAAATGTAAACGGTTACATGAGATGTATTCATAATTCAGTCACATACCTGTCAAGTCTCCCGAAACTGCCTATTTTTTGCCACCCATTTCCCCGCCGTGCTCCCGACCGTGTTATTATTTCCCCGTATTCTTAACTATCGTTCCAAACCTTGACAGGCATGTTGAGTCTTGACGCTCGCGCTCATCCATCAGCCAATGAGAGAAGACGTTGGCCTCGGAGCGACAAACCCCGCCTACGTGGGAGCTGTTACGTATGCAGCGTTTGGGGGAGATTATAATCAGAAATTTGACAGGTCTATAGATTAAACACGTCTGATGGAGCCAGCAGCACAAAAACAAACCATTATCCTCCTACGTCCGGTTGTATTGTTTGTCATTTTCGCCAGTATATGAAGTGTTCATCATGTCACTGGTGATGCAAAAAAAAAAATCTTTGGAATTTCTTTTTTTTAAGGTTAATTTTATGCTTTATTACCGAGATTATTTCTTTTTATGCCAGGTTGTTTTAGCTCTTGTAGCTGCTGTCTGGTGTTATTAGTTGATTCTCAAAATTTAGTTTTGTTAGAATTCAGAATTATTATTTTTTTGTTTTGTTAACAGTTAAACTACAATTAGTTAATTAATTCATTGTAAAAAAAAAATAGTTTTAAGTCTCAGAATCAGACTCCAAACTATTTTTTCATAGTTTTGACTCTGATTCTGAGTTAGCTGTTGACACTGATTTCACGATAATAATAATAAAAAAAAGAAAACGTATACCGTTATTGAGAAGATAAATATTAACACCTGTAGCTCGTTGCCTCCTCTCTCGTTCCCCGGGTCGTAAGGGCAGTTCACACCATTCACTGTTCCACTTCAAACATATCCAAAGTTTATTCAGACAAACAAATGCATCAAATCACACCAATAACACATCAATCACCTGAAAGAAACAGAAAAATGGACAAATACAGAGACCAGTCTCCGGAGAGCGCCGGTGCCGCCGCACCCCAACGATCTGATTAATTATTTTAGCTCCGAAACTTTTATAGGAAGGTGTGTCTCTTCTCTAATGTATGCAGTCTGGGAGGTCCCTGCTCTCTAATTACAATAAGTTTCAAATTTCAAAGGGAAGTTACTCCAAATGTTTTATGACTGTCGTTGCGGGGCCCAGTGGGGTCCTGAGAAAAGCAGCATTTCACACCTCCGTGTGAGATCCTAGAATCTCTCCAGGTGTCCTCCTACACAAACACATGACAAAGGACCCCAACCCTTATATGGGTTCAGGAAACGGTTATCTCTACGCAGACCCCCTCCTTTTGTCCCAGAACAGATGCTTGCTGCAAACCAAGGACCACAGGAGGCTGATGGCTCAGAGCCGTCCTCTCATCCAAAATGTCAAAACGGGCTGATTTGGATCTAAGAACTGGTACAATTATCTTCTACTGATCAGATTATGTTGATTAAGCCATGACTCTAAGTCTAACTTAAAATGAAGTCCTACTCAAGACAATGTTGATCTGACTAATATTTTAACATGTGCTTAAAGTTAAAACCAGCATAATTGAATGATCATTTCCAACACATGGCAGCCATATGAACTTCCGTGGAAACATTTCAGCTGAAAGCTGAACGTGTCGCTCGGCAGTCGCAGTGACTTCACAACCTCTGCCATCACACACGCACTGTGTGAAAATGCCCAGTCACACCGACTAAATCACACAGCTCAGTGTGTGAACAATTTTCAATGGAAAACACTTTCTGTCATCTCACACAGTCGGCGCCGAGATCAAATCCCCACTGTACTCGGGGCTCTCTTGCTCGCGAATGTTCCGAAATGGCAAAACACCACTTGGGCTGAGACATTTTCGAGATAATAGCGTTTTGTGATCTGAGTTGCTCTGAGTTTTCCATTAGCGCAGAGGACAGAGAGACAAATGGAATTTACAGAACGGCAAATGAAGACATGCCGGTCGGTGTCTCGTTTTTCAGTGGAAACACGGGAGAAAAAAGCCATCAGGTTTCAAAGGGAGTGACGAGGTGTCCAACACCGTGCTGGACGTCAGTTATGTGGAATGGACATATGATTGGATTAAACTGACATCTCTGCAAAGTACATAGAAATTGTGTGTTGTGAATTGATGCTAACGAAATAACCTGAACTGAATGAAGGTCGTGGCTGCCCAGTGGCGCAGCTGGTAGAGCTGTTGCCTTGCAGCAAAAAGGTTCTGGGTTCGATTCCCGGCCCCGGTCTTTCTGCATGGAGTTTACATGTTCTCTATGTGCATGCGTGGGTTCTCTCCGGGTACTCCGGCTTCCTCCCACAGTCCAACAACATGACTGTCCGGTTAATTGGCCTCTCCAAATTCTCCCTGAGTGTGTGTGCATGGTCTTGTGTGTCTCTGTGTTGCCCTGCGACAGACTGGCAACCTGTCCAGGGTGAACCCGCCTCTTGCCCGGAACGTTAGTTAGGGATAGGCACCAGATGGATGGATGGATGGATGGATACTTCAATATGGGAGCAGGTGTCAGTGTGAGTCAAATTTACACGAGTTCAGACCATTTCCTCTTTAACACAAACCCCTTGTGCCAGTGCTGAAGCTAAGTGCTGTTTCAGGACCGTAAACATCACTTCAAAACAGCTTTTTAAAGCGTTCAGAAGATTCAGAAAAGCAAAAGCAGATGGAAAAGTTCAAAGGGGAAATGCCGTAATTTGCTGCAAATGTTTAGAAACCCAAAACATGGCCGTCACGGAAGATATCGCCGCTGCTGCTGTGGACGACGTATGAAATATGTAATCACCGCTAATGACGCAAAGGCAGCAGAGCTAAACATGTGGCAATGCAGTTGCCTGGAGGATAAAGCTGCTGAATTATAGTTGTAGTTTAACTCCCTGCCCTGACTTGAATTTGTTCAAATTCACACACCGATTTGAAAATCGGTGTGTGAATGTATGTGTTGTTTGTTTCAATATGGCTGCACAGTGGCGCAGCTGGTAGAGCTGTTGCCTTGCAGCAAGAAGGTTCTGGGTTCGATTCCCGGCCCCGGTCTTTCTGCATGGAGTTTGCATGTTCTCCCTGTGCATGCGTGGGTTCTCTCCGGGTACTCCGGCTTCCTCCCACAGTCCAAAAAAATGACTGTCAGGTTAATTGGCCTCTCCAAATTGTCCCTAGGTGTGAGTGTGCATGGTTGTTTGTCCTGTTTGTCTTTGTGTTGCCCTGTGACAGACTGTGAAGGTCCAAAGTGAAGTACCTCCAGAATTTAAACACCAAATGCATGGCGAGATTTTGATATCGACTTTCGTCCCCATTTCCGTCTTCTGACAATCTGAATGACGGCCCGATTGTAAAGATGGCTCTCAAGAGAATCTTAAAAGGATTTCCTTCGTGTGATTTGTGTTATCTGGGCTACTCAACACGTTGGATTGTCTTGTAGTGTTCCACGGAGTCAAACCAGAGCACAGCCTGTCCAATGTGACGTTGAGTCGATCAGAAAGCGAGGTGGCGGAAACATGAAGGCAACTCTAAAATACAGGAGACAAAACAAACTGCCATGGCGCACCAGAATGTCTGGTGAATGTTAGAATCATCTTTCCACTGTTTTTTTTCTGCACACTATTCTTGTCTTTACTTCTTCCCAGTTGGTTGTTTGATCGAGAGGTTTCACAAGATTTCCTGTCTGACATCTTAAGTGTTTGAGTGAAATGTTTATGTGTGTGGCGGTGTGTGGGGGTGTGTGTGTGTGTGTGTGTGGTGTGTTGTTCCTGCCATGTGGCAGTGACACAGTGTCTGACCAAACCTGAGATTTATTGTCTTTATGTGGCCTGTGTTTTCTCAGGTTTTGAAAATTAAAAGACACATTTTTAGATCTTGCCAAAAGAATGTCACCGAAGGTTATACAACAGAAAGTCCTCAGATCTCTAAGAGCAGGCCATACTGTACAAAATCCCTCAAACTTATTAGAATATGGATGAATCTTGTGTGGAGTGGAGTTTATGATGTTGCTGCCTAAAAATACATCGCTTCTGGAAAGTATTCACAGTGTCCCCTTCTTCCACATTTTAGATAGACAGTCAGACAGACATTGAGCTAACACAAACGAAATGTCCAAGATGCCATCGCCTTCCTGCAAAGTTCCACTCAATTCTCATCTCCCTTCAGTTCTCCGTCTGGGATTTCTCCAATTGAGCTGGATTTTTCTGGTAGAATTTCAACCGGGCCAATCAGTGAACAGAAGGAGAACTTGCGAACGATGACATTAATTTTCTGCCGCGTTTGACAATCACAGTCTATGTGTAGTGAAGTGAAGGCGGCCGTTCGGTCCGTGTTGGCCATGCCTCCTTATGCTGAATTGACTTTAACGGCCATCTTGTTTGATGGTTGTTTTCAGAGTAGATCATTAACAGTAAGCTTCACTGTGTTTGCACTGACAAACCTTGTTACCTCATTTAGACACAGACAAAAAAAATCGGTATTGGCCAAAATCGGTATCAGCAGGTCAGACTTTTTAAACATCAGTGATCGGCCAGAAAATTGTGACAGATGGATCCCAAGTTAAACAAATGCAACAGAATTATATGTCAGTATGATCGAACAACGGCGTACTTTCTTTTCTTACCGTGACTGCACCGATGTTATATAATCTGACCAATCTGGATTCAAATCTGGGTTAAATGTAAAAAAAAAATAAATACATAAACTCAAGCATAGGAGTCATTATAAGACTACACAGCATGAACAACTGTACTATCTTAATCTAATTCATCTAATTACAGTAATCCAATTACTCTTGTCATGCGTGTGCAGTCGAATTAGATTAAAAAAAAAAAGAGTCAATTAAAAGTATCTCCATCACCTCAGTGTGGGGAGAGCTTGGAATAATTAATGTGTCTGTTCTGGAACATGGGAATGTTTCCAGCTTATTTTACCCCCAAAAATTGGAAGGGAAAAAAAAGCTATAAAACTGCAAAGTTCCATACTATTTTGTTAAGATGCTTGTAAATTGTAAGAAATAATAATTATTATTATTGGTAAGCTCCCAGCCAGCATACCTATTTGGGCTCCATATGGGGAAAAGGAGGGCAGACAATATGGGTCCCACATAAGTTTGTCCGTGGTTTCTATGGTGGCCCCATACAGGTTTGCCAATGTAGGCCCCAGCCAGGCAGTGGCCCTACATGTTTGCCCTCCTTTTCCCCATATGGGGCCACCGAGGTATGCTGGCTGGGTAAAAGCAAAAATCAAAGTGTAATTTCAGGTAACCAAGCTAAATATGTGAATTTGTTTTATTTAACTCAACAAATTGTGTTCAGCTGGACCTAAAGCAAAAATTTCTGTCCAGTTTGTAAAGGTCGCTGACCCCTGCACCAGTCGGACTCCTGACCCACTGGTGCAGTGGGGGCCACAAAAAAACTTCAAGATAATAGTTCTATCCACATATTATTTTATCAATCAAATCAAATCTGTTTGTATTTGTATAACACCGAATTACTTCAGTGTGAAAGGATGTGTGATTTTATTCAACTTCTTAGAAGTACTATAGTGTTATCATACGTTCTGCCGCAGTCGGCCCTTTAAGGATACTCATGATCTTCATGTGGCCCCAAATGAAAATGAGCTCGACGTCCCGACTCCAGGCCAATGTTTTATGGTTGTATGGAAAAATGTGAACAATATGGTGGGATAAACACACAAGTGGTTAATGAATTACTTCAGTACAAATGAAAAACATAAAGTCACAAACTGAAACTGTCAAACGTGGTGTTCCTCAAGGCCCAGTCCTAAGACCTCAATTGTTTATACTCAATTTAAATATTTTTATAGCATGGAGTATTTTGAAATGTACAGTGTGTGCTGATCTCTGCAAAGAATATGGATGAACTAATACAGATAATAGAAAAATAACCTGCTGGCTTGAAAAGTGGTTTGATTATAATCATTTATGCTTAAATAAAAAAAATATAGATATATTTCATTAATTGGTATTTTCTATATAAATACTTGGTATATAACGTTATGCATTATTTGTCATGCTCATGCAAATAAAACAACTATTGACATACTAAAGTTAGTCCAAAACCTTTTAAATTATTAATAAAGTCATGAACTAAATGATCAACTTTTCACTCAAAGTAATGAAACACTGGATATAATGTATAATTGAACAATTCAGTACGAGATTTTAAACTGTAGAGAAAAAACTAGATGTGTTTTAGTTATCAGTGTGAAACTATGGATCAAATTGTGAGCTTTGAAACGTCATATTATAAAAGCTTATGCAGTTATGCACATGTATATGAATTGTGTAACCAATCCGTATAGCCTGTTTCCTTTTCTGATGAATTACTGGCTCATAAAATAGCGTTTCGTCTTGTTTTGTTTCTGAGAAATAACCGGAATTATTCTCCGTTATTAAAAGAAAAACAAAGGACATGCGGGGTTCGCCTTGCACCGCTGACTCCCGAACGAGCTGAACATTGTGCAGGAATCTGATCATGAGGCACGCGCCGGCCTCCCCGGTCTGGATGTTCACCTGGAAGGCCGGTGTGGAGCGATGCAGCTGCATGTGTGCATGTGTGCAGGCGCAAACCCAGCAGCAGAGCGGGGAAAAGCAGGAGGGAGACACTGCATCAAAAAGAGAGAGAGAGGGGGAAAAAACGAGGATATCCCTATGCGTGCGCGCGTGCGTGTGTTTGCGTATGTGTGTGAGGAGAGACATGCAGCCAATCAATTCACCTGCAGAGCCTGCGACCAGCCGGCTGCTCTGCTCTGCGCTGCACAGAGGCTTCCCCTCGCCGATGATAAATGCAGCACTCTGCAAAAAGGCGCCCCACGCGCGCCACATTCCGTTTCATTCAGAAATTATAACGCGCGTGCGCCAAGAGCGGGCCAGCCTTGCAACACCGCGACGTGCACGCGGCCCGCGGCAACAAGCGCTCACCTTTAGAGTGGTGTTGGGGTAGCTGAGCGGCACCTTGTGGAAGCTGCTGTTGGACAGCACAGCCTGCTGGATGTCCTGGAACACGGTGACGATGTCATCCAGGAGGCAGCGCCGGTCGCGGTGGCTCAGCACGCACAGGTGCGCGAACGTGTAGTTGAAGCCCTTGTAGGTGACGCGCAGCTCCAGCACCTGCCGGTGGACCTGCAGGACCTGGTCGGCCAGCTCCAGGATGTTGCCGCCGGACCTGGCCAGCAGGATGAGCCGGCCGTATCTGCCGGGCGTTGCAGATCCGAGTACAGCTTGTGCTTGGACTGGTCGATGGAGAACAGGCTGTTGGCGAGGCTGCGCTCGATCTTGGCCAGGCTGTGAGTCGGGGCGACCAGCACCTCCAGGTCCCGCTCGGGCTTGAAGCGGCTGAGCACGGTGGAGCCGAAGATGATGGTGAGCACGGCGGGGACGGTGAGGAAGAAGACGGGGTGCCTGCTGACGAACAAGCCGAGCCAGTAGAAGGAAGCCCTGAGCCCTCTGTGTATCACTTGCCGCAGCATCCTCCACAGAATCCGGCTCGCAGATGCCCCGTCTCCTCCGATGAAGCACATGTGACATCAGACTCCTGTTTTCTTCTTCTCCCCCCCAGCAGCCCCCCCCCACCCACTCCTCCGACTCGGTACAAGAATTACCACCAGGCTATACGACGGACGGGCGCGCGCGAGCACGCTCACGCGCACACACAACACCTGGAAGAAGAAGAAAAAAAAAAGAAGCCAAAAAAAAAAAAAGCAGCACTGCAGCAATGCGGCCGGCCAGACGGGCGGACGCGGTACGGACAGGCGGCCGGTTAGAGGAGCAGCATCTCGCCGCGTCAAGGCGATCCGAGTCGAGCCGAGCTCAGGCCATTCCGCCTCCCGGACTGGCTCCGCTGCACTCCGGCTGCAGTGGCAGCGACGAGTCGCGGCGGTGCGGTGTGCATGTGCGCCTTCCCAGTCTGTCTGCACAGCCCCTCACAGCGGCGGCGGCGGGCGCCTGATTTATGTACATAACCGGGGAACCATGTGGCTGAGGGTGGGGAGGAGTTAGGGGAAGGGGTGTTTGGGTGGAGGTGGGTGGGAGCTGGAAGATTTGTGGAGGGGGTGCAGGAGGTGCAGCGATGTTGCCTGGTTATTTTAGGAACATGGGAAGCAACATGAGAGTTGTAAAAACGTTCCTGCAGGTGGCTCAGTGACCACCAGCGCTGGCAGGAATGAGTCAGTGTTGCCTTCATGAATGGGGGAAACCCAGCTTGTGCTGCCTCTGCAAGCCAGAGGAGCAGGAGGGGGCTGGGGGGGAGCGGTGGTTCAAGGAAGCAAAAACCTGCCTGAGAACATTTTCTGAGAGCGTTTGCGTGATTTTCTCCTCATGACTCATATGCAGGGCTGGATTCAGGAGAATAAGAATCCCTGGGCTCAGAACTGCGTTTCCACGAAGCATAGAACTGCGCAAATTGAAATTACAACAGTAATTAAGAAAAAAAAATCACGCTTTTTGGGAAAAAGTTTTTGTGTTAGCATGAAGTGGAAATAGATGTGTTTTGCAAAACAAAAATTGAAAAGCTTTTTTTTTTTTGCATTACAGTCAAGTGATCAACAATAAACAAGTGTGATTTCAATTTTTCTTTCTCATTTTATGGAAACACCGCAACTCCAAAATTGTGTCTTTTCCAACATTTTTCACACATTTGTCATGGAATCGCAGCTACTAATAGGCATATCTACAAAGAGTGCCCCATGTCGGTCCCAAAAACATCACAGTTTCCCAATATTTGAGTGCTGTTTATTTAAAATTATTTTAAAAATCCAACAACATTTAAGGAAATTGCCACATATGGAATGAGCCCATGGGTTTAATATGAGTTGCAGCAAGATGGGGAAAAAATGCGCCTCCCTCCCCATCCCCAAAACTTGAAGCCCTGGGCCACTGCCGCTTTAAGTCCTTTCTGAAGTCTGTCCCATCTCATATGAACTTCCTCACCTAAACGTCTTGGAGGTAGTGGCCTAGTCCAATCCCAGATCAAATTTCATCCCACTTAAAAAAAAAATCACTAGAAAATTCAACTGTTTTGAACAAAAATATTAACTTACTGGTACACAGCAGAATATTTGAAAATTCAGTTCAGAACATTTAAGAAATGTTGCATGTAATGCATATGATATGACATGTAATTCAAATTTGCACATCATCATCCCTGTTTCAACTCTATCAGACTATGCAGTACCTCTCTGATGTTGCAATGTTTTTTGTGATTGTTGCTAGAGGTGGAGGTAGTAGAGGCGAAATTAATACCAAGTTATCAGTAACAGATCAATACTACCATGGAAAGATCAATATTTTACAGATTCCCTCTTGAAATTTCAACCCAATAACTCAATCAAAACAAAGTGATTTTGTTTTGATTTGTTTTTAAAAGTTAATATTGGAGCTAGTGGCTAGTTGTACTATATTTAGGAAAAAAGCAAAAAAAAAAAAGTTGTATTTTTCTACTGTTTTTGTTGGTCATGTCAACATGTTATTAAAGTATTTATAAAAACTTTGTCTAAATTCTGTCCTTGATTTTTAACAAAGATAATTCAAACAAAACAATTGAAGGTCAGATGTTTATCAAACAGTTATATCAAACAGAAATAAAAAGTATCGGTGTTCATATCAAGAGAACGACAGCAACAGTCTTCCATCAGAGGTCTCCTCAGATTCTTTGCAAGACTGACTGCTACTGGAGATCTTCGCTGCCCAAAGCAACAGGATCCACAACAAATATTTGAAGATTCATGACAAATATGAGCCACAACACACATCGGTTTGTCCCACATGGGCCCTACAAACCCATGTGGGGCCACCATGGACACCGCGAATAAACCCATGTGACCCATGGACCCATATTGTCTGCCCTCCTTTTCCCCATATGGGGCCCACCCAGGTATGCTGGCTGGGTAGTTGTCTTTTTTATAAGGCCAATAGAGTTAGGGGAGTAGTCATAGAGTTTATAAGGCCAAAATATTACCAGTCACCTCATGCGTCCACAGCTATGTCGTGTATAAAGTGCGGCATTAGATAAAAAATGTTTCTGTGGAATGGATCATTTTGGAGACTAGTGAACTCTGAAAAAACTTCAAATTAAAGGCAAAAAAATAGTGGAAAATCTGCCATTAGTAATAGTAAATTATAGATAGATTTGTTCTCACTTATTTACTAAGAAGCGATTCAACAGGTCCCAAGCAAATGGCATTCAATCAGTTCTAATGATACTCGTATTTGTACATCTTTCTTTCTTGTACGACCCCACAGACTCCAGGACCTCCATGGCAGTCTGAACATGGCTGCCACGAGGCAAATCTATAAACCTAAATATCATGTGAAGGCAATCGGGGTCCTTCTGCACGCTTTGCTAATTGCCAATTAGGTTTTTCACAGTTTCTGCCCATGCTGCCATAATACGGCTGTAGATATCACATCTGCATTCAGATGTTTCTTCACAATCTATAAAATTAGTGGAAATGTGAGTTTATTCTGTGGTTTCCTATAAGGAATTAGCAGGATTTATCCCTCTGCATATGTGTGTTTATGTGCGTGTACGCCTATGTTTTGTCTTGGGTCTGTGTCACTTTATAAAAGTGATTTTCCGCTTGAGTGCTTGTTTCCCAAATGCTGGTGTTGTCCTGTAATCCTGCAGGGTCCTCCAAAGGTATCACATCCTCGCTGCTAATCAGAGCCATGCATCAGCACCTCACCTCCGCAAACACATGCACACACCCACACACACAAACGCTGCTCACAAGACAACCTCTGCACTGTGCTTTTTAAATGCAGTTTTATACACCAGCACGCACAGTCAGACATACTAAAACATGGCCCATTTGCTGTACACATCATCAAATCTTCCTTTTTTACTCTGTGGCTCAACAAACTCTTTCACTGTCAGAGGAACTCTCACAGTAAAATGTTCTGATAACATTTGCACTGAAGGTATATTATGCTAAACTGATGAGCTGTTACTCACCCCAGCATGCCAAATGCTGGTTGATTTGCTGTTATTAACAAAGTATTGAGCCAGCGTACCTAATAATGTGACAAGAAATTCAAGGAAAACATTACAACACAGACGGGTTCAGGTGAATAACAGTAACTGATTCAATTCACCATAAAATGGCGCAAACTGGAATCACAAAAATAAATTTGCTTAATGGAAGCGCAGCAATTTTGAACAAAACTCCCATTTGAGCTATGATCAATTAGTGTCTTCATAAAACTGCAATGGAGACAGATTTCTAGCATCACACCAGTCATGTGATCAACAACCAGACTTTACTACTGGTGGAAAACATGAAGGAGACAACAAGTGGTAAGTGGATCATGGTGCAGCATTTGAATGACATATCTCGTGAACAATTATATTTAAACTTCTTATTGAATTGAAAAAACAACAATTGTGAAATTGTATGTTTTTTTTTTTGTTGTTGTTGAATATTGACAAAATTATGCACAAATTTGTAATGGAAACGTACGGGGTCCCTAACGGGAAACGCATCTAGCGGTTATCTCTTCACAAGAGCAACCAATAGTGGGGTATAATATTTTTGGCAACATTTACCATTTTGTCAACAAAATTGATGTGTTTAATCAACTTTGCAGGGTAACATGGATTAGTTACATATGCCCCAAATTGTGACCGCTTTACCAGGGGCGTGTCTAGATTTCTTTTCCTTGTGGGGACCAAGCAACAGCACAGACTGTAGATGGATGACACACAAGAATCGCAATTTCATCTCAATGTACTGTTGGCCAAAACTTGAACAACAAAACTGTTTAACAAATCAAAACATGGATCTGTTTAGCATATGTTCCCGAAGTATCTCTAAATAACTAATTACACGATTATCCTGTTTCAATTAGCTTAGCTTAACAGCACACATTATTTTTAGTGCCGTTATGCTAATTGAACTCATCAACTTAAAGTTAAATTATTGAGCCAATTTGCAAACAAGTGTTTAATTTTCCCCTTTTCTCTTTTATGAGCAGTAGTTTGAGTTGGCTATAAAATGATGTATTTACATGTAAATGATAATTAATATGAAATATAAAAGTAAACATGAAACAATCAACTCCTGTGGCCGCACCGCTAAGTTGGGCAACTGGGTCATACATTTTAAAAAATAGCATGATTATGGAGAACATATTCTCAAAATGGATGGTTGGACTTTTTTAAACAATGACACAGGAAATAAAATTCAAAAACCAAAATAATTTTCCTCCATTTGCTTCTTCCACCTGGAGGAAGCAAATAGATACTTCTCCAGATTCCAGGATCCCCATTTAAAAGTGTCCAACAATTACGCATTGCAACTCCTGGCTGCCTCATGGCTCCCTGAAGTTACTTCCTGCCACTTTAAACTGTAGAATAATTCCGTTATATCCTTGTGATTCCAGAATCAAAGAGAACACATGTGCCAGTCTCCTGAAAATAGCTGGCAGTTGGCACAAAGAGCATCACAGAAGTGTCATCCATCCCGATTCCCAAAATACCTCTAAATAACGAGGCTTTATGATTCTATTCCTGTCTGCGCTCCATCAGCAGCGCAGGCAAGAAGTGACAGCTAATGAATGCCTTCTCCCCTCTTCGTGGCAGCACATCTAAAACTGCTGAGTCCGCACAATGCGAGACCGCCTGCTGTGCATATCAGGTGTTGTCATTTGGTTTGACACAAGAAAGACTCAGTCGATTGGCGCTACAAAGTGTGCCGCCACGCAAGGTCCACCCAATTATGTCAAGAACAGAAACTCCGATGTTTTGTCACCGAATTCATTCCTTCTGCTCCCTTCACCTTCTGTTCTCATTAACTATTCATCTTGAGTAAGTTTCATCTGGTTGGAGCTAAAAATAGCCGCCTCCAGGATGATTCACTCTCCAGAAATCTTAATAAGACGAAACCATTTCATCTGGCCTTGTGACGTGACTTTGCTTAAAAGAAGTAAGTCTACAGGCTTTGTCTAATGAGGGCTCAGTGGCGGACGGCTCTGATTGAACCTACTTGTCCTCCACTGCTCCCTCCAGACCGGACTCTAATGGATCCTCTACTGGTCATGCTAAGCCCACTTCACCCAAATTGGGGCTGATTAAGTGGTAGTCGAAATCATCCCTGATTGTCCTGTAAGAATCATGTAGTGCTACAAGCACCTTCTTTCTTTTCTGCTCTGTTAATCTGTATGATTAATGGGCTGCAATTGAGGTAAATAAACATGAACCATGCTAACTGGGCTAATGGGGTACCCCATGTTTTAGCTAGGTTTCAAATGGGATATGAGTAAAATCTGTTGAAATTGGGCAACATGTCTGGTACCTATACTGGTCTAACTTCTTATCTGGAGTTGTCCTTGATTTAACTAATCTGTGTGCACAACTAACTTTGAGCTGTTGTGTAATAGCAATGTAATAACTGGTTTGAATTAAAAATTAACCCTTTGTTCTACACTTTGCTGCCAACACTGTTAGATATACTTATTATTTAAGCACGATGTATCATCAAACTTGTTACTTTTATGGCTGCTTTTGTGTTTTTATTCCCTTTCAGTTATTTTTAGGAAAATAACTGAAAGTTAAACGGACAGAATGTTTGTTATAAATAAACCAACATTATATATAAACAATTAAAGAACATTTTATAAATAAAATTTTATCACATAAATGAAAACAATAGAAAAACAAAATAAAATTGTGAGAATTTTTTTTTCTGAATGAAGTGCAAAAAGATTTAATTTGAGAGCAAATCAAAGCAAACATTTCTACGGTAGATTTAAGAAACTGCACATCAAATACAAAACTTTCAAGAGGGAATCTGAAAGCAAATTACTGATCCAAAATTGATAACGACTTGGCGTCGATATTATTAATATTTTGGATCGATCCGTCCACCTCTACTTGAGATCAAATTACCCCGATCTGAAGAATCAGAATTCTACCATAACAAAGAAGCAAACCAAAGAAGAAGAAACGCAACATGACTTCTGTCTCTAACTGATTTCACAAGTTTTGTTCTCCCAGTTTCTGACGTTTAGAGTGGAGCTAGCAGGTATGAATCGTGTCGTGCGTTGAAGGTTTTCAGTTTCATAAAACATACATTAGCTGCGTCTCGCTACCTAAGCAGCATTAAGTTACAGGTTCATTTTCCACCAGTTTACTGCAGGTTTCTAGCAGTTGCAAAGTCAGTCCTGAAATGAAATATCTGTGGCTGCTTTTTCACGCACTTATAGAGGTAAACCTGCAAACACAGGCCATAAAAACCTCCCGCTACCTAGTGGGCTCTCTGCCCATTACATGGCACGCTCTAATCTGACACAGCATCTTTTTTAATTGTCCTTTTTTTACATCTAGAAGGCAAATTTATGGACTCATTTCTCATTGTTCACTTCCTGATTTCACTCCCCCGCAGGTTTACTGTCCCCGGCTACCGGGCAACCGCACCACAGCAGTTTAAGGTTCAGTGGCTTCCTCAAAGCCTTGAAAGTGGTACTGGGGGAATTATACCCCCATACCTCATTAACCCCCAGTTCCCTAGTCAGGGCAGGGAGTTAAACTACAACTATAATTCAGCAGCTTTATCCTCCAGGCAACTGCATTGCCACATGTTTAGCTCCGCTGCCTTTGCGTCATTAGCGGTGATTACATATTTCATACGTCGTCCACAGCAGCAGCGGCGATATCTTCCGTGACGGCCATGTTTTGGGTTTCTAAACATTTGCAGCAAATTACGGCATTTCCCCTTTGAACTTTTCCATCTGCTTTTGCTTTTCTGAATCTTCTGAACGCTTTAAAAAGCTGTTTTGAAGTGATGTTTACGGTCCTGAAACAGCACTTAGCTTCAGCACTGGCACAAGGGGTTTGTGTTAAAGAGGAAATGGTCTGAACTCGTGTAAATTTGACTCACACTGACACCTGCTCCCATATTGAAGTATCCATCCATCCATCCATCCATCTGGTGCCTATCCCTAACTAACGTTCCGGGCAAGAGGCGGGGTCACCCTGGACAGGTTGCCAGTCTGTCGCAGGGCAACACAGAGACACACAAGACCATGCACACACACTCAGGGAGAATTTGGAGAGGCCAATTAACCGGACAGTCATGTTTTTGGACTGTGGGAGGAAGCCGGAGTACCCGGAGAGAACCCACGCATGCACATAGAGAACATGTAAACTCCATGCAGAAAGACCGGGGCCGGGAATCGAACCCAGAACCTTCTTGCTGCAAGGCAACAGCTCTACCAACTGCGTCACTGTGCAGCCATTTTGAAACAAACAACACATACATTCACACACCGATTTTCAAATCGGTGTGTGAATTTGAACAAATTGGGTTTCAGTGTTTTGCTAACGCCACTATAGATGTGTTTCCATTGCAAATGTGCAAAAAAACATTGTCAACATTCTACTAATGTCGATAAAATACAAATTTGCAAATCACATGTGAATAAGTTTGTTAATGTATAGTTATAAATATAATGATAAGATATTTTTTTAAAAAGAGGCGCTGTCATCTTCCTACCACTGCCTATCGTCTTCTCCGAATTTTCCGTCAGTAGCAACATCCAGCTGTTGATTACGTGACTCCTTGATAAGGCCTAAAACAACCCAAAAAAAACACCTCATCCTTGCGCCAGAATCAATTTTTTTTTAATTGCCTTGCTTCAATTAAGTGAATTTATTTTCAAAATGTCAAAACGCAGTTATAGACCAGAGATGGAGAAAGCTGGAAACAAACTAGTGTAATAACTGAACTCTGTCTTTTATTTCTAGTGTATGTCTAACAAGATGCTCAAGGTCTCATATAAAACTCTTTCCTGTTCTTGCCCCATTTTCCTGCGGTGTGTGTGTATGGGTGTGTGTTTGTGTGTGTGTCTGGCCTTGTAAGCTTTGGCAGCTTTGAGCTGCCATGCGTGAATCCCCGTCAAGAGGAAGGTGAGTGGACAGGTTGGGAGGGAATAAGAAGAAATAGAAAAAGAAATACAGTTCCTGTTGTTTGAGCCGTTTGGCTTTCTATGTCCGAACCTTTTGGGATTCCTTTCAGACGCCGACCAGAACACAGCGTGGAAAGTGAGTTGGAAAATACAGTTAAGCGCTTTCCTCAGAAATACATCGTCTCTTGTTAAACGACAGGGAGGGCGGGGGGGTCAGGTTCTGATCGGGCCTCGTTAATCACCGGCGCTAGTCACGGCTGTCTCACCACCATGCAAATGCAGCGTTTCTGGAGATATACAGCCCTCCAAGCTGAAGGGGATTTTTCAGCGCAATCGTCCTCCGTCTTCATGCCTCCCATCTGTCTTCTACAGGTTTTCTCCATCTGATCACTTGCTTTTATTTATTCTGTCCTTTGACCGACAGTAGCCCCTTGTGGCGTCCTGGATGTGCTTTATGTTGTCAGTAACTGCATTTCCGTTAATCAGAAAATTGCGCAAATTGAAATTACAAAAATATACATGAAAATAAGAAAACCTCACATTTTCAATAAAAAGTTGTTAAACTAGAACAGGCGGTTTTTCAGCCGTATAGAAATAGATGTATTTTAAAAACTGCAATCGCGTGACAAAAGTCACAACAGGAAGTGGTGGGAGGATGATGGTTTGTTTTTGTTCTTTTCAGACAATCTTCAGGCGCCTCCACCAGAGTCCCCACAGCATCACACACTTCATAAAACATTGTGTGTCATTTTAATGTGTTGAATCCGTAACTCTTCTATTAAATCACCAACTACAATTTCCCCAAAACGCAGAATACGTAGCCGCTCCCCAAGTAGGCGGGGCTTGTCGCTCCAATAAGACGTCAACGTCTCCTCTGATTGGCCGATAGATAATGAGCGCTATGTTCGTAGATGAACTATGAATATATCTCATGTAACAGTTTACATCCGCTGCCGCGATCTTTAATGACTTATCGTATGAATAAGCTTATTTGTGCGATTTTATATTCATTTCTTACTTAGCTGCAGCAGCTCAATTGCAAAACTGTGTTTTGTTGACGTTAACCGAACAGCAATAAGGGCGCATTAAGAAAGAGCAAATGTTCCCATTGCAGTTTAGAGAACATATCTATTTACATATAACTGAGGAAACACCTATCCTACTGCAAAACGTTGTTAGCAAAAAACTTTATTTTTAATTGCTGTGTTTCCATTACGCACAAAATGTGTCTGTGAACCATGTGACCTCCAAACTCGACTCAGTTCCACCGGTTCTGTCAGGAGGAAAAGGGCCAAACATCCAGCAAAAACTGCTGTAGTTTTTGGCCCAAGTTTTACGTTTCAATGGCAATTATGAGATAAGCCTCAAAATTTTTTTATTATTCTTGTATTAAAAAAGGAATACTTTATTTATCCAACTTGAGCAAAAACAAGACGAATTTAGTTAAACAGTAAGAAACAATCTATCTCCCTCTATAACGCCTCTAAGTATTCGGTTTCAAGCCGGAATTCTGACAGATTTGTCGAACCAGCAAGAATTCACAATCCTGTTTATTACTTCATTCAGTCTAACACTGAAAATTATTATTCCTCTTTAATAACTCACCTGACCCCCCCACACACACGCACCCCTGCACACACACACCTATCAAACACACGCAGAATTAAAAAGCTAATGAAAAGCTCAAATTAAAAGCCATTCCACTAATTGCTCAACACATTATGCTAAAAATGACTGGAACAAATTACGGCTGTCTAAATAAATGACTTTATGAACGCTCCCTCTAATCTTCCACAGCTGCACACTTTTCATGGTTTTCATCAGTCTGGCTGATAGAGCCGGGTGGCTTTGACTAAAACGCAGCCATATTGTTAATTATTTAGTTAATATTTAGTTCAGAAGTGTCTTATGGAAACTGAAAAGCTAAGGAAACAATACGGGGGGATCTGGGGGTGTTTCCGGTTTCCGAGTGTAAACACGCTTTGTCCGTGTAAAATGTGTCACATTATATTTTCTTCATAGATTCTCTGATGCATTCTGGGAACAGGAGTTTTCAAACCAGTCTGGTCCAATCTTGAAAATGCTTACTTAAATCCCCTTATTAACTAATGGATCAACTGTGATTGTTTTTTTCTTCTTTGGGGGGAATATTGACTTTTAATCTCAGAAGATTAAAATCAGAATTCTTTTCTCAGAGTGGCCCTCATCCTCTTCCGTAGACGTGGCAAACCCGGCCGCCTTTAAATGTCTATATCCACTTAAAGGGTTTTTTTTTTTCCAAGGCTGAATTTCTACCTAAGAAACAGCAGCTGGTGAACGTCTTGACAATGAAAAGGAAAAAACTTGTATACGTCTGAAAAACTGCTGCCGTCCTCATGACCGCTTCATGTTTCAGGTTCCTCATCAAACCTCTGCAGGTCATAGAGGCTGAACATGCAGAAAACTCCTCAAGCACCTGAAAAAAAAAAAACAACAAAAACAAATTTTTCTTTTGTTAAAACACATTTGTTTGAGATGTGGTTGGGCTATAAAAAGAAGCGGTTTCCAGTTTGTGTCCACATTGTATCAGAGCGACTTCGCTCTTCCGTTTGACGCCAGCTGTGAGATCAATAACTCTCCTGTAAACCAGCCGCCACGTCAGCGCAGCCTCTCCTCCAGCCTTTGTTTGGCTTCGGCTCTTTGGCTGCGTTTTTCTGCCGTCTTCCTGCTCTGCCACGCTCAGCCGACGCAGCCTTAATTGCGAGGCGGCGCCGAGCGCAGATGTCGAAATTGTCAGAAACTTGATTTTTTATTAGAGTGAAGATGAAGCTGAAGCAAAGTGAGTGAAGGCAGCTTTGATGAAGGAACTGGATGGGGAACTAATCATGTCTTATTTCACTAATGATGCTCTTCATCAGTTCAAAGTGGAGCGCACGGCATCTGGGAATGAAGGCGGAAAAAATGAGAGGGAATCGGAGGTAAAGCTCTGGAATGAGGTCACCTCCTGCTTCAAGTTAGTTTTCCCTGACTTGTAGTTTTGTGCTGCTGTTCCACTATGGCTTCCTCCCTGTTCCTTTGAACCAGTGCAGCGCTCCTGACATTCTGGCCTCTTCATTCGGGTCGAGTCAGCTTTGGCAGCAGTCACTGGCAGAAACTAAATCAGACATTTCCAGACCCTGTAAGGAGGAAAGAAAGCAGCCTTATTTTTCACCGTCTAATGTTAAAGCCAACGAAACCTTTCCCTTTTAAGGTCTTCCCTTGGGATTCCAGAAAATGGACAAGAGAGTGTTGCTTTGAAGACGACTGTGTTGCTTTTCCTCTCAGACATTTTGTCTCTGCAAAAAACGAGTTTTTTATAGTTACAGTCATCAATAATTTCTGGCCCACGTTAATCCAGAAAAGCAGCATCCTGGAGAAGCTAGGACTAACACACACACACCCACACGCACGCACCCCCCCCCACACACACACATGCGGTCGCGTTTTCATCACTTGAGGGGTCTTCACATTGACTTCCATTAATTTCTACAGCCTAACCCTTACCTTAACCTTTATCCTCTCCGTTACCTTAACCTTTACCCTAACTATTACAGACCTAACCACTAACCCAAAAACAACAATGTCCCTCATGGGGACCAAGAAAATGTCCCCACAAGGAGCAACGGTCCCCATAACCCCACATTGCAGACAGAAATAGGTTCCCATAAGGATATAAAAACCTGGTTCACACACACGCACACAGGTGTTTGGATTCAGGTGTTTTTCAGTTACAATATGTTGGACTACGTCTTGTATTATTAACTTGTATAGTTTTCAACTATTATAATATTATTTAATTTATTGGTTCTGTTTTTTTCTCTCTTTCTGCAGGTGTATTAGCATGTTGTCGTGTATTCTCTTCATCTTTACTTTCAAGCTTTTCCCTCCCAACTCTCTCCCCATTTTCCATCTTTGTGCCCTTTGCATTTGAAATGAAGCTGATGCAGTTCCTAAAATGTATATTTTTTAATATCCATATTTACACATAAAGTGTTATAGCAAAAGCCGCAACGCTCTGCTTGTGAAAGTAAACGTGTTGGGCTTCAACTGCCACCACAGAAGCACTCACATGGACGTCAATGGTTCATGGCTGCTGCAGGTTAAAAAGTGAGTGCCATTCTGGTGAACCAGACACGTTAAAAATAAAAAATAAAAAATAAAAACTGAGGAAATCGGAGTAATGTCTGGTAGAACGTACAGGCTACGTGGGAAACAAGGAAACAGAAATGGAAACAAACCAGAGACAACTCAGCTTGAGAAATGACCAAAATGTTTGAAGAGCTTTTCAGAATAGACAAGAGAAATATAATTAAACCCTGAATAAAAGTACATCTCAAACACTAGCATACAGCAAGGAATCTCAAAGCTGAAAGAAGCGAAGATAAAAATAAAAAAATATATCAAAGTCCGACAAATGCTAAAACACGATGGAACAGTTCTTAACACGTCAGCCGACAGCAAGTACAACAAATGGTTTGATTAAGGGTGCAGAGAGTGTTTTCAGGGTGGTGTGTGGTTTCTGCCAAGCAGCCAGGAGGTCAGCTCTGAGCGAGAACCGGAGAACAGTGTGGGTAGCGACTGATTAGCACCACTGAACTTCTCCACAGCAGACTACAGAGAGTCTCCACACACATTTCCTTGGATGCTTCTCAGTTATTTTTATTAGGCTTTTTACAGCAAAACCACATGTTGATCAAAGCCTACAAAACCTACATCTTCAATTCAAATACCTTTTTTACTGTTAAATTGTTGAATACATAGCAACATGAGATCAGAAACAAAGACCTGTATGTCGTTTTTAATCTGTTTTTTTGGTATATTACTCCCTCAGATTGGTTTAATGTACTGTTATACACATTTCAGTAACTCCAGATTATTCCTGGAACTATAAAATTATGTTTAAAAATGTGGATGCTAACATTAGCATTGGTGACATTTGTGCTGCTGCTACACCTTTAGCGTCCAGGTGCTATTTTGGGCTTGAATAGCTTCCCTGATAGGCTAACTCCATTTAGCACCACTTGAACCAAACAGCCGTGTTTTCAAGCATCCAATTACATGTTGTTTTTAAACAGAAATGTCCCCCCCGCCCCACCACCCGCCTGCCCTCTGTGCATCACATTTACGGGCGTACAGGAATCACGCAAAAACAAAGATTCCGACTCAGGTCTTTTATATTTAAGAAAAAAAATGCTATAAAGTTTTAACATAATTAAGTAATGGCGTCTCATCACACATAGAACGTATGTAATTAATCTAATGAAATCGATGCTTGAAGTTCCGGCCATAGTTTGCAGCGTAGGTCAGCAAACGTAGAGTATAATTGTGAAGAGCACAGAATTGGATGGGATTTATAAATATTTTAATTAGATATGGGGTTTAACTTTGACTGGGTCATTCTAAAATATGAATCCCAGCCAGCATACCAAGGTGGGTCCCATATGGGGAAAAGGAGGGCAGAAAATATGGGTCCCACATGGGTTTGTCTGCCGTTTCCTTGGTGACCCCACACAGGTTTGCCCATGTAGGGCCACCGCCATGTGGGGCCACCATGGAAACTGTGGACAAACTCAGGTGGGACCCATATTGTCTGCCCTCCTTTCCCCCATATGGGCCCACTAGGTATGCTGGCTGGGCGGGTCTTAATGTAATAAATGTGGAGAAGTAGTATGTGCATTGAAAGATAAACCTGTGTTGAATTGAATTAAGGGTCGAAATGTTGAGACATTAAGGTGTCGCACCTGTTCAATAATAACTAAACACTGGGGGCCATGTTAGATTAGGGGAAGATGGAGAATGTCAGACACAGATAAGCAGGAAGCAGGGAAATTCAATAAGTGCTTAAATGACAATTCACCTTCCAACCATGCAGTGATTAGAGATAGAGCCAATCCGGGGAATTAGTGACCGGGTGGAATGGGGATGTGATGATATTGTTTTTGGGTGCTGCTAGCTAAGCTGTCAACATGTCAGCAGCACTTTGACAGAGTGCGACAAGCATTCACATCTCCGCTAATCGATCGTGACACCGTAGCTGGGAAAATATCCAAAAATTGCTGCTTTCACGGTAGGTGGGTGTTCGCTCGCTTCCAAGCAGCTGCACAGAAGACAACATATGGTGTCAACATATGAGTTTCACCACAGAGGTGGCTGGATCGCAGCATGATACGGAGATAATTTGTTTTTCCAAGTTACCAAAATACAAACTTTTCTTTTTTCTTTTTTTTTTTTTATATTCAGGTCTTCGTTTCTGATCCGTATCTTTGGGTGTGCTGCAGAGCAGGCCTTAGTCATGTGTGAGATCTGGAAGATCTGGCTTTTGGCTGTTATCAAAATGACTAGAAGTTGCTGTTATATTTAATTTGGGGTTGTTTGTCTTTAAACTCTGACGACTTTATTAAGTGTTGTAATGTATCATTCATTTTTAAATGTGTGAAAAGTCGCTCAGTGACATCCCAGATCTGGAGGTTTAGAAACTTAAGGTGAGTCTTGTAAGAACTATAAAGTATCTCTACGTAAAAACTCTTTTGATCAAACTGATTTTTCTGCTAATACGCGCAATTCTTTACCTGAGGCTGATTCAACTATTTTTAACATAGTGGTGATAGATAATAATAATACAATTAACAATTCTTGAATCTTACATCATATTCTTAAGATTTTTAGATTACCTTTTATTTTCCTGATTTCTTTAAGTAGTTTTGGATGGACGTCCCAAATTTGCATCAATGCTGATTCAGTCTGAATGGTGTATGTGTACGACCAATGTTGGCGGTACATTGGTGGTACTCTCAATGTTGTATGTTGTGGTCAGAGTGTAAACTACACCTGGTTAAAAGTAGAAGCGTTCACATGCCTCCTTACATAGATTTATACCAACTAATATGGTAGAAAACAAATGATTAGTGTTATTTGTGATTTTCAGTTTGATGCCTTTCTGACACACTAGGCAGTGATGGAATTCAAACAAGCAACTTTAATGCCGATTAGTTAGCATTTTAATGCAGTTGTAGAAAATAGAAATCTTGTGTGCATGTTCCTCCATACAGTAATCATTTCAGTCATTATGTGTAAAATAATGGCTGCCCAGTCTCCAGCTTGAGTGTGAGGTGTAGCTTTACATGCTGATTTGTCATTGGAGGAAGAGAGGAGATTATGCTTTAGTCAGAGCAGTACCATGGATACCTAACAAACGGGCATCATACACAATGATTTAGAAGCATTGTGGCTATTCCAGTCTACTTGCAAATCGACTGTATCACCAGTGTCACAAGAATATGTCAGTAATATTATATGTTATTATATTAGAGAGCCAGACCAATAGCTTAAAGGAGTGAAGGGAAGAAGCTGAAAATCCCAATTTGCTAACCTGAGCTACAGTAGATGTCCAGAGCAGACTGTCACCCAGGTCAATCCATCTACTGGCAGTTTTCTCTCAACAAAATGCTTTTGCTCATTTAAACTCACTTTAAAATGATGCTTCAAGTGTCTTTGGCAGCTTCTCTGGTGTTACAATCGACTTCATCATCCATAAATTAAATTGAATTAAGCCTCTAAAAAGGATTTGGTGTCAGAAACGGGTTGTAAAGCTCCGCATCTGTGGCATCCTTGAAATATCTCGACGCCCTTGTGCCAAAGATTAGGGCTCCCGAAGCAGCTGGAGATGAATTTCATGCCGAACTGTAAACAGCAGAAGAAAGGAGCCCTCATTCACTTTCGCTTATTCCAGACGGGATTCAATTTGGCACCTTCCAGTTCCAAGTCACACCTTCTCCACGCTGGTTCAGCCACTGTCATTTCTCCACGATTCTCCGTGGACCTCATATCATCCGGTGATGTGTTTTGTCTTGGAGCCAGTCCATCCCTGACAGATGTTTGCAAGGGCACTGGCTGCTGGGAAATAAATCAGCTGAATTCCACAGCGTTAATGGTGCGCTCCACCTAATCTCAGGCAGATCAAACGGCAATAGGAAAGCCATCATTATCCAATCGGCCTGCGGCAGCTGAAAGAGTTGGCTTTCTGTTCTTCCCACCTGAGAGCAGATCAGTTATCGATGGCTAACCGTAACGTTCCTGCAGCAAACAATACAATATTGCACTCTTGATTCTAACATCTAATTTTAACTTTGTTTAACACTGAAATCAAAGGTGATAATTTGCAAAAAAACCCCTCTATTTTAGTTGAGGAAAAACGGAAGGACCCCTGCTATCTCTAGTAGCTACTTCTATTTGTTTTAGTTGTTTTATATCAGGTCCCTTGATGACATAGTGAGAGATTAGAAACTACTTTTATCATCTTTAACAATCTCACCTGGACTGGTTGTTTTCAATGTTTCCATTACACACACACACGCACCCCCACGCATGTACGTGCATTTTAGGGTTACAATGGGACTTGGATGTTTGCCTGTTTTCCCTTTTTTTGCCACTAAAACCCATAGTGTTTATGCCAACCAGTTTATCAAAAACAGACACGTAACAGCAACTTTAGAGTCATTTGACCGAGTACAAATTGGCCTAACTGAACATTTTCCCTCAAAGGATCTATACAGTATCTGTCTGCCTGTTCAGATTAGCTTGCGGCCCATGTGGTTTGGTCGGGGCCATGCTTATCGGAAATCTCTCAGGATAAATTGATTGGTGGAATTCCAATACATCATGGTCACTCAGGCCGTGCTGCTGCTGTCATTGGCATGTTTCTGATATTATTGACTCTCTCCTGCCATCCTGATCCTCGTGAGGAAAAATACGAGAAGACACATCCATCGATTGGACACAGGTTTGGACGTGAAGCTGTCAGTCTCTGGCTTTCCTAAAAGATTTGGGGGTTTTGTGGTTTCTACAATGTCCAGATGTCTCTGGATACTTTTTCTGGATGTTTTATTTTCCCCAGTTGAGTATCTTACTTCCCTCTGGCTGTAAAATGTTCATTATGTTAATCAAAGACACAGCCTGGGGGGGAAACTGTCTTTGTGGGGACTGCTTATAACAACAAGTAGCACCAACCAGAGGATTGGGTCCAGAATGTGTGGGGTCTGTAGATGTGCGAGTCGTTTTGCTGCAAGTGTATTAGTGTATTTAACCATGCCAACATGGCCGCTTACCAATAAATCATAAGTCAATAAGTCGATAAGATGAATCAACTTCAGATTGACTCCAATCAATATCTTGCATCCCGACATCCCGATTCAGAACCTATGGATGTGTTGAATATTAGTGTTACAATAAGTGGTACAATAAAACATAATGTTGTTGCACCTATATCAAGAAGCCCACCCAGCCGACTCCTCAGCTATTGTGTCAATTTGTACATCAGGCTGGCCCAGAACTGACAACCTTGACATTGGCAGGGAAGTGTACTATAACTGCCTCTATCAGCAGAAACACACAGACAACCATGAAGCCGGAATATTCATGAGGTTGACTCAACACTGTTGCCGGAGCCCTAATCTCATTACGTCCACAAAATGGACGAGGCTGGAGACACTTTTAGTAAATCACACATTTTGTCTCTGGTTAGGAACCAAACCAGTCTGGTTCTGAAGTTTAGCCTTTCTATTAATGTAGAAGACGAACGAGGCAAAATAAATCACGCAGGAGGAATGTTTCTTTTTTTTTTTTACGCTGCACCTGCAGTGATCGCAGCATCAGCAGTGACCACCTGTCCCGCATGACTTCGTTTTGTTTCATTAAGCCACTGAAATACAAGCTAATCTTGTTAAGATCTAATGAGTGCAAGAAAAACCCAGTCATGATTACTCATTATGAGAGTCATAAACATTTTCATGTGACCATTGCTCACTCCAATTATTGTTTTTTTTTCTTGCCCCTGGTGTGACCCCTCACTGTCCGTCCTCCCCTGCTGAAAGCCGCAGCACCTTTTTGTTTGTCCGGAGGCTTATTGGTAGGCATCAAGGGGGCCAGCTGGATATTACTGCTGCTAATGAGGATTCACAACTCTAATGCAAGCTCTCCAAGTGTGTCTGAAATGATAATGGACCCGAGCCAAGTGATAGCAGGCGGTGCTGCGATATGAGAAAGGCTGACCCACGGAGGGGCTTTCTCCCCGCCGAGCGGCTCGTCACTACAGCTGTTTGCTGCTCAGGAGGGAGTAAAGGAGCACCGGGAGACGCTCAGAGGGGCGAGGACACGTAAACTCGCTGCGTCTCACCTTCGGGTAAGATGTACTGACGCAAGACATTCCTTCTGACTACAGGATGGAAAAACCTGCACAAGCTTGGGCAAAAACATCTTTAGCTTTTTCTTTCTTTTTCAGTTGGATATCATTTTTTTAATTCATTTGCACTTTCAAATGAGCTTGTCACATGTTGACATGAGAACACTCTACCAGTTCTCTCAAAAGTCAACATTTTATATCATCAGCAACTAAGCATCAAACAATCAATACAATACAAAACAGGCAATGTACAAACATAATAAATTAAAAAACATATTATCTTTGTAATAACATAACACTCTACTGAGTCAATGTACTTCATTACCTTGACCAAATATTATATTTTATTATATTTTCTTATTTTAAAAATGTATCTGCTGCCCTTGCTTCCTTTGGACAAAATGTTCAATAAACAGAAATACGTTACAGCTTTTTTTTTTCGTTCTAACTAAAAAATGTTGATTAAAAGAAAAAAGAAATATATATGTTAATCCAAATTTTTTAGAAAAAAAAAATATATATATATAAAAAATTCTATATTTTTTATATATATATATATATATATATATATAAGAAAAAAATATATATATATATATATTTTAAAAAATATATTTCCACCTAATCTGGCCGTTCCTAGTCATCCTTAAGTGTAGGCAGTTGATGCAGAAATAAAGGTGGCGAGGCCATACCAGAATATGAGGGAAATGGTCCGAATGGAGTCCGGTGTCGGTGTGGGATGTAAAATGCACTTTATGCGGTTCTGTTTTGAAATATAAATCCATTTCACACATTTTGTTCATTTCATATTTTATTTTTCTATCCAGCAACCCAAGTGGTTTCTGTTTTGTAATGATATATAAATGTAAATTGTGTCTGTTTAGTAATGTGAAAAAAGTAACATTTTTAATTTTGTTCATGGCAGATCAGGTGGTGATAAAACAAATGACTCCCACCAAAATCAGGACAGGGTTAACAATGTTACACCGTTTCTACGGGGTGCTAAACATCCCAAATCAAAGACCTACATACACATTACATCCGCACCAGCACAAATCAGTTTTTCTTAGTTTCCGAACTATAAAATTCTGCAAGTGAGCCGGATGTGTAAATACTCTCCAACAAAAAATCCCGCCTGTCACAAATGCACTTTACATTACGCAGCTAAAACATCTGATAAAGTGGAACAATTTGTGAAAAGAAACCACTTCACCAAATACCAAGTTATCCAAGACGATTTCTGCTATGGCGATTGAATTTTTTTTTCCATTTCTTGCTTATTTTACAGTTTCTTCATAACTAAAGTCTACCTATACTTATGTTTATTTATGCAAATAGCGGAAGGAAGAAATTGCTGTGAATCATGAAAGACCAGAGCGCTTTGCACAACAATAATTAAAAGTTTGCTGCCAGCTGTTATTAAAAAAAAAAGAATGGCTGCTTATTAGGGCTGCCCAGTGGCGCAGCTGGTAGAGCTGTTGCCTTGCAGGAAGAAGGTTCTGGGTTCGATTCCCCAGCCCCGGTCTTTCTGCATGGAGTTTGTTCCCCCTGGGCATGCATGGGTTCTCTCCGGGTACTCCGGCTTCCTCTCACAGTCCAAAAACATGACTGTCAGGTTAATTGGCCTCTCTAAATTGTGTGTGCATGTTTGTGTGTCTCTGTGTTGCCCTGCGACAGACTGGCGACCTGTCCAGGGTGACCCCGCCTCTCGCCTGAAATGACAGCTGGAGATAGGCACCAGCAACCCTCCCGACCCCAGTAAGGGAAAAGGGTGCAGGAATAATGGATGGCTGCTTATTTAAAAAAAACATTCTGCTTTTGAGTTGCCATATTTCATCATTTCATCTTTAATCAACAGAAGCCACTGAGAAACAGATCTCTTTCTTTTTGCACTGTATTCATCTCAGGAGCTGAGAAATAAAAGTTTTCTCCCAAAGTAAATATTGTAAACGAGAAACAACAACATGGGTTTCCTTGTGATAATGAGAAATTTTTCTCATCATCTTGAGAAAACCACATGGAAAGTATTTCTATTAGTGAGTCATTTTTCTGCTCTCCTTCTAATTAAATAAATCGTCTGAGCTGTACTTAAAATGCTTCTTCCACTCTGTGTTATGTGCAATAGTTTCCCGCTACAAAGCAGCGGCTAACGTGGTTATGTTCAATGTGGACGGCGCGTGTTTATTGTGTGGCACTTTGACGGCGAGCACAGTGTGGGTGTGGAGATTTGTTCATTCTCTTTTTCTATCTGTTAAATGAACCATTTTCAAGCAGAAGACCAATTTTCCCCCTAGTAAGTATTTTTGAATTCATAATATTAAAGCCTACTACTAACCATCTGCATATGATGGAGTTGAACTAAAATTCACTGCAAAAAACGCAGGATCTTACTAGTGCAAATGTCTCTGTCCAGTTGAACTAAGACAAAGCAAACATATGGCTCTGAGCCTGTTTGCAGTCAATAATTCATTAATATTGATTCAAAAGAAGTGATGGCTTCACTGGTGGATTTGTCCTCTTCATGGAATAAGTCCAAAATTGACTTATTCCATGTAATAAGTCAAAATACAGAAGAGAGAATAGTTATCCTAGTTAGAAAGCCCACTGGATTTCTAAAACATTTTTTAAAATGTTTTTTAATGTATTTATTATTGTTTAAAATATTCTACAAACTATCAGATTGCCATTGCTTTTGGATCCCCTAAGGGGACATGGAGAAAAAAAAAAGAAATCCGACTTACTTTCTCGAGATCCCGACTTTTTTTTTCATTTCGCAGGATCTCGAGAAAAAAAAGTTGGGATCTCGGGAAAAGAAGTCGGGATCTTGGGATCTCCAGAAAGTTTCTCGGGATCTCGAGACATTAAGTCGGCATTTCTTTCTTCTTTTTTTCCCCTTAGGGGCTCTGTAATTGCTTCTTTGCCATATTTGTTCACTCTGAAATTATGTTTGCTCTTGAGAAGTTTTGCATTTAAACATTTCAGCCACAGTGTCTTTTTTTTTTTGTATTTTAAAATATATTTCCTGCGTCTTATTTGTATCTATCCATTATCAAACTAAACATCCAAGATTTAATTGGAAAGTTTCTGGATGTTTGTAGATTCTGTTTAGTGTGAAATTCAAAGGAGTGTAGAAATCTGATGAGAAAATGATGAATTATTTCTTTATTTCTATAAAAAAAATCTAATTTTGAGAAAAATAGAAATTTCTGAGTGTCAAGATGGCTTTTTGATTTGTGATTTTTATCAGTTTCAAAGGTCGGATTTTTCACTTTTTGAAACTCAGAAATTTTGCTGTAAGATTTTTGACACTAATCTCAAACCTTCAGGGTTTTTCTAGCCATTTTTTGAATTTTCAAACTCAGAAATTTCCAGGATTTTGGTAGAAATTAACTCTTGTTTTCTATTTGCAATACCCTTAGTCTGCTGCCTTAAATTGGACCTAACCTCCAGTTGATCTCCAACCGATGCAGAAAACTGGGAATTTTTTTATGCCCTCAAAACGTATCTACACAAGTAAAATTTACCAATATTAAAAATAATAATCCATACACATCATTTGAACTTTCAATCTGAAGAAGATTTGGTGCATCTTGGGTCAGCTGATACAAGACATCTAATTATTTACTTCATCATACATGGCTTTAGCTGTTCTAGGTAAAACCCATCATAAACCTCTCTGCCTTTTATGAATATATAACCCAAACAAACAGCGGTTTGTGTTTGTCCTGTGTCTGTCCAGCAGTCAGACTTACAGACGGGCGACTTGAGGAAACGCTGTGTGTAAAAACCCATCCCGGCTCAGAGAGGGCAGCATCTGCTCCGTTCTGCGACCTGATAGCTCACCAGACAGCCTGGCTAAGCAAACCATGACTGATGGGCGAGCTCTGCGTTCCATGAAGGAAAATCTCATCATATCAAGGTCAGACTGGGGGTTGGCATGGCAGTAAACTATGTGTGGATATTAAACATTTTATATCCAACACCTATGGAGCCGAAACAAAAAGGATTTACAGATCGTTATACCTGGATATTAGCTTCATGAGGCATGTCAGTTTGGCTAAAAACAGAGTTGCAGATCATAACCGTGGGTCTCTGTGGCTACATGCTGTTTGGGTGTAATGTTGCCAATCTTTGAATGTTTCAGTAAGCCTAGTTTGTGGCTAGATGCTATGATCCTTGTGACTGGAGCAATGACCGGACCATAAAAAAGGCCTTCAGGAAAATGATCCGATGGCTGTAAGCTGATGATCTCTGTGGAGGCGGGTTGTAAAGTACCTGGTACATGGATGATGTATGGATGTCTCATGGGTTTTGCCAAGGTTGCTGAGGTGTTCTTTCTGACCAATGAGCTGTGGTAATAGCCATTAAGCCTTGGAATTACACTCGTCTCATTTTTCCCCGTCCTTTTGTTCTCCACTTGGTTTGCTTTCTCTGCTCCTTTCATTTTCATTCATTCTGCAAGGGGAAAGTTTCCACAGCTAGGCCATTTCCGTCCGATCGATCTCTGAACAAATCTAAAAATAGATCGGTGGCTTTTACCTTCAGCAGGTTGTCTCCGCCTCGTCTCGGTGAAAACCACTCCTGAGTTACATCTCTGCAGCAACACTCGTACAAATCATACATTTACAAGCGCAAACCTGGCAAAATCAAGCATCATCCTGCGCAAACATAGAAAAGAAACATTCCTGGTCCAAAAGGTGGTCACTCCCTGCTGATGGTGGCGATACTGCAGCACATCGTTGTATGTGATTATCAAAATCAAGACAGGGAAAGAAGAAATATGGCTGATGGAGAGAGTGAACAAACTGGGTTGCAAAAGTTTTTTATCTGCTATGCACAACTGCTACTTACTTGTTTGTCTTTTTTATCGTGTAGATTAAAAAGTAGGATTTATAGATTCCTGGTATTTTTTTTTTATGGAGTTTCCATTGAGGTAACTAACCTAACATTACGTGTTTTCTAGATATGGTTAACTGAGATTTTGAGCACCGCTCAAAAGCCAACCAAATGGTTCGAGAGGATAGAGAGAGAAACTCTTCCCACCACGTCGAGGATGGTCTTTTTTTTTACAGACCGTCCTGTCTTTACGAGTAACTGGAAGTTACAAGTTACTGGAAGGAACACAGTTACAGATGCTGAAGTCCAGGTCATCTTTGTGTATGGATGTTGCCTTTGATCTTGTTGAGGTATACATGAAAAGAACCCCTATCGAGAAAAAGGGCAGTTGTTGGACGTATGACTGAACATGAATAATGCAAAGACGTCCGTTGTGACCAGTTTGAATGTTTAAACTCCTTTCAGGTCACAGCAGGAAAAATTTATACTTGTAAGAACAGTACAGTCAAATTCAGGTTAAGAGTGAAATTACAGCTTTCTGCTCCTGGAAATGACTCCAGTGTCACTCAAAGTGAAAGCATTTTAGTGCTGTCACTTCACGTTTCGGCTGCAGTGCTCAGGCACTGACATGGATGCATTTTAGACAAATTGTCGTAGCTTCCTCTACACACAAAGCTTGACTACCTGCTAAACAGCTGGCATGTAGCGAGGGAACAGCCGCTCTCAGGGGGAAGGCCCTGAGAGCGGTGACCAAGGGGCCACTAACAGGCCAGAGCTGGCCGAACAGAAAAAGCAAAATGCAGTATGGTTCAGTCATCAGTGTGAATCAGCATCTAATTTACACATTTCCATGACAGACTGTCGGGCCGTAGTGAAGATGAGACATAGCGACAGGCGTGAGTCACAGGAAAGCACAGTGAAGCTGTAGGTGAAAGGTTTTGTGAAGGACAGAGGCTGTGAGGCGGTGCAGTTACTCTGGACTCCTGGTCCTGTCTAGACTGGATGTCTGCTGGTACCGATTTAGGTTGTTTTCAGACATCTGGGTCGGCCATTTATAGACGCTGTCCTTCTTTCTGAATCCTCAACAGGGAGGCAGGATTACTGATAGCAGCTGGCATGCTGACCTTAACACCCCGGGAAAATTGGGAAAATGGGCCAGTTAAGGTGACACTTTCTCATTTCTGGCTCACAATAGACCTGATGTCTGTGTATCAATAGATCCTTTTTTAAAAGACCTGACTATGATGAATGAATGAATGAATGAATGAATGAATGAATGAATGAATGAATGAATGAATGAATGAATGAATTTGACTAAATTGACTACAGTTGCTAACAATGTCATGAAGCAGTCCTACAATGTAATCGTGGCCAAATGGGAGGACCTCCAGTGGGCTGCTGGACTTTATGGGCCACAGGGGCTGAGCTTTCAATCAGCTTCCATCTGTACCATGTGACTACAAAGAGCCAATCAGATGGGCTGATCCCAGGCTACTGCAGCAGCATTTAAAGGAGAAGCATCATGTGTTTTCCAGGCACAGTGCCATTTTATAGCACTATCAAGTAACAGTTAACTTCAACTGTTGTGAAAAATGATACATATATATATATGATTCTACACTAATGCTCTGAAACTCTGTTTTCAGGAAGTCATCACAACATGGCTTTTTACCAGAGTTTCACTGAGAAGCAGCTCCTATAAGCTTTGTACAGGAGCTTATAAGGAGCTCAGTCGATATGCAGTTTCACCTGGTGCTTGTTAATTGCTGCTAGCTAGTTTGAAGGAACCGAGTGGGGGAGTCGTGGGGTAGAGGTGCTCTGAAATGTAATTGATTTTGCAATAATATTGAGTCATTGGGATTCTTTCAGACAATCGACACGTTGCAAAACTGACAAATTTTGATTTTTGTTAATGAGGAAATGTTGTTCCTTTCAGCCAGCTGACTGGCAGGGTGCGGCAGACTAAGAAAACTCTCCTCCCATCACACTGAACACAATCAAAGCAGAACCGACCTCAACGAGCCACGCCGTCTGAGCGGACACTTTGCAAAACTGAAAAGATTATTTTTCACGGTGAACTTAGCAGAGAGGTTGGACACGGACCAGGTGGGGGCGCCAAAAACGCTGAACCAAAAAATGCCAGCCACGGGGAATGATTAGATTAGTAAGGTTGAGCTTTCTTCTTCTTCTCAATTATATCTTAACATGTATGAGGACACAGCCATCAGTTTCAACCAGGTTGTCAAAGTAAGCTTCCCAATGTTTACTTTGGACTACATTTATGTTTTGTTTTGTTCATGTCTATATGTGAAGCCTCTTTGTACAATATCTATCCTACCATAAGGACCTTAAAAAGTCCAAACTAGTTTGTTTGTGGTTTTTATTAAATAAAATAAATGCATGCAAATATACATAGTTTAAACAGCTCAGGATTGGATTGAAATAACAGAGATTCTTCACTTCTTTACCAACAGGCCAGTTAACTCTAATAAAATTCAAATTCAGGAAATACTTCATTGATCCCCAAGGGGAATTACTGACAGCAGGAAGGATCTCCTGTAGTCTGAATGCTGCTTCAGTCAGAAGCCTCTGATTGAATTCATCAGGATTTGTGGATGTATATGTAGCTATAGACTATCATCGGCATAACAGTGGATAATTATCTAATGTGGTCTGGTAATTTGACTAGTTGGAAGCACTTAAGCAAACCCATGACGTGATATGTATCTGTTTAGTAAAGACAGAATAATTATATCTAAAATGTGGCGGCGATAAAAGGAAGCAGTCCAAACATAGATCAGGTTCTACAGTTGCCTTCAATTCCTTTCAGTAACTGAATATGAATCAAAATGACATCACCAATACACGAATTGAATGTTTAGATGAAATAAGTGTGTGACCAGTACAGGTATTTGTTAGCTGCTAGTTAGCTAGCTAGCCAACCAACAGTTAAGTACCTAGTTAGCCAGCTGCAACTAGCTAACTAGCTAACTAGCTAGTTGGCTAGCTGCAGCTAGCTAACAAGCTGCTAACAAGCTTTCTGCAGCTAGCTAACTGGCTAGCTAACAAGCTAGTTGCAGCTAGATAACTATGCTAACTAGCAGTTAGCATTAGTCTGGAAACTAACCAGATGAAAATATTAAGAGCATTACCCATTACAGGCAACATGGCATTTGTTCAAGGAAATATTTACATTGGATATTCGCAGATGTAGCATGAATGACAAAATGCTGTCGACCCCAGAGGTGACGATCTCTTCCCACTTCAACCTCAGAAGTCTATGAGAACTAAAGGCTTGCTACAACATTTAATTGGCCTAGTCAAAATTCCAAATCATGCTACTCTGGTCTCCACATCTCTGAACACCAACACAATTAAACTGGAAAGAAAAGGATTACTGCATGAACTGGAGGATGCAGTAGAAGCGCGAGTGCACAAGAGAGTTCATCCTTAGTTCAATGGAACGCCTTGTGTGAAGTTAAAAATGAACTGCAGGAAGAAGTGACCCACTGCTCTGGCCTTTTAACCCAGAAACACCTTAGACACGTTTCAGCTTCAAGAAATCTTGGGTACTTTGGAGATAAAAAGTAAAAAAAAAAAAAAAAAAGAAAACCTGGCTTGGTATCCCTTAGATTGATCCCTTGATAGCACAAATGGATATCTCTGTTTACTGCATGGCAAGAACAGTGCAGTACTTTGTTATGACCGTATGATCTAAAGAAAGGCTGTTTCCCGGTAGCTGACAGTGCTGTAACACTGAGGTCAAATACACTGATCTCCATTCTGACCTCTGAGTGAGAGTAATGCACTTAAATAATGCGGGGCCATCACTGCCATCATTCACACAGGAGCATTCAAATAGAACCTGTTGCAGTGAGAAATGTTGGTTTGCTCCACCTACAAGGCTACCGGCTAGCTACCCCACTGAGAAAAGTGACAGTAGCAATAGAAAAAAAGAGATGTGCTTCTACGATGTACAATGTACTTGCACACAGTTTTAACAGTATTATTCAAACAAACCGATGTAATATTTATATGTTCAGGCACAAATATAGGGGAAAGAAAATAAATCTTAGAGGGAAAACAATTGTATTTGGAACTCTTACCAAAAAATTGTAATGCTTTCATCCATAATAAAAAAACCTTGAATGTAACCTAAATGTATCCTTCCTCAGAGTATCCCCTGGAGCCAGGAATGAACTCGTGAACCAGTCTTAAATGCAAACAGCTACGCATTGCTGCTTCAGGAAGGCCGACGCCGTCTCTTTAATAGAGCTGTGAGGTGTTGGGGAGTAAACCTTATCATTGTGTCCTTTGCCTTGATTAGTCTTCTGTAAAAAGGACGTCCAGGATGGTTCACTCCCCGTCTGCACGTCCTGCTAAGCAAGAAGTGAGCGGCTGCCAGCACCAGGCTGTCCAAACCCGCCTTCCTGCATGTCCTTCCTGTTGCACACAAGGTGACGGGGAAGCAGATCCAGCAGATCCACAGCTAATGCTCCGACTTTGAGCAATGCAACAGAGTTAACAAGGTCTATTACTCTATGGAGACATCTGGCTAAAGTATCCAATCCAACCTTTCAAAATAGAACAATACATAATAATATTCCTATATTATAATATAATCTCCTCGCTGTGAGGAGACTATGTTATAGTAAGTGGTGTCTAGAACTCAGCTAAGCAGAGTGTCTTTAGTTCTCCACTCCTCCAAACTTGTAAAGCAGGTCCTATTGTTGGCCATAAAGGTGCATTCACCAGACCTGCCCAGCCAGCATAACTAGGTGGGCCCCATCTGGGGAAAAGGAGGGCAGACAATATGGGTCTCACAACGGCTTGTCCGTGGTTTCCATGGTGGCCCCACACGGGTTTACCCATATAGGTCCACCGCCTACATGGGCTCTACATGGCAGTGGCCCTACATGGGCAAACCCGTGTGGGGCCACCATGGAAACTGTGGACAAATCCATGTGGGACCCATATTGTCTGCCCTCCTTTTCCCCAGATGGGGCCCACCTAGGTATGGTGGCTGGGGATGTGGAACAACTTGGAGACTATATCCCACTCCGAATGTAGATGCTTCTGATCTTTGATGCTTGTATTTTATTTGTGAAAATGAAAAAAAACATCCAGGCTTTGTTTGGGTTCTAAACCAGACACAGATCATGTTTAAAATCTGGAAATGAAGACGCTTTTCTTTTCCATACTTAAATGATTATAAAATCTTTTTTTTTAATGTCCAGAAGCTGCATAGAAACTGCTGTACTGTTGCTGTTCCTAAGCGAGGCCGAGTTCATGGTTGCGAGTTTTCCTATTAAAAGCGGAGCACTCTTCATGTATTCAGCTTATTTTTCCAGCCTTCGCTGAAATAAGCAATTTGGACTGTCTCAGTGCACATCGTAATAGCTGCCGTCTCTATCGAGGGAACTGGGCTTTGATTGCACTGTCAACTCTTCTTAATTCATTTTCACAAAACAAGTGGCAATTTAGGTTTTTGCCTGCTTGAGATCGGAAGTGCTTTCATCTTCCCTCCTTTCGCTTTACTCCATCTTCCACTTGCTTTGCTCTTCTACTTAATAACAAACATTTGGAAATGGCAAAACCAAATATTGCCCTTCTGTTCTGCCGAGACTTCAGAAGTGTCTCGAAGTCTTGACACAAAGGCTTGTTGTGTGCGTCCCGCTAAAACCGCCGACGCCATTTATTACTTCAAATCGCCGAAAAAGGCTTTCGTAAAAGCTGTGCGCTGAATGAGCCGTGCTTTGTCCATGACGCCAGCTGTCCAGGACAGGCCGTCTGCGGCGTCTTCCGCTGTGACAAGAGGAAACCTCATGCTTGTCTCACTGGCGGCGTTCATAAACCCCTCGGCCCCGACGGGGAGGCCTTTCAAAACACGCTGCTTCCAAACAGAAGCGCCCGCTGACTGGAATGCCGGACTTGCCACGTTGAAGAGATAAATTTGGGTAATGGTCCAGAAACAGTCTGTCACACACAGAGAGAATGAGAAAGAAGGGGGATTAGGACTCTGAACTTCATGGGTGTTATAATACGAGGATGAGGAGGAGGCACTCTTCTCATTCCCCGTTAGCAGCCATTGCATATATTAGCTTTATAATAGGTACAATATCTTCCCATAAACATTGAGAATCTCGTCGTTACACCCTTCAATGAGATACTATGTTTAATACATAGACTTTGACTTGGAGAGGCGAATTAGCCTGCCAGTCATAATTTTGGACTGTGGGAGGAAGCCAGAGTACCTGGAGAGAATCCACACATGCACAGGGAGAACATGCGAACTCCAGGCAGAAAGACCCAGGCCGGGAATTGAACCCAGGACCTTCTTGCTGCAAGGCAACCGCTTTACCAACTGTACCACTGTGCAGCCTGCCCCAATTCAGATTTGTTTTTGGGGTTTTTTGCCTTAATGCGACCTGAATCTGATCTTTTCACGACAGTCTGAACAACACAGATCCGACCTTTGTTCGAATGCGACGCAGGCCCCCTGGAATACGTATCCGATTCAAACGTGACCCAAAGGTGTCGCCTTGAATTTGTTGTTCAACTCACTCAGTTTGTGAATTAGGCTTCAAGGATGAAAACTCACATTCATGTCCTGAATTTTATTTTTTTTTAAAAAGAGCCGGGCAAATGCATCAACATTGTCAAGGTTTCATTCCGTCTGGTGGACCCGTTTCTAGAAGACGAGCCACACAGTCATCCTATAATGCTTGCAGGTTGTCAAGGTCGTCTCTTGGTATTAAACATCCATTCAAGAGGTGGACAGGAACTATCAGGGTTTATACGCAGCATTGGACAACCTTAAAAAGTATATGGGGAGTCATAGCAACTGTTGCTATAGAACTGTAGTAAATCCGGTCATTTGTATTTTAATGTAATCCACAGACCTTCATGTAATGGTTTCAGGCTTGTCATTCACTCTACACCATTGCTTTTAGAGCTTTTTATTCAAACGTTTTTGCTTGTATTGTTTAACTTAGAATATTTTGATTGGATTTCTGTCAGGAAATCAATGAAAAATGCAAAGGAATATATTTAATGATTGCAGTATAAAAAGAGATTTTCTGACAGAATTACAGGCAAATTTCTGACAAATCTACGATAACCTTTCTGTTTTCTTTAGGAGAAAAGAAAAGTTGGAAACATAACTTATTGTATATATTTATATGACCAGGGTTCCTAGTTGGTATGTTAATACTGATCTGCATTGCTTGGCAGAACGTCAGGACTGCTCTGATCTAAAATCGGGAATATCCAACATGTTGGATTGTAATGGCGGGCTGCACAGTGGTGCAGTTGGTAGAGCTGTTGCCTTGCAGCAAGAAGGTCCTGGGTTCAATTCCCGGCCCGGGTCTTTCTGCATGGAGTTCGCATGTTCTCCCTGTGCATGCGTGGGTTCTCTCCGGGTACTCCGGCTTCCTCCCACAGTCCAAAAACATGACTGTCAGGTTAACTGGCCTCTCCAAATTGTCCCTAGGTGTGTGTGTGTGCATGATTGTTTGTCCTGTCTGTCTCTGTGTTGCTCTGGACAGGTTACCAGACCTGTCCAGGGTGACCCCGCCTCTCGCCCGGAATGTCAGCTGGACATAGGCACCAGCACCTCCTGACCCCAGTAAGGGACAATGTTGTTAGAAAATGGATGGATGAATTAATATTACTTTGGAATTAATTAATTAGAAAAATTTTTGATTTACTTTCAAACTACATATGTACTAAATTAAATATGTAACTTGAACCTAAACATTTAGTTGGGAACAGAAGAACTAGATTCCAAACTAAATATTTGGCTTCATTGGGGAACAAAATATATTAAGGTTGCAAATGTAATATTTCATCTGGAATCATGTCATGTACTATGAATAACTGTGGTGAAAACATGACTTTGAAAAGTCAACGCCCATTTTTCCCACTATCCCAGAATAAATAAACCAAAAATATTGCTGCTCATTTTTACTGTATGGCCTTTCAAACCAACACTGCGTTTAACTGCCGGTTCGTTTCGGGAGAAAACAATTTCAGGTTGCAGTTCAGCAATGAAACGGGATGGCAGCAACCTGAGCAACCTTTCACCGAGTCTCTGTGGAGTAATAATTTTCTCCAGAGAAGAAGTCCCAGCTACTTGCAGCACCGGGACGAATTAAACGTTTAGACAGCGGCTTCAAAGATGCCGTTCTGCAGCTCTTCTGCCGAGAATTAACTGGAACTTGCAGCTGTGGTTCCAAACAGTCGATGCGATAATGAGTCTTTTCTCTGGTCTTCCTCAGCATTCTCCTAGTGGGATTTATCAGCCTCGTTGCTCTTTTCTAAAAGTGCTTAGTGTGTGTTGATAGGCCCTTTCTGCACAGTTGAAGGTTTGAATCTGTCAGAGTGTCCTTGAACAAACAAAACTCTCTTCCTTAATGCGTCAGTCTCCCCGACGCTCCAAATCAAAATGCATTTTCTCTCTGCTTTGAAATGTTTTTTTTTTTTTTTTTATTCAAAGACTTTCCAGCATTGCTGTAAAGTGTCAAGGGCAGTCATAATAACTGTTGGGGGGTTTTAACATTACTGCCCTGCTGGTGGCCAGGAAGTGAATAATGATAAGGCTCTGTGCAGTGTGGACTTTGTGTCTGATCCAACTGCTGTATGGCTGACCTTCAGATCAGGCCTGGACTCATCTGAAGGTCATCGTGGATAAGAAGCGAGTCTGAAGGACCGCATGGGGCCGTCCTGATAAGGGCATTTCATCTGCAGTAGTCATGGAGTCCACACACCTCCACGCTGGGAACTTTGGTTTGCGTTCGGGAGAGGAAGTGCTCCGGTTTAGAGTTTAGCTTGGATAATAAAATAAACTTTACAAAATTAGCAACGCCCTCAGTCACCTTTTTTTGTAGTTTTATTTTCTGTTTGTCTGTCCAATAATCAGTTTCTGCACCTGGTGCCAGTGTCCAGCAATGTGACCACTCACAGGGCATTTAAAGCTGCAGCCCAGCCAGCATACCTAGGTGGGCCCCATATGGGGAAAAGGAGGGCCTACATGGGCCCTACATGGTGGTTAGCCCTACAAGGGCAAACCCGTGTGGGACCACCATGGAAACCGCGGACAAACCCATGTGGGACCCATATTGTCTGCCCTCCTTTTCCCCATATGGGGTCCACCTCGGTATGCTGGCTGGGAGTATGTAATTTTTATTTAAAAAAAAAACATCTTAAGAAATGCTCTACTACCTCCCAAAAGCAACCAATCAGAGCCAGGAGGAGGGTCGTAGTGCTGTCAATCAAACCAATGTACTTCGCTGCTCAATGCACTAATGATGGAGAAACAATTTACCTTTGCAGGAAAACTGTTTTATCCACCATCCTAGCATTAGCATTCACAGTAGTCTAGCTGCAGTCTAGCAAGAGAGCAAGGGGCGTACAGTGAGAGAGAAATGAGTGAACGCCATCAGAAGGTGATTGGCAGCGCTAAGACCCGCCTCCTGGCTCTTCTTGGTTGTTCCTGGTTAAAACTGGGAGAAGGCAGAGGAGCTTCTCATACCGTACAACAGTTTCAACTTGTTTTTATAGAAGTTACATACTGCAGCTTTAAATATTAAAATAGCTTGCTAAACTGTACTTGTATGACACTATAACTGCGTCATGTTGTCCAACTGGTTTAAAAACTGCAGTATAGAACTGAACTGAACCTTTCCCATCGCTTCCCTCCCAGTCATACCGACACATTTCGAGGACATTGGATTCAACAATCCACAACTCTTCGTACTTTCACCCAACTTTGCAGGCTCCTCCCTCTTCCTCTAACTTTTCCCACAGTGTTTCTCTTCACTCCGCCGCCCCCACCGCATCTTCCTGCTCAATCCGCTTGCTGCAAAGTCAAGGGAGCCAGTTAGAGTTGAGCTAAAACCCCAAACCACCATCTGTCCTTCTCTCATTAAAGTTGAGCATATGTTAATGTAGCCTCTCTGCAGCCTTCGCATGCTGCTGGTAAGTCAAGGACAAAATTGAATTGCTTCAGGAGATTGCATCTCCCCCATATGTTTTGGCAGTTTGGCTACACTACAGTATCTTCCCTAATGTCTCCATTTGCTTTTGATTTTCTTCTCCTGTTACAGCCAGATATGTTTGCCTAATAGAGAAAAAAAACATCCCTAACCCAAGTTCCTTATCCTACTGCTGTACGCATATCTATCCTCCGGATCACTTGTGTGCTCCAGATTGATATCCCACATTTACCAATTGTTTATCCACTATAGTCCTTATGACTATTTCAGGTCAGCCACTGCCCAGCCAGCATACCTAGGTGGGCCCCATATGGGGAAAAGGAGGGCAGACAATATGGGTCCCACAAAGGTTTGCCCATGTAGGGGCACTGCCTACATGGGCCCTACATGGCAGTGGCCCTACATGGGCAAACCCGTGTGGGGCCTCCATGGAAACCGTGGACAAACCCATGTGGGACTCATATTGTCTGCCCTCCTTTACCCATATGGGGCCCACCTAGGTATGCTGGCTGTGATCAGTAGATAAAAACTTCGCACTACGACGACGACGCAACTCTTCATCTTCTTGGTTTCATACCAATTAGTAGATTCCAATGCAGTTTGGTCAATAACTTATCTAAATGTACATGAAGCTTGGGTAGTAAGTATTTTTCTTCAACTTCAAACTCTGGTTTTGCAGAGCTTTCCTGCAGCTAGGATTTACAACTCAACAAACACACACACACACACACATCAACTGAGTGGTGGACACAAGCACAGAGATGATCAATGAAATGAGACCATCTGCATTCCAGTCACATTTTTCACTTTCTCTAAAAGTTTCAGGCTGGTTTTCAGAACCGTTTGTTTTTTCACATAAATGTCTATGAAACATATGTAACTTTGTCGCACAAAACAGTGTTTACAAAAAAATAAATAAATAAATACAGTGTTGGTGTGTGAAGCATATAATTTGTTTTTCGCCGGAATGTGAATTCTGTTCCTGGAAGGTAATTTTAAAATGGAAAACAGAGCAGGGGGAGGTGACGGAGTGACACGCTCACGTGACATATCTCTGCTGAGGATTCGTGCCTTTAGAGTAACTGAGTAGCTTATGGAACATTAAAACATTTACCTTTGTGTGCCGCAGTGTGACCTTTTGGATTTATGCCAAAACATGACTTTTGGCACAAATACTTTGTACCAAAAGGTATTTATATCAAAATAACACAATAATCGATTATTAAAGGTAGTAATCATCACTATTGAACCTTTAATTTATGCTAGTACGCGAAGGGGGATTGAACAAGCTAAGCCGTTCCGACATCCCAACCAGCATTCCTCGGTGGGCCCCATATGGGGAAAAGGAGGGCAGACAATATAGGTCCCTCATGGGTTTGTCCGCGGTTTCCATGGTGGCCCCACACTGGTTTGCCTATGTAGGGCCACTGCCTACATGGGCCCTACATGGCCCTCCTTTTCCCCATATGGGGCCCACCTGGTCATGCTGGCTGGGATAAATGAGCTCTGAGTTGTAGCGCTGGCCTCATCCTACATTTCCAGCTACTTCCACCCTCATTGAGCATTAACTACTCATTAAATTTCATCTCTACAGAAACCGGGGCATACATGCTAACAGCTAAAAGCACGTTTCTACTTACTCAAAGGTGAACGGGATTCCTGAGGGCTCCATAAAATTAACAACAGTGGTGGTAAAAAGGCAGCCCTTTTTGTACCTTTTATAGCGCCGTACATTTGCAGGTTGGAAGAGTAATACGTGGGGAGACTTATCGCTGCCGCTCGCTGAGCAGGCTCTGCTTCTTTTACTTGATAAATGCACTTGTCAGTAGTAAAATGATGCTGCTCGCAAAGCTATTGATTTTTGCTTCTTGCTCCCACAAGCCCCCTTTGCTTTAAAGTCGGGGCAGCGGAACAAAAAGCCAGAGAAACCGAAACGGGGAGGAAAACGCAGCACGGTAATAAAACAAGCTGAAACCAACACTTCCAGGAGGCGAGAGGACATGGTAGGCGTGTGGCGTGAGCTCAAACGCTCAAACTTTTACGACGGCTGGCTGGAAAAGCTGCTCCGGCTTCGCTCATGTTGTGACAAAGCCTTTCTCCTCGTCCTGCTGTGATAACGCAGGAGCCCGTGTAATGATGCGGAGCAGAAAAGGAGACCCCAAGGTGACCAAGAGGAAAGCCCATGTATCACAGCACAGCCTCCACCTTCACACCTATTCACAGTCCATCAGGCCCCAGTGAAAAATAAATTGCTGCACTTCACGGTTCAGTGGAGGGAAACAGGCCAGTTGTTTGAAGCTGAAGCTCATCTGGTTATCCAAAACGGTCACACACACACGCCCCCACACGGGCACACACACATTTAACAAAGTATCACAGAGTCAAAGAAAAACACACAAACTAATATAGGCAAACTGGATTTAAGTGTCCTAAAGATTAAATGCAGTTAGGGTGGGTTCATATCAAACCAGCAGCTCTGGGAAGGTTTTCTGACATCCTGCAAAGATATTCAAGCAGAAACTATCCACAAACTCACAAGTTCAATGGATGCAAGAATTGTGAGGTGATCTCAAGGAAGGGGTCCTATGATAACATGGAACTCTGACTGGTAAAATGTACTTTTGATTTTAGTACATGTGACCACTTAATGCTGCACATTTAAAGAATGGCCATTTGCTGTTTTTTATAATCCATAAAATGTTTAGAAAATCTGCTCTGCATAATAATTTGTAACAGTGCGTTTGGAGTTTTGGAGTTGGAGTCTTCATTTCCCCATCGATGCGCGTTTGCTCATTTCTTCATAGATAACCATCAAAGACAAATGTTGGTTTAAAGGTTCATGAATTCCTGCTTGTGTAGCTATGTAATTTTTGAAGAAAGTCGTGTTCTCTGGAAACCAGAAAGACTCAACTTCTTACTACACCTTTACTACACATTTACTACACTTAAAGGCATCCATGTTCTTGTTTTTATCTTTCTGCCAATGCTTACTGATTCCTCTGAGGCCACCGGTCTCTTCCCATCATGCAATGAGAAACACTGGTGTTTTACCACCAGATTTGTTTGTCTTCATTCCTTGCTAGGAATCTGTTTCTGATTCACTGAGACCACAGCTCAAGCTTTATTCGTCCAGCATTTCCTTTCGGCAGGAAATGCTGGACGTAATGATTTTCTGGGCCTCCGGACTTGCATCCATCCAGTTTGCACATTGTGGCTAAAGCTCCATAGACCTTCTGCTTAGTCAATATTCCACACTGCAAAGTTCCCTTTTTCAAGGTCAGTTTATTTATATGAATTTTTTTGACCTCTGCATACAGTCTAGAAGGTTAATCCAGTTTATGTCACATGACTTATTTTTTAGCTCACAAGAAAACTAATGTTCTCGGCTATTTCTGTTGAACTCGTATTTTATTGGATTTCGGTTTCTTCTTTTTACTGATTTCTTTCCTCCTCTTTGCTGCTGGCGAAGCCCATCTCAGAATCCATTCATCATTGTTCCCCCTGGAAACAATGTGTCTGGACCGCTAAAGTGATTAGCACACTGTTTGTGATGTAAATCCTCAAAGGTTCAACATAAATACTCTGACCTGTATTATGGCATGTTGCATGTTCTTTTTAAGTTTTAATCTTTTAACCTTTTATCTCACATTTGGGACATTTGTGGCATGCTCCCACTGTAACGTGTCCTGAACTCTGCTAATCTGCTTCGTTTGGTTTTGCTGCTTCTCCTTAAAAGTCGCTGTCATTTGAAAACTGGATTTTAATCTGGTTAGTTTTGGTATTAAAATTTGTTTGATCGTTGAGAAAAACTGAGTGAGAAAAAATATTATCACGACATGTAATATGTAATTAATACCTTGGAAAAGGTAACATTTTCTGTTTGATACCTTACTGTCAGCCTTTCAGTACATGAGGAGTGTGACGAAAACTATGAAGCAAACCAATAAAGACCGGTTACACAGCGCCGTGCTCATTGTTTCCCTCCTCATTTGGTTTCTGAATCACACTCCAGAAATAGTCCGCGCTCCAAGCCTGCACATAAAATCACTTACAGTCCATGTTTGGTGTAAAACACGTTAAACACTCGCCGTTTTTCGACGTTTTGTTTCATGAGACAAAGTGCCACAAAGCACAAAGTATTTCCACAAGCCGTTGATGCCATTCGGATGAAAAGCTTTTCTGTGAGGTGGTTTTCAAGGTAAGTGGGACACATTCATATTTCTCTTCTGAAATATACATAAAGTGATGTGGCTTCCAAGTTAGGGATGAAAACACTGGAAGAGCCCAGGGGCTTTGAGAAATCTCCAGGAGGAGGAGGATGCCAAAGCCGTATAACTCATCTTGATTGGAAGAGATGTTCCATAAATATGAAATAAACATGAATGCAGAGAATTGTGTCTGAGTGGTGCGGCTGGTACAGCAGAGTTAGTTCAGCAGAGCCTAGTGTCAGTTCAAGCAGCTGGTGTGGGTACACTGCAAAAACACAAACTCTTACCAAGTGTTTTTAGACTAGTTTTTAGTGGAAATATCTTGGCACCCTTGGAATAAGACAAAACTAACTTACAAGTGACTTTTTAGCAAGAAATAGGAGCCTGATTTAAGTAAATAATCTCTGAACGTTGATTAAAAAGTTCTAGTTCTATTGGCAGATTATCTCACTTCTAACAAGAGATTTTCCCCACGTTTAAGTTAATTTATCTGCCTATGGAACAAGCACTTTTTCATCAATGTTTAAGATTTATTTACTTAAGGCAAGCGCTTTTTTTTCAGGTTACTTTTGAAATAGTTTGTCTAAGATATTCTCTCTAGACAACTTGGTACGATTTTGCGTTTGTGCAGTGAAGGAGGCACAAACTCCCTTCACCTCTGACCCCTTGGGTCAGCTCCTCAGGGGGAATCCAAGGAGCTCCCAGGCCAGGTGATTCAGTCATGGCCCAAAGCTCATGACCACAGATGAGGGCAGGAACGTAGATCAACCGGTAAATTGAGGGTTTTGCTTTTTGATTCTGCTCTGTCTTCACCCGTTTCACCACCAACGCTGCACCGATCTGCCTGCTTATCCAATTTTCCCTCATTTCCAGAAACGATCAAAAAAACCTGATGAAATTTGACTGAATGTCTTGGGATACTGCGCGCTACCACTGTTTTTGCGCTTCTACCGAATTGCAGCAAAGCGCTAAAAAAAACAAAATCCTCCTCAGAGACATCTCCAGACCAAAGGAAATGTTGTAAACTACCGGCTTTGCAGAAACTGTATGAACACGCCTTTTCACCCAAAACACAGATTTTTCAAAAAGTTTCTCGGAATCTCGAGAAAGTCAGGTTTTCTTCCATGTCCCTTTAGGAGCTCCGTATCGCAGTGTTCAAAATGTTTGAAAAAATTATAGGCTTATATTCCAAAAATTACGACATTTGTTTTAGATGACAGAGTCTCTTATAAATCATTGTGCTTTAGTATATTGTAGTTGTAAAAAGCAATTGTGATGGACCGGTGACCCGTCCAGGTTGTATTCTGCTTCTAGACCAATGGCCAATGGTCAATGGTCATTGACCAATTGTCAATAACCAATTGGTTGTTAAATGGTTATTCATTGGTGGGTCAATGACCAATGGGTCAATGGTCATTGACCAATTGGTTGTTCAATGGTTCCTCATTGACCAAATGGTCAATGACCAAATGTAGATGGATGGAACGATATCCATGTCCAACCTTGATGTTTTAAGTATTCAAAGTATATTTCGCAATTTTTCTGTGTATGTGTGCCTGTGATTTTCATTTTATTTGGATGTTTGCTTATTTAAATCGTCTTTACTGTCCGCAACACAAATCTACCGAAGGGAATTACTAAAAATACCTTAAATTTTCTCTAAAGTGCTATAATTCGAACTCCGTAAGTTCAAACTACAGAGACACATTGGCAGCCATAAACAACATCAAATTGTCCTTCTGTGAATAGAACATCAAAAACATTAAACACAAAGACACAAGAAGACCCAACATTAATGTGACAAAGTTAATGACAGTATTGGAAAAGATTCAATTATCTGAGTTATGTGAGCAGTCAAAAAAGGGGGGGAAAGAAGCTGAAAGAGTAGCAGTCATGGCGATCGTGCTCGCTACTGTATTATTCTAATCCCTGCAGACGGAGAAGAAGACAGATTTGTTCCTGTGCCGGATCAATGGCTGAGTCTCCAGTGGCACTTTCTCTTTCATTTATCTCCGCCACTTTGATTCCATTGTTGGAACAGAATGGAGGGCGTCGCCGCGCGAATGCTGGGGCTCAGCAACTCCGACGCTCATCCATCTGTGTTGAACGTCTTCAGTTGTCTTTTTTTTATACGAACGGTTAATGACATGAAGCTGCTGCCTGGCTGTCACTGCACAAACATGTAAATCTAATCGTATCGCTCAGAGGTTGAAGTTATTATGTTGACCATGCTTTGCTACTACACACAGCAAGAGGAGAGTAAGTCTTTTTTTTCTAAAGTACAGCGCAGGGAAATAGTCACAGATCAACTTAAACTTTATTCACACAATGCCTTTCCCTCTGTTATGTCATGCTGTCAGTCAAGGTCACATTTATTTATATTGCACGTTTCCAACAGCAAAGGCTGCACAGCAAAGTGCTTTGCAATAAAAAAAGAGAAACACTAAAAGGCATCAAAAGGTAAAGGAATCAAACATTAAAGCCCAGCCAGATAAACCGATGTGGGACCCATATTGCCCACCCTCCTTTTCTCCATATGGGGCCCACCTAGCTATGCTGGCTGGGTTAGCACCTAAAACTACATCAGTGTTACTTTAATATGACCATAAATACAAAATGGTCATATTCTCACAGTGCCTTTCCCTCCGTTCTGTCATGGAAAACTGCTTTTCTATTAAGAAAAAGAAAAGCAGTTTAATAGTTTCAGGTTATTCATCCAGCCTGTGACATGGACCCATTTCAGGACCTTCCATTTAAACAGAATCTCCCATGTGTCGGATACAAACCGGTACACTTCTTATCCATGCTAAGTCCAAGCCTCCCAAGAAAGAGCCATTGCCTTTTCCTTTAACGACAACATGGAATCATTGTAATTATGTGTGGGCTCATCACCACACATTAAGGAAGCACTACCTGCCAGCTGTCCCCCACACAGTGAAGGTCATTACGAGTGCAGGATTAATGCTCATCATCCACAGGGGCTCCAGCAGACCGCCTTCCTATCCTAAACCATAAGATGTCTATTTTTCTTTCTTAGCTTTTGGATAGCAGAATTTTTTTCTCTCTCTCACACACAACACAAAATAAAGCCCGACACCCCCCACGCCCACCCCGAGGAGCCGTGATGGCTTCACTTTCCGTTGCCAGAAGTCGTGTCTAGAAGAGTCCGGCTTACTTCTGAAAGAAACGACACAAAAGCTTTGAGCTTCGTAATAAATAAACCGAGGTGACGCTGACGTTTTTATCTCAACACGGACCACCAGGACGCCTGTGGCTAAAGTTATCCTGCCAATTCACTGACTAGGAATTTCATCCTGGCCAGCAAACCGTGAAAGACTTTGTTATTTGGTGGAAATCCCCGCAGTGGCAGGTTTGAGCAGCGGGGCGGTCAGTCTGCAAGAGATGAAGTAGCTGACAGCATTTGGTCTCTGAGTAAAGTTTTTGATTTATTCTTGGCCGTCAACAGAGGTTATTTGAGAATTTTAAATCATTTCGAAAATGTATTCCGCTGCAAAAGCCCCAGCAGGCAAACAGGCACTGTGGGAAAATGATTTTTCAAAGACTTTTTGATCATCAATTTCTCTTTTTAATATCAGACAAAGAAACATAGCACTGTTTTTAATTGATGATTTCCCCTGTATGTATTGGAAGGAAGAACAACAACAAACAAATCTGGGCTGATGTGGAAAAAGTGATTCAGACTTTTAACTACACGTTGTCAAAGGTAGGCAGAAACTAAAGTCCTGGAAAAAACCTACTTAGAGGAGTAGTTTCCTGCGTTGTACTTTTTGCTTTTGAGTAATATTACTCTGAAGTACCACTACTTTTATTTGAGTGAAATTTCTGGGTACTTTGCCCACGTTGACTAATTACACTAAAGGGAGGACAAACATATTTTAACCAAAACGGCAGCAGATGCACAGTTTATTAAAATGATAAAATGCTGCATATGGCAAACATAACTTAAAGGAAGTTTGACACCTTGAAAGTGGGCCCTCTGTCTCTTTAAAAAAGCTTCCTGCGTTTTCTGACTCCACCCTTTTCTTGACTCCGCCCTTTTCCTGACTCCGCCCTTTTCCTGACTGCACCTTTCTTTTGATGCTGTTTTCTTCCAGACACTGCCTACAGCCTCACATTACAACCTTTTTCCCTCTTTATGCCACTCAAAACCGCTGTTAGCAGCATTGGGATGAGGAGTAGTTCATATAACAACCTCAGCAGATGCTCAGGTCCAACGAGCCACTTGTGGCTCTAAGGATTTTAGAATTTCTGAGGTTAAAAGGTTTTTTCAAGTGAAACTCCACTGGTCTGCGACAGAGTGGCGACCTGTCCAGGGTGTACCCCGCCTCTCGCCTGGAACGTTGGGACACCCTTGTCCCAATCCCACTAAGGGACAAGGGTGTCAGAAAATGGATGGATGGATGGATAGATTCCACCGGTAAGGTGGGAGAACAGCAAACAAACACCAAACTAAATACAATATCCAAAGCAATTAAAAGTAACTTCAACATATATAACAGCTAAACGGAGTGAACTAAGCAGTAGTAAAGCGCAGATGGGGTTGAGAGCTTTTCAACTTGACAATGCAGGCATACTGAAAGGCATAGGAATAATCAAGAAGAACATGAATGCAGTCTTCATAATCAGCCACGTAGCAAAGCTGATGAGATGAAGGTTCTGTGTTCCTCATAAGGGACTCCACTTCCAGTCCTCCATACTGGTTGTTCTTGCAGTAAAAACCGGTGAGTTATTCTTCAACCGAAGAAGAAGACAAATGAGCGCATAAAACGGGAAAGTCTTGCATTAGCAGATGGATAATGGATCTGAGCTGCCCACTCAGTGCCGGCGCATATATCACCCCACGTCACTCTTGTCCGTATAAAAAGCACAGATAAATAAATTAACAAAAGCCATTAAAGTGATTTGACTGTAGAATAAAAAGGCAGAGTTCAGCATTGTGAAGCGGGGTCGTGTGAGGTACGGGTCAGTAGTTACTGTCTAACCTGCAGCTGCTGTTACAGATCAGTTTATGTCTTTACCCCGGCTCGTGATGTGAGCGATCAAAAACGAGTCATGCAGTTAAAATCAACCCAGCCAGCATACCTAGGTGGGCCCCATATGGGGAAAAGGAGGGCAGACAATATGGGTCCTACATGGGCACTGCCCTGCATGCCCTACAAAAATCACAATCGTTTTTTACCGTTTGTGAACCATGGCTGGGTACATTGATACAATTCTTTCCATAAATCATTAATTAAGCAGTCACAAAATAAAAAAATTAAAAACAAAACAAATAAACTTCAATCGCCGTTACCTTCTTTCCTTATTGACAGAAGCTTAAGTTGCCTTTTTCTTGCTATTAACATTTTTCTTTCTTTGCAGTTAACCCTCTCCAGCATGTAGGGCAGTGGCCCTGCATGGGCAAACCCATGTGAGACCCATATTGTCTGCCCTCCTTTTCCCCATATGGGGCCCACCTAGGTATCCTGGCTGGGAACCAACCTTTAATAAAATGCGAAAGATATCCTTTGGAAATCAGACAGAAGGATCAGTCAGCTCTGGTATATTTTCTGACTAATCACTTATATAGATTCTAGCTGCGCCTTAAACAGTAAAACAAACTGCCACCACGCCTGCCCACAAATTTCAGCTGACCTTTAAGAGTTTATGAATCATACTTCCTAAAAAGGAGTTGCTACTTCTGAGATTCTGTCACTCCAGGTGGCGAAACCTGGAATCCACATAGTCTCTGATTTTACCTGACCAGCGCAGGAATATGGCACATAATGTCCCAGAACAATCTGAGCCATGATACTATTACAGCAAATCAGTTAATTCATGCAAGCTTCAATATCTGTAGACTAAGACAAAATATAGTTCCAACAGTATTTTATGTTTGCAGACCAGGACTATTCGAATAAACCACTCAGGGGGCCACAGAACTAGTTCCTGTGATGGAGGATGTTGTGCGCATTGTGAACTTTTGTTAAGACCCAACCTGTGAAAACGGGCATATTTGCATCTTGGTGTGAGGAACTGGGAGCGAAGCATAAATCCTTACTGCTCCATACAGAGGTCTGCTGGTTGTCGAATGGCGAGGAGCTGCAGTGGTTCCATGAGCTGTGGGAGGAACTGAAAGTATTTCTTACAAAGTCAGAATACTCTTAATTGGTGTGCAAGGATGGCGCATCTGAATGAACCGAACACACAAATGCAAAGCAGAAATGAAAACTTCCTTGGCAAAACTTCCTTTTTTATTTCTCTTCATCCTTCACTGAATCCCTCGACTGGATTTAGGGACTTGTTTAGTTGGAAAGGGCATGACTTTACAGGAGCAGGAGAAACAAAGTGAACTGAAACTGAAACAAGACTGTGGTTTAAGGCGAAGGTTTGCTGATCTACCGTTGGACAGTTTTTGGATAAACGTTGCCAAAGGGATTCCCCGTTGTGGCCAACAAAGCTGTCTCAACATTGCATATATGGTTCATATTCCACTCCAAGCGTTACTCTGTGAATGTGTTTGTGAGGTTTCTCTTTGATGCCTTGTAAAGGTACAACCTTGTCCTGGCTCAATCTACCGTTTGCTGAGATCCACCGTGACGAGCTGTCAGCGCGAGCGTTTGTGTTAAGACTGCAGCTTGTCGGAGGCAGCTTCGCCTTAATGCTGAACACAGTCCGCTTAGCTGTACTGCCTTCGATCTCCGTTTTGACTAGCAACAGGTAGGAGACAATTCCTTCCACCTCCCGATCCGTCGCCGGGGTGCGTTCACACCAACCCTGTTAAGGTTTCCAGTTTGTTTGCCTAGAAAGTCTGGTTTGTTTGCTAATCAAATTCTGATGTGGACCAAAAAAGTGAACTCTGGCACAGTTTGAATGAATATGTGAATGCAAGCTCCAAAACAGGAAGTGGGCTGTAGTGCAGGGCATTCTGGGTAAATGCAACCAAATAAAATCAATTCTTAGGTTGTTCGTAAAGAGTTGAGTTTCATTCTCCTTGGAAGAATGAAAAGTGTAGCGCACACTTTTCATTCTCCCAAGGATTAAAAATTGTTAAAAAAAAATGTTTATATTAATTGGCAAAAGTTTGTAACACACAATGGCATTTAGAGAAATCACTTCCTCTGAATGATTGCCCTGTCTTCCTGTTCCACTTCATTGCTCTTTTCAAAATAAATATTCTCTTATTTAAGTGTTAGACAAAACCCCAGCAGCATCAGGAGTTTGTTGGAAAGGACGAGTGAGACGGGGAATGGTGTGTTTCCATGGTAACCTGCAGAGAATGCAGAGAGTATGGCAAACACCCTTTCACATGACGTGTGCTCACGTGTGTGTGTGTGTGTGTTTTTAGCTGTTTTCTGAGCATTTGCTGCCTGCAGAGGACTGACATCCAAACGTGACCAGGTCTGACAGGACAGTCACACACAGGCCCTTCTGCACGGCTCCATTTCTTTTTGTCGTCATTCTGAAACAGAGAAGAAGTGTTTAGCCTCTGTTTGGTTTTTTTAAGTCCAACTCTTGTCATCTGCAACAACACGCCACCTAAAGAACACGACTATTCATTAAAGAATGTTTTCAGAAAATTAATTTAATTCATTGTTAGTACTGTTAATCTTAAATATCGCCTTGAATCGTTTTCACTACATGCTCATGCAGCATTATAATGCACTAATTTTTTTAAACACTTCACCATCGTCAAAGTTCTTTGGATGGGAACTCCCTTTAACTGTTGACTCCTGTGCATAGGCTTGCACTATAGATATATTTGTCTTCGGAATGCAAAATACAATACTTTTTTCCAACATATTTTCCCCCCAAATGCACGTTTCTGCACAAACGTGCAGAAAAACCGAATCCTTCAAGACAAGCGACTCCAGATTTTTACCGGGCTTTGAAAGCGGCTGCTTATCAATTACATTAACGGCATGTCAGTAAAAAGAATTTAATACCCATAAGCTTTGCTAGCGAAGCAAAAATTGAACACAGAACATTTCCCATAATAACTTCCCTTATTATAATTCATCCCGTACAGGGAGCAGAAGACGGACAGACTCTTAGAATCTTGGTTAGTCCACTCAGGCAGATGTTAAATTATGAAAAAAGACATCTTCTGTGTTCTGGATGCAGTAAATTATTGATTTCCCCCCACCCCCATTTTTAGAATAGTCCCCTTTGACCTCTACTCTATCTGCAGAACCTGCTTTTTAGAGGAACTCTGACTGCGTCTGACCAGCCTTGGCTGTGACGGCGAGCATTTGCAGCCGCCTGAACGGCCTGAACACGCCGGCTAATAAAAGCACAGCGTCCCGGATTTGATTCCCGTCTGTTTGCCTCGAGAACTCTCTACTTATCTGAAGCGACAGATGGAATGGCTGCTTTAATCACCACGTTCGGCTGCCACACAGAGGAGAAAAGCAAATCTCGCCGCACACGGTTGGGAGATGCCGAGCGGGGCCGACGTTCTTTCTCTGGGGCCGTGAATTTTTTTGAAACCTCACTCGCTGCCTTTTACATTTATCCTCTTCCAAACAGAGTGAAAAGAGACAACAAAAAACACACTGAGAGAGAGAGAGGCAGAGGGTGGCAGTGGGAGGCAGCCATCTTGGACTGGGTAAAAAGTGTAATCCTGGTCATGCTGTATCAGCAGCAGAAAGATAAGAGCGTGAGGGAATGCCTGAGCAGGGAAACCCCCTCTCTCTGCAGAGCCGGGGATACTGCAGATACTGCTGCAGGCAAATTAAAGTGGGAGGAGGTGGAATGAAGCACAGTCTCTGGGGCATCTCCAGCTTCACTGCTCGCTCTTATTAAATCCTACTTCATACCGGAACACGTTTGAATACACTACTGGACAAAGATGAGCACAGACAGACCAACAGGAAGGAGCGTAGCACCTTGACCGAAATGCACTGCAAATGCGTCCTCATGAACATATCATGGACTATTTGGATTGGAACAATTCATCCATCCATCCATTTTCTGTACATCTTTGTCCCTTACTGGGGTCGGGAGGTGCTGGTGCCTGTCTCCAGCTAACGTTCCGGGTGAGAGGCGGGGTCACCCTGGGCAGGTCACCAGTCTGTCGCAGGATTGGAGCAATCATTAGGTCAGAGCAGCTAAGCGCTGCGAAGGCCTTTTGTAATCATGCTGTTTCCTTTTTTTTTCTCGGCACAAATGAATTGGCTTTTTGGGGGTTTTATCATATTCAAAAACCCACCAAACTTGGCAGATGCATAAAGCCCACCAAGTTTGCAAGCAATACTTGCAAACTTGGCAGGAACTCTTTATTGCCAAACGTACTGTTGCCAGAAACCTCCTGGGTTGGCAATTTCTCAAACTTCAAGATGTGGGGGGAGGTTGCAAAAGTTTCTCTTCTTTATTGAAAATGCTTAAAAAGAAATGTTTTACAGAAATGCTCAGGTACTAGGATAAGGAGGATTGAAATAAGCAATTTCTTTTGTGAAGTTCATTTGTATGGACTTCACAACGCAGCTGTCCTCTGCGTTCTCTCACTGACGCAGAGAACAACTTTCGGGTGCACGTTTTCAATGCCTGTCTTAGTATTAACATCCAGCAACTGTCCCATAGATTCACCAGCTTAAACAGAACTGTGAATACTTTTGAGGCAGTTCAACCCAACGGACCACTGCAAGGAGGAGATGAGGAGTCACACCAAGCTGCCCAGCGGTGTAGAGGGCACTACAGTGGGGACAACGCCCCCAGGAACACAATGGGACAAGAGACTGAGTGGACCTGCCATGTTGTCAATGAGAAAGCAAAGAAAATTGACACACAAAGCTAGTCTTCTCATTCTGGGATACTGTACCGTTAATAACTTTTCAAGGCAAAGAGAATTTGAGACTGTTTTAAGCTTTTTTTTTTTCCTCCCCAAATCGTCTTCATGCACATTATGCCTTATGTCACCTTCCTGCCTCCGTTTTTTACTTCCTTCCTTTCAGAGTGTGGTGGCATCAGGACCACTATGCTCCTGGTGGCCCTGATGCACTTCATCCTGTGTCTGACTCTAATCATTTATTATTAGAATCAATAATAAATGATCCCAGATCTCTCTGTTTGTGAGAGCAGATGACGGTGTGTGGCATTGTATTTTTATTCCAAGCTGGAACTGCCTGTACTGGCAGCGTTTAGGGCTGTTATTAGCAATTAGCACTTTGACAAACGGTGGCTCCCGCCTAGTGGTTCAATAAATGGATTCCAGCAAAGCAGCTTGGTGAACTCCAGACTACTCTCTGATTGATATTGAAGTGAACTGCCTTAGCTATGACTGATTACAAATGCTGTGGACCATCATATATCTTAGCTAACCAAATAAACAATTTTTTATTCTGGATTAGCTGCATTATTAGCTTGCAACTCACCTTAGGGAAACGAATGCCCAACACCAATAAGACCCCACCTGGCTCATTTGTTCAGTCTTTATAAGTAAAAGTTTGATTTATTCCTCATCTTGTGTTCGTTGTTTGATTCTGTATGTGTGTCTAATGGCTTCTTCAGAACATGACAGGCATTTTAAGCTTTTAAAATTCACAGATTACTTGAAACATTCCCTGTACATTTAGCATTTTTTTTCACCAAACTGACTTTCATATTTGTCCTTTTTTTTTCACTTTACCAACAGTCGGTAATATAAGAAGAAAATATGGAAAACGTTCTGCATTTAAATAATTAAATTTCCTGAAGAAAAAAAAAACTCAAAGGAGAATAATTTCACAGTCCCATGATTTACAACACAATTTCTGCTGAGGGTTTGGGAAAAAGTGCACTTTTTACTCAACGCTGCAATCCCACCTTGGCAAGCTTTTTAGCTTACTATAGAATTCCCATATGAATCAGATTGCATTCAGAGCTAACAGCCAAAAAAAAAAGTCCCAGCCTTTAATTTCCCTGAGAGGCAGAGCTGGTGTTTGATAAAAGCAGGCGTCACATAAAACCATATTCATTGATTAAGTATAAGCATAAAGCAAAGCTGCGGCGCGCCGTATATAACGAAGATGACACTAAGCAGAGAGCTTTTGCAACTAATGGAGTTCAGTGGAGAGATTGTCCAAGATGTTTCCGCCGGGAATAAAACCGTCCAGCATCAGTCACAGAGTGCCGGCTCGGGAATTGAGCGAACATTGTTCTGTGTAACATAACAATTACACTGCAGTAACACACTGACTGATGACTGCTGGATTGCTAATAGCCCTATCGGTTATTAATGATATGAAAATAATATACAGACATTTTTTTTTCCTTATATTTCTGGGTCTTGGTGGTATACCCAGAAGCAGACTTCACATCTCCAGGGTGTGCTACACGGGACAGGTAGGTGTTTTCTAGGGCTTGTGTTGCAGAGGAACACCAAGGAGTTGTGCTGCCAGCTCCTCCTGGAAACTTTGCTGGGTCTTCTCCTTCCTCCTCGTTGTGTCACTCTGGTCCTTGTGAATTTCAAACGAGTTTGTAGCAGCAATATCAACTAAATGCTGGAAGACAGTGGTGGACCACCTCTTCATTTTGCGGTGGATTTAATGCGTTCCAATAGTTTGGTAAGATGTGCCAACCCCTCCATGTATTTGTTGTATTCGGTGGGCCTGGTGAACTGTACCATCAGCTGACTTCTGCCAGAGCTTGAACAGTGTTGCCAGTGTACACGGGTGGAGCACATCGAGACCTCCCTGGTATCCCTCCACTTGACAAAGACAAGCAAGAGAAGCCAATAACAGCAAACCAATAAATGTCTTGAGTTCTCCTGGACTTATTCCAGAGGGTAATTACCATAATAAATTGCTCTCTCAGGCCTGCAGAGCGCAATTTATTTTCTTCCAAAGACAGTTGGAATTTTTCTGATAGCGCAAACTGTTGCAGAGTTACGGTAAGACAAAGTTGGCTTGTAAAGACGCGTCACAGACAACATGCAACAAAAAACCTAGACGTTGTCATCAGTCAATAAAATTCTCCCTGGCCGAACTTGGGCGTTATGATGCTAACACCCCAGTCAGCATACTGTACCTAGGTGGGCCCCATATGGGGAAAAGGAGGGCAGACAATATAGGTCCCACATGGGTTTGTCTGCAGTTTCCATGGTGGCCCCACACAGGTTTGCCCATGTAGGGCCACTGCCATGTAGGGCCCATGTAGGTCGTGCCCCTACATGGGCCCTGTGGGGCCTCTGTGGGACCACCATCGAAACTGCAGACAAACCCATTTGGGACCCAAATTGTCTGGCCTCTTTTTGCCCATATGGGGCCCACCTAGGTAAGCTAGCTGGGCATGATCTGCTCTGCTCTCCCTTCTTGAGTTTGAAACATGGTCGGGGCAGAGCGTACCCTGACGAGTGGCCAGCCACTCAACGCTCTGCCCCGACCATGTTTCAAACTGGACTGGACTCTGGTGGAATATGGGCAACTTAGCAATGTGAGAGTTTCTTTTCTTCATTTTTTTTTCTGTGTTGTTGCCATGTTACACCCTTGATCATTAATTCCTTTCGGATTAGCACAGGTTCGTACATTAAAGCAGTTCTTCGCGATCGTCCCTTAAGATTCAAGTGTTTAATAATGAGGTCAGATGAATAAAGGAGGAGAGAAAGAGAGATCGCTTCAACCGAGTGATGAAACATCACCTCAGAGGGGAAAAGTTGGCTGATTTCCTTCCCATCAAAGGATTACTTTAAAAAAATAGAACAAAAAATATCACTGAGAACTAAAGTTAGCCTTATTTACATGATTCTAAAGCACATTGTAAAGTGATTTTTGCACCTCCACCTGACAAGCAGTTGAAGTAAAATAGTTTTTTCCATCACCCTACATGGGCCCTACATGGCAGTGGCCCTACATGGGCAAACCCGTATGGGGGCACCATGGAAACCGCGGCCAAACCCATGTTAAACCCATATTGTCTGCCCTCCTTTTCTCCATATGGGGCCCACCCAGGTATGCTGACTGGGTAATATTTTTTAATGAGACTTTTAACTTTTACCAAAGGAATTTTTACGGTACAATACTTGTACTTTCACATCGGCGTAACTTTGAGGTGCTTTGTACACCACTGGTGTAAAGTTGCATTGAGCTGATGTGTTTCAGCTTCCCAAGCTGCATTTTCCCAGACGCACAAAAATCTGAGAATAGATGAATTTTTCTAAAATAATGTAGCTACATTCCAAAGAAAAATTGAGTGATTAAGCTCAATGTATTTTTTATCCGTTAACTGACAGGTTATGAATGATGCTAGATGCATATATTTCATCAGATTATATGTTATAAACAGCATCTTTCCTCACGTACTACCCTTTTATTAGATGTTTAAATGAAGAAGTCATTTGTCTCTAGTGGCTAATAGGAGGAGATTGCCATCGTTGGTTGTTCTTCCTTCACTAATTTCTCTTCATCAGCAGAGAGTGTCCTGAGTGACTTGTGTCCTTTTGCCCTCTAGTTTCTGGTTGCGGCCTCGGAAGGCGAGTAAACATCCCCGCCGGCACTTGAGAAAAAAGAACCGAGTGGAATTAGAGGAGGTGAGTGAAAGTCAAACATGCGCCAGCCGCACTCGTCTGCCGAAGAGATGCCAGCCTGAACAAATTAGCTGGAAAGAGATGGTCCGCTCTGGGATTGGCTAGAGAAACACCAGAAAGATGAAAGGAGAAGAGAAGAAGCGGAGAGGCAAAAGACAATATAAATTTCTTTTTCTTTTTTTTTTCTAGAACACTTTAAGTAGGACAACCAGCAGCAAAGGCACTATTAAATAAATGAACCCAATTCCCCTGCTCCCCTTAAAGGGGGAAAATTGCCAAGCCTGTTGTTGCTGCTTTAGGGGAATCTATTGATTAGGTACATCAAGGTGAACTCTCAGAGAAATTACAAGCTGGGCTTAAGTGGATTGTACCTTGTGAGATGTGAAAATGTGGGAAGGAAAAGGAAGTCACTAACGAGCTTCATAACCTGGATGATCTCTTTGTCTTCATTGGCCAAAATCTCTGGCTGCTCACCAGGACGCTCTGAATTACCTTCCCTCTGCTGCAACAATAGCCCATTTGCCACCGGTGTTCGACGGGAAACAGTCGGCTGTCCGGTTCCGGAAAAACTGACTGACATTCAGGCAAGTGCAGCGAGCTGTGCAGCCCTCCGTCTCTGCAGTTTTTCCCCCTTTGATTCTCGGCTGAAGAGGCGTCACACTGTGACTTTGCAGCAAAACTCGCCCGTCCAGCAGGTCTCAGGCCGCCCTCTAACAGAGCTCTCTCCAGAAGTCCGTCACGTTGTGTACAAACAGCAAGCAGTCCTGCAGGTGAGCCAGAGGATCTACTGAGACATCAGAGGTTCAGCCGCAGTAATTACAGAGCAGAGAGCCCGGACGGTTCTGAGATGCGTCCTGCAGGTCGGACCTCTCGGCCGTTCGACTGTGTCTGTTTCCACCAGATAGTCTCAGTTACATGCTGGGTTAGGAAAACCCTAAGCCTGCCCACTGCAAACTTACGGATGGTTTACAAAACAGAGTTTTGCGCAAACCGCTGAGACGTTTTTGAGATTGAAGTGGATTTGAGAGCGTAGAAGTCCATTGTGTTCTACCTCGTCCTCCTATTGGACTAACGTCTCTCGATTTTTACTCATCGAACATATGAAGATATTTAAAGCTACAAAATGTAACTTTCATGAAAAGAATTTGTCGTTTTTACATTTGTTAAAACTGTCACTATGTCGTAACAGTATGAGACTAATAATCTGTGAAAAACATTAAGTCGGGGGCGCTGCGGTGGCGCAGGGCTAAAGCACAACGCATGTATGGAAGCCTTAGCCTTTGACCTGGCCGTCACATGTTTGATTCCTGACCTGATGACCTTTGTGCATATCTTTCCCTTCTCTCTTTACTCCCTTTCCTGTCTTGCTTCTCTCAAATAAAGGCTGCTTGAGCCAATAAAACCTTTAAAAAAAAAAACAAAAAAAAAAACAGTCAAGTTCTTCCGCCTTCTCCCTGACTGACTCTAGCGATCTGTAGAAATATACCGCAAAAACAACCAATCAGAGCCAAGAGAAGGGTCTTGGCTTCATACATGGTACTCATGCTAACTAGCCAGTTGTTTTAGCAGAGAGCAAGGGGGAGAGTGTGAGCAGAATACATGAGCCTGATTGACAGCGTTAAGACCCTCCTCCTGACTCTGATTGGTGTATTTCTGTAGTTAGTATTGGAAGAACTGGGAGATGGCAGAGAAGCTACATTTTTTTTCTCACAGATTGTCCGTCTCATATTAAACTGCAACGACATAGTCGTAGTTTTTACTAATGTGTGAAAAAGCATTAAAGGAAAAGTTGCATGCTGTAGCTTTAGCTCCTGAAGGTAATATAATTGCTATAACCTTTTAAGAAAACATCGCCTTAAACTGATGTTTAAGGTGAACTTTTATCTTTTAACAGCCACTACTCATTTCTCATAAAATGACTTTTTTAGCAGCTTCAAACCAGCTTCCTGTCACAAGTGAAGGAAGAGCTCAACTGAAAAATAACAGCCTGTCAGAGGTTGCAACTCCACACGTTCCCGCCTGCAGCAGAACGGCGAAGCGCCTGGCATCGGTTCCAATGCAGGGATCAAGGAAGATGAAGAAGTGCAGCTTTTAGACACCCGTGATTCATCTTGAAACACGCCTGAGTGAGGAATCCTGCGTGGGTTTTTCTGTGGTATTTGCCAATAACGGAGCACAGTTCACATCCACCGCTCTGCAGCTGCATCTGCGGCAGCGCCGTTTCACTCAGTCTGCCTACGTCCTCCATGTTGGACAGCAGAGTGCGGCTGAAAGACGGCAACAGGAGGACCGAACGCTTTAAGTCCATGAAGTAAGAGAGGAAAGAAATTAAACACTGACCTCATGTGGTCAAAAAAACATAATCTGACTCTGCAAGACTGGGTTTTGTATGACTTTATTTTGTTTATTGGATTAGGACAGTGCATATTATCAATCAATGAAAATTATTTGCATTGCATATTTGAGCAACAAATAACTAATCAACAGACAAAGTGTAACAACAGGATGCAAGACCTTCAGCTCTAAGCAGTGGACAACATTATCAATATAAATGTATTTTTGCCATGGATACAGTGTTAAATATTTGAAACAAAAACATTGAATATAAGTTTAATTTTAAAACCACTTTTGGGTTAAATTCTCCTGAATTCCTTTTTTGTTTTTGTTGATGTTCTTTTATTTGCATTTTGAACAAGAAAAACACAAAAGAGAAAAAAAAACAACAAAGTTACTAACAAAACATACTTCATTCTGAAAAGTTTTCTATGTCTGCACCTAGACATGTTTTTCAGTTTAAAATTGAACAGAACAAGAATCAGCTCCATGAGCAAACATTTTCCTGAGTGCAATGTGCTATTTCTTGTCTACTTAGTTAAATAAAGTACTACATAAAATAACCTGATCCTTTGCACCATTCATATATAAAAAGAAAGAAATGCTCTTGTCTGCCACCATAGCAGCATTACATGATTGTTCACAAGCTCTCATTAACTTTCTATATTAAATAAAAATATTTAAATCCAGTGAGATGATGCATAAGGTCTCCAGCAGCAGTTTTTTTTTTTTTGTGGTGTTTGTACTGATGGGCTGGAAGTGTGAAAACAGTAAGGTGGTTGGATCAGAGCTTATCTAGCACAACCAGGCCCTGTGCACTTTGATTGCCACCAAAGTCTCACATCCACTCTAATTATATGCAAATCTTCCAGAGGCTTTACAACCATACACGCAGACGTGTTTTCGTATCTTCTGGCGACGTTTTGTTGACTTCCATTAATTTTCTGCAGCCCTACACCTACCAGACCCTACCCTTAATCATGACAAACCTAACCCTAACCAAAAGTCAATTCACACCATACTCCTAAACCTAACAAACAATGGCATGTCCCCTCATGGGGACCAAAGAAATGTCCCCACAAGAACAGTGGTTCCCACAACCCTACATTGTAGACAGAAGTAGGTCCCCACAAGGATATAAAAACATGCATGCCAGTGTGTGCGTGGGGGTGCATGTGTGTGTGCCATGTTCATCTTGTGTCTCGTTTTCTGCTTTGCAGCAATAAAACGTGACAATTAGAAACCGATTCTGGCTGCTTGCAAATGTCACGTTCTTCATTTCCTTTAAGAGCAAGATGGGGAGAGACGCAAAGTGCCCAGTCAGGTTTTCAGCCTTCATTTGGATAAATAACATCTTTGGCCTTTAGGTCTGTGTGAATGAGACCGCGGCGTCTCCTGTAAGGACAGCGCAGACTCATTACACAGCTGTGTTTCTGAGTGTGCTCCTCAAATACATGATTTCTGCCTGCAGGTGTGTGCCTTTCTCGGCTCAATTAAAATGTTGACATTTTCAAACCAAAAAACACGCAAAGTTCTGACATTCATTAAAAGCTGCTGAGACACTAAGAGAGCAGGTTTTATTTGGTGTAACAGCTGGAGCCGCACTAGCGCGACAGAAAAGCAAATGTCAATGAGAAGATCTTCGTGAGCCCTCTACAAGTAGTTTAAAAATATGTTTTCATTTTTCTAAATATTTTTCCCATGAGTGGGTGTCATATGTGCTTTAATTCCATCTTCTTGCTTACAGTATTGCAACTGCTGTAGTTGTCAGTCTGCAGTATTGAAAAAAACAGAGTGCTGGAGAATTTTTTTTTGTTATTGTAGTCAGTTACTGCATTTCCAGTACAAATGTGTTTAAATCGTTGTCTAGATTCTGCTAATGTCACCCCCGCTTCCTCCAGACCTCCACAACTTTACATTTGCTGTGTTTCCATTAAATAAGAATGAAATTAAGAAGATGACGAAGAAGGACTTCATAACAGTATGACCTGAAAGAAATTGCAGACCTCAGCCCCGTTTGCATCTGCTTGATTATAAAGAAAAGGTCTCCATCTTCTGGCTAAATACCTCAATTGCAGGTGTTTCCCACCATTATTGATGCACTGCAGGTCAATGCAGTTTGATGATATGTTTAGCTTGTTACACCTTTTCTCATTCGCTTTGGTATGTTTCTTGGATCAGATATGAAATTCTCAAAATTACTTGTTTAATTTTCAAATGATCTTACACATTAAAAAAAATATCCTGGAAAGGTTTCCAATGCTGGGCTGCCCAGTGGCGCAGCTGGTAGAGCTGTTGCCTTGCAGCAAGAAGGTTCTGGGTTTGATTTTTTCATGTTGATAGGATCGTTACATAGTTTTGAAATTTGCATGGCATATTTGCACTCAAGTGGGGGCTTTTTAGGAGAAAGGGCAAAGCCTGCTTGAAGTTTTAGAAGAAAATGTTGGTGGATACATGAGTAAAATATGCCATCTCCTTTTCAATGCAGCAGTATAAGGATGTTTTAAGTAACTGTCCTGATTTTGGGGTTTTTGACTTGGCATTTTTTTTATTATGAGTGGTTTTTGTTTCATCCTTTCTGCCATATTAGTTCTTCCTGATTTCTGAATGGTTTGTTTGGGTTATTCCTGTCAGTGTGTTTTTATCTTAATTATTTCATTTTTGTTCATTTATTAGCGCTGACACAGAATGTGCAGACCTTATATTTATTTTTAGGACTAGTGATAACGCTATGTTTCTTTATGTCTAATTTCATAGTTTATTTTTGAGTTTGACTGTTGCATTGTTTTATTATTCTCTTTACATTGCTCCTGGGTCTTTTTATTATTCATGCTCATTAGGTTCATTAGATCTATTTGGGTTTGCTGGGTTTTTTTCACTGTTATCGTCCAGAACGGGTTGCTATATTTTTTCCTCATTTTTTTGTTGTTGGTTGCTTTTTTATTTAGTCTCAGTTCAGCTTCCATATCTCCTAAATCAGTTTCCCTGCTACTTTCCTTAATTAGGCAACGTTCACACAGCAGGTCTTAATCCCCAATTCTGATTTTGTTTGCTGAAATCAGACTTTTTTTTTCTTGGTAGTTCAGAGGAATTAAATATGATTTTCGTTTGAGTTTCTTACCACCTTAAAGGGAGGTAAGCAAAAGAAAAACATTCACAGAAGAATGAATATAGAAAAATTCTAGATTCTATGTAGATCATAACATGAAGGATGCTAATAAAAACAAAGCACACTTAATGGCAACGGCCTTTTGTGGAGCATTGACTACAACTTCTGTAGACAAGTCTGTTTGAATGTGTAGTCAGAGCCAGGAGTGATGGGATTATATTGTTCATAGTTTTCATAAATTGAATTTTCAGCCATTGTTTACGTCCAGACTTACAGTGTGTGGTCTTTTCTGGTGCAGAATTATGACGTATGTCTCACTTTAATGACGGAAAAGTTGCACAAAATGCAACATGACTGTTGAGCATGTATATCCGATTTATTGCCCAATATGTAAATGGCACAAATATGATTTTTGTTTTGAGGGGTGAAAAGATTGGGATTGGTCATTCAAGTTGCAGTGAAAGTCAGATATGGGTTGAATATGGGCAAAAGTAGATTTTCCATTGAGTAATACTGGCAATCAAAAATCAGTTGTAGTTGTCAAAAAATTGTTGCCGAGTCATTATAATAAATAAATTAGCACAAAGGAAAGAGCTTCAGATGTTCAATATTTGGAAAAAAGGCCACAATCACTCCAGCTACAGAAGTGGACTGTCAAGTAACTGTGTTAAAACATTTTAGATTAAAACCAATTCCAAAAAGACCTTGCTATGAGACAGGCCTTATTTCAGGGATGTCAAATAAACCAAACCATCTTGCCATGAAAGCTTCCACCATTGGTGCATCACTAGCAACTTCATGTTTTTTTGAGTCTCGACTTTCACCATCTCTCAATTGTTCCTTTTCTTTATGTCCGCACTGCCTCTAGGCCTTCCTCCGTTTCTTCTTATGGGTATGGTGAGCAAACATTTGCTTCTACCCTCTTTGACACCAAAGGCTGCACTGCGTCTTCCAACAGGTATGTTCCTTGAAGAGTTCACAATCACCACTGGGCACCCCAATTTTCTTAGTTGGGTTTGATATTTAGTGAGTTTATATTTCAAACCGGTCGTCCTTGCTCCATGTCTAGTGCTGAAGCTCCTTTGTTAGTTAAGGATGCTTCTAGATCAGACTCTGAGTAACTTGATCCATTTCTTTATCACAATTTCCTGCACTAAATCGTACTGAATGACTTCAACTTTGGATCTGGAATAGGTACAGTTCTATTCTGATTGTATTCCATACTTGCCGGCTGAAGTTTTAATTCGGCATTATAGGGAAACTTGGGGACAAAAAAAGACAGCAGGCCAAGAAGACCGTGAGCTTGTTGACTCACTTGATTACAAGACATGTCCATCCAAGAAAGAGTGGCTAGCAGAGGTACCGCTGGGGATTTTGGAGTCTTGGACAAAATCAAGAACAATAGAATCTCTGTGCTTCATAATAGTGGGCCTTGTCAATAACTTTAAGAGTTTCTTTGTCTGCTATTTCTGAAATTGAGGTAAAGTTAAAGAACTTGTTCACAAACAAGGTGTCCATAAACCGAAGCCTAAAATTACCCTGAAGACAACACTCTCTTGACTTTACAGATGAGATCCTCAGTCAATTCAGGTAGTTCACTGGAGAAAGTGAGCCTTTGACATTTTCCATCAATGTCAAAGGCATCATTGAAGTCCTCATTTCAAGCAGTTCCTCTGTGGACAGAAAATCACAAATCAGACATCCAGAAAGGATCATTTCAGCACATAAAGTCTTCATTAAGTTTCCCTTACCCAACAGTGTGCAAAGTTGTATTGCAAAGCCCAATATTAAATTGTGTTATATTGTAGATGCTAGCTGGAGGCTTGGGGAACTCACTGGGAGACTCGAGTAGAAGCCGTGGAACTGGTTGCAGTGGAGTCAGGGAAGCCGTGGGTATGGGACTGGAGGTGGTGTGTGGACAAAACCACAGGTGGCGTTCCAGAGCTCCACCCGACCCTCGCAGAGAAAATGCAAGGCTCAGGCAGTACACCGTGCAGCAGGGAATGATGGCGGTGTCTTGAGGCAATGTGGAGAATGCTGCGGAGGAAACATTTCAGGGCTTGGCCAATCCCCACAGAGGAAATGTGAAGCGTTGACCACTTCAATGCCCAGGTAAGCCTCCACAGCAGGAATGGGCTCCACCTGACCCTTGCGGAAACAATGCGAGGTGTTGGGAGCACACCAATCAGAAGTGAGCAGAATATGCCTGCATCTCCAGATCCAGGGTCTTTTGTCGTCTTCTGGAGAAGAAACCGCAAACCTCTTCTTACTTAGCTGTTAAAAATGCCTTCATGCTCTCTCCCAAATACACAACTTCCAAATCTGATTGGCAATGATTGGACTTTACTAAGTCCAGAGAGTAAACTTTGCTGTACTGTAACTGAATAATAGCCATGTTGGAAATAACGTTAAATAGCTAAGTGAGAAGCAAAGAACAACATGTAGATGCATAACCAATGGTTTTTATACAGCACAATAATCTTTTATAAACATTCCCAACGTATAAAAATTTTTTTAATTTAGATCTAATCATTGTGCCTCCAAAGCTTTGCCTTAATCTTGTTCACCTGAAGAGTCTGAAGGAACTGGCAGTCAATTGTGGTCTCTTTAAATTATGTCAGTTGCCACCTTATTGGTTAAAATTCAAAAGGCCGCTATTATTGTTGTCCAATATATAGAAACTTTTCTTTCTATTGTTGGAGAAAAGTTTAAATTGTTCTCCGGATTAAGGCTGCTGAGATTCAAAGTTTCAAGGAACAAACACTTTATTTAACATCTGCAGATGGAGAGCGCTTGACAGCATCTAAGTCAGCTTGTCGAAGTCAACTCTAAGTTGGATAAGGAAACATCCTCTCTTTATCCACCAACTTTCCAAGAACTGTCTGACAGATTTCAAAATAAGAAAGGTGTTAGGTCAAAGGAAGTATAAAAAAAAATTAAACACAGAACAGAGTGGGCCAATATGCAAATATTCTAGCTAATATATTTGTTTTTTTATCCAGAGGTGTTAAAATCAACCTCTAACTTAGACTTGTAAGTCTAAGCAACTTCCTGTTTTAGGCCTTGAAGCGAGACACATCTGTTAGGCTTCTTCGTGTTCAAACCTTTGCACATATAGACACTTTTCTTATGAGTTTCTGCTAACAGCTTACTTTGTTTTTGGACACATGGTAACTGTTGAACAAGTATGTATCAGGTTTCAAAATAAAAGTATTAATACCTTGATTTAGTTGTTTCTCTAATATAACACTAAATGAAATCTATTTGGGTATAAGTTTATGTATGAGCTTTACTAAGCTTTAAGAAACTATGTGCATCCTTAAGGGGTAAGCCTTCCTCTATCAAAACTTAGCAAAATGATAAGTATTAAAAAGAGTATTTGCAGCCTCATAAAAGTTTAGGCACCCTGGTCAATTTTGATGCTTATAAGGTCATGAACATCAGGGAGTGGTCAGAACTAATTTTAATTTAACACTATATATTGCATCATTTCTGGTGGTAAAAAAAAACATGATTACAAGGGTTTTAGTAAACTATTTTAGTCACGTTAAATCAACGCAAGCAAGATTAAGCCTAGGCATAAATTCACACTGCAAGACTCCTCAGCCTCACCTGCATCATCCAATCGCTGAGTCATGTTCATCCGTCACCAGCCTATCAATATCGGACCATGCCCCGTCACAGCCAATCACCAATCAAGTTTCCATTATAGTAGGTTATAGCCTACTAGGCCTATAGCCTAGTAGGCTATAACCTACTATGCTAACTATGCTATAGCATAGTAGGTTATAGGCATGCCTAGGATGCCTACTACTAGGGATGCCTACTAGGGATGAAGGCATCCCTAGTAGCTGGCCTTCATCTACGAGCACTACAGCATTTTATGTTATCCCACTCATCTAATCGCTGCGTCAAGTTCACCCACAACTAGCCTATTAGCATTGGACTATGCCCTGTCATAGCCAATCACCAATCAAGCTTCCGTTTCTAAGGACCTTCATCCATGCCATCATCTGCTTTCCAGTCGTGCTCAATCCATCTCTGCCCTTTCTCCACCTCTATCCGCCTGGCTCCTTCAGGCTTCCATCCTTTCTCCGACCTCCACCACCAGGGCCTGGGCCCCGGGGGGACGACGTCTCAAATCAGCTTCGCAAATGCTCATCCAAGCTTATTGGAGTTCACAGTGCAATATCCTCTCCTGGGGTCCAAGTGCCAAAGAACTTAATTCATTTATGTCAATAAAACCTTTTGATTGCTATATTCTCCTTGTGAGTCGTTCCTGGTTGAAATGAGTAGTTTCTAATTATTCGTTACAAATTATTGTTGACAATTAATTAAATTTGACATTATTCTACGTTTTTATTTTTATTAACCTTCTCTAAAATCCACCTTACAAGTGGCTGGCTGCGCTTTGGCTCTGGGAAACTAAACCTGACAGAAAGGCAAACGTTCACTGTAAATCAGAAAATGCTGAGCAATGATTGCACACATCCACCACAGTCATCTGAAGTCTTGTCTTCACCTTTCCCTGTCTGACTGACTCTGCTGAACACTGACACGATGACTTCTTGACGCCTCACAAAGTGGTCGTTGGCGCTGTCATATCACCTCATGCATCTGGGAGGAACAACAATATGACAGCAGAGTGCTTAACAGTCACGGAGACTATGTGTGTGTTTGTCATGAGGTTAAGAAGAGTTGAAGCTTCCTGAGAATAAAAGAGTCTGGTTTTAATGATCTGTCATGTCTTTTAAAGACTGTTGGAAAGCATTAGTTTTACCGGCCAAAAACAGCCATACAAATGCTTTTTGTCTTTATATACTGCAAATCTGATTGTTTAATGTGTGCATCTATTCATATTTTGATTTTTGATGCACACCAAGGCAGGATGGTGTGCAACAATTTCAGTCACCAGAACTGCTCTGTCTCCAGCTGGAGGTTGTTGTATTTATTACCTCATGATTCATCATGTTCATGGGTAAGGCATATTAGGCAGCAATCATTTTATTTTCAATATTTTTGTTAGAAAAAAAACAATGGAAAACTGTATAGATTTGGAGGAGTTTGAAAAGGGTCAGATGTAATGGGTAGATGATGAGGTCAGTGACTTTCCAAAACTGAACTTCAAGGAAGAAACCAATGGGCCAACAGTCATCTTTGCATGTGGGGCCCCTCAGAAAGTACAAAGTGGCACCTGTGAATAATTACATAAAATAATCGAAGGCTCAGACAAGGATGAGGACAATCTCACACTGAGCGACTACAGATCAAAAATTTATATAGGGAGCAGCACTTTCATGATGTTTTCTAATTTATGAACCCACATGCAGAAACAAACAGACAGCTGGGAAAAAGTTTAGTTATTTTATTGGGTAGGTACAGGTTTTCAATTTGACAGGTCCAAGGGTTAAGTGGATAAGCGCTGGCGTCTCTGGACCACAAGAAGACAGGAATGTTGAGTTCAGGTCTGGCGGAAATGTCAGCTGCGACTGAAATGTCCGTTCTTACTTGTGAATGAATGCGTTCAGAACCGAGGGGAGAAGTACCTGTTTTCACCGGAGTCTAGTTCTTGCAGGTTGAGGAAACGGAGCGGGTTGAGAGGCTGCGGTGGAGGGCGGACAGGTAAGCTTTAGACCCAGTGGAGGTGGTGAGTGGGGACAGCTGCTGACCAGGAGATCCAAGGCGGATTGGTAACTGTAGGCATGTCAGTGGATCTCGGGCATCAGTGGGTTACTTCCACGACATCTCGAGAGGGAAGGAGCACTGAGTCTTACAGGTGCTCAGGTGTGAGTGATCCACAGCTTCACAAAGGTTCACCTGGAGAGGAGGTGCACACACATAGAATCACTAAGGATTTTCACAACAAGGTAAGCACAAGAGAACATTGCTGAGGCCTGATGTACCATTACTGGCTAACACTCTGGCCCTGAAGTGTCGGCAGCTCCCCACTAATATACTCCTCCACAGCTGATTAGATAAGCAACAGGTGTGCTTGGTCCAAGTACCACGGAAGGAAGGAAGACTAAGCCTCTGCCGCTCCCTCTGGTGGAGAAAAAAGGAACCAAAACAAAAGAACACCCCAACTCAAGATTGGGGTGTTCTTGAGCACAAGTGGAAGAAATCAGAAATCAGTAGCCAGTAGAAGTGAGAGGAATTTGCACAGATGCAACATGAAACAAGGGAGGAGCAGGGAACTCACGACAAGAAGTTATTATAAAAATGCTCTATATGTTAAATATAGAGCATTTGTAATTTAATGCTTTGAAATTGGGCCTCTGTCTCTTTAAGAAACTCTTGCTCTTTGTGAAACTCTGCCTTCAGGAAGCCATCACAGCCACTCCTCTATTAACTGTTTGGCGTTTTTACCAGCATTGCACTGAGAAGTAGCTTGTATAATGAGCTCAGGAGATGCAGAGGTGTTTGCTACTTGCTGCTTGCTAGTCTGAAGGAGCTCAGTGGGGGATTGCAGGGGAAGGCTGTGAGGCAGAAGCTTGGAAGCTGCAGCTCGGGGGAGGAGCTGCGTCTTGAAGGCGGAGCTAGGTCCACCCAGTTGTTTTTCGTAGCGGAATGGTTAGCATGGGAGATTAAAGAATTTCTCAAAAAAGCGTGAGAGCATCAAAGCAACGCTACAGGCATACTTGTGACGAGGAAATTAAATCATAATTTCAAAAAGTCAATTTTACATAGAGCTGGCCCTTGAATTCAGGCTATGATAAGAAGGTGACAGAATTTAAAGTGCACAAGAGATTTCTGAGTATGTGGTTAAACAGAGTCAGAGCAGTCAGGGTGGCCATGCTGGTTATAATGTTATGCCCACTCAGTGTTCTTCTCATAATACTTTTTGGATTTAAAAAATCCTTATGGTAATTGCAGTTTGCAGAACAGCCACATGGTGGCAATAATATCACATGTTTCTTTAAAGCCCTACACGGTTCATACGTCTTTAAAAATATTGGTTAAATGAATCCATAAGGTTAGTTTCAGTCCATATTTATCAATTTATAATTTTCTTCACCTAACACTTAGTTTTATTTAGATGAGTCTTTGACTATCCGGTAACATGGAGTTTTCTGAAAAGCCAACACCTGGACGTAAATGTTTAGGAGCAATCTGTCAGGTCTCCTTCAAAAAATCAATTAACTCAATTGTTTTTAATCCCTGAGATCAAATGACACGAAGGCACGCGACCGCACGTCTTTACGGGAGGGGGGATAAGCATTCACACACAAAAAATCAACCGCTTAATTGCAGGTTTAAAGAAAGGCTCCCCAGCACGCGCGCGCGCGGAGCGGGAGCTGCTCTTTTATTTCCACCTGTTTACAGTGCGCTTCCCGCTCTTTGATGTTGCTGTTTATCTGTCCGCGCGCAGCGAAACGAAAGAGAGCGAGAGAGAGAGAGAGAGAGAGCGCGAGCTTTTACGCACGGAGCGCTCGCGCGGAGCAGCCTCACATGACACCGCCGCAGCTCAGCTCAGAGCAGAGCAGGCTCCGGCTGGCCGCCTTCAGCCGCCGCTCAATGAATGGATTACCCGCTCATTCGCTTCACGTCACGGATGATTGTTCCCCCGTATCAGCCGGCCGTCGCTGCGATTCCACGGTCGCCTCGCCAGGACTTTGCGGACACTACCATGCGGAGGGCGGCGCTGGTCTGAGAGCGGCTGAAGATCGAGCGGACGCGCGGCTGGCCGTCTGGAGAGCTCTCCGCGAAGTCATGGTGTCCACCGCGCCGTGAGAACTTTCCCGCCCCCTCTCGCCCCCCCCTCCTGTTCTAGATGTTCATCAGCGGGCTCGTGCTTCCTCGGAAATTTCTCCCCCGTTAATTATGTTCACTTTTGCTGCTTTCTGCTACATGCTGTCTCTGGTTCTCTGTGTTTCCCTCATCTTCTTCGCAATATGGCACGTGAGTATCTTTCTGTCTTTTTTCTTGTCATGAGAAGTGCAGGTGTTCCTGCGGAAGTGTCCGTCATTTAGTCACTCCAGAGGCAGATGTTTTCTGTCTTTATGTGCTCCAGCGCAGGTGCGCTTCACCTTCTATATGCATTCAGCATTACATCACAGCAGTCCTCACGTATGGCCACTGTACTCTGACCCAGTTTGAGGTTCCTGCGGGGCTCGTGCCCTGTCTGCCAGATCGATTACGCAGCCTTCCTCAGAGATCAGTTAGGGAATCTTGTAGAGCTTCATCTCTCCATGCTCCTGCTCTGCCTCTTCTGCCTATAATCACGCCCGAGCTCCAGCATCACTCACTGGTATTGTGATATTTGAATAATCTCTTATTTATTTATTTTTTATTTATGTCTTTGGAGAGGGGGGGTACTCTTTGACCAATATCTCCATCATGCAGAATCTTATGTAAAGACAGATTTGGGTCAGAGTCAGCCTTTTGTGTGGAAAGCAACACCAGGCCCGATGCACTTGGGATGACCAATCCCCCAGCAGTCCCAGCTAATAGTTGGTGTGTGTATGCATGTGTGTGTGTTTTCAGACGGGGCTCCATGTGTCTGCTCACAGAGCTGAATTAACATTTAGTACGGGGAGGAGACGACCGTGACTGCACAGTTGGAGGTGATTATGCAGAAAACTGCAGAACAGACCAGACAGAGTCTACAACACCTTTTCGATTGCCTTCAAATGTCTAAAAAAGGGCTGAAACTAGAGCTGGGCGGATTGATCCAAAATATTGGTAATACCGATACCGATACTAGTGTGTGCAGGGGGGCAATACTGACGAAAAATATTATAATGCATTGTTTAATATATCAATGATGATATTCCACAGTTTCAGCTTTTTTCATACTGGACTTGTCCAATAAAATATATAACTTCAAAGCAGTTTTTTTTTTTTTACTTTCCTTCATATATACTCACAAGAATAAAAAATATATATTCACACATAAGTGTACACAAAATACAAAATTAGACAACACGTTTAGTGTGTCAAAGAAAATATAAAACAAGTAAATTAATAGAAATGTGAATTAAATTTGGCCAACAAAAAAACATCTGAAATCGGCTGCCAAGCGCAAATAAAAATACTTAACTACACAAATGAAACTGACTGCTGTGGTTCAGCAGAACATTATCTTTACAAGATCTTCCCTTTCAAGTATTTTTTTTAAGAACTCAATCATTATGTGCAAAACTATAAATCTCATGTTAATATAGATGAGAGAGCTTCCTTTTTTAAATTTTGAACACTGAACATCAAAATATGTCGCATAAAAAACATGCAAACACTTAGAGCTTGTGCTCCCTTCATAATCAGGAACTTTGTTCATTTTCATTTCTTCCATCTGTCACATACATCTCCACTGAAGCGATTGTCAGTGTTTTGAATTTTAGCTTTACTTTAGATACTTTAATCTCAGATTCCTAATTGAAAGTTTATTTTATTTTGACCTTGCAGTTGTTGTTTTTTAAAAAGATTGTTGTTTCTATGGGCTGCCAAGTGGCGCAGCTGGTAGAGCTGTTGCCTTGCAGCAAGAAGGTTCTGGGTTCAATTCCCGGCCCCAGTCTTTCTGCATGGAGTTTGCATGTTCTCCCTGTGCATGCGTGGGTTCTCTCCGGGTACTCCGGCTTCCTCCCACAGTCCAAAAACATGACTGTCAGGTTAATTGGCCTCTCCATATTCTCCGTGTGTGCATGTTTGTTTGCCCTGTGACAGACTGGCGACCTGTCCAGGGTGACCCCAGTAAGAAAATGGATGGATGTTGTTTCTATTTGCTCTCAAAGAACTTTTTGCACTTTTATTTAGGTAAAATTAATACAAGTCATGTTAATATGTTATTGAAGTAGAAACTATAGATATATGTACTGTATATATAAACACCTATAAACTTTGTCCACATTTTATCTAACTACAAAACCGCAAAAAGGTAAGAAATTTGATAATATACTTAAATAAGTATCAGTATCGGTATCGGCGATACGGACCCTTGGTGTTGGATTGATAGCAGAATATGCAGTATCACACATCTCTAGCTGAACCGGATCAAAACTTCGAGCATTATTCACATCGCACATTTATTTAGCTTTCTGCTGGAGATGCCAGCGAGAACAGATAGATCCTGCAGACGCAGCGCATCATAAGTGGGGCTCCATACTGCGAGGAAACAGAATTAGGAAGAGGCCGTGCAGAGCCAAGTGAGCACGTTAACACCAGCCACCTGCCAAAATATTCCCACTGTTTCACTCCTATCAGTCACTTTGGCAGGAAACTTTTAAGATCTCATCTGGTTTCAAAGACCCGAGCTAAAGGGAAAGGGAAAGGTAAAAAAACCCAAACCAACTTCTGCTCCCGTTTGGCCTTCTGGACGGAGATGTAAGGGCAGCAATGCTTTGCTAAAAAGAGCAAGTATGCTGAGTCAAAGTGCCCAGGGCACAATGAAGCTATAAATATAACGAGGGAGTGTAAATTAATACTAGAAGAACCAGAGGATAGAGGAGAACATGCAAAAGAAAAGTTAATAGGAACAAGTAAAATGAACAGTCCTGACTGAAGCCCATTACAAGTTCTTTCAGCTGCTAATCTGAGAGGAAAGTGTCTGAAGAGGAAGAGGAAGACAAATGGCTTGACAGAGATGGGCGTCTATCAGATGGATCACATAAATCAAGCGCTGCAGGCCAACTGTAATTAACTGCGTGGATCGTTGTGATCTGTGGCTTCGCTGTTAATACTTGGCTGGAGATCTCTGACGATATTTGCTGCCACAGGAAAAGCTTGTAACGAATGGAAGGTTTTTGTGTTCACATTTCCTAAAATACGGAAGTGCTTAAATGCCAAAACTAGGAAATAAATACGGAAGCAGTATCTCATTAAAATTAGAAACTTTCTTGTTTTAATAAGACAATATATGTCTTTATATGTTACTAAAACCTAAATTTGTTCTGATGTAATTGAGAAAGGGCGTAAGAGTTAAACGGCAACACCTTGCTCACTTAAGTTTCTTATATCTCGTCATAACGAGTAACAGCTCCTGAATTTATTTCCTGCTCTGACAGTTAAACTTCTGTACTGATATCTAGTAGTATTTTAGCTAACATCGTAAGCAAAAAGCACAATCAGCCTCCAATAAATGGAATAGAATCTATTGTTTTAGAATTAGCCAGTGTTTATTGTTGTCATCATTTATGTTGTTTTGTGATTGTTTAAAGTCTACCTGCTGTGATGTCATTAAGTTATTATGCCTTTGTGGTCAGTTCAGGACTTCGGTTGTTTTACCTGTGTCTTTGTTTTATGTCAGCATGAGGTTTTTCTTTTGTATTTTTAAGTTCCCAAATTGTTATCTTGATTCTTTTTTTTTCCTGGGTCTGTGTTCATGTATTTTGTAGCGAGGTTTTAATTACGTTTTGGGATTTTGTAACTTTTCCAGTCAACACTTCGGTGCTGTTGTTTATTCCGCTCCTTTGCTACTTTGTTCCCACAAGTCACAACCAGTTCTTAATATTTTATGTCAACCTACTAAGTAGCATAAGTATGCCCTATGCATACTTTCACTTATGTGTCTGCTTCTCTTTGCCAAAAAACCTCAAATTATGGAGAAAAAATTTTATCTGTGTTTTAATTTTGTTTTGTTTTTGTTGTTGCATATTTAGAAAATGTTGGATTAGAAAGATTCCCAAAATTGTTGCAGTTTTGAGTAGTTCATTCTAGGCAGAAACCTATCAGTGACTGCTTGAGTATTGGGGGTGTAGGAAGGCAATGCTGGAGCAGTGTTTATCTGAGACACCATCTCTTCAAAAGCCATGGTTAACGAAAGGCAGGAAGGCAGTACTGTGAGGGAGAACTTACACACAAACTATTCCAATTCCAATAGTACATATTTAAAAGGTAGTGAAAACAGAGTCAGGATGAAGTGAGGCCAAGAAGCACAAACTGCTTTAGTCAGTTTTGTATTTCAGTCATATTTCTCCAGAAATTATTTTGTATCTTAACTCTCGTAGGTAATTATATTGTGGGAGCTGGAGTTATTATGTTTATTATGAAATCCACCTACCCAGCCAGAATACCTAGGTGGGCCCCACATGGGGAAAAGAGGACCCATGTTGGCTGTGGTCCTACATGGGCAAACCCATGTGGGGCCACCAAGGAAACCGCAGACAAACCCATGTGGGACCCGTATTGTCTGCCCTCCTTTTCCCCATATGGGGCCCACCTTTTCTGGCTGGGTATAGTTATAAACTGTCAAACAGGGTGGGCAATTTGGACTTGAGGTTTTATCACGATATTTTGTGTTACTACTGTGATAATGATTAAAGTGACAATAAGAAGTATTTGTATATTTACTTCTTTTTTAGGTAACTACAGGCTGAGACTACATGTCCCATCATTCATAGCCCCACAAACACAAATGCTTTTCTTGCTAAACTTCCCATTTTTAATATCCTTCTTTTTGACACCAGTAACATAACAAAGTGTGATTTGCATAAATAAACCACACACAGTAGCTGCATTTAATCATATTTAAAAAACTTATTGGTACTCTTATTGGTCAAACGGTTAGTAAAACTAACAATCCTGACAATGCGAATGGTCTTAGAAGGTTTTAAGGATCAACAATGACAATTTATCCTGAAAACAGTAAATCAAATTCTTGCCATGGTAAGAAATTTATCACGATAAACCATTAACAATACAATAAATGCCCACATGTAAAACAGAAACAACCCTGCTACATACCAGTGAAAACCCTTCCTGTGACATGGAACCAGTGCTGAACTGAACTGAAATGTAAAGGTGGGCATTTCTGCCTCTGTGGGGGGAAAACAGCTAAATCTCCCAGCTATTACGAGCTCATTTGGCATCTCAGCTGGATGCATCGGTCCATTAGGAGTAGTGACTGTCATAATAAAAAGCACGCCTGGGGACGTAGTGACACTTTGAATGTTACACTTCCAACCAGATGTGGAATCAATCTGCTCCTTCTAGGAAAATAAGACACGACAACTCCCAACGAGAGCACAGACATTAGAGATTATGGTGGCATTTTAATTAACAGGCGAGGTGAACTGCGACCTCTGCTGAGCGTCGCAGTCGAGAGCTTCCACAATCTCGCTCGACTCCAGAGATTTTCGTCCCGTGTGAAAAAAGCAGCCCGTAGCGTGCTGTTCAGTGTCATTAATCCCCAGACAACCCCCAATGAATCTCAGATAGACAGACTTGCATCATCCACAGTTACACATTTTATTAGTGTGGTCATTTAAAATAAACGCACTGAAAATTTCAAAATAAAAGCCTTCAGATTTTTCACATCAGGTAATTGCTCTTTTTGGGCTTTCTTCTAACTGGTTTAACCCAACCATTCTTACACATTGGATTAGCGTGGCCATTTAAAATGAAGCTAGCTGAAAATTTCAAAATAAAAGCCTGAGCATTCGTGAGCGCAACTAATATCAGCCTTTATTATCTTTTGCTGTCAGGTTAGTATATTAGCATTAGACTTTTCCCTAGAAAAGCTTTTTCCTGTTTGTCTTACTTATGATCCATGTTTCGTATACTAAATGGAGGAAGTCAAATAGAGACATCATGCTTTTCATACCCCACATGCCAGTGACAGCATTTAGGCTAACATTAGCATTTTGGCTAATTGTAGCTTACACACTAATTTCAACATACAGAATGGCATAAGTCCATGTTACTCAACATGCTTGTGACTTTGGAAGTCCTTCATTGAAAACCTTGAATCGCTCTTAGTCTGATCCCTCTCCAATGGGAACCTGCCCCGGAAAGTCCCACTCCTGGCTGAACCCCAAGACAAAATCTCCCTCTGGTTCATAAGGATACGCAAACCACTCCACCACGTTACATGGCGATTCTGCGGAGGGGTCACCAGCAGATCGCGATGGATGTTTAATCCAAGGGATCCCCCATCCTGAGCAAGCACAAGGCAACAGTGGAGAGGAAAACTCCCTTTAACAGGAGAAACCTCCAGCAGAACCAGGCTCAGGATGAGCAGCCATCTGCCGAGGCTGGCTGGTTTCATGAGGGCAAAAATTAAAAAAAACAACACACAAACACAATAATATCAGCAAACCTCTGAAAGAAGAAAGAGAGATCTACTTACAATATTAGTTGACATTGTACATGTTAAAAAAAGGGAGATATAGGGAAGTAGTGCTCAGTCTATAAGATAGATATGGACAGAAAATAGTGGCCAGACTGTTGCAGGCTGACTGGTTACCTCTCACTGAAGTCAGGCCTGAAAGTATAGAATGTGTCAAAAACATAAAACTTCAACACCTGTTAAAGAACTTAAAGAATTGTTAGTTATCTACAAAGTCTGGCTGCTGTGCTCCCCTATCCTGGACAGAAAATCTTTAATGTTGATTAATAAATAAATATGCATTCAAACAAGTTATTGCTCTCAGACAGTTTATGCATGTATTTTAAAATATAAATGTAAAATATATGTAAAAATATAACTTAAATTCACAATATAGAATTGTACATGTTGCCATGTACAATTCTATACATGGAATTGTACATGTATAGAATTATACACAGAGCAACACAGGGCAACCATGCAGCACATAGTAACATCTAAGGAGAATTTGGTCGGGCCAATCAATCCAACAGTCATGTTTTTACTGTGGATTTTCAACAGCTTGTACTCTCACAGGTACAGAAATTGAAATGACACATTAGAAATACTTTGGTGACCAATTGCTATCTTTTCCCTTGAATATTCAAAATGTTGTAAATAATAATAATTCAATCTGGAGAGACTCACACAGAGAAAGGAAGATCAGTTAGAAAGATTTATTGGACAATGTACTTTTGGCGCTTGGGCGCCGGCAGAAGACATCGAGCTGAGCCTCCTCGCGAGCTTAGGTCAGCTCGGGGCAGGACTCAGGGTAGTCTTCCCCCGTGCCCGGACACTGGTGGTGGAGCGGAGCCGGGGAAGAGGTAACCCATGGTTTCTGGCAGGATGAGGGTGGAGGTGGGTCAACGCGCGGCTGGACAGCTGATGAACCCGGCTTGGCTTGCTCTTTTGAATGATGTTCTTGCGGTGTGATTGGCTGGAGTAGCTGTGCCCCGGCATAGGATGATTGGGACGTAGGCGTGGTGGTGGGCGACGCTGCCGTGCTGAGTGAGATCTGCCAGCTTGAATTTACGTTAAAAGCTTCCATTAGTAATAATAAGCATTGAAATTGAGCTATTATTGTTTAAGAATTAAGTTTTGTTTGTCTTTTAAAGTGAAAAAAACAACTTCTACTCAGCCAGCATACCTACGTGGGCCCCATATGGGGAAAAGAAGGGCAGACAATATGGTGAATTACTCATGTTTTAGTGGCAGCTCAATCCATCAACCTTCCACTCAGAGTTTTTGTTGCCACTGTTTTTGGCTCTGACTGAAATCAGTATATCGTAAAGTTGCTTTTGTTAAATGTTGATTCTTTTGAAGTAAATCAAATGACAACAGTCACCATGTTTGACATCGTCGATGATCTAAGACCTGCAGAGAAAGTCTATTTTAACAAACAAATTTTAAAAAACGATTTTGTAATGTATCACTAATGTGGCTGTGAAAATGGCTTCCTGGCAGAAATAACAGTGGCTACTGTTGCTGTGGCAGGTTTGGCAAACCATGGATCCAGATGTTAATTAACCTCTGCCAGCTCCTCATCCATCACTGGCTCCATCCCTCCATGTTTCCATTGTCTCCATTGTTTCCCGGCTCAATGCAGTGACCTGAGGATTACGCCCTGCCTCCTTTTCCTCCACTGCCATTTTTCTCTCTTCGCTCCTATTTCACCTGCCGCTTCTGCAGCTCCTTAGACTTAAATATTAAATTACAATCAGCATCCAGCTGCAGAATTGAGCAGGTTAAAAAGATTTACTCCTTCATCCTGATTGTACATCTGGATGTAATCACGCTACCGAAGTGACGTTCACGAACCATCCGGTTATTTTGAATGGCCCTTTCCTCTGACAGGACTCAGTTAGTGAGTCATTCTTTTTTTTTTTTTTTACAACTTTGCTTGCTTACACACTGCAGTAGTGCTTATTATTTGATTTGATTTAAACATATATTTAAATAAAAAGAAGACAAAGCTGGGCGTTTCAGTGACGTGTCATGGCGGCGCTGTGTGCTGCCTGGATGCTAACCTGACACAAGACGCTCACGGCGGACTTTCTTCTCTCTTGGTTCACATTCACAGTTGAGTTTGTTCACTGTTAGTGCGTTGCTTTACCTGTTGTATTTAATGCTATGAAGAGGATTTTTGTTCCTGCCAAATCAACTCAAGTCTTCTTTTTCCCTCTAACGTTTGTTACATTTTCCCTTTATTTTGTTTCAGTGTTACTAATGGAACTAAAATGTTAAGACGCACGACACTTATCAAAACTACAAGGATTTTTTTAGATTTAGAAATGTAGAAATTTTATGAAAATATATGCATATTTTCTTGATATCCCAGCCAGCATACTAGGTGGGCCCTATATGGGGAAAAGGAGAGCAGACAATATGGTTCCCACAAGGGTTTGCCCATGCCCACTTCCATGTAGGCAGTAGCCTACATGGACAAATCCATGTGGGATCCATATTGTTTGCCCTCCTTTTCCCGATATGGGCCCACCTAGTATGCTGGCTGGATATGGATGATTCAATGTTTTTTTTGTTTTTTTTTACATTACCCACAAAAGTAATTAAAATAAGATTATATTATGGCGAAGATGGCTTGTTCTAAAAATATCAATTGACAAGGTGTAGCCTTGCCACAGTTCTAAGCTTAAAATCATATCTGACTAACCAACTTTCACCTGCAGAAGAAACGGCTTCCATCTGTTATGGTGGGGAGACAGTAGAACAATATTAATATGGGGGTTGAGCAGAAACTAACAGACCACAAAGTGAACCATTCAGACCAGCTTGAAAGCAATCTATTGAAAATATTTAGAAAGAGTAGAAATTTTAAAAATACTCATGAATTGGACGTTTGCTGATGAAACCTGTCCATGAACCAGTCCTCTAAAAGAGTGAAGACGTCCGTTGAATAGCAGACAAGAGTTATTGTTCTTATTTCAAGGTTTCCTTCAACCAATGATAAAATAATCCATGTAAACTTTTTATCAAACCACTTTTCAATGTTTTAAGCATTCGAAAAAAATTTAGAGTGGAAAGAAAAAGAACAAAAAAAAGAAAGATTATGACAAGGTCAAACGTTTGGCTGTTTTCGACCAACGGCTTTAATGTTCCTGATGAACTAATATTTAAAGTGTTTAGGAATATTTCTGAAAAACATATAAAAACAGGTCTGAGAAAAATCTCAGCCTCTCCGTACATTACCTCACACAAGCAAAGCATTTTCTTTTCCATGTGCATCATAATTTTCCATAATATGCTATGAATATGAGCATTCACCATCTGGCTGCAAATGAGAAACATTTTCAAATAAATGTGTTTCTCTGACCTCAAAAAAATGTGTGTTTTATTTGTATTGTTCATTAATATTTCAACTTTGCTAAAAAAAACCAAAATAATACTTTTTCGAATTGAAAATGGGATCTGAACATAAGTTGCCTCCTTGTTGTACAACAGACAGAATCATGAGCAACATTTACTGGATAAACAGACTCAAATCTGTAAAGTGCCGAGTATCCGCGGGCGATGACAGCGGTTTTATTTTTTTATGTTTTATTTTTGCCCATCCAGTCTTGTTTTTCTGGGAATGTTGATTCCAACATGCTGCTTTGAAGGAGCGAGTGGTTTGCAGAAATAACTAACAAACTGGCACACGGCTCCTCTTGGCATGACCAATTCTGCATAAGCAGTTCGTTTCAGTGCAGACTGTGGCTGCTAGCAGGCTGTCACTTTCACATTGTGCGTATGTGTGCGTGTGTGTGCGTTTGTTTGTAATACCTTGTGGGGACCATTTTCCTGGTACCACGTTATGGGGACCCAGTGCTACTTGGGGGGACCAAAGCCTGGTCCCCACAAGGGAAGGGAAAACATTGTTTTTGGGTCAGGGGTTAGATTTAGGACTAAGGTGGGAATTGAGTTTTGGTTACGGTTAAGGTTAGGGTTAGGTATGTAATGGTTAGGATAAGGATAAGGTTTAGGCTGTAGAAATGAATGGAAGTCAATGGAAAGTCCCCACAAAGATAGCCATGCAAACGGGTGTGTGTGTGTTTTATGTCTTTCCCAGTGCACCCATGTAGATTTGTGGATGAATTACACAATCGCTTCTGATCAGTCTCACGTTTGTTTAAATGAGGATATTCAAATTAAACTCAACGTTCAACATAATCATTGACTTTAATCACAAAACGAACCTTTAATTTGCATGATTTTCACAGCAAGACCAAAGATCCCCTATTAAGACTTTATTATTGTAATTTCTTTTTTTTTCTTAATATAGCGGTACTACCTTATACGTTATGCCAAATAGTAAAACAGTTTTTATCTGATGAAAATCCAGATGACTGCATGGAGTCGCATCTGTTGAGTCTGTTTGGAGGTTTAAGAAACCGATTCTAGGAGGGGCTTTTCATCGTAATAATTAGTAAATAGAGTTAATGGCAGTAGAGGTGCCTATAATGGTTTTATCTAGTTAAGAAATGTGGCTAAACATGAGACCTTTGATACATTCTCTCTGTGTTTTGTGATGCACAAAGAAGACATCAGGAAGTAGTAGAAAGACGATGTCTGATTTTTTGGTGGTTTTTTGGACAATGTGTAACTGGCGCCACAGGATCACACAGATCATAAAAAGTTGTGTGTCATTCTAAAGTGTTGAATCCATAACTCTTCTACAATTTTCCCAAAATGCTGCATATGTAGCTGCTCCTAAATAGCTTGTGGCTCCATTGCCTCAATAAGACGTCGACCTCTCCTCTGATGGCTGATGAATGCTAGCACCATCATCTCATGTTAACCATGAAAGCATCTCATGTAGCCATTTTCATCAGTCACTGACATGATTTATCACGTGACCAAACTTATTCCAGTGTGATTTTTGGAGAAATGTAATGCAAAATTTTATTTATTTTTTTTTACCCGCCACAGAATAACAAATATTTGCACACATTTCTAATGAAAATGCAATTATTTTCTTCTTATGGTTCCAACCCCTTTAGAATCTTTCCAAACCCATCACCAGAACCAAATTCATCCAGATCAGAAGGACTTTCCAGGAACTTTCGAGAAACTCAGCTTGCAGCTTAGTGGTTATCGTGTATAACAGTCACATCCTGATTGACAGAAAGGACTGAAAGACACCGACTGAAGCCTTGATACAGAACATCCAGTGTATGTTGTGTATTTCCTTCATGTGCAGCAGAATGTGTAGGCCAGACAAACGCATGTTTCTGCTCTGCTTTCATCTGCCTCTGCAGAAGAGTGTGTTCCTGTACATTCACAAACACTTTCTGTTTGGATTGATGAACACTTTAAAGCTGTGTGTCTGGGTGTGTGTTTGCGTGTGTGTATTGGTCGCCCATGAGGATCAGCCTGGGGGGGGAAGCTAACACGCTGTAACCGAGCCAAGCAATGATGCAGGATCACTATTAGGATCCGCTGGGAAATAAGACGTAAAGAGCCATGCTGCAGCGTGGGTGCGAATCCGGGGAAAGAAGCCAATGCTGGTGTGGAACTGTCTTCTCCCTGAACACATGCCACCGCTTCTGCTACTCTCACATACCTCCGAATGCATAGAGAACTTTCTGTGGCACGCATCTGCTCATCTTAAGTTTTCTTCTTCTGAACACACACACACACGAACACCCCAGTTGAAGTACTTGTGTGAAACATAGCGAGTGACACACTCGTATCATTCCCATCACGCACACACAAACAGTCCTCTCCTGAGGCTCTGCTCGTCTGGCCCGAACATCTGCTTTTACAGTACCGTCACATCTGCTGCTGCCAGGGTGACACCGACGGATGTGATGCATTTGTTGATCTGTCGTCACTGGATACATGAGCTCAGCGTGGTGGCGGGTGGACACCAATCTGACATGGTCTTATTCTCTAAATCTGTTATATGCAAGTTTTAATCAAGTTGAGCTTTAACTGGTTCTACAGCTTCTGAACGCTGTAGAACCGTTCTACAGCGTTCTAGCACTATAGAACCTGCACTAGGAGGGTTCTATTGCGCCCCCTGGAAACGGCACAGCACCTCCATAATTCCCCCATTTTCTTTTTCATCTAAGTTAACATTCATTAATATGTGGTTGTTGTGAAAATTTACTCACAAAACACTACCAATAGTATTGAGTAATAAAATAAAATCCCGTCCCGCATAAAGGAAATGAACTTGTATGCCTATTGTCATTTCCAGTAAACAATTAAAAATATTAATCAATCATCCCTGATTTCCTTCAATTTGGGAGATCAGTGATCAGCCGATTGACTGCACAGCTGTTGCCTTGCAGCAAGAAGGTTCTGGGTTTGAGTCCCGGCCCCGGTCTTTCTGCGTGGAGTTTGCATGTTCTCCCTGTGCATGGTGGGTTCTCTCTGGGTACTCCGGCTTCCTCCCACAGTCCAAAAACATGACTGTCAGGTTAATTGGCCTCTCCAAATTCTCCCCTAGGTGTCAGTGTGTGTGTGCATGGTTGTTTGTCCTGTCTGTCTCTGTGTTGCCGTGGACAGACTGGCGACCTATCCAGGGTGACCCCGCCTCTTGCCTGGATGGATGGATGGATGATCAGCTGATATTTACATGTGAACATGATCTTATCCATCGGTCTTCTCCACCTTGGCAAAAATCTAAAAATCTGCCACTGTCCTCTTCTGCTCTGCCTTTAGAAAGGTTTGACTGACACACCGGTCCATCAGGTCGCACTTCGCAATAGTCACCTGACTGTTGCCAACTTAGCCAGTATCTTGCTATATTTAAAAATAAAATCACCTTTATCCAAAAATTGGAATCAGCAGCTCAGTAAGAAAAGATTTTTAAAGATTGGTAATCGGCGATCGGTCAGGAAACTGAAGTCGGTGCATCCCTATTAGAAAAGAACATGTGATGTGAAAAATGTATCACTTTCTACCAGCACAATTTCCAGTGATGAAAAGGAAACCTTGGATAAAACAGGAAAGGTTACAACACCTGTTTGTCAGATTTCTTTTTGACAAAAATCTGGAAAAGTATTCTGGTTCATCACATAAGATCCCAGTAAAATCCATCAAAGTTTGTGATTGTGAAGTGACTAAATGTGGAAGCTCTAAAGTCTTGCTAGATGTTTAATATACGGACTTGGGAACACTGCAAAACAAAACAAATGAACTCGGGTTCAATAAGCCGGGACAGTGAGATGAAATTTTAAAGCAGCAGCATTAGCATTAGCATTTTCATTCTGAAGGCTCCGTCATGGAGCAGGGCGTTGAGTTCAGACCTGACATCACAGCTGAATTAGGAAACTTAGTTTCTCACAAAGGGAGAAACTAAACTAAGGGCGTTACCTTGAGTCAGATGTATCCACTGCTGTTTTCGCTGGAGAATGACTCGAACTACAGCATGCGACCGTCGTCATGGCCACATGATGGAAATGCCAGTAGTGAAATAATTTTTATTTTAATATTTTTTTAAAAGGCTGAACATAAAAGAGCAGTGTGATGTTTTAAAACAGCCAGGGCGTCTGCAACCTGTGGCTCCGGAACCAGACGTGGCTCTTTAGACTTTCCACAATGGCTCTTAACAACTTTAGATAAAGATGAAAAAGAATCAGGTCAAGTTTTAAATATAGATAATATAATGACAGATACCATCTTTTCAGTTAATTTCTACAATATTTCCACTAAGAATGACATTAAAAGTACTAGTAATGTGCTTTTCCATCTGTTTTTCTTGTGATTTGGTTAGAATATGTTTTTTTTTTTTTTCACTTTTTATGATTTCCTGTACTACAGCAAAAATGATAAATCAAGATCAAATTTGTAACTTTATTTTTAAGTCCTAAAAATATTGAAAGAAGATGTTTTTGTTTTTGTGACAGAAAATTTCCGATAGTAAACTAAATTATAAGCTGACTTTTTTTTTAATAGTCGTGTGACATTTGTGTTTCTGAGCGAGTTTCATTTAGCTTTGCCTGAGAGTAAAAATGTCTCTTCAGGTGATAGTTTTAGTTTTTTTTCTAAAAACTAAAAAACCATGGCACACGCCACATGGAGTTTCATTCATTAGCCCGGCTGTTGGTCCAGAATGAATGAATTTGGGAATGAATCCTGAATGACGTTCTTCCCTCTGAGAATCATTCTTTGCTGCCTCATCGCATCTCCCATTATTAGATCACTCACCTCGGCTTCCTTCCTTCCTTCTCCCTCAGATAACGGCTTTTGACGAGCTCCAGGCTGACTTTAAGGTGCCGATCGATCAAGGCAATCCACTCCATGCGGTAGGTGTTCACTCTTTTGTCATTTTTACTCACGTTTCATCGCAGCGTTTCTGAGTTGAGGTGTGCTGGCTATGCCTTTGGGTGACAAATTATTTTGTGACATCTTTTTCAAAAAGTTGCAGTCAAAGTTGGACATTTTTTCAAACTTGACATATGGACTTAAAAGGGTTATGTTTGGCCCCAACTTCCCCAGGCAAAGAAAAACAGGACTTTAACGTAGTTAATATTTAAAGTTCAAATAAAATTTTTATGCACCGTCTTGTAAAAGCAAATCAAATTCTGTCCTGAGTGAATTGTCAAAGTGAAAATGAAGAATTCCATATAGATCATTCAAGCTTACATGAAATCTATGTACAATTTAAGCAAATCATACAGAACACCTCAAAATGGCTTTTGCCAAAGAAAGGGGCAAATATTAGCATTTAGCGCCACACATCTTACAGGCTGGACTTTCAAGAGACGTTGTGAAACAGGAAGTAAGTTACATTAGAAGTTAACCGAAATTGTTAGGGTGATTAGTCAGATTTGAGGAAATGTTGCAATTATTTGTGAAAATTGCAAGTCAGCTCAAAATTTGCGAATTCTTAGTGACCAAATGCGACCGTAGCATCCCAATTTCCTAGGAGGAGCTGGATATCCGATCACTCTACTTATTAGAATTAGCAAAGTTCATTTAAGTTGCTAGGTTAGTACAGACCCAGCTCTATGGTTCCAGTCAGAGACCTGTTAGAACCATCTGCCTGGTTAATCTATCCTTAAACCAGTTTTATTTGAGATCATTGACCTTTTGGAAAACCCAGCTGGATTTGAGTGCCAACCTTCTAACTGCTGACTTGAGATGAGGTTTGAGATGATCTTCCGTTATTAGTAGCAAAGCAAACAAATCTACACCCACCATGATTGACAGTTGGTGCAACGTTCTTTCATCTTGACCAGGGGTGCCCAAAGTGGGTCCTGGAGGGCCGGCATCCTGCATGTTTTAGTTCTCTCCCTAGTGCAAGTCAATGTTCTTCCTAGACCTTCTAATGAGTCATCATTTGATCCAGGTGCGTTAAACCAGGGAGAAAACTAAAACATGCAGGATGCCGGCCCTCCAGGACCCACTTTGGGCACCCCTGATCTTGACTCTTCCAAACACGTTTCTTGTCATTGTGGTGAAACATCTCAGACTTTGTCTTGCCTGAAATTTACAGCTTTCTTAATGTTTTTTCCTACGTAACGCTTAAAAACACGGACTAGTACTGAAAGCTGTTTAAATCAAGCAGTTTAAATGATGCCTACAAATTCTGCCAAGAGTGATCAAGTATCTGTGAAATCCACAACCGGATGCCATTCACATCCTCTTGCAAATCACACGAGCAAGTTGTTCGACAAACCTTTCAAAAGTTTGCTTTTTCCTTTTTAAAATGGTCAAGAAAAAAAATGCAGAGAGGTTACAGTTAGGAACGTAAAGCAAGGCCGGCTTGCTCCGACAAGCTTCCCCTAATAAAGTTGTTTAGGATTCTGCATCCTAAATTCTTCTCCTTTGATTCTTACGGGCTTTTTACTAACTCAATAATGCATCACAAAGCACCAGCAGTTGGTCTGAAGGTGACTTTGACTTAAGAGGTCTGCAAAGTACAGTTTCTGTGGCGTAATGACTTCTAGATGTCTTTGGGGATGAGCGGAAAAAGGAGGACAGAAACATTAGAGAGGCAGTAAAACTGACGGGGGGGGGAAAAATGGCAACTTGGGTGAACATTAAATTGATGAACGAAAACAGGTAGACAGGCAGAGGAAGACCTGGCTGAAGAAGGATTTTTTTTTTTGAAGAGGTGTAACTAAATTAGTCAGCTTGAAAGGTATTTCAAAAGTCTGACGGTGGTGCATTAGACAGATTTCCCCCCACTCAGAAGCACTTTCATATTTTGTCATATTTGCATATCATTATGCAATAGAGAACGCATCAAACGAATCCAGCAGGGGAAACAGGTACAAAAGGTTTCATCTAATTTTCCCGTGCTTGAACATTTCTATCCCTCCATCGCTCAAGATTCCCGAGCCCCTCCTCTTCCCGTTCCTCGCCACCGCTGTCGGATGAAGACGTAGCCCTTAACTTCCTGGCCCCGAAAGACGTTTTCATGAAGTTGCTGCTAATTGGAATTTTAATTCAAGCTTAACTTCTGTTTTATTTCCTTCCCAATGTTTATACAGCCAAACGCATACGAACGAAACAAATGAGGATGATACAATCCTGCCTGAAAAACATACAACAACTCGCTCTTCATGTGAGTTGTTGTATGCTGAAATATAAAATACACCTTTTGATGGCTTTTTAAAAAAATATATAAATGATTTCTTTCAGTAAGCATGTTTCATCTGTCTGTCAGGTGGTACCGATGAAATGTCTCTTTAGCTGTTAGTGTTGGAAGGAGACTCAAGGTTAGCTTGTTCAACATCATTTACGTCTTTGAAAATAACGTCAGAGGAACAAAGAATAGATCTTAATTCTGTCCGTGATTTAGTGAACACCAACTGACTCTAATGGACATAACAAACAAAAACACTATGTTAATGGTTTTGGAATCCAGACAAGCAACACCTTTAAAAGGTATATTATTTTCTAAGTGAGTGCAGAATTTGCACTAGCCTAAGTAATGCAATGACAGTGACAGCGGGGGGAAGCGGTTGGGTTGTCCCGTCAGACCGTCAGTTCCCAAAACCACACACACACACAAAAAACTCATAAAGAGTTTTGACTCTATTGACTCTTGAGAAACTCTGCCTCATCTGTGCCTCATCAACATCATCATTCACTGACCCCCAGTCTGTGATTTTACAAGGTCTACCCACTTTATAGCTCAGTAGCTGTTGTTCCCAAAAGCTTCCACCAACAGCTGACCATGGAATATTCAGTAGCATAGAGATTTTGTGAAAAAACTGCACAGATGGCGTTTTATCCTGGAACCATGCTGGAATTCAATGAGTGCTCGAAAGCCACTTTCTGATGGTGAACGCAGCCTTCATGTCTGGATTCTAAAAACCTGGAGCTGGGAATAAACCGATCCACTTTTTCACTTTTGATATAGATATCTGAGGTTTAGTATCGGCCGATACAGAAAAACAGATGAATTAGCTTAAGTCATTTCTTTTTTTAAAACTCTGACATAAAAAAATGATCAGATAAAACTGTACCAGTACAGCACAGTTAAATACACCAATATCTTCACGAACTTTGTCAAACATGTAAAAACAACTTCAATTATTTCAGTTGGTGCAATTAGGAGGATAACAGCCAATGGAAAATAAATAATAGAGGAACTAATTAAAACAAGTTGACTACCTTTGGTCAAACATGTAAAAACAAACTGCAACAAAACTTCTTTCAAATGGTTCAGAAAGTGCAATTAGGAATTTTTATATATCCATCTATCCATCCATTTTCTATACACCATTGTCCCTACTGACGTTGGGAGGGGTGCTGGTGCCTATCTCCAGCTAACGTTTCGGGCAAGAGGTGAGGTCACCCTGGACAGGTCTTCAGTCTGTCATAGTGCAACACAGAGACAGACAGGACAAACAACCATGCACACACACACTCACACCTAGGGAGAATTTAGAGAGGCCAATTAACCTGACAGTCATGTTTTTGGACTGTGAGAGGAAGTCGGAGTACCCGGAGAGAACCCACGCATGCACAGGGAGAACATGTAAACTCCATGCAGAAAGACCCCAGGCAGGGAATCGAACCCAGAACCTTCTTGCTGCAAGGCAGCAGCTCTACCAACTGCGCCACTGTGCAGTTTTAATATAATGTAAAGTAATTAATAAAGCATGATGTCATTCAGAGCACAAAGCGTAGAATTAGATATGCCCTTATGGATTGGGCACATTGTTACCAATACCTAATCCTGAAAGTTTTTTAATATCAGAACTGATACAGATATTAATATGGGATCAGTGCAGCTCTAGTAATCAAGATACATCATTCTTTACATTGAAATGTTTTTCCCGGTGTAAGTTTGGAACATCTCTGTGGGGCCAGCACCCAGTCACAACTGCTCACTGCGTGTCCTTTGATGGATTCATGGCTGTCCTGCCAGCTTATCTTCCAGTCTTTTACGGGAAATTGATTTCACAGCTGTTAACATCGATGGACATCCACCAATGCTTCGTCATCAGGGCTTCATTGTCCAAGCCGGTATGAGGCAGTTCTGCTAAATTTGCTCTTAAATTGCTCTGCGTGGATAAATGAAGGTCGATCTAATGTCTCCACCTCGTCTACGCTCTTCACGCTAGTTTGGAGATCAATAACTGAGCAGCATTTTGAAAGTCATTCAGCCTAACTGCCCCCACATAACAAACAGAAATGGCCAAAAACTGGATGTCAATGAAAATCTTTAGCCTAGATCCATTGTACCGTTAGGACAGGATCCACACCACGGCCTGTCTAGATTCAGCAATGCAAAGTCCAACGGAACTCATTCAAATTCAGCTTCTGACGGCACAAAGTTCTGCCATTGGAACAAGTTCTGTCAACTGTAGCTGCGTTTCCATTACAAATGAGCACAAAGCTGCGTAGTTAAGCCGCTAATGTTGGGAAAAAAACACAATGTCATAATTGTGTTGTTTCCATTAAATAAGAAATGCGATTAAAATCATATGTGAATTGGCTTCTTCGTGATCCTCCCACTGCTTCCTGTTATCTTCTTCTTTGTGATTTTTGCCAGTACCCAACCAGCATACTTAGGTGGGCCCCACATGGGTTTGTCCGCAGTTTCCATGGTGGCCCCACACGGGTTTGCCCATGTAGGGCCAGCGTCATGTAGGGCCCATGGAGGCGGTGGCTCTACATGGGCAAACCCGTGTGGGGCCACGTGTCTGCCCTCCTTTTCCCCATATGGGGCCCACCTAGGCTTGCTGGCTGGGTCACGTCATTATCAGCCACTTATCTTTGGGTAAAGACGCTCAGCTCTCATCAGTCCTTATTATCTGTTCTGTTTAACCAGGCAGCGCCATCATATGGTCTCTTACTATATGATGTAAGAGAACCTTTTTTGACATTTCTATTGAGTTAGTCGAGCTTTGATTTCACTGTTTTGTTTTTAGACATTTAATTTGCTGCTCTGCTGTGCACATCTCAATAGATGTGACTTGATGTTTGAGCCTCTCCACTCAGCACCCTCCCCAGTATGTGGCACAGCTGGTAAAGACTTGTTAAAAGCCCTTAAATAAGTGGTTACTATGGAGACCCGGTGGCAATGACGTGCCACTTTTTGCTGCCATCTTCTAGCTTTTGAGCTGTTGAGATTTTTTTTACCTCCCTTATTTTAACTCTAATCCTCTTTTCTAACCACTTACCTCTCATTAACCTTTTCCCTCTTTATTTCTTTACACCCTCACTTGATGGCGAGAGCTGCAGCAATGATGCGTCTGAGACTTTTGTCTTGTCTGAAAAATCGATTGTAGCCCAGCTTCATGTTTATCAATTTAAGTGTAAAATGTCTAATAAAATCAGCCTCTGGCTCTGATTGGTTGTTTCTGGCAGAGCAGTGCATTTCTGCAGGTGGCAGCAGAACCACCGGGAGGAGCCAGAGGAAACTGAATTATTTTCACAGATGTCCTGTCTCACTTTCTACTGTCATGAAATGGTGACAATTTATCAAATATGTAATAAATATGTTTATTTTAATAAAAGTTACATACATGTTACATAAAGAGTAGAGATTTAATTAGCACTCCCTTCTCCTGGGTTTTAACTACATTTAAATGAAGACATGTTGAACAAAGAAAACTAGATAAACATACTTTGGTACCTATAAACTAATCATAGTTACTTATTACATTCACATTCTACACAAATGATTGTCTTTATTGTTTATTTTAATAATTTTTGCTAATATTTCTGTAAGCACCCAGCCAGCATAACTAGGGGGGCCCCATATGGGGGGAAAGGAGGGAAGACATTATGGGTCCCACATATGTTTGTCCGCGGTTTCCATGGTGGCCCCACATGGGTTTGCCCATGTAGGACCACCGCCTACATGGGCCCTACATGGGACCCATATTGTCTGCCCTCCTTTTCCTCATATGGGGCCCACCTAGGTAGGGCAGGTGGGCCCCATATGAGGGCAGGTTTACAAATAGATGTGAACATATTCAGTCTCTGGCAGGAAGCATCTTTCAAAAGACAGAATCTCTTTTGAAAGAAGCAAAACTCATAAACTCATAATTCATGTGCAGCTCTCTCTGCCTAATTGTATTAGCAGCTCCATTTTCTGCATTTTAATCCTATTTTCTCGCGTTGTTGCGACGCTGTGACGCGTTAGACACGGTTCCTTTGATGTTCTCCTGTTTCTTCATGTTTCCCCCGGACCCTCTGCTGTTCCATGATGAGGAGCTCTGAAGGACCCGCGCTCAAACGAATATATGATTCATAAGGTGGCAAAGTTCTGGAGATTTCCCCCCATATGGGGGGAAGGAGGGCAGACAATATGGGTCTGAATATGTGGCGCTGCTGTTTTGGCAGCACAGAAACATTTTCAGTAAAGGAATGTGAACATCTCTTTTTTGTTGTTTCTTTTATTCTTTTGCAGAGGGAGCGACTCAGAAACATCGAGAGGATCTGCAACCTGCTGAGGAAGGTAAGCTTCATATCGTCAGCGTTAAGCTTCCTGCAACTCTGTGGCTCAGTGATAAACTGAACATGTTCAATGTTAAATATCTCCGTATGCTGGACTCCTGCAGCTCAACTCAAACTTAAGACTATTTAAGACTCTTCTGAATGGAATTTCATATCTATAGCTCCACAGAAGTGTATGAACTTTGTCCAGACAAATGGCGATAAAGTTGCACTTATCCCTGACAGATGCTAAAAGCTAAGAAACATACAGCTACCACCTCGAGTCACACAATAGAGACATCTGAGAAAACTCAAACTTTTCCCTGACAGAAAAGTCCCACAAAAAGAAAAACCTGCGTAGAATACATGACATTAAATATGCCAAACCTAATCCTGTTGCAATAATCAATAGATCAATAAATCAATAAGTCGCATGAGTAATTAAAACAAGCTCAATAATTTCCATTTGCATGATTAATCCTTTTTCTCTTTTCTCTATTTGTACCAAAGACTGGATGATCAAAGTTTTCAGTCTGGCACTTTGGTCTCAGCCAGCCCTTTTTTTGAAGGACAATTTTGTTTCACAATTCATTTTATTCGTTGTTTCGTTTATTTCTTTTGTATATTTCAAATGTTTTCCAGTTCCAGCATTAAATGTTCATTAGAATTTGAAGCTTGTTGATCTTTGAGGATGTGTTTTTGCATTGTTATGTAATTTCCTTTATATTACCTGAAAAAGGTCTCAAAACGGCAATATTATCGGTTATCGCAATAACTTCTGGGACAATTTATCGTCCAGCAAATCTCGCTATCATCACAGGCCTAGTTAAGACAAAGTTTAAGATCTGTGATTAACATATTGAAGGCCATCATTTGAATTTAAGACCTGTTCAGGCTCGATGCGCGGCCACCCTGCTCTATGCGTCGGCCATGTTTTCTGAATGGAATAGCTTTCTGTGCTCCAGCAACGCTTTTCCTGTTGTTCATTCCACCGAGCAAGTCCGCCTTGATTTTGTGAACGCATCGCCGACTTCCACAGAGATTCCCGCTTTGTCGTTGTGCCACATGTGAGCCCGACATCAAAGAGGAGGCAGAGACTGAGAGTGTGTGTTCTCTGCAGAGCTGCTCTGTTTGCTTCTGTGCGTGTTAGCCTGGAGGACTCAGCATGACGATCCTCCCGGCTTCGCGGTGACATCTGTTTCTCCCTCCACCTCGCTGAAATTCACACATTGTGTCTGAATCTGAGCATCCGACTGTGCGTGCATGTGTGTGAGTGTGTCTGCATAATCCAGACACACACACGCAATTTATTGGCGGAACAGCTGATGTTGGTTATCAGTGTTGTCAAGCGGAGCCCTGCAACCATTCACCGGGCCCTGGGGAGAGCGTTTTCTCTACAGTGTTTTCTGCTATAACAAATACACACACACACGCACACCCCTGCATATGCATCCAGACACACTGTCCTTACAGCTGTGACCTTCTGGGATCAGTTTAGGTGACAGTAGACGTGCTGCCCTAAATGTACTTTAAAGGAAAATACCAACAAGATTAGAATTGATCTATTTAAGCCATGGTAGATTTTTTTTTATGGAAAAATGAGAGAGAATCATTAGATTTCGGAGAAAAATAATCTAAGGTAGCATCAAATCTGGAGGCAAAACCAATCAATCAGCCAATCGGGTTTATTTGTTCAGAATATTTCAGGACCGTGGCAGTTCAAAATGCTTTATATTAATTTATGAAAACATAAAAAAACATCAGAAAAGCATCATGTGATGTGAAAACTAATAAACATTACATTGTGTTAAGTGCGGGGCAGACCTGTTGCAATAATCAATGAGTCCAAAGATAAAAGCATGGATAAGTTTCTCTAGATCTTGCAGAGACTTTAGTTCATAATCCTGGAAATGTTCTTCAGGCGATAGAAGACCGACTTTGTAACTGTCTTTATGTGTCTCTGAAAGTTCTTGTCAGAGTTCATCACTACACCCAAATTTCAGGCCTGATCTATAGTTTCTAGCGTTAGTAACTGAAGCTGCCAGCTGTCCTCTTTGTCTTATGACCAACAATACATTTGCTGTTAATTTGCACTACGTAGAAAAACTGAACTGAATGACGGCAAATCTGAACCAGGAAGTTTACTGCTCGATTCGTGGCTCAAAGCCCTGTTATGATTTTTGCCGTTCAGTTCCTTGTAGGAGTACATCGAGTTGGGCAAAAAGAATTGAAACACTGAACAGTTGGATGTCCGTCCATCCATTTTCTACCACCCTCATCCCTTAGTGGGGTCAGGAGGGTTGCTGGTGCCTATCTCCAGCTAACGTTCCGGGTGAGAGTCACCCTGTCACCCTGGACAGGTCGCCAGACTGACAGTTGGACGTGTTCATTCAAAAGTTTAGAAAAGGACAAATAAAGGTCACCTGTAAAGGTCAGAGTGCATTTTAGATTTATCCTGAAACTTCACCTGACAGCTTTCTAATTGTGCTTGTCTTTGATGGACGGAACAGCAGCTGTCATTTTCCTCGTTTCATTGAATTGAACTCCTAACAGAAGCGGCTGTGCAGGCCAGAGAATGAGCATTGAAGCTGGTTTGTATGGGCTGACAGGATATAAACACTCCTATCCTATTAATGGTCTATCATGACATGGGTGACGTGTCTTTCACTAAAGACTCACAGGACAAATAAAACCGGATCATGCCTTATGCGGGCCATCTTCACAAAGTTCTCCACTCTGAGCCTGGTGGTGCAGATGTTGGAGCTCCCTTTGAAGACGCGCTGAATGCTGAAGGTGTTTCTCCATTTTCTCCATCTTCTCCATCCTCCGTTGAATCATTCATTTCATTTCCCTCCAGCTGGCACCGCGGCATCACGCCGGTCCTGACTGATTCAGTTAAAAGCTTTGGCTGCGCCTCCTCACGCCGGCGTACCTGCCACAGACACAGCGGCATATGGACGAGCCGTGTGTGTTCTCTGTGGACTGTGTGGGAATGGCTTCACGGTGCATGCCAGTGATAACAGCCTGAGGGGATTCTCTCCTGTCTTTAGTTTCTCCTGTGTGCCCGTGTTCATTAGATGTGCAGTCCTGCAGCTCGAGGCGATGAGGTTGGGTTGTCACAGCAACCGAACGAACTTCAGTCTACCAATTAACTTCTTGTTCTGGATCTGTGTTCTCCGTATTTATCCCTCCTTCCTGTTCTCTCTATGTATAGCACAGAGTTGGTGTTTCATGCCAACGTCTTAAATCACCATCCTGCTTATTGTCACGCTTTGGAGGCACTTCATAATTAACTATGAATGTTAGATTCGCATCTCTAACAAGCCAAGACATTCATGTGATTTGATGTTCTAATGCAGTTTCTTTCCATTGGTGAGAACTGTGGTACTGTCAGCACTAATGGGATGCCACAGGGACCTGTACTCACAAACCTTTAAAACTAAGCAGAGCATTTTTACAAGTTGAAAAATATTTTTCTTTCGTCTCTAATTATTGTCATTATGGATAGTTTATTAGGAGTGCTATACTGCAACTAGCAATTATTTTAGTAATTTAATAGTCTATCAATTCTGCTGCCAATTAATTGGCCACATTGTGCCAAATTTTTTATTGAACCACTTGATCTAGAAATGCATTAAAATAAGCAAATGAAAAAATAATCTAATTACTTTTTTGGATAAAAAGTAATTGGATGCACAATGTATTGTCACTTACATCGGTATTGGCTGATATTAGTCATCTTTTAACACCTTGACAACTGATTTTTATTTCTGATGTTGCTGTTTGTTTCTGGAGGGAAGGAGGTCATGCTTTATCATTGGTTATTTTGCAGTGACTCAGACAAACAGCGGTAAAATCTTTCAAGATGTCGAAAAAGTAAGAAGATATATTTACTTTATATATCAGTAAATATCTGGCATCTGCAAATATTTATATCAGTTTGTATCGGTGCATTTATAATTTTATTGCCTAAAGATTCAATAACATAGAGAATGTTTGATCATTTGTAGCAATGGATGCATCTGCAGCTGAAAATATCCTTCTAATATCAACATGTGAAAATCTCAGGGCTTTCTGCCGGACTTATCGTCAACATAATGCAGGACTGACCTGTTGATTCAGTTTTTTTTGGATTAACCCATTAATAATTGGACAGAATTTTTTTTTTTTTTTTATCGGAATTTGAAACAGGTGAAGCTAAAACGTTCAATCGGGGGAGTCATGGCCAGAAAATATTGATAGTCAAACGCAAAATGTACGGATTTTTGTTCGGTTTGGGCTTCCATACTACTCTGAAAAGTTGGGCCTCAATAACTTCCTGCTCAGTGAAATAAACATTTGCAGATTACACTTACAGGTATTCCTTCCTTTAGAATGAAGGAATGTAGATGTACACAATAAATATTTCAGACTTAAAACCCATCTTTGTGCTAATTATGAGATTTTTAAGCAAAAGGAAACTGTTGGTTGTTGATAAACGACCATGTGTAACTGTTTATGAGTCCTCATCTGTGAAACCTTCATGCAGAAACACTGCAAGTTTCCCGTCACTCACTGTAATGAGCTTATATGCAAAGCACAGCGCTGCCTTCATCCCGCTTGCTGCTACCAGGAGAAGAAGACCTGCATGGCAGAAAAGGATTGGGGAAGAGGAGAGAGATAAGCAGAAGAGAGAGAGAAAGAGAGATAGGATGGAGAGAGAGAACCAGGGGCAGCAGAGGAGGATGGTGAAAAAGAACAAGAGACGGGGGGAGGGGTACCACTCCTTTGTAGAGAAAATAGAAACCACTGTTTTGCTCAACAGGAAATTAATATTAATGTTGTTCTGCAGGAAGGACACAAAAAAGCCCACATTTTTACACCATTTTTTTTTTTTTGCCATGTTGCGCACGATGAGTGTTTTGGACATTCATTGGGGATTTTTAAAATTCTTAAAAATATCTTTTATAGAGCTGAAGAGGATTATACGCCGTGTAGCTGAACTCCTCTGTGACTTCAGCATACAGAGGAGTTTGTTGTCGTGGCGACTTCTGGACAGATGTCTGTTCAGTAATGCTAAAAATCTCCACTTAGCATTAAAGGTGTTCTACGTCAGAGTCGGTGCGATAATTTCGCTGTAAAACACTTACTATGGAAACTGATGCCAGTAAACTAAGGATTCATTCACATCAGCCCCGTTTAGCCCACTTTAATTAAACTCTAGTCCGTTTGCCTATAAAGTCCGACTCGTTTGGAGTATGACTGAGGTGTGTGTAATTGAACTCTGATGTGGACCAAAAAAAAAGCAAACTGCTCTGCATACACACCTAAATATCTGTTTGGTCAAATCTGGCGCGGTTGGCGTATGTAAATGGTAAGAAGATCGCAGACCGCTCCAAAAGCATGAAACAGAGATAAGCCCAGGGCATTCTGGGTAAATCCAATCAAAATAAACGCACAAGTCTAGTGGCTAGCGGCCTTTTGCTAAAGACAACAAAGAAATTCTACAATTGCTAAAATATGACACCACTCTAACTTTGTTTCGATTTCATAATCAAAGAGGTCACACTCATGTCTTCTTCATAGGTTTTTGTGCCTTTTACTACAGTGGTTCTTGGGGCAGTGCCACCACAGGAGAGGAAGTGAACAAGTGCTTAGCTACCTGTCATAGTTGATTAGCATGCTAACAATCATTAGTGTTCTCAGCAATTAGCCATGTATCTAAGGTACAATTTGTACATTAGGCCGATTCACAAAGCAGTCGAACAAAGCAAACTGTTTATACCAGAAGCTATAAAAGTTTTAATCACACAGCGGCCATATTGGATCCTTATGTTAGGGTTGGTAACAAACCTGGTGTCTTTCCCATTTTGACCCCCAACTTTTTGTTTATGTTTTTCAACGTGAAACATGGGCATTTTAATTCTTGATAACAATACAACACACAGTTAAACTGAATGGAAAGAACCACTTAGCTAAAGCATTTTCTTTGAGCTGTGAATATATACTTAGGGTTATTTTCCTTCTGGGTTATAAATGACTTGTAAGAATCAGGATTATCTTGTGTTATATGAATCCATTCTCCCAGCAGCCGATCAGCTTCCCTGCTCCCTCTGACAAAAAGCCTCCCCTGCATCACAATGCACTCGGGTTATAATATGAAAAAATTAAGACAAAATGTTCAAGCGGTAAAAAAAAACAAAAAACTTTTAGAAGATATTTTATATACAAATGTAAATGATTTGTTTTTGTTTCATCGACTTTCCCAAAACAAGCTGCAGCAGCTAATATCTGCGTAGGATTTGAGTCCATCCAGTAAGTTATATTTGCTTTTGGTCAGCCTGTTGGTCTAAATCAGGAGGTGTGTAGAGGCGGCTTGAGGTCACTGTATGTTGACCATAACACACGTGGCGCATTGCACATGTCACAGACACACGGTGTCCTCACACATGAGTGGAAATGAATCCCAATGAGCACACACCATGTGTCTGCACCTGGCTGCTTTAGCTTGGGTATGTTTCCTGACAACAACATCCTTTATGAAGGAACTCCAGCACAGCCACTGTAGTCAGTTAGCATTTTTTCATTTATATAAAAAGTAAAGGTCTTAGTCTGTGATGCTGTGCCTCCATCCAACCATCTGCCCATCCAGATGCTGCTTTTACACGTTCATCCATGCTCCATATGCTGTGACTGTAGAAAGGCATTTCTAACCAAACATTTAGCAGCCAGTGGTGTACAGCGAACATTTTTGAATTTTTCCCCTTCAAGATTTCTTCTGTTTTTGCAAGTTTTATAATCAAATGTAACCTGAGTAAATACAAAAAGAAGAAATTTGTATTTTTAGCAACAAAATATGTCCAAACTAACTGGCAAAATGTGTTGAAACACAAATGAATCTCCAATGAAGTATGTTTTCACACCTGGTCGCCATCACAGGTTCGAATCCCAGATTTTGCCAAATATCCAGCCAGCATACGTAGGTGGGCCCCATATGGGGAAAAGGAGGGCAGACAATATGGGTCCCACATGGGTTTGTCTGCAGTTTCCATGGTGGCCCCACACTGGTTTGCCCATGTAGGGCCACCGCCATGTAGGGCCCATGTAGGGCCACCGCGGTGTAGGGCCCATGTGGGCGGTGGCCCATGTAGGCCACCATGTAGGCCACATGTGTATGTTTAGGGTTTCCATGGTGACCATGGAAACCGCGGACAAACCCATATTGTCTGGCCTCCTTTTCCCCATATGGGGCCCACCTAGGTATGCTGGCTGGGGCTTGGGGTGTAATTATTTTTCAAGAAAAAAAGATTAAGCTGTATTAATGATCAGGTTATTATTTTTTTCTCATTTTCCTCCGGTCATGCTGATGAAAGCAGCGTTCACGTTCTCCTCATCCTCCCTCCCTTTCGTTCCTGCTCCCATCACCGTCGAGGTGAAGCTTCCTTCGTCTTCCGGCTCCACCCAGTCTGATGTGAAAACGCACAAATGTCAGCTTCCTTTTGTGGTTCTGACTCTATTTGAAGTTTCAGTACAAAGCTCCTCTTCATCCCTCCTCCTCCTCTCCTGTTCTCCTTTCATCTCCGGCCGACTCGCCGTCAGAGTCAGAGTGTGCGTCCGGCACGCGGGTCACATCTGTCTCCAGGTGGCGCTCCGGCTTTTACCTTTCTGAGCGCAGCAGATAACTTGTGCAATCATGCAAATGTGCTGAACATTCATGGAATGCAGCCTGGTTGGAAAGTTTGATGCTTCTCGTCCAACATGGAATGCCGTCCATGGAATGCCATGGACGGCATTCCATTCTCGTCCATGCTTCCATGGACGAGAAGCATGGATAACAGAGAAAGTGTAAACTGTTCATCTGCACGTCTGGTGATTGTTTTAATTTTAAATACACAAAATTCTGTTCAACATCTATTAGTTAACATGCTCCTTTGTCGTCTAGCAGCATAAAACGCATATGTGCATTTGCACAAGGCATCGTAATGGACTGGCACTGCTAATTCTGGTAAAGCTGGTAACGAATCGCAACAAGTCCAATTCTCTGTCTGAACTTTCAGAGACGAAACTGCCCTTTGTTGCACATTTAAATTCAAATTACAGAGAAATAAAACAAGTGCTTACATTGCAGTACGCCAAAACTAGATGGTTTGTTCTCCCGCTCAACAGATTCTTCCAAAGCTGAGAAATATTTAAAAAAAAAAGAACCAAGAGCCAAGAGAGCACAGCTATTATTATACAGATGAATTATGATTTATTGTGAATGTTCTCTCACTCAATGATGATTATTAAAGCCATATTCAGAGTAGATAATGGCGCCGGGAGGGCCGGAGTTTTAGTTCAGGGCAAAGATGTTCTTAGATGGAGGTTTAGCCGCACCAGGCCCGGAGCGGTTGCTTAGGAAAATTAACCAGCATTGTCTTCTTAGTCGCTTAAAATCACAAGCCACAATATCTGGGTCATTTGTCACGATGTTCCTCAGGGCTCCACTTAATTACAGTAATTTGCACATCCCAGGAGAGTTTTCAGACTCTCTTCAGTACCGGATCCCAGTAATCATTATGTTTGAGTGTGAGAGCTGCAGCACTGAGCTGAGAAAAGGAAGAACTGAAGATTCAACAGAACTTTTTTATCCAGCACCAAAAGCGTGATGAGGCTTTACAATTGCTATCAAACTTGTAATTTCAAAGACATCATTTTGACCCAAATATGGCTTAAAAGACGACGTTCACCAGCTGTGACATCAGCATTGGGCGACTCCAGTCGCTTTTTAACAGATCGCTATCGGTCCGATAATTAAATGTGTTCCGATGTCAACTATCGGTATGTCTTTTGCCTGGAGGGGGAGTGGAGGAGGTTGGTGATGTGGAGATTTGTTCAAATATACATTTTTAACTCGATATCGGAAAATATCATCAGCCATGGCAACAATATAAATAACACATTTGGATATCTGTCCAAGTTTTCATATCAGCACATCCCTGCATCCAAAGAATCGGTCCAAACTACTTGTCATGGTGATGTTTACTCCTTGGCTCATGTCCGTAAGATTTGATGCATCAAAACGAAGAAAATCCATCCATCCATTTTTTAACACCCTTGTCCGTTAATGGGTTCAGGAGGTGCCGGTGCCTATCTCCAGCTATCGTTTTGAGCGAGAGGCCGGGTCACCCTGGACAGGTCGCCAGTCTGTCGCAGGGCAACACAGAGACACACAGGACAAACAACCATGCACACACACACTCACACCTAGGGAGAATTTAGAGAGGCCAATTAACCTGACAGTCATGTTTTTGGACTGTGGGAGGAAGCCGGAGTACCCGGAGAGAACCCACACATGCACAGGGAGAACATGGAAACTCCATGCAGAAAGACCGGGGCCGGGAATCGAACCCAGAACCTTTTTGCTGCAAGGCAACAGCTCTACCAGCTGCGCCACTGAGCAGCTCAAAAGAAGAAAAGAACATGTATAACTCATAGGATCGGCCAAACTATGAATAAAAACTCACCTGTGTCATATATTGTCTTTCTTACATTACATTTCTTACATTTTCTTTTTCTCGTTTTCAAGAATCAGCCCCATAGATCCCGGCTAGGCTCTAAGCATGGTCTAATGATTTTCAAATTTTGAGAGTCAACAAACCACAGCTAAACAGTCATGCTGTAAAAACAGTGAGATCGCTCTGTAATTTAGTGCCAATCAACTTTGTTACTCAGTCTGCTGAGTAAAGCACAAAGCAAGAGAGTGCCTCCATGTTGTATGAAAATGGCTTTATGGTTCATGGTGATGCATATTATAGAATAGCTTTTCATGGTAGCATCTCGTCACACCGCCTCTGACTAACAGCACTCTGGGCCTCCGCTGCCGGACTTTTATGATCCGGAACAAATCATTTTACCATGTGAAAAAAAATAATTTCTTTTCCTGGACAGGTTTCTTCTATTGGTTGTTAATGTAAGAAACCTGCTGCAAATCACAGAAGACACCTGCAAAAATAAAAATTTGACAAAATTTGCAGGATCAGAAACGTTGCAGAGAAAGCCGCTGTTTCAACGTGACGTTTTCAAATGAGCAGGAATATTTGGGATAAAGAGGCGATTTATTTTTCTCCATATCGATTCCCATTCAGCATGCTTTGTCTTCGGCTGGGCGGGGGATGACTTGCTGCAACCGTCTGCACAGATTTCGACAAATTTCATCAACTTGGAGGAAAAAAAAGACGTGTGGAGTTTCTGCCCTGTGGCTGTTGAGGGCAGCTGCACAGAAACACTGAATATTATATAGAAAAGCTGCTTTCAGCTGAACGGACCTTACAATGGGGAGCAGGCTTTCTGTAGCTCAGCAGTTTGTTTCTCAATGATCTTAGAAGGTTTTTTTTTTTTTTTTATTTAAGTACAAGTCATAAAGTTAATGTTTCTAGTTTTAAGCAGTGAAGCAACTTTCTGATTCTATTTCAGCCCTCAGTCTTGCTGTCTGGAGTCCATCAGCTTTAACTGCTCGTTCTTCACTCAGTCTGCGAAATCGTTTGGTGGTTTTGTGTTTCATCTGTTCCAATATTTTCTGTTTATTCATAATTCTCTTTTATTTATTGTTTATTATTGTCCAGGCGTCTGACCTTGTCTTTGGCGTTTCATGTTCCATCCTCTTATCATTTATCCCGTTGCATCATCCTGTTACGTTCCACTGTCCATGATTTGGTTTACTTGTGTCTTGTAATCCGGCTCCTTAGTACGGTGGCCCGGAAGTGCAAAGCGCTGCAAGTACAAATTTAAAAACACAACAACATATACAAAAGCATATTCAACGACAAATTTTATTTAAAAAAAAAAAAAAGCACACGTCCAATCGCTGATTCATGTTTGACGTTAGAACCCTAATTTAATGCGTCTGTTCAGAGTATGAATGTTAGCAGTGATGCAAACGTAGCCGCCGATGTCCGAGAGCACTTTGAGTCGGGACGCGCTACGAATGTCCGCTTTGTTTTTTTTTGTTTGGGCAAAACGAAATGCTGTAACTGTTTTTCGGATTATCCAAACAAGATGCCAGAAAAGTTTGCGGTTTTAAAGTTGAAACTAAAGTCGCCCAGTCAACAATGTCTGACGTTTCCCACTGGGACTTTGCTCTTCATCCATCCATCCATCCATTTTCTAACACGCTTGACCCTTAGTGGGGTTGGGAGAGTTGCTTGTGCCTATCTCCAGCTAACGTTACAGGCGAAAGGCGGGGTCACCCTGGACAGGCTACACAGACAGACAGGACAAACAACCATGCACACACACACACTCACACCTAGGGAGAATTTGGAGAGACCAATTAACCTGACAGTCATGTTTTTGGACTGTGGGAGGAAGCTGGAGTACCCGGAGAGAACCCATGCATGCACAGAGAGAACATGCAAACTCCATGCAGAAAGACCGGGAATCGAACCCAGAACCTTCTTGCTGCAAGGCAACAGCCCTACCAGCTGCGCCACTGGGCAGCCCAGACTTTCCTCTTCTGTTTTCTTAATGTTGTGCGTTTTTAATTTGTAGTTGTTAATAGTGGTTTGCACTTCAGGGCCACCGTACTGTACCTCAGGAAATAGATTATTGTCACACATAAAGCAAAAAAAAAGGAAAAATGTAAAAACAAAGAATTATTTTATGGATTCTTTTTGTTTGGCTGCGCTGCTCGTGTTTATTTCTCTGCATTGTGACCTTAACTGATTAGGACAAAGAGTTTCTTCCTCTCTGTTTCCAAGCTCTGTGGTTCTAACAATTCTTTGAATTCTGACTCTTCGGGTTGAATTCATTTTCACTTGGTCAGTTCTTTTAATTAAATCACATCAAAGTGACAAACACGCTGCGTTTCACTGGACATCTGTGGAGACATCCAACCGACCCCCACTGCTGGCTCCTCTGGACCTCTGGCACGTATAAATCATTTAAAAGCCATCGTATCTGGAGAGCAAATTGGTTAAACTACAAATGTTCTGAATGGATGGAGCCGGTCTCTTGGTAGGGTTTTTTTTTTTTTTTTGCAGAAGAGGAAATGAGCAGCCAGAGCTTTATCTGAACTGAACGATGAAGTGGGGAAAGCGCGGCGTGTGAGAGGAGCTGAGTGTGGCAGACTGGACAGGAGGAGAGCAGCATATGCTTCCTGCTTGGCCAGGAAGCTGCTATGCATCTGTGCCTTTCAGCTGCACGCCTGCTGCTGAATCGGCCAGGGTTTAGTGCCAGGCTGGCGGCTCTGGGCCGGCGGCTCCAGGCTCGTCTCCGTCCGTCCTTATTCCGATGGCTTTAAACGTTCACTGGGCCGCTGGCTGCCATCTGATCCTATGAGTCCTCAGGATAAACCGAGCAGTTTTTTGCAATGTGGGAGGTAATGCTGGTGCCGTGGAGATGGGTATGCGCTACCCAAACCCTGACAGTGCTTGTAAAAGTGACATCCAGATCAAAGTTGAATTACAGCAGAGGGAACACGATGTCCAGCCAGGAGTTAAAATGGAGCTTCCTTCATCCTCAAGCAGCAAAAATGACAAGTTTCCGTTGACCAACTTGATATTTCGCAATTAAACCATGATGTTCCCATGTGATGAACTGACTTTTTGCTCATTGCGGCAGGCCTGCATTCACAGAGGAACAACGGCTGGTCAAATCGAAGCATGGCAGCCAGTGGTTAAATATTTTTCTGCTGCACCTTCTGGTCGTAGACGGAGCGGGGGGTTAGCGTGAGGGACGTGGACGGCGGTGGGTCCTCTTCATCCCCCTGCTGGTGTGTGTCCCTCGTTAGCCACTGAACACTGCTCTGTGTCCCCGCCTTCTTAACGCCCCGTCCCTGTGTGTGGAGCAGGGCTGAAAAAGCGGCGTTGGGGACAGATACTCCTCTCCCCTTCCGGGTCGGCGTGGTGGGTGGCCTCACTAATTGGACCTGAAGAGGTCGAGGCGAGTGGCGGCAGAACTGTCAGGATCCACTTGGGCGCTGAAAGGAGCGTGGGCGGGAGCTCTTGTTTATCGTGTTGGATGATGATATGCAGTCAGAGGTTCTGGGAGCTGTTTGCCTCAGCGCCGGGGTAATGAGAGGGAAAGACAAAAAAAGACAGAGCCGGTGGATGAGAACAAGCGCAGAGGATTTTCTCTGAATGGAGGAAGATGTCAGATGTCCAGACTGACTGGACAGAGAAATGAGGAATCAGTTATGATTCTCATTGAAACTGACCGCTACAGGTTCAAATCTCCCAGCCAGCATGCGTAGGTGGGCTCCATATGCGGAAAAGAAGGGCAGACAACATGGGTCCCACATGGGTTTGTCCGCAGTTTCCATGGTGGCCCCACATGGGTTTGTCCATGTAGGCACATGTAGGTTGTGGCCCTACGTGGGCAAACCCGTGTGGGGCCACCATGGAAACTGCAGACAAACCCATGTGGACAGTAATCTTTACTGGTAGCATTTGTTTTGGAGCTTTTTTTTGCTTTGACAGAATCATAAAACAGTTTTTAAACCTGGCTCCTCTCTAAGGCCCGTCTGACCATTCACACATCATGGTGCACATAAATCCAAGCCATGGAACAAAATAAGGCCTAAAAATAAACCCAGCAGGGGGTTTATCTAAAGGGTTACACAATGTGCACGCTGGACATCCTCCATTAAAACACATTGGTAGTGTTGTTCTATTTTCGGTCCTTCTGAAGGACCTACCCCTGGCTGAAGGCCAATGATCTGCTCAGTCTTGGCACACCATACTGCAACGCGTCCAAGTTTGTGTTTACAGTAAGAAACGATGATGATGCACTTCCCTGTGTTTCCCTTAAACCTCCTGGCCAGCTGGATGTGCAGACCATCAGTCATCAGTCACCATCAGGCCAGCTAACACTTTCTACGTTTAGGCATTTTAAAACTTTAATTTGGTGTAAAGGAGATGGAATATTAAGTGCAGGGCATCCTCCACCATTATTGGACCAGGATTTCACATGGTTTAGGTATTTTTTTCCTGAATATATAAAAAGTGAAAATGAGTTAAAATAGTATTTTACATTTAACTGGATGGGTGGATGGATGGGTGAGTGGATGGATGGATGGATGGATGGATGGATGGATGGATGGATGGATGGATGGATGGATGGATGGATGGATGGATGGATGGATGGATGGATGGATGGATGGATGGATGGATGGATGGATGGATGGATGGATGGATGGATGGATGGATGGATGGATGGATGGACGGATGGATGGGTGGCAGTGTGATGCATTTTCCAGCACAGTCCTGTCTCAATGTTCCCTCTCATTGCTATAAAGATAGCTTAAAAGAAATTTGAGTAGCGTTAATAGTAGCGTTGTACTGAGATGCTCAGTCCCACCAGGTGTTTGCTAATTGCTGCTGCCACTAGTGTGTAGGAGCCAAGTGGGGAAGGAACTGGAATACACTTCATCTCCATCTAAGGTTTTAAATTTGACCAAAAAACACAATATATCTAACAAACGGACACGTTTACACTTCATTTTGATGCCGGCTCCTGAAGTTACCCAGACTCTGTGTCACCAACTCCCACCCTGCAGCCAATAAGACGAGGCTGATGCCATGATCTGGTGCTTAATGGAAGCCGTCATCCTCAGCGACGTCCTTCCTCTACAGTTTTATTGTTCTGCTGCAGGAGGTTTCACTGCCTTGTGAACTATATGTTTCATCACAAAAGATGGCAAACTCAGAAAAGTCTGACATTTGATCTCGTTTTCCCCAATAAAACCGGAAGGGGAAGCATTTGAATATGAATAGAGGAGGCCTGCGGTCGTTAATATATTCCTCCTTATGAGCTGGAGTCTCACACTGAATGTGTGGCGCTGCTAACAAACTGCGTTCAGAGCAGTTGGTTTCTCAGCTTCAGCCTCAGGTCTGCTGTTTTTATTGCAGCGCTGACAACGACAGATGATTCTTTCACTCTGTGATGTCGACTGATTCTTTAAAGATTGTGCAAATATCTTTATGTCATGGGTTTTGATGTTTAACATACTTTTTTGTTGTTTTTTTACAATCTATCTAAACTAGCTTAGTAAAATGTTATAGCACTTAAACATCACTGGTCACGGAATCTCACTTGCCTCTCAGATTAAAGTTTGTTCATGTAAATGATAAATCTCGTGGAGTACCACAGGGCTCTGTGCTTGGACCACTTCATTAGCAAATTCTGTTTAAGATTGGTACAATTGATAAATTGGTACAATTGATCAAATAATCAGATAAGACGGGATAAACCTTTACTGCTATGCTGATGATATCACCCTATAGTCTGCTAGGCTATCAGCTGTGAAAACACCCTTAGCTTCTTCAGCTAGACCATAGGTGGGCAATTCCAGGCTTCAACTTTAAATGTGTCTCTACTTCAACACACCTGAATCAAATAATGAGGTCTTTAGCAGGACTGTGGAGAGCCTGACTGCACTTAGGAGGTGATTCAGCTGTCTGATTGAAGTGCGTTGGACCAGGGAAACACCAAAGAGTTGCAGGACTCTGGCTCTCCAGGCCTGGAGTTGCCCACCCCTGAGCTAGACCATCAGAAGAGAGGTTCTCTATCAGGGAAATAAATGTTGGGATGTTGTTTTAGGTTCTTCCAGGATCCCATGAAACCTCTTGTAATTGAAAGCTGTCCCTGTAAGGACTTCTCACTGTTTTCCCCGGTACGATTTGTCTCACTTCTTCCGTTCATGTTTCTTTCGGTCCAGAGACTCGGCGCCGCTTCCACCACATGGTCAAGTCAGCCTCAGAGCTTTCATTTCATTCTTTGTGGCCGCTTTTTACATTCATCAGAGTAGCTGTTTAATGGAAGCGCAGCTCCTTAGCCTACTTCCTGTTGCCCGATGGGTTCTGCATGTAATCCAGCCCGGTTGTGGCCGGATTACAAAACCAAGCAAAAGCATCAGAACTCTGTCGGGGGTAAAATCCTGTTCCCAGCGCTGGCTGTGCGTGTGAAGGCAGGCGGGCATGTTTAGTCTTCATCAAGGCTGTGGTTTTCTGCCCGCCTGCACTTGAAGAGGCGTTCAGTTTAAAACGTGTTTTGTGTTATTAAGTGAACATGCAGCCGTCTGAATAATGCATCTGAACCCCAGCCTCTTCACTCTGTGATGTTCGAGGCCAGGCAAACACAATGTGTTGCCCGGTGCGCTGTTAAATATAAATGAGCGCTGAAGTGGCGCTCTTTGTGAATCACTTGAAAAAAGGTGGCGGAAGAATTCAATGGACATTTAAGGTGGTCACCGGGGTTTGCAAGGCTGAAGCTGATCCACACAATGTAGGGTTCAAGACCACCTCTAAAGCTGAACCTTGTCGCTAGAAGTTGTTCAGTATACATATATATATTTATATGTATATCAAGAGGTGATTGTCTCTGTTTTCCTAACAGAATTTGCACATGTAAGCAACCGGCTTCAATTGATTCATAGGTTGATATGCAGAGACAGGACGTGCAGAAAATATAACATTTTAAAGAAAAATATTAATGCTACAGGCATCACTGAATGTTATTTTAAAACCTGCAAAAAAATTCATACTCTTTAATCAGCACTCTTTGTTCTGGTCCGCGTGTGTCTCTCTTTAAAGTCGAAGATGGTTGCTTACAGTGCAGGTAATTTCTGGTAAGCTTCATAGCGCTGAGCTGGGTCGCTACATAGCGACATGCATCGTTACAGATTGGGTAGAGTTCATAACAACGACAGAGTCCACACTGTCTTTACAAAGCAAAGTGTAGAACAAGTGACTGGTCTTAAATCTGCTACTGCCACCTAATAGTGTGATTATTCCTTTGTTGCCCTGCAACAGTGTGATGCACTCAGTTGTGGTTAGTTGGTATAATGAAGCCTGCAGCCTGTGGTTCAGCAGCAGGTCCACTCGTTGTCTGTTCTCCTCAGTGTTTTAAATCAAACTAGGCTGTTGGTGTGAACACCAAGTGTTTGCTGAGATAGCTGTGAATTGAACATTGGCTGCTACATCATGACCTGGCTGCTGGTGCTGGTGTGAAGAAGGAAAAAAAAGAAGCAAAAGAAGCACCTGACACGAGTACTAATAATAAAATGTTATTTTTTTCTCCAGAATGATCTAACATTCTCGGGGCTGCATAGTGGCACAACTGGTAGAGCTGTTGCCTTGCAGCAAGAAAGTTCTGGGTTCGATTCCTGGCCCGGGGTCTTTCTGCATGGAGTTTGCATGTTCTTCCTGTGCATGCGTGGGTTTTCTCCGGGTACTCCGGCTTTCTCCCACAGTCCAAAAACATGACTGTCAGGTTAATTGGCCTCTCCAAATTCTCCCTAGGTGTGCGTGTGTGTGGGGGTGTGTGTGTGTGTGCATGGTTGTCTTGTGTGTCTCCATGTTGCTCTGCGACAGACTGGCGACCTGTCCAGGGTGACCCCGCCTCTCGCCGGGAACGTTGGCTGGAGATAGGCACTAGCACCTCCTGACCCCACTAAGGGACAAGGGAGTTAGAAAATGGATGGATGGATGATCTAACATTCCCTGTATTTTGCTCCTGCCTTGCAGTTGGTGCTGCCAGAGTACTCCATCCATGGGCTGTTCTGCATAATGTTCCTGTGTGCCCAGGAATGGCTGACTGTGGGCCTTAACATCCCCCTCCTGTTCTACAACACCTGGAGGTAACTATGGAATCCGTTTGTTTATTTACTTCTATCATATCGGTTTTGCTGGGATAATTCTAAAGTATTGAGATTTTTTTATCAAATGTGATAAAGATCCAAACATGCTGCAATGGAAGCGAATTGCTATAAAGGAGAAAACATTTTTTTTGGAGAGCTATCATGTTATAACGTGATAGTTATCTTGTTTAAACATGGTAGTTACCTTGTCAAAACGTGATAATTTCATGTCCAGGAGGTGGCAGTAGTGTGCTCTTCATGCAGGCATGAAGAAGTCTAGAACAGTGGCTAACAGGGTTGGCCAAGTTTTCCTTCATGCTTGGTCTAAAACATGAAGAGATACTGATGCTGCAATATAAGTAAAGCTAATAACGTGATAGCGCTCGAAATTTATTTTTCTTCTCCATGATAGCAATACGCTTCCGTATGCTACTCCTAACCTACCGATACAACTTCAGCTATTGAGATATTGTCTGATTTAAATCAAACAAAGCTCTTCTGTTAGGATGACCCAATCGAAGTCCAACAGAAAATCTGTGGCAAGACTTGAAAACTGGTATCTACATTCTCTCTCAGTCTAGTTTAAGTCCTAGAAGAAGAATTGCAATTTTCTTCCACTTCATAATTAAACCTTATTTGGTCTTTCACATAACATTCAGATAAAAAAAAGTTTGTGGTTGCATCATGAAAGAAGAAAAAAAACATTATCAGCAGGTCACTTATCAAACCCTGTGTGTAAAGTCGTCTGCCTCTCTCTACAATATGTCTAAAGACAATTAAAGACTTGGACTAGGTTGACATTTAAAATCAGAGTGTCAGTGTAACAAACGATGCGGCTACCGGCTTCAAGTTTCCTACAGCCAGGCCGCAGTCATCGATGTTCATATTCTGCTGCTCCCTGTTTATCTGTGCTCCTCTTCTCCGGTCAGTGGGTTAGACCTGGACTCCTGGCAGTCTGATTGATTTAAGCCCATGTGCTCTGCTGGCTGAGGCTTAGACTAGAGGAGAGGACGTGAGGAGAGGAAAACATCTTGCTGTCTCATTAACTGCAAACTGTGCCAGATGGCCACCGGCTACGGATGCCGCAGCTGGGAGATGAGAGGACAAGAAAAAAAAAATGGGGGCTGGAAGGCGGAGACAGAGGAGGGGATGATATGAGGCGAGCAACGGCAGCAAGACGGGGAAAGAGAAAGCCTGCGAGTGATGCGTGTGAGATGGAACATTGACAAGGCGACTCTCAGGGGGAGGGTGGCTGTTTGAGGCTGTGTGTGTTTATGCATACATGCCATCGCAGTGTTCATCTGCACTTTACAAATGCAGATGAAGGTCTGGGAAGGTCTTGTTCCAGAGAACAGTCTGACAGTTCTGCAAGGAAACGTCCCACTGTAGTCTGAGGAGTCCCACTGTGCATAGTGGACACGCAGACCTTTCCAAAAACCCCTATGGGACATCGCTGCAAGAAATGACACAGCACTTTATGAAGTCCAGAGGATCCTAAAGGCCATGATCTTGAGTTGGAAAGGAATAGAGTGCCCTTTACTGGCCAAGGAAGACGTTCTGCCACAAGTGGACGAGTCTAAATACCTTGGGGTCTCATTCACGAATGAGGGAAAAATGGAGCGGGAGATTGATATGCGGACTGGTGTGGCATCTGCAGTGAACCCATCTACCAGGGTGAAGGAAGAGCTGAGTCAAACGGTAAAGCTCTCAATTAACCTGTTGATCTACGTTCCTGCCATTATCTATGGTCATGAGCTTTGGGTAACGACCAAAAGAACGAGATTATACATACAAATGGCCAAAATAAGTTTTCTTCACACGGTGTCTGGGTTTTCCCTTCGAGACAGGGTGACGGGTGTCTGGTTAGGATGCCTCCTGGTCGCTTCCCTGGTGAAGCGTTCCAAGCACATCCTGCGTGGAGGAGACCCAGATGAAACCCAGGGCATTCTAGAGGAGCAATGTTTCTTGTCTGGCCTGGGAACGCCTCGGGAATCCTTGAGAGGCTCCTGCCACTGCAACCCAACCCAAGATAGGCATATGAAAGTTAATGGATGAATGGATAGGGGTCTCCAACACTGGTCCTCAAGATCTACCATCCTGCAGGTTTTGGATTCATCCCTGCACCAACTCAGCTGAATCAAATAATTGAATTACCTCTTCAGCAGGCAACCAAGTTTGGTAGAGGCCTGGTAATGAACCATTCTTTTAATTCAGCTGTGTAGGAGCAGGGTTACATTTTAAACCTGTAAGATGATATCTCTTAAGGACCAGATTTGGAGACGCCTGTCTGCTCTATAATGATACAGTTGTTGGTCTGGAACCAAGACGGTATGTTTGGGGTCTTTGTCTTGTTAAAACATCCATTTTTTTAACAAGCTGCTCTTCAAGATCAGGCAGCATGAGCGCTTCAAATGATCCATGATTCCTTGGACGTGATAAACCATGCAGCAGAGATCAAGAATCCTCTGCCTTCATGCCTCACAGTGTACTGCGGTTAGTTCGCCTTTCATTCAGGACTTCCTTGTAAGTCAGTAAGCGGTCGAACTATTGAGAAATGTAACAGAAGAATTGTCACCAGACTTCATTTTCACAATAATTGAATTTGCGCTGATGAGAAGGTTATTGTAATTCCTAAAAAGCTTTACATTATAATTCTTAAGTTTGTTCTAATTTGGTTCACTGTCTTCTTGCTACATAAAATCATATCTTAACGATAGTTGTATTACCTAATTTATCAACACAAAAATACATTTTTCATGTATTTAATGTATTTTTATACAGAAATACATGGAACTGACATTACAGAACATGATGATGTCAGCATAATGTCTGACATTTCATTTCTACGGCACATCGAGCCACATTTCCTGTGAGCGTTCAATGACCGTTAGTTGCTGTACATGAAAACAGAAATGAGCTGTACTTCTCTGTAAATAAATGGAACATATGCATCACAATGGTAAAGTTGGTTGGACCTTACCACCAAAAAAATGAGGCTTTTCTGCACTGACAGAATGATGCATTCTAATGTAACACTATTCATTTGAATCAGTTCTATCAAATGAAATAACTCTGAATCTAACAAAGTGGTAAATGTCTGTCAGCAATTAGAAGCTTTGCAACGATAGCAATTCCCTCTTCTTCTCTAATTTCCCACATGGCACATTTTCCGCTACAATGTAAACAGCCCGGCTGCAGTCGGTCTCATCGGAATGGAAAAGCTCTGATGAACATGCGCTGTGCCAATATTACCCTCCAGGTTTTGTTGATTTGGTGGCATTCTGCATTTGTCTTCTAGCCCACTAGGATACAGAGTGTTTAGTTTTTACAAACAGGAATTTTTATTAAGAAACACAGATAGGGAGGCACTGTTCTATAGACGCAGATACAACACCGTTTTGAAAGTCCCTGAGATTCAAAAGCCTCTGAACACTTTCAAACATCACAAAACACTAAATATTTTCTCATATATTGTTCCAAAATGTGTTTATCTTGTTGGAAACATTGAACTCCATTTAATGAATTGGCCTTTTTTTTCTAACTCTTGTCTTTGTCGTACTTAATCAGCTCAGTTAGAGATTAGTTTTAGCAATCATTATATTGTGCGTGAGTCTTAAGAAAGCAGAAAGCGAGAAACTGACCTCATTTCATTTTAAGAAGATAAAATGGAGGCTGTCACATCACAAAGCATCAACTAGCTGCTAGCTCCATGGTGGCCCCACACGGGTTTGCCCATTTAGGGCCACTGTCATGTAGGGCCCATGTAGGCGGTGCCCCTACATGGACAAACCCATGTGGGACCCATACTTTCTGCCCTCCTTTTCCCCATATGGGGCCCACCTAGGTATGCTGGCTGGGCCATTTCCCTTCCGTCACCTCTCCCATCAACCTCCCCACACCACCACCATCCCTTGTCTTCTGGAACGGGTCAACTACCCGGGCTGTGGTGTTTTGCCCTCTGCAGCAGGTACTTCCATTCCCCGACGGACACTAAGGAGCTGATCTACGACCCGGCATCTGTGATGAATGGCGACACACTCAAGTTCTGCCAGAAGGAGGCGTGGTGCAAGCTGTCCTTCTTCGTCCTGTCCTTCTTCTACTATCTCTATTGGTAAGCACCAGGCTGCACCCGGAGCGGAGCGGTTCTTAGATGTTGAGGTACTTTACCGAAGCTGATCTGAGGGGGCTTGGAAACCTCGTTGAGTAGCGTAGGTCTCTGAAGAGAAGTTTGCCGCTCCACAAAGAGGTTTGCTCGGATTCTTCAGCTCCGACAGCAAAGTGTGTGCAAATCTCTGAATAAAGTAACCATTTCTCTAGCGATCACATGCCGCCTCCTCCTTGTGTCGGATGTTTAGCCAGGGTAGGAATGTCTCCTCGTAGGCCAGCTATCGCTAATGCATATGATGTCAAGAGAATTTGATTCTTTACTTCATTGACAAGCACCACCTGAAAGCAGCAGCAGCAATCTTTACTGGAAATGTGAATGATTCTGTTTTATGTACGGAGGGTGGTAGTTCTGCTGACTGTTCTGAATGTTTCTGCTGAAATTGTCTGTTGTTCTGTGATGATAATAACACGCACAGTTTTCCTCTCTATGTCTAACAATGCTGTTATTAATCACTCCGGATTCCTGTCCCACGTGTCATGTGGGTGCTGCAGTGTGTGGAACCTGGAAATATCCCTCTATTAGGTCTAATCAGTGGAAACACTTAAAGGTACAATCCTCACTTTTTCTTAAACACTGTGTTCTGTAGGGCTTATTTTAGGCTTTAGAGAGAGAAATAATATTCATGAGGGAATTTTGACTCTATCTTGAAGTCAGGGTTGGGGTTTTCAGAAATGTATGTAAAATTTCTTTTGATGATAACATTTTTGTCACTTTAGCTCTGAAGCGGAAGAGAACTAAAAGTATGCAGTTGAAACCAAATATTTCCATACAAGAACAGAAAGTCCAGTTCAAATGACCAAAATGATTTATAGTCAATAAATGCCAGATGTGAAGAGATGTGCGACCAAAATGCCTTGTGTACCAATTCTGCATGGAGGTGATTGTGTGAAGCTTGATGAAGGACAGACGCTTCAAATAAATAAAAACAAAAGCTAAAGAGAAGAACATTCTCCTTCTCATTATTCTGGCATTTATTAAATAGAAATCATTTGGTAATGCTAACCGACCGAAAACAGAAAAAAACATTTCTTGTAGTTTAATGTCTGAACATGTGACTGCTCTACGGTTTCTGTCAATCAGTCCGCCGAAAATCTAACATTAATGAAAATAACGTTAAGGTGAAAGCCAAAGTGTTCCCTCCTGGCAGAAATCTGAGAAACTGACTTCAATAAGCTAATATGTTGAGCTCATTTGTTTCACATCCATTTCCATGCCAGTGCCAACATCAGTCAATAGAGCAGCTTCTGTTGAGACGAACACAGCAACACCCCCATCCTGCTAGCGGACGCTAAATGATCGAGTGCGGCAGTATGCTAGGCCTTTCTGCAGCTAATGTGCGAACAGTCTGAGGCAACGCCGTCAGCGTGAAGCCAAGTCACAGTGTGGTTGGTGTTTGTGTCGTGGCACTGGGTGTCATCAGCTCTGAATGCAGCGCTCAGCTTGAACTGAAATCATCTTGCTTCTTCCATCTCACCCCATCATCCCGCCCGCCCGGCTCTGGCTCATGTTGGACTGTTTTAGAGATCAACCAAGGCGGCGGTGGCGGCGGCATCAGTCAGGTATTCTGCAGCATGAGGCGATGGTGCGTTCACTTTCAGTTCCATCTGGTTCAACATAGTTGGCCCTGCTTGTTTTCTTGCGCTTTTCTAAAAATTTAAAATGTGATTCGAACCTGGTGTGATTTTATTTTAAAACTTACAGGCTTTTTTTTTGCTACCTCCCAGCCAGCATACCTAGGTGGGCCCCATATGGGGAAAAGGAAGGCAGACAATATGGGTCCCACATGGATTTGTCCGCAGTTTCCATGGTGGCCCCACACGGATTTGGCCATGTAGGGCCACCGCCTACATGGGCCCTACATGGGTAAACCTGTGTTTCACCTTTGGTTCTCAATCGAACCAAGTCTCCTGGACTACCAGGTGTGACTGGACTGAATAGAAATACGTGCTTTATTTTTCAAATCTTTATTTGTAAAACATCATGCCGTACATTAAAGATTGTGGCAATAAAGTGACTAATTGCAAGAAAATGTACTGCTGAGTCAGCTGAGTTTTCCAATTTAATTTACTTTTTTCACGTCGTGTGTCAAAGCTAATCTAAAAACTGTAAAGAATTATTTTTTAAAAAGTCTGAGAATAAAACAGCGTTTTAGCTCATCTGATCCAAACCACAAATTAATAATAAAAAAAACTCACACCAGAGTTCATCGTTCTAAATATCCAAAGCCTAAATCCCAGGGGTAAGTTCAAGATGGCTGCCGCTGTGTTTGGGTTTCAACATTGATGAATGAGATTGAAGTGGAAGTGAAGCAGCCTGAAACCTGCTCTGTGGGGCTTGTGCCTGTTTTCTCAACCCCTTTCTCTCCATGGCAACCAGAGTCCAACTCGCCTGTTCTCCTCAGCTCCTCCCCACCTTCACGGTGACTTCGACCTGCACACTCTGAACACGCACCTGCATACCGTGAGAGCTTGTATGTTACAAACGATAGCATATCCTTTCCGGACCAAAGCATTGACTTTTTAACTTTACTACTTTAAAATGATGATAATAAACACAGCCTGCCTGCTGGTTTGCTCCTGCCTGCCCAGCCTCTACGTCAGCACCTCCTCCTCACACCGGATGACAGTGAAACCCTGCCTGACTGACAGAACACCCCATGGAGTCTGACTTGTACCCCTGTTTTTCTCCTCCTGTCCTTCCTGCCACAGAGATGCCTCAGTAACCAGCACCTTCCCCTCCCAACGAGATGAGTGCAGGTTTTCTGTCGCTGAGCATGTTGCTGGATGAACGTCAGAGCTCTAACCCCGTTTCTTTTCTTTCCGTTCTGCACAGCATGAACTATCAGGACAGTTTTCTGGGTTATGTCACATATTCACATGAGGACAATCTGGGTTCATTTACCACAGGAGACAGATGTTACAGAGTAACAGGTGGCACATTACAAACGTTAGCGGTTGGGTTACCCAAACTTCAACATAGTCAACACCTACAGCAATCGATTGTTTCTCCGTAGCTAAGAGTCCAGACCCTATGGACGAAGCAAAGCATAGAACAAGTGAGTTACAGATTTTAGCAGAGCTTCTTACATACTTGTAGTTGTTTATGTATAGGATACATATAAAAAGTACAAGGGCCAAAACCTCTTTGGCTAAATGTTAGCACAACTATATAAGACCAAGTTTACCTACATACATTCTTTCAATTTGTACATTTTCAAAAGTACAATTGAACTACAATAAGCTCTGTCTATGTCATACTGAATGCAAGTTGAAGAATCTAATGTGAAACATGAACAGAAGACAAACTCAGGCAACTAAACATATCCAGTGCACACAGTGCATCATGTTTGCCTGTGCATTACAAAAATTGTAGAATTTTACCAAGAATCCAACATAATATCAGCTTCTATCCTCCTAGCACCTAATGCTTCTTCTCGGTTGTGTACGGTGTATACTGCAGTTTGCTCAGCTGTCAGTGACAACTCTCTTCTTTGGGCCCACTAAGTTAGTCTGGACTTATATCAGTTTTTTGGATTCAGGACCGTGGGCTGCCCAGTGGCGCAGCTGGTAGAGCTGTTGCCTTGCAGCAAGAAGGTTCTGGGTTCGATTCCCGGCCCCGGTCTTTCTGCATGGAGTTTGCATGTTCTCCCTGGGCATGTGTGGGTTCTCTCCGGGTACTCCGGCTTCCTCCCACAGTCCAAAAGCATGACTGTCAGGTTGATTGGTCTTTCCAAATTCTCCCTAGGTGTGAGTGTGTGTGTGCATGGTTGTTTGTCCTGTCTGTCTTGGTATTGCCGTGGACAGACTGGCGACCTGTCCAGGGTGACCCCGCCTCTCGCCCGAAACGATAGCTGGAGATAGGCACCAGCAACCCTCCCGACCCCAGTAAGGGACAAGGGTGTAGGAAAATGGACGGATGGATGGATTCAGGACCAATCCTTTCTTAATGGATGCCCAGCTAACAGGGATGCTCCCTCTGAGAAGCTAAGAAACTACCGTGTTCAGACAAGTGAAGTTACCAGAACCAGAAGCTGCTTGGAAGGACCTGGATATAAGACTATAAGAAAGGCCTCCTGTGTAAACGTCTGACTGAATGGAAAAGTTGAACATGTCACGTCAGCCAGTGGTGGAGGGAAAGAGATCTAAGCCGATATGTGGAGGCAGACCACATCAGACCTGACCTTTATGCAGGGAAGCTAAATTTGGAGGATTTGTCTGATGTCATTTAGTGTCAAAGCTTTTTTTTTTCCTTTCTTAGACTTGGTGCTTAGACGCAAATAATTACAAAAATAGAACTAAATCCTGCTGTAATGGAAAAAAAAAAAGATTTGGTTTTTCAGAAAGAATTCAAAGGCTTCAGATCCCGCTGTGGATTTCTCCTCTCTGTCCCCACGAGGCTTTTTGTAAAAATTTGTTTGGAAATAAATCATTTTCGGCTTAAAAAGCCCCTGATTGTTCCCCAGTTAGCTGGAAACAAAAGAAAGCTGTCCGTTTCTCATCTGTGAATCCACCACAACTAAGCTGAACAAAGGCCACGCTGATAGCAACACTCTTCTGTGTGGAAGTTCCTAAGAGTCAACTCATATAAAGACTTGCTTTCAACAAATGAATGAAGCAGAAGCACAAACACTGAGAAGCTACTGGAAAGGAAACTATTTCTACGTAGACATGCTGTTTACCAGGCAGAACTAGAATGAGTGGCCGCTGCTCCTTTATCATTTCACTGCAACATGATGTCAGTTGCTTAGTGCTACATAGTTTTCTATTGTACTTCGTTCATGAAAAAACACTTTTATTGGCTTAAAATCTTTAACACTTTTTTTTTATCATAATCAACTAACTGAAGTCAAATCAGTATCTGAATAGATATCAGTATTGGTATCGGCAATACCAATACTCCCTGCATCGCAAAAAACTGATGCTGATAAACTCCAACTCAGTAAAACGGAAAGCTGAAGTGTTTTCAAAATGTGCTTCATAAACTTTTAAAGGGGCAGGATTATGTTATATGCTATAACATAGTTCATGTTATAGCACAAGCAAGTAACTGTGTTACCTTCAATTGTTAAAAAATTATTTAGCAAGTTAACTCCTTGAAATTGGACTTCTGTTGCTTTAAAAACTCTTAATCTTTCTGAAGTTCCACCGTCTCTGTTAACCCTTTAACAACCAGCGTTTTTACCAGCGTAGCTCATCAGCTGAGCTATGATGAGCTCAGCTGATGCACAGTTCTACCAGGTGTTTGCTAATTGCTGGTGGCTATTCTGAAGGAGCTGAGTGGGGAAGCTATGGGGAAGGACGGAGGTGAAAGCTTGGAAACTGCAGCTCTGAGGAGGAGCTGCATCCTTGAAGGCAGGGCGTGGTCCAACCAGGCATTCTGGACAGCTGAATGGTTGCCATGGAGATCAAAGGATTGAAAGGATTTCTCAAACGATGTGTACATAATACTGCCCCTTTAAGTGAGCACACTTATATTTATGTTAGTCCATCTAACAGATTCATCTGTTCTTAGTTGAATATTAAAAGGATAAATCTCAGACATTTTATGGACCAAAGCGATTAACCAAAGTCTTGTTTTTTGTCTAAAAAAAAACCAATGGTGTATGCAGAGAGGTTTGACATGCACAGTGAGAACAGGGGCCAAACCAAGCTGCAGTTGAACATAAACAGAATGGATGTTTCAGTCTAAGTATGGGAAAAAGACTCCGGACTGTGAGCTCTCCTCCATGTTCGGCTGACGTCTGATCAAGCTGTGAAAGGGAAGGAGCTGGTGGAAAACCGGGGATGAAGTTTGCCGGTTGCAGTGATCTCTGGGGGAAAATCACGCTCTTCAGCCAGCCGGGGTGAGCAGCTGGCAGAGGCCACACAGCGAGCGTTTAGCGAGGCGCCGCTCCGTCCTCGTCACATCACCGCTCGGCAGGACGAGCGTCAGATTCGCCACGTGCAATTTGAGGCGTGGCCTCCATCGCTCTGTCTTCCAGGGGGCACCCAGCGGGCGCCAAACGTCCGTCTTTCTGGGTCAGAGTCATCGGCCTCGCTGGGTGGTTCACCAACTCTGGGCCTGGTGAAATTATTTTCTGCCACTTTGCTGCAAATGTCTGTTTGACGGCTTGTTTTTGCACATACTCATTGCATTACATGAAGCTCATCGGCTTGTTGCTTTTTTTATTTTGCAAGCTTTCTGCAGACTTTTCTGGAAATCACACCGATTTAAAAAAAAATTAATCAATAAATACTTTGAGAAACCTGCCAGGAAGGATAGTTGTTCTTACATTTTTAGGTCATGGTAAAAACCTAAAAATGTAAACATGGAACATTTCATTTAGGTAAATATATATATATATATATATATGGAACATTTCATTTATATATATATATATATATATATATATATATATATATAACCAGGTAGAACATCAGATCATTTTTACTGTCCACTAGAATTAGCTTTATTCAGCATTATTCACTTTGCTGCCATTACATTAAAATGTCTATTCACAGTCAGATTATTGTTAAAATTCATTTATTCCTGCGATTAAAAACATTCCAGAAACGGATCCAGTTTGCACCGTATGACGTAACTCAACTATTTTTATTTCAAATATTTGAAGTTTACACATTTCCAACCAAGTCGTTACAATTAGATAATTATTGAGGAATTTTATGATTAATTGTTATTATCACGTCTCATCCAGCCACCGTTCTGAACAATACGTTTCTCACACTCTCTGTAGGTGTGCTAAGTGTGAGAGTGTGTGCAGACACAAGAAGGTGTGTGTTTGCTTTTTGACCTTGCTTGCAGAATTTATCAAAAGAAGCTGCGTCACAGCAGATTCCTGTCGCCATAAACTGCTCAGAAAATTATCCACAGCCTTGCTACTGGCCTCTGGAGGTGAGCTTTAAACTGACCAAACTAAAAGTCCGGTATTTTATTTATAGTATTATACTTTTTATGAGTTTTCATCAAGTCTAAGCTAAAATCATCAACACTGCCAAAGAGATATGCCTGTATTATAACACCGTTTAAACCAAATTCACACATAGATTAGAAGAAAATGCTCTTCTTCAATTCAGGTTTATAAAAAGTATTTGATAATCTGTTGCAGATTATCAAAGTCTGCAACAGATTAGCTAAATGCTAAAACAATCGGATCAGTTCATTGGATCTTCTTTTTAATCTTTATCTAATTATTCTTTCTTACATTTCCTTTCCTCGAATTGGTTTGCAGACAGTAAGGCTCCGGTCAGATGTTTTGAATATTCTCCCACAAGCTTTGGCCTTTCTGGAATTTTGACTAATGCATCCAACGGGAATGAGATCAGGAGGCTCCGAAACAAGAACGTTGTTGTCCTCACACCACTTACACAAAAAAGATAGATGGAAGGGCATAAAGGTTCATAATAAATGGACAAAGTCACTCCTGCAGTAAAGAGACCAACACAACATGATGCTGCCATCACTGTGCTTCATAGTTGCGATTGTGTCCAAATGTAACAATTGTCTTTATGGCCAAACACCTCAGTTTCAGTTGTTGGAAAACATCGGAAAATAAAAATCTGTTAAAATTCTGAAGTTTTCAATCATTTCAAACGTTCATATGAAAGCCCCGTGGAGGAAGTCAAACCATGTTTGTCGTGAAAGACATTGATCTGATCTGTGCCAACATACAGGAATAGATGTATATTAACAATAATAATAAATAATAATAATAAAAACAGCATCAAATGTAATTTTAGGCTACTGGAATATTTTTAGATTTTCTGAACTGTGGGGTTTTATTTCTGAGTAAACAGCGTTTATATGAGGACGATAACAAGACAAGATGCTCCCTGTGGCAGCTTTTAGTTTAGTTAGTGTCTGTATATATTTATGTCTGTCTATTTTGCCCAACTGATTTGCTTTCGACTCATTTCCTGTTTGCTCTCTTCTTCTTCTGTTGCAGTATGATCTATTCCTTGGTTACCTCATAACAACTGCTTTGTTAGCATCCGGAGACCAGCGCCGATGGCTCCAGACATCCAGTACAGCAGGTGGCGCTGTGGTGGAAGCGATAATTGAGCGTAATGAGGAAGACTTAAAAGTTTCTGGGGGTTTTTTTTACTTCTTTGCGGAGCCAAACGATGAACTCAGCTGGAGCCAAAGCTTCTTTTCAGCTTGGCCCCGCACAGAACTGTTTCATCTCTGACTGTATATAGAGACTTTGGACCAAACCTGCTGTTTACAGTTTGCTCATAGCAAGAGTTACTACACTGCCTGGCCAACGTTTGTAATACACACACACATACACATATATTTAAAGGTACATCCAGCTAGCTTGTGTGTAGCCAAGCTAGCTGCACAGCGGCGCTAATGCTAGCCTGGAGGACGTACAGCACAGTAGCGTTTGTCTCAGGCACAGCACAATGAAGCACTGTCCAGACCCGTCCTCAGCCGCCGTGGCGTCTTCTGAGTTGAAGGACAGGCGGACGAGCAAACGGGTCACACTGTTCGGAGAGGAGGAGCGGGCTCGGGGTGGGCCACGCGCCGGAGCGTCCACCCCGCGAGAACACACAGTCCTCGCGAGAGGCCGCGGGATCTTACTTTCTGACTTTCCGTCGATGGCTTTTGTGACGTGTGCATTTTGGTGTATTCTTTAGTCAAAAGGCATTTCTGTTTCCTTAATGGCAAAAGGTATTCTACTCAGCAAATGCCTCCTTAGTGTTGTCTTACAGTGTTGTTCTGTTGTGGGAAAACTTCGACCAAAAAAAAAAAAAAAAGAACAGAACAGAATCCGTGGGAAGGTTTTGCAGTAGAGGAGCTGCACGTTCTTTGCACAAATAGTCAACTGGCTCTCGCACAAAATACCGGCAATATCTGCCCAGGACGGTGGGGAATTGCTTCACAGGTGAAGGTCTTCCAACATGTTCGGTCCGGGCAGCCCCGCCTCCTCTGAATACAGGGAAACAATGTGAATCTTTTCTAGCTCTCCCGGACCAAAATGTTGTATTTAATTATTTAAGCATATAAATTTATGTCCATTTATGGGATGCTGATTCTGTTTCAAAAGTATCGTACAGAGTATCAAGAATAAAATCAACTCTAGCAAATATTTCAGGGTGTATGGAAGGTTTTCAGGACCTCACCGATGACTCTTCTGATAATCCTTCAAATGATTTGATATCGGCTGGACCTCATTGCAGGGCAGGTGTTTGAACCTGGACCTCCGCGTGTAGCTTGCCCTCCGAGCCGGCAGGCCTCTCTTTAGACCTTCACCGCTGCCGTCTTTACCTGCCGTGTGTTTCTGTGTGGTGGCGGAGCAGAAAGGAAAGCCCCCGACTTCTTTTCTCTTCTTCTTCTAACTTGAGCATTTTATATCCTAAGTGTGGTATGTATGTGACCAAAAAGGTTGAATTTAGATATTGTTTATGAAATAAAAGTATTTTAAAATCTAACACCATTCCCAAGCTGTTTTCTGTATATTGTTAATGATAATGATTTAAACCTTTACAAGAAACACCGTGGGCGTGCTCACACAGCCCCTTCAAACTTCCACACATTTTGATTTTAGGTTCATATCTACGGAGCCTATAACGGGACATAGAGAAAAAAAAAGAAATCCCGACTTTTTTTCTCGAGATTCCGACTTTTTTTTTTTTTTCATTTCTCGGGATCCCGAGAAACTAAGTCGGGATTTTTTTTTTCTTTTTCCATGTCCCCTTAGGGGCTCCGTACATATCTATTCCGACTCTGGAAATAAAATACGAATGAAAGCAGCTTGACTTTCAAAGATGTGTAAACAGAACCCATTCCTTGGTTACCTCATAACAACTGCTTTGTTGGCATCCGGAGACCAGCATCGATGGCTCCAGACATCCAGGACAGCAGGTGGCGCTGTGGTGTAAGTGATAATTGAGCTTCCACCATACGCTGCAGTGTATTGTGGAGAATACACTGCAGCTGAGGAATAGAAGAGAGTAACATGGCTGTGTTTGTACACACACACAAAAACACGCGCACACACATCCTATGTCTTTGTCTTCACAAGGTTTTTGCATTGACTTCCATTCATTCTTCATTCATTTCAGCTGAACCCTGGCCCGTTCTCTAAAGCGAAGCATTACCATTACATGAAATGAAATAACATCAGACTTCAATAGGGCTCTTCAGGATGTTCTTTCATTCTCATTTATGCACGCATTCACACGCCGATGAACCCTAAACCTAATCTGATCTCAGTTCAAACCTTAGTCCTAAGTAGAGACAAACCAATCCCACGAAATGATTGGGAACCGCAGATATCCGATACAGATATCTGAGACCCAGTATCACCCGATACCGATCTGAAAACAGTTGAAATGACTTTAAATGTGCCTTAAAAAAACATAGACATGAATGTATTGAATTAGTAATTTATTTCACAACTGTGACCAAGCTTGTGCAGATATTGGTATATTTCAATGTGCTGTACTGGTGCAAACATGTAGAAACAGCTTAAGTTCATTCAGTCGATGCAAACAGGAGATTAACAGCCAATGGAAAAGATATAATAGAGAAACTGAAACTGACAGGAACAATATAAACTGTAACAAACCTTCTTTCAAATAGTTCAGAAAGTGCAACTGGGAATTTAAATATAATGTAGACTAATTCATAAAGCATGATGTCATTCAGAACACAAAGCATAGAATTAGGCTGAAAAGATCTGTACCTCTAGATAGGACACTGTCACAAATAACTAATCTAGAATTGTTTCCAATACCAGTAAGGATACAGACATTAATATCATCTCCAGTTCTAAGTCAAACTTCTAACCCAAAAACACTTGTACTGATTGGGCCTGGTTTTTGGCTCCACTCAACATCGTCAATCTTAAAAACCACTGGCCTAAAAACCAAGGTGAGAAATACTAAAACACACACACACAGGTGACCAAAAGTGTGTCATCACTGTGGCAGATATGCCCTGACAGATTGGTGACAGCCTGTCCTCCCAGGATGCACCTGGGTGCTGCCTACATGTCTGCCATAAATTGATTCATAATTAAACCAGGCACACACACAGTCGACCTGCTGGCCTCTCATTGTGTGTGTGTGTGTGTGTGTGTGTGTGTGTGTGTGTGCATGTTGCTTTGTGTGAACTGGCTGTGATTGGACTGGATTTTCCCTCGTTCTGTAGCTTCCTCTCTCATCTCCCCTCGTTTCCTTTTTCTTTTCCAAAAAAAACAGTTTGGTGACCTTGAGCCGGTGTCCTGCAGTTCTAGTACACGGAGCTCAGGGGCCTCAAACTTGTTTGTAGAAGTCACTTTTTGGAACTTTTCGCAAGACAAGGGCCAAATTTAGTCTTTCCTGCAGAGGACTGCAGCCCAACGATGCTTCTGGGAGACCAACAGGACCAGGCTGGCCGACTTACAATAACTCAGAAACAAAGATTTTCAAACTGTCACCGCTTTTGAGCCTGGTATATATATACATATAATTTTTTTTTTCAACCAGTCACCTTCCTTAAATTTGGCCTAAGTCGTTTTTTACCAAGAGAAATAATGACCACCTCCTTTTTTTTGCCAAAAGATGATTTATGCAAAAAATGACTTGGGTTACATTAGAAAGATGACTATGCAGAAGATAAACAGCTAAGTGATGCTAAATTTTAACCAATTGTTAAATATACTTAAACTAAATGAGTTGAGATCACTTTGTCCCACTGGTTGAACCTCCCTTTTAGAAAGAAACATCGACTATCCAGCTGTTGGGTTTTGATTAAGGTATAAAACATCACTGATTACAGAAGGATTTAACTGTCAGAGCTAGGCTACAAATACAAGGGCAGGATCTCATTATAAAGAAATACAAAACTTGTTGAAATGAGGAACATTCTCTTTATACTGACCAGTAAAACTGCAGTCTGTTTGCGTGTCGTACGGAAGAAACAGAGAGAGAAGCTAGCAAGACGATGGCCAAACTGAGGGCGAAGCTAGCAAGACGATGACAATCTTCTCACTTCATTTCTTCTCATTTTCTCTCTCAGTTTTGCTAATTTTTTTTAGGTCTAATTCTATATCTCATTATAATGAGGCGTGTTCTCATTTTAATAAATCTATTCTCACCAGAGGGCACGTAAACCTTTTTCCTTACTTGCTAGCAAAGCTGGCTTTAGCATCAGAACCGCTGCTAATGTAGCTAGCCCAGCTAAACTGTTTCAGGTCCAAATATAGCTACACACGTTGTACTGTCACATTCATACTGTCATATTCATCAAGAACCGATTATTATTTGAACACCTTCATTTCTGTTAATTATGAGGATTTTTCCTTTACAGTCAATGAAAACATATTACTATGACATATGATTACACAAACCCTTACGCTGGCATTTCCTATGATCTTCTGTTATCATCATCAACCTAAAGCGATTTATTGCATCCATAATATCGTGTGTATATATTACATGATAGAAAGGTCAAAGTTACTCCGCTCTTCCTGTCCTCCACCTCCTCCTGACTCTTGTGAAACCTGTTTGTTGGACTCAGTCACTGGGACAAGCAGACGCAGCTTTATGGTCTCCGACATGTATGGCTGATGATGGCGTCCTGAGACAGTGACAGTCAATCTGTCACTGTCTCCTACCCTTGAAGAGACGCCGCTCTGTCAACCTGCATCAGCCCCAACCAGCTGAGGCTGATCCCACCTGTCAGCAGCAGCGAATGCATCCTCCTTCCTCTCTTCACTCCACGATGCTGACTGTTTGCTTTTTGTCATTTTTGTTTTTCTCGTCTCTCTCTCTCTCTCTCTTTTCTACCATTTTCTGTAGTTGCTTTGACCTTCCAGGTCATGAGGTGAGCCGGTGTCTGTCTCCATCCTCAACAGGTTGCCGGTCAGTCACAGCATGCTGTGATTGTACATGGCCGTCTGCTGCACTTTTGTGCACATTGGGAATCTTCCTCTGTCTCATGATTCGATTCAAAATCGATTTTTGATTCCAAACTATTATTCTGAATGCTTTCCACTCTAAACTGTCGGTGTGTAAAGGAGTCACATGATCTACTCCAGTTTGCTTTGTAGGACAGATTGACAAATGTATACATTGAGGCATCTTTTTCACATTTAAGTTAACGAAATGTCCAAAGAACTGAATCTGTCATTCATTAAATGGCTTCAGAGTGAGCAGTACATCCTTCACCTTCGCAACATAAAATCAACATAGTTTGAAGTTTTCAAAAATGTGACTTTTCTTCATGAGCGGTCACAGCAGCTCTGTTGGACCAGATCTCCTCCATCGGTTGACCCCGGCTGGTCATGACTCCATCGCCGGATCGCTGCTAACAGAATCACTTTGCTAGTTCTGTAGTTTTCATGACTCAGACGTCCAGCAATCACAAACCCGTATCCTCAACACTTTTCCTGATTTTCAACACGTGAGCAAAACGTTCGCCTGCTGTCTAACTCGTGTCGCCCTCTCACAGACACCGTAATCCCAGTCAGCAACCTAGGTGGGCCCCATATGGGGAAAAGGAGGGCAGACAATATGGGTCCCACATGGGTTTGTCCGCGGTTTCCATGGTGGCCCCGTACGTGTTTGCCTATGTAGGGCCTCTGCCAAGTAGGGCCCATGTAGGCGGTGTCCTACATGGGCAAACCCATGTGGGGCCTCCATAGAAACCACGGACAAACCCATGTGGGACCCATATTGTCTGCCCTCCTTTTCTGCATATGGGGCCCACCTAGGTATGCTGGTTGGGAATATAGCAGCAGTGAGTGACGGCCGTGGTTATAATGTTTTGCCTGCTCTGTGTTCACCTCCAAAATCTTATATTTTATTTTGTTTGTTTCCTCTCTAGGAAACTGAAATCATCCAGGAAACATAACAAAACCCAACAAAAATGAAAAAATATCAGAAAGTACAAAACAGAAATAAAACATGTTTACGGTGTGAATGTCTAAGAATTAAACATCTTTTTTTTATTGTGGAGGGAAATCATTTATAACACTTTTTAGGATTTAATGCAAAATTAAATGTAGAATGCTTCAGGGACGTTATCCAATTTATCCAAAAATAAAAAGTAAAAAAAAATGCATGGAAAGAGAGATTAGAAACAATCAGAGTCAGAATCCGAGTGTTGAGCTCCGATTAATAACCAGCATGAAAAGCTTGTGAGGAATGAACAGCTGCAGATTAGACGCTGGCTCATTGGAATATCTGGAGCGTTAAAATATTTTGTTTTGTTGTTCACTGAATTGTGGGAGAAAAGCAAACACACACACACACACCCACCCACGCACACATACACCCCTACATACATACATACATATAGTGTGGTGTGCTCTTCCCGAGTCGCCTCCTCGCCGTGCCCCTCCCTTCATAGGCCATAAGGCGGTGCATAATATATATATATATATATATATATATATTATGCACTTGAATAGGACTCAATTTTTTAAGTTAGATTTAGAGTCATGGCTTAATCCACATAATCTGATCAGTAGAAGATAATTGTACCAGTTCTTAGATCCAAATCAGCCCGTTTTGATATTCTAGGTAAGAGGACGGCTCTGAGCCATCGGCCTCCTGCTGTGCTTGGAATGCAGCCAGCATCTGTGCTGGGACAGCAGGAGGGGGTCTGCATAGAGATAACTGTTTCCTGAACCCATTTAAGGATTGGGGCCTTTTGCTATGTGGATACCTGAAGAGAGATAGGATCTCACACAAAAGTGTGGAATGTTGCTTCTTTCAGGACTCATTTGGAGCAACTTCCCTTTGAAATTCGAAACTTATTCTAATTAGAGAGCAGGGACCTCCCAGACTGTATAAATTAGAGAAGAGAACACACCTTCCTTTTAAAAGTTTCGGACCTGAAAGAATTAATCAGATCGTTGGGGCGCGGCGGCACCGGCGCTCTCCGGAGACGCTTGGTCTTTGTATTTGTGCATTTTTCTGTTTCTTTCAGGTGATTGATGTCTGTCTTGTGGTTTTGAGTTTCTGTTGATTCTGGTATGTCATTGGTGTAATTTGATGGATTTGTTTGTCTGAATAAACTTTGGATATGTTTGAAGTAGAACCGTGAATGTTGTATACTGCCCTTACGCACGGGGAAACCCTCAACCCGGGAACTAGAGAGGAGACAACGAGCTACAGGTGTTAATATTTATCCTCTCAATAGCTTCTCAACCTATCTATAAGGGAGAGCCCAGACACCCTACGGAGAACACCCATTTCGGCAGCTTGTATCCGGGACCTCGTTCTTTCGGTCACGACCATAGATGAGGGCAGGAGCGTAGATCGACCGGTAAATCGAGAGCTTCGCTTTTTGGCTCAGCTCTCTCTTCACCACGACGGACCGGTACGCTTCACTGCAGACGCTGTACCAATCCGCCTGTCGATTTCCCACTCCTTCCTTCCCTCATTCGTGAACAAGATCCTGAGATACTTAAACTCCTCCACTTGGGGCAGGACACCCCCCCCCCCCCGACCACTCTACCCTTTTCCGGCTCAAGACAATGGCCTCGGATTTGAAGGCACGAATCCTCATCCCGGTCGCTTCACACTCGGCTGCGAACCGCACCAGCGGGAGCTGTAGATCACGCCCCGATGAAGTCAAGAGGACCACATCATCCGCAAAAAGCAGACGCGATCCTTAAGCCACCAGAACGGATCCCCTCAACACCCCGGCTGCGCCTAGAAATTCTGTCCATAAAAGTAATGAACAGAATCGAGAAAGGGTAGCCTTGGCGGAGTCCAACTCTCACCGGAAACGAGCCCAACTTACTGCCAGCAATGTGGACCAAACTCTGACACCGGTCTTACAGTTACTCACAGCCCATATTATCAAAGGGCCTGGTACCCCGTACTCCCGAAGAACCCCCCACAGATCCCCGAGGGACGCGGTCGAACGCCTTATTTAAGACCACAAAACATATGTAGACCGATTGGGCGAACTTCCATGCACCCTCCAGGACCCCGCTGCGGGTATAGAGCAGGAATGTCTTGCTTCTGATCGTTGCTATGGAAACGGACAGATCAGTTCTACATTACTCAAGCCATGACGGACGTTGGAAGTCAAGGACGGGAATATCGAACAGAGTGACTTGAGTTATTTTCCCAATAGAAGATTTTACCAATTCATTCATGGCTTATTCTTGTTCAAGTGGAGATAACTTGTCTGTGAGCGTAACAAACCTGATTGGGGCTCAGAGACGGTGGTCCAAACCGACCCCCTTCCTCCCTTCTAATGCGTTAATCAAATTACTGACTTTGCCTGAATTTACACCAAGTGATTTATATCACTATGTCATAAAAGAGTTTCCCATTACACCCGAGCAACATTAAAAACGTACAAAAAATGAGATGCTAATCACTTTTTTCCATACATGCTAAGTTACATGATGGTGGGGGGCATTGTCTCCATGGTAACTAATGGTTACATGCTTATCTTCTCCATGAAGCAATATGTGATATCTTTCAATATTGATCACTTATAAATTATATGAACGTTAATCTTCTTACCTTGTAAAAAGCGTTTGCTGAAAATGACTCAGAGGGCTGACAGTCATTTTGACTGACGGCTGATATCCATCGCCTGCATCTTTCCTCATTTAAAATTAGCAATAAAATTACAAGTTTGGTTTCTAACCTTGTTTGTTTACGCAGCCAAACACACAGCATCCCAAGACCATTTTTAAATTGAAATCAACTAAATAGAAGCAATATATATAATATTGTAAATATATATACACATACATATATACATACACCTATACACACGCAAACACGCGTACAGTATATCTGCACACACACCGTCCACGCTCACCAGCAAGACTTACCACACGGCTTTTGTTCCTTCTCCTTCATCCCTCAACAGTTCCTGTCCTCGCCTCTCCGAACACAAACATCGCTGTTGCCTTGGATGCCAACCTTTCATCTGCCTCTGCAGGATGAGGACAGCAGAACTAATGCAAATGTTTGCAAACCAGACGCACAAACACAGAAAGGTTTCCGCGCGTTGAAGAGTGCTGAACGTGTACGCGGGGATTCGTGTCGTCTGCGGAACGTGGGGAGGTCGTCGGAGGCGCACGTATGAACTCTGACCTTTGTGTTTATTTCTCAAGGTTTTTGGTGGAAATGTTTAGTTGCATGAATAACCAGATCTTAGCCTTTTGTCGCTGCGCTCTTTCAGTCTCCTCTGTAATTTAAGAGTAAAGCAATCAGAGAAACGACGCAGGTTATTGATTTTATCTTTTTTCTTTTTTACTGTTTGTCACCAGCTGGGTTTCCATTAAATATGTGAGTAAAACTTTGTTGATATTCCACTAATGTAAAAAAAGAAAACACACAATTTGGAAATAATAAGAAGAAACAAAAAATAAGAAGAAATAAAAAAAATGACACATGAACGAGTCACTAAACTTGCCACATCATCATCCTCCTGTCACTTCCTGCCGTCTTCTTTGTTGTTTCCTCCAGTAGGAACATCCTGTTGTTCATCACATCATTAGTGTGATGCAAAAAAAAAGAAGAAATCCTGACTTAGTTTCTCGGTACCATCGTTCTGGTGACGATGGTACCAGATCTGGGTCGTTCCACGTCCGGCTTTTTCCTCCCTAAACAATTCACTCTCAAGTATTTTAAAAAAGTTTCACCTCAAAGTTTAGGAACAATTTAACACAATACTTAAATGTGTCATAGAACAGCCCATAAACCTCCTGCATGTAAACGCTGTCGTAGAGCTGCTGATATGAACCGTCTGCAGGATTTTCCCAGTTGTTTTTCTTCCAGTTCATCATAATGACTCAGTTGGAGAGCTGTAATGAAACTGTGCACTCTGAGGTCCCCGTGTTGCTGATTGGTAAATGAGTTTCCAATAGCTTCTGTGATATCAAGATATAATTGTTTTTCACTTTGCACATGTCACAGCATTTCAAATCCAGATGAAAATAACATCCTTATTCCTCCGGCTCAGTCTGGAACTACGTTTTATTGCACGGCCTCACGCAGGCTGAGTAATACAGTCACCTATTAAAATAACTGAATGCTGTATTAGTATGATTCACGGTTTTCATAAACTTGGTAAATGACAGACTGCAATAAACATCTATTGATAGAGTTTGAACTGAGGATGAAGCAGCTGAATGAAATGAAATGAGCAAATGCCCTGAACAGGAGCACAGAACCACTAGTTGTAATAAATAACGCCTGGATGGTGCCTAGAAATCAGGAATTCTGGTTAAACTATCTACAGCTGAAGTTCTGAAATCTATTCGGTTTCATCCCACTACGGAGCGGTGGATGCAGGGAGTGTATAAGACAGGTTGTTTGCTTGAATCGGACCGTGATGTGATGCTTCTTAAGATCTTTTAACGTCTCATAGACTCGCTTCGACTGGGAACCATTTGTTCCATTTTCAGCTGGTTCACTTTCACACTGCACTTTGAAAAACCTGTTCCTCCTCCTCGCCTGTGGGGGCGCTGCACCAAGAACCACGGAAGGAAACAACACAAGAAGACGCTGAGCGCAACAACATCAATCAGAGTGTTGTCAGACTTTAGCAATTACTGGATTTCTCTTTTGTCTTTCGCTGGACTGGCGCGTTTGTTTTGGTTGTATTTACCCAGAATGCCTTGCGCTGCAGTCAACTTTCTGCTTTTGGAGCGGTCTCCAGTCTGCTTGGTGTTCACATAGGCATTCGAACCGCATTAGAGTTTGCTTTAACTGACCCGAGGCCGAGGTTTGTAGGCAGAACAGAGTTTGCTCTTTTAGTCCGCTTCAGAGTTTGATTTTTCATTCACACCTCAGCAAACAAATCGGACTTTCAAGGTTTGAATACAACCCACCGCTCCCAGCCAGCATACCTAGGTGGGACCCATATGGGGAAACGGAGGGCAGACAATATGGGTCTCACATGGGTTTGTCCGCGGTTTCCATGGTGGCCCCACACAGGTTTGCCCATGTATGGCCACTGCCATGTAGAGCCCATGTAGGGCCCATGTAGACAGTGGCCCTACATGGGCAAACCCGCGTGGGGTCACCATGGAAACCGCGGACAAATCCATGTGAGACCCATATTGTCTGCCCTCCTTTTCCCCATATGGGGCCCACCTAGGTATGCTGGCTGGGCTGTTTATGGAAATTAAACTAGAAAAATGTGATTTATCAAACTTAATTATTCACAAATGACCAAGAATTAGAGTATACTAGTCTGAGTGCCAGGCTGGTTTGATTGCACTGTTCCATCCATTAATAAAACAATAATATGAAAATAACTTTTTGTTATTATTCAGGTTATCTTTATTAACTTTTGCTCATAGACTTCCTGTTCTTGTCTTGTGTTGTACTTATAATAAATACTTTTCCACAGCTCGGTTTCTGATCAATTTTTTACAGTTAAAATGAAATCTTGTGTCTTCTGCTGCTGGTCAGTGGGACTGATGCAGAAACATGACCAGAACCTCCACCGAAAAGAACCGACTGGAGGATTCGGTGAGCCGTTCCAACCGGAAGCATCAAAATCTCCCAAAGAGGAAACAGATTGGAATGAAATGGCCAATAATAAACAGACGCTTAGCGCTAAAATAAAAGACTAATCCCACTTCCAATTACCGTTAAAGTGTTTTCTCCTGCTATTTAATTCACGCAAACAGCATCACAAATCCCTGGAAGGACGATATTTATTATCTGAAATGTTAAATGTGTCGCCGCTGCTTTCTGCTCGGCTGCTTGTTCAGAGGTTAGCTCTGCTGTTGAGTTATCAAAGTATAATTTCCAGCGCAGTTACAGTTGCGTGTGGAACGGCGCTGCAGGATGGCTCCGTTTGTCATGTCTTCCTTCTGTTTGTTCTTCATAAAAACCAATAAGACTCAGTTTTTGCAGCGTGTATCAGAGTGGACTGTGTGCAGGAACAATGTGTGCGGATCTCCAGGCGCTCCATGTTACATGAGGTTGTCCAGTAAAAGAAACGATATGTTTGCTTGACGCAACAAAACCAGCAGTGGTCACTTTGCAAACATGTCCTGTTTTCATTGGTCCTGTAGAGCTGGAAGAGTCGATCAGTCCATGAAACCAAACGACTCAAAACAAGAGAAGAAGATTTACGTATTCTCTGCTCTGTATGTTTTCTGAAGTCACAGGATTCCTCTCAGTGTTGCAGTATTTATTTTACGTTCCTCTTGGCAGGACCTCTATCGAATTAGGTCAGTCATTTTTTTTTCCAGACTTTTTTTTTTGTCAAAAAGCCAAAGTTCATTGATCATGATTATTTTCACTTGATGAGCTGAATGGAATCAGTCAGACCTTTTCACCACAACGCCAGTTTGCAAACTCGGCTGAGGTGAGCAGCTGCAGCTTCAGGTCCGTCCAGACGCACGAGAGGAAACGTGAGAAACAAACCCACTGAGCTGAAAGTGAACCAGAACTCAAGAGAACGCTTCGAAGGAAGCAATTCTACCTCATGCTTTCCTCTGCTTCTGTTCCTCCATCTTTTCTCGTCTCTTCTTTCTTTCCCTGCCATCCAATCTGACCGAGCCGGCATCGATGTCTCCTCAGAGAGCGCCGGATCAATCCTCCAGCTCCTGGTCTGGGTCGGGGTTACGGATCCCCCTTCCTCCACAGGCCTTCGCGCAACTCTCTGCACTCTCTCCTTCCTCTCCAACCTTTGAAGAAATTTCTTGACCCCTCAAAGAGGTCGAATGTTTTCAGAACCGGATGGACACTGATGCATGCTAATCTGTAAAATAGGCAAAAACAAAGGTGGATGTTTCTGTTGGTTCCTAGCGGGGCGATCAAACCCCGGCAAAGCGATGGAGAGGAGATTCACAAAACGTTTATCGGTTTCTAATAGAAGCAAGAATGACTCTGGACTCTGGGTGTGAACAGTTTCAAACTTGCTACTTGCAAACTAAACAAGTAGTGTGTATTTGTATTTGTTACGGACTCATTAATCTCATTCAATTCTTTTAGTTCAGTGATGACAACTTACTTTTTGGTGTTGAATTCACTTAAAAGTTGCAGATTTTTAACTTAAAGGAACATCTTACTTTGACTTTACTAAGTCTGACCTTCGCTGGACGTCTTCACCCACTTTCGTTTCTCACTGCTTCAAAGGTAGGATCACTTCATTATTTGAAGTAAACTAAATGATTTGAGTGAGACCGACTTCAATCTGCCAAGTTAAACCATCCTAATAAATTAAGTTGTTTAAACTTAATTGAATTAGTTGTTCAGTTAAGTCGGTTCAACTGTTTTCCTTTTTCAGTGTGTGAAGCTTAATGACAAACGACACTTTCAGACCTGGACATTATCCCGAACCCAGCAGCCATGTTTTTTTATGCACATAATGAAGCATTAGAAATATGATACAGTAAAAATGGCAAAAAAAAAAAAACTTCCTTACTTTTCCATGGTGGCCCCACACGGGTTTGCCCATGTGGGGCCACTGCCTACATGGGCCCTGCATGGCAGTAGCCCTACATGGGCAAACCCGTGTGGGGCCACCATGGAAACTGCGGACAAACCCATGTGGGACCCATAATGGCTGCCTTCCTTTTCGCCATATAGGGCCCAGCCACGTATGCTGGCTGGGTCCTGGAGTTATTCTTACCTTCATCATTTGGAAACAGTCTGACCTTTCACCTCACACATCAACATGGCATCATCTTCCATATACCGGCTGCTTGCTGGATTCAGTTTTCTCTGTAAAAGTGAGAAACGGTTGGAAATCCCAGCAGACCAGCAGCTTGTGAACTATCGTCTCTGGTCCCAGCAGCTCCTCCATGTTCAAATTCAGCCAGAGTCTCTTTCTTTTCCATTCTGCTTAAACTTTAGCGAGATGTCTTCACCACACCGACGCAGTAAAATGAAACGGCGGAGCCCGTGAAGTGACTGGCGGGTGTTGAAATATGTCATCAGAGGAGGTCAGTGGAAAAATCCAACCAGGTGTTATGATTGGATTTAAACGGAAGGTAAATCTCCTGTTCCAAAAGCAGATCTATATATGTGTATGTAGTCATTGAGAATCCACTGAGGCGATAATGAAACTCGTCCTCCGGTTCCTGGATCACCGGCAGAGCTCGTCCTCCTGACCTTCCCTCTGGGCCCAGTCACAGATTCTGTTTGTGTGTCTGTGCAGCCTGGATCTGATTACATATTCAAAGTTTGTGCCATGTTATCTCGAAGGCAAGTAAACAAAGAGAAAGTCTAAATTAATGAGAGAGAGAGAGAAAAAAGACTGAATGTACCAAAGGATAGAAAAAATATGCAAACATTGAGCACGGCAGACTTTAGGTCACATCAGATAAAAGAAACTTTGTTTCAAAATAAGGAACATGCTCTTTTACAAAAGGCTACAAAGCACACTGTAAAAAAAGTCTCTACCCAGCCAGCATACCTCGGTGGGCCCCATATGGGAGAAAGGAGGGCAGACAATATGGGTCCCACATGGGTTTGTACGCTGTTTCCATGGTGGCCCCACACGTGTTTGCCCATATAGGGCCACCGCCATGTTGGGCCCATGTAGGCAGGGGCCCTACATGGACAAACCCGTGTGGAGTCACCATGGAAACCGTGGACAAACCCTTGTAGGATCCATATTGTTTGCCCTCCTTTTCCCCATATGGGGCCCACCTATATAATAACATGGGTAAATACGTTATTTATATGGAAACATTTTATACAGTTTCCTCGGTTACCTCAAGTCGCTGCAGGTAATCGATCACATTCAGATCCTGTTAACCCAGATGCCTTCACAAGCCGCCAAAATAATAAATAGTAATATGCCAGCATATCAATGGAAATGAACTAAATTTCTTATAGGAAAAAGGCAGGTTGGAACAAATAAAACACATTAGATTTTTATTTTTTTTTACAGTATGGTTTGCCTCTTCATGTCTGGCAGCTCCTCATAATGAGTGTGAAAAATCCAGCTTCCCCCCCAAAAACATTCCCTACAATAATTTTTGCTTTCCCTCCGTCTTCTGCAGCAGGATGGAGCTCATTAAAGCAGCTGAGCTCAAACCTGGTCAGGTGCATGAATTAAAGAGGCTCCAGCTCCAGCAGCTCAATATGGCAGCCATTTAGCCACTCCCGCCTCACATCTACGGGGTCTATGCAGTGTGTTTGTGTGAGTTAGTTTGTGGGTGTGCGAGTGTTGACTGTACTCTCCCCAGCGGGACCTCCATTTGCTCCCAGTGTGCATCTCCGGTGTCGGAGGAAGACCTTTAGATTAGCTTTAAACCGGCTCGGCGTGGCGCCAGCGTGTAAATATTAACAACATCAGCAGGAGGCAGCAGACAGACAGACTGACACTGTCAGGGAGGTTCTTCCATCAGGAGTGAAGGGCATGTAAGATGAGCAACTAAAGGAAGGAAAAGGTTCAGCTGCATCGCCACAGATCAGCAGCCTCATTTATTACACATCAAATGCATTTTTACTCTACCTGATCCCTTTTTTTCTTTACGGACATTAATGACTTGCCTTTATGTCTGCCTTGTATTCAGTTGTCAGGAATTCATTTCAAACCCTGGAAACAGGAAAACAATCCCTGGCAAATGAACACTCTGCTCTGTCTCACTGTCCTTACTTGAAGGATTCCAGTCTGTCAAAGATCAGCACATCTGAACCATTTCAGACAACTTCCTGGTTGTCTGCATCGTCATCCTGTCTCTGAAAAGCAGCAGGTGGTCCATAAAAATTACCTCACAACCTTTACTGGGTTGTGGTTTGGGTTTAGAATGTACTTAAACTGCTACAAGAAAGCAATTCCTCAAACCCAAACCCTGAGTCTGAACTCGCCAAAAAAGATGAACCTGCAACTGCACTTGGTACCAACTCGAAGCTGGAGTTTGTTCAGGTGGAGTGAATGGTGCAAACTCAGTGACTCGCTGGACCAATGGATAGAAAACGTTTTCATTACTTGAATAGGAAACTGAACCAAATGTTCACTTTGGTTTTGTCAGTACACAAAATATTTTATGGGGTCGACACGGTGAGCGACTCACAGTTCTCCACTAGTCTGGGTGAACTCAACAGAAGAGACACGATAAAGTTGGCAAGTTTTTCAACTTTCTTGCGCCACCTCATCCAAAGATCCTAAAGCTTGTTCTCGTTCCTGCAGTTTCCATCTGCAGTGGTTCAGATGTTGCTCTGGGTTCTTAGTGGCCTCACGAGATTTTCTCTGCACTCTTGAACTGCTTTAGAACAGCTCTGCCACTCCTGGGCAGAGTTCCTGCAGTTCAGGCAGTGATGTCGTTTGCTTCTGGGATCTTTTAGATTCCACCAGAAATGCAGAAGCTATTTAAAGGTTCGAGGCTTTTCACACAGAGCCGTCCCTGTGCAGACAGAAGGTGAAATGTACCTGAGTGGTAGAACATTATCGAGGGGATCTCAGGATGAGTCGGTGGCTAACCACTGAAACACATGATTGAGTTGGACAGGGAACAAATGAAGCAATCACGCCTTCTGTCCCATGATCCCATCCCTGCCACCCCGCGCCCGTTTCCCTCTCCTGCTGTCATATGCAGAAGGCAGCATGTACAGAAAACATCAAGACGAGGGATGCTATTTTTGCATCGTCCTTTTTTCGGCGGGGATTATTCCGCGTGTCCCTCTGTCTCCGTCTGATGACTCATGGCTCTGATAGCCGACTGCTCGGTCGGGGATGCAGCCAAATCCAAAATAAAATTCAACACAATGCCTCATATTTAGGAAGAGGCTACCCTCACATAAAGCCTACATTAAACCTTTCACCTCGGAAACTACAAATCTTCCATTGATGTGATCGGTTTGACATCCAAGTTGCCAAGTTGCGCTGAAATCAGTTCCAAGCAGCTGAAGCTCCAACCAGGTGATTGGCTTCGCAGTGAGTTGGCAGCGGAACAAATCCGTTCCATCAATCAAGCTGTTTAAATCAGGCCAAGGTACCAGTTGAGGCGCGCTCCAAAACGATAAGCCACGAGCTCGTTAGCGGCAATATGTTCCCGAAGAGCCTCGCGAGCCGACAGGATGCCATTTGAACGAACACTTTCAGGGGCGGCTTGGATTTTGATGAATGTGCCGCTGAAGCCCGTTGCTTCAGAGCGGATCCTCCCGACACGACGGCCTGTTAGCCTGACAGGAGCGGGATTGATGGGTTCTCTGTGAGAGCTGTCAGAGCTTGATCTGTTGCTTCACTGGGACGGAGGAGCAATATATCACAGTGGTCACGTTCTGTGTTGTGTGCAACGCTTTGGCTTTGGTCATGTAAACTCTTTCAGGTGTATAAAATGTCTCTCCCATATACCAACCAGTGGAAGAGAATGGATGATTGGCACGCTGAGTACTTGTGTCCTAATCGAAATAATTAGTGATAGATCACTAAATATACTACTCTGGCTGAACAATCACTTTGACCATTCAAAGCCCTTTACACTAGAGGCACATTCACCCATACATCTATACACCAGATTGACGTTGCGAGCCTTGCACTTGTGGCAGGAGGAAGCTGGAATTCAACTTACAATCTACACTCAAACAAAATGACTCTGGCCAAACGACATTGTCAGGAAAGTTTTAGAAAGTTTTCAGCTTCTATTTTTGTGAAAATCCACATTCATATCAGGAAAAAATGCCATTTCCCAGCCAGCATACCTAGGTGGGCCCCATCTGGGGAAAAAACGGAGGGCAGACAATATGTCCCACATGGGTTTGTCCGCGGTTTCCATGGTGGCCACACACGGGTTTGCCCATGTAGGTATGCTGGCTGGGTTCTTTCTTTTGATGTGGAAATCAGCTCAAAGTCTGGATTTGGACTTGCATGGACAGAAATGAGAAGCACCAACATGTCCTGCTGCAGAAAACAAGACAGCTTCACATTATTGTTTGTAAAAGAGATAAAGTGCAAGTCAGCAGAGCGTCAGAAACCTCCAGGTTTCTGTTGCTCAAATGAATATTTTAAATATGTTTGAACATTAAGTTTGAAAGAAGATGTTATTAGAGACTGATGCTCAGGGGAAAAAAAGACACATCCAAATCGTCTATTCTTCTTTACCACTGCCATTGTTTCTTTTACAGTCAAAGAAAAAGCACTAGTAATGTGATTTAGAAGGAGCGACACATGATGACACTGAGCAGCTGGAAGCGATGGAGGAACGGCTGCAGGCCGCAAACAGGCTGATTAAATCAGCCTGTGTGTTTCTGCAGGAGCTGCTGATGGAACATGTTTGTTCCTCACTGACTGTAGATCTGCTACATGCGGGAAACGGACAACCTGCAGCTATTTCTGTCTCTTTCTGATTGCTTATTATCCTTTTTCTGAGTTCACTGCTCAAGTAGTGAGATGTGCAGAAAAGTTTCCCTGTTCAATTTTCAACGAATGCAGAGAGATTTTAACAATGCAAACACATGCTTTGAAGCTTAGTGTTAAATATAGCAGCATGTCTGGATATGAGACAAAATAGAAGACATTCTGTGAAGCTGTTGGTTAAATAACCCAACACAGTAATCTCATATATGACAAGCAAACCTTTCAATAACAATTAAAAGCAATTATTGACTTATTTATTTATCAGCTTCTTTTCTCCACTGATGGAAGCTCTGTTGAACGTTTTCCTCTTTTAGAAAAGTCAGAATCACAAATGAACCTTTTCCAGTAACACCCCTGCCAGCATACCTAGGTGGGCCCCATATGGGGAAAAGAAAGGCAGACAGTATGGGTCCCACATGGATTTGTCGGCAGTTTTCCTGGTGGCTGGGTGCGACCAGGAACGGGAAAATAGTGTGGTGAAGCGATGTTGTTCTGTCTACTTTTCCTTTCTCAGGCTGTGAACCACGGCGGGTGAACAAGCAGGTGTGTGTTTCCCCATAAGGGCTTTGATCAGAAGTCCGGCTTGGAAAGGTCTTTGTTAGAAATTAATTACAAACACACACCCACACACTCAGTCCTGGAGCGCTAGCCATACAGAACTACTTTATGGGTTATAACATCTCAAAAAGTTGCAAAGTTGCAATGAAAGTTTAACTTCAAAACAGGAAAAAAAAAATCCAGTCTTTGTGGAGAAAGCCTGAAACCAGCTGGGTTTCCATTGGCCATATGATGGTGACACTTGACTTTTAAATTCCCTTCCCAATTTAAAAAAAAAAACCTCATTAGTCGAGAAAAGGTTTTGGTGGTGGGATGAGGTGGGCTTTTTTTTGGCCATATCAAAATTGGTTAACACTTTTTTCGCATCACACGAACCACATGACCAGCTGGATGGTCATGTGACTCCACCGGATGTTGGCGCAAAAACCACGAAGAAGAAAACGACAGGAAGTAGTCAGAGGTTTGCTTTTTAAAGACTCGTCACGTGACCAAACTTTATACACGAGTGACTTTAATTGTGTTTCTCATTTAATGGAAACCAAACAATTGCAAAGTTGTTTTTCCAGCATTAGCGAAAAGGAAACTCAGCCCTATTGACCCTTATTGAACTCTCTGTCCTGTCAAGATGTGCTTCCTTCCTGTGACGTATGCAGCTCATTACAGAAATGGGTTCCACGCCGCCTGAGTCACACGGCGGTTCTGCTCTGCACTCAACCGTCTGCGGATCCACATCATGTGACTCAGGCGGGATTTGTGGCAGCAATGGCCGAGTAAAGCCGCAAATTTCCAAGACAGGCCTCTCACCAGTGACCATCCACCTCAGCGGCCAGGAAAGCGTCTTGGTGTGTGTCCACACACACACACACACACACACACACACCTGAAAGGCGAGCATCACCACGTTCGGTACGAAGATTCTGCCAAACCACATCTTCAATGCTGCGAGCTGCAGCAGTGAAGGAAGGAACATTTCCAGGAGACGTGAAATTTTGCTTTCAAAGTGGGCCTTGGTGAAATGATTGAAGCTGCCCTACTTATCTGGGACCCACAAAAGGGAACCTGGCAACAGAAACTTATCGAAAAACTGTTGCGCATAATAAACCAGAAGGAGGAAGGGAAGTGGTAGCTGGAAGCCGGGGGAGAAAGGAAGATGTAATTATGACGGAGGAGTTGAAATGGGAGGAAAACCAGCTCTCCACGGCTTCATTTGCACATGAAATGATGTGGCGTCTTGGATTCCAATGTGCAAGATGTTCTCAGCTTTGTTTCCAGTCTTTCGATTGGCTGTTGGCTCCTCCTTCACTCGCTCTCAGTGAGGTTTTCTGCTTTAACTTTTGCTGAGCTCAGCGTCACTATCAAGCGTTTCCTTTCTTAAGAGAGAGACCAGATCGGCTTCACACTTGAATGTAAGAACAGAAATACAGTAAGCATCAAGTTAGCATAAAGGAAAAGTGCAACACACACAATCTGTTCATCATTTCACTCATCGATGCACGTATGGCTGAAACTCAACCTGCACTCTCAGCTTATGCTGTGGATTTTTATTCAAGAAAAGGAATTCAGGTGACAATGGGACACTGCAAAACCGGAAAAATTTAATTAAGAACCAGCTTTGTTATTTATAATTTATATCCAGTAAAACTATTTATCTATAAATCAATAGACAGGTCCAAATAAGGATGTAATCCATGTTTCTGTCTCTTAATTGTATGGCATTAAAAGGATGTGGAAGTTTTGTTTCTCCACTGAAAGCTCTGGTTTGCACAGTAAATACCATGTGGGTGGAATTTTATAGCTGATAGTCTGATGTCCCATTCTCCTGAAGGCAGCACAGAGCTGTAAGAAGAGCTATGATTAATATAGTTGCAGTTCTATCCCTGTTTGAATGTTGCAGAGCTCAGTTTTTTGCAAATAGTTCAAAGTTTAAACTGGTATCATTGAGCATCTTTTATCAACATCATAAAATTACACAGAACAAGAATATTGTTTTCCACTCTGATCGGCTGCTGTTAGGCCGATCAGAGTTGAACATTTGAAGATGAACATTCATTGTGTTTGTCGTAGACGCCTGTAAAATTAATTTCTATTCACATGACTTTTGTTCTCTGGGAAATTATTTTTCATGATAAATACAGAAACAACCATAAAAATTAAAATGTCAACAATAATGATAGTAATAATAATAAACTAATATTCAGTGCAGGTATCCTACATCTCAACCAGCATACCTAGGTGGGCCCCATTTGGGGAAAAATAGGGCAGACAATATGGGTCCCGCATGGGTTTGTCTGCAGTTTCCATGGTGGCCCCACATGGGTTTGCCCATATAGGGCCACTGCCTACATGGGCCCTACAGTAAAATGCCAAATTGATCCATTTATTCTTGTTAAAACAGTTAATTTAATAAAGAGAAAATCACACCAAGTCACTTTCAGTGGCCATGGATTTTTAAGTACTATTAGGGCAGCAGGTTCTATTCTTTAAAAGAAAAAAAAACGACAACTTGAACATTTTGTGTTCATTTTAGGTTGTTCGCTCAGAACATCGTATCTGAAAAAACATTGAAAAACACTGCGAGGTTAGAAGTCTGAAGTTGCAGCCTGCAGGAAGAGCAAATTTAAAATTAAATTGAGCCTGGGTTGAGGTAGTTCACTATGTTAACTTTGCATTTATTTGACAAAAAAAAAGTCAAGTGCCTCCTTACAAAAGTAGTTCTTTACGAGAACATTTCTTTGGATATATCTGTATCCTGGGACAGAATCAATGTAAAGTTATATTCGGCAGTACGCTGGTATAGTTAGCTTTTCATTTTCAAAATATCATTTTGATATTGACAAGTCTTTCAGACCCATGGAACGGGAAGTCTGAGAGAGATTCCTTTGATGTATCAAAGAGTGATGTCATCACTGCTGATGTCATTGTTACCATAGGAACTGAACATCCTAACTGTGCATTTACACCAAACACGTTTGGAGCGAGTCTGGTTTATATTCAAAGTCTATGTGGAGCGTTCATATGGCGCGTGCTGGACGCTCGAAACGTTCCTCATAGACTTTGAACGTAAACCCTTGAATCCCTTGAATCCATTGAATCCACTGAACATTGCTAAGTGAGTCTCCTCCCTCACTTAGCAAAATGGCGGAACAGCAGGGTTGGGTACATTGTATTTTACAGTGGCCGGCTGCTATATTCTCTGTCTCAGACAGAGTGAGCACAAAACCGCTTCACTTATGGTAGCTTGACATTTACACTACAGCCCTGAGCAAAAGAAGGACTGTAAAATACCAAGGGTTATGAAAAGGTCTGATCACATGGGATTATTGTTACCAGAGGAGGTCAGAGCTGTAATTCTAACAGTGTGCAGGAATGCCTTATTTAATCAAGAAAATATGTGTCTGAAAAACGATGGTTCGAAAATATCGAATCAAATATCTTGACAGTTTGGCTTTAAAGGCAAAAAGATGATATTGGATTCATGTGATGAATAGAGGGAACCAAAACACAGCCGGCTACACTTATTGATATTTCATGGAGATGGTGCCTGTTGTTCAGCTCCAATCTGTCATAAAGTGCATTAGGGCCACTTCAAAATCTATTACTCAAAAAGGTTGAGGCCACTTATGTGGACAGACCTGGCTTTTACATTCAACACACAGGAAACCCAGCTCATGTTGATGCTCAGAGATTCAGAACAAATGTTGTGTCATTTGTCAATATTTTCCCCTATTTCATGTTTGTTTGCTTTGCAGTCCTCAGTGTATCACCATAATTTCTAGCCCTTTGGTAGAAACCCTCACGTCTCACCTTGTGCTGTTGACTTTGTTTGCTGCACCCTGCTTCCCAGCCAGCATACCTAGGTGGGCCCCATAAGGGGAAAAGGAGGGCAGACAATATGGGTCCCACATGGGTTTGTCCGCGGTTTCCATGGTGGCCCCACACAGGTTTGTCAATGAAAAGCCGCTGTCATGTAGGACCCATGTCGGTAGTGGCCCCCATGGCAACCGCGGACAAACCTGTGTGGGACCCATATTGTCTTCCCTCCTTTTCCCCATATGGGGCCCATCTTGGTATGCTGGCTGGACGCTTACCTCCACTTACTGAAGACCAAGTCTCCACATTCGAGAGGATCCCAATAATCTGATTTTTAATAGAATTCATTAATATTTAGCGAGACGTCAATGGAGCCATTTCTGCTGAGAGCTGAGGGAGCAGATGGCTGGACGACACATTTATTCTCAGAACAATCCTCATTTGGTCCCAACAGTATCCTGTGACTCCACGGCATCTGAGACTTTGTTGTGTTGAGTGTGTGGTCAGTTCAGACGTAAACCGCCTGACCGTTCTGCCTTTTCAGCTCTGTTTCCTCTGTGTTTTTGTTCTGCGTTCCCCCACTGCCAAAGCACTTAATGGCTCGTTGTTCATCCCGTTTTATTCCGCCTGTCAGTCTCGCTGCCAGGCCTAATAAGTCTTGTTCTCTGATTTGTAGATCCGGAGAGCCCAGGAGGAATATGTCACCGCAGCTGAGAATATCAATACAGTTTTATTGGCTGAACAGGATGCTGGAAGACGAGCAAATTACCACGTTAGGGCTGGAGAGGAAGGAGCATACGCATACACAACGCAGAGCGACGGGAACATTACAGCGACATATTTAGGACAGTCTGGACCTCCGCCGCGCTACAGATCACTATCCCGCTAAATTTTCCTCACTTTCTGTTCTTTAGAGCTTCATTATCTAAATCTGCTGTAATTCCACCAATAGATAATACGGCACAAATTGCTGATTGTAATGTTTTACGACCGCCGTATGTCTAACCAGGCAGCCGTTTGGACACCTTGTTCCACAGACTGTACAAAGCCATTTCCAGCCCCTGAAGCACCTTTTGCAATGCAACTTAGGACGTAGTTTGACTCCAACTGGAGCACATTGAGCATATTTTCACACTTAACACAATATGACAATGAACTAACTGAAGTAGAATAATCTTGGTTCTTTCAGTTCAGCTCTGTGCCATGAGCTAGCCCCGCAGAATGTATGTGGAGGTCATCTGAATGATTATATGGCCGATGTTAACATCCTGCTCACACTGCGATAGCATGTCTAGCATCTATACCCTGAGACGGGATGAAGGCATCTGGAGGTATTATCGTCATGGTAATGAGTTTTGTAGTTTGACGGTGCTGCTTGGGCCAATGCGGCCAGAGATGCTCTCTATAATGTACGGGTGAAAGGCATTTGAAATTATTTCATTAGAGTTTGTCTCCAGACGGAGGAACCTCCGTCTCCAGAGCGAGGAGGATCTTTCTGAAGTCTGCTGGGAGATTTACCATTGTCTCGTCTTCAGTCAGGATCTCCTGAGTGGCTAAAAACACATTTAATCCCTAACAATCTCAGGACAGGTGGCTGACTATAGCTGTTTAAGCTACATATCATCCATTCATCCTTTTGCTATACACCCTTGTTCCAGACTAGCCAGCAGCAACTAGGAAACGCCTGGTAAAAATGTTTTTAAAGGATTAACCCTTTGAGTTCTATGTTTCGAATCTCTGCCTGGATATTTTTTGCTTATTTCAATTGTACAGAGTTTTTCAAATGTCCTGTGAGTAAATATATTTGCCTATTTATCCGCAACAATCGGAACTTTCAATATGTAGGAAGTTACTTTCGCAATTTACCATCTACTAACATTACGCTAGATCTTAGTAGATTCTACGGAATTCAAAGTTGCCGTAGTAACTCGATATTGGCTGGAAAAGTTCAACGTCTCCCTTTTCAGAAGCTGTTGGAATCTTTCGGATAGAATTACAGTACTGCAAATTTGGTTGTGTTGCCGGCAACATGTTGGGTCTAGAATATGTTGCCGGCAACACATTCTAGACATGTTGCTGTCTAGGACAACATGATTGTGATTAGCTAATCGCAACATGATTAGCTAATGTTGTGGCTAATCACAACATTAGCCATGTTGTGATGACTTCCTGAAAGTGGAATTTCTGTAAGAGAAATTCCTTCTTAAAGAGACAAAGGCCCAATTTCAAGGCACTTAATTTAAAAAAAAATATATAACTTAAATATAACTTAAAAGACTTGAGTATCTTTTAAGTCATATTTGATATATACAGCATTTTCATCAAAACTGAAGGTAACATTTTATATTGTTATATAAAATGGTGCCTTGTGCCTGGAAAACACCTAAAACCGCCCCTTTAAGTTCCATACTATGTAAAACCTCTAATCTTGCTGCCAAACATGCCGGTTTCATCTCCCTGATCCCATTTAGCCACGGATGACCTTTGCACCTGCAGTAGTCATTAAGCCGGACCTCTGACACAGAGCGTGAAGCCCTGGCTGTCGTTTCGGTCGGCACCATGCAACAAGTTGTGACTAAGCGCCGAGCCAGGAGCAGCAACGTCCCGACCGGACGTGACTCCGCACAAAGTTACCAGATTCTCACTCTCTCAACTTTCTCCCGGAGAGGAGTGACTTCTCCGTGATGCAATTACAGCTTGCGTCAAACAGCAGACAGACACCCCACCTCCTGTGAGTGGCATTCAATTACCGCGGGCCCCTCGGTGCTGTTTTCAAATTTTCCTCCTTGTAAAACAGCTTTCTCATTTCCATACGAAATTATTCTATCATTTCCTCTGGCAGCAGAGCGGGGGCTTAATGTGCTTCTTTCTTTTTTTCTCTTTCTTTTTCCTAATTTTCCAGGCTTAGCCGCGCTGAGAGTGGGGGTTCAGGGGCGCCATTCAAGCAGCTGCTGGAGCCAGACGTCTGTTTCAAACTTCACAAGTTTTAGTTGAAGGGGGTTTCTTTTTAGCCTGCCAGAGTTCAACAAGCTGTTTGGCTTTCTGCTGATGATGTGGGGGGGGGGGAGAGGAAAAAGGGGAGGAAAAAAAAAAACTCTCCAGTGCAAGTCTGCGTTTTGGAGATAACCGATTTTATGCAGAAAGAGTCAGCAGGGGGCATTCTTCAGTCCACACAAGAAGTTTTGTGGGCAGAGAGAGCCCGGCAATGTTTGATGGACGTGAGTCAGCAGCCATCTGGGAGCGAAACAAAGAGCCGGATGAGAGGGAACCGTGTGGAAAAGAAATGATACAAATGTCCCTGCAAATGGAGGCCTGATGAGCCGCAGCAGGGAAACCACGGGCAGATGAAATGCTCACTGGAATCTACTAAAGATGTCACGCTCTGCTGGGGAGATTCACACTTTGTTTAAATAGTTCAATTACTTGGATCCATATCACCAACCAAACAGATGATCTGTATTGTTCAGCCTTTGTCTGTAATCAGCTTCATATGAGATGTATGGCAGACGCCCAGGGTGGTATCAGAAAGAGGATGAACGCCAAGTAGGTCTCATGTAGGCGGTGCCCCTACATGGGCAAACCCACGTGGAGTCGCCATGGAAACCGCGGACAAACTCCTGTGGGACCCATATTGTCTGCCGTCCTTTTCCCCATATGGGGCCCACCTAGGTATGCCGGCTGGGTGGTAACTTCACAAGTCAGTAGGCGGTAGCTGCAATTCCATCAAACATAAAATTGCACAAACTGAAATTACAAAAATGAATTAGCTTAATCGAAACACGCTCATTTCTGAAAAAATGAAATCAGCTTTTTCGATAAAAAGTTTTAGTGCCAGGATGAGGTGGTTTTTCAGCTTTATGGAAATAGATGTATTTCACAAAAACAAAATGGAAACACTGTTTTTTGCCAGCCACATGAGTAACGTGATCAACAGGTTTTTTTGGACAATTTGTAGCTGTTCATAAAAAGGTGCGTGTCGTTTGAACATGTTGAATCCATAACGCTTTTGTAAAATGGCCGACTACAATGTCCCCAAAACGCCGCATACGTAGCCTCTCCAAAGTGAGCAGGGCGCGTCGCTCCAACCCTTGAACAATGTCTCCTCTGATTGGCCGATGAACGCTAGCGCCATTTTGTCATTTTGTTTATCTATATCCTACGGCTCCTTAGGACATAGAAAAAAATGCCCTAAGCAGCCGTCAGGATTCATTCACAAGCTGTCAGATAGGAAACGTAGCATAGATTAATTCCTATAGATTAACATACTATAGGGATTCGTGATATTCTTTTTTTATGTTTTAATGTGAAGTTAGTGCAAGAGCAGATACAGTGGTGAAAAAAGAGATTTTCCTGTAAAATATTAATGCACTATATGACTGAAAGTAACAGCTCACACCTGCAAACCATTAACTTGAGATGTTCTGATGACTTTCATGCGTAAAATACAGAGTGTGAGCAACAGGTTGTCCAGAAGATCAGGGTCCCAAAAAGCTGAACCTCGAATGCACAGCGTCAACCGTCATGATCTTGTTGCGATCGTTTTCTTGTACTATAGCATAAAACTGATTGGCCCCAGCTAAAGAACGTAGCTGGGCTTCAGGGCTATTAGCTTTGTGAATGCAGGGCAGAAAAAAGGCAATATTCCAGTGTTTTGTGCAGAACTAAACCAACAGAGCGACCACACTGGGTTGTGTTAACAGGACAAAACTGTGCGTCAATAATGGAGCTAATTATAGCCTTATTGATCCAGACTAGTTGAGCTGAATTTGCAGAAGCCTCTGATCTCTGAAGCAACTCTAATGGTTTTGCCTTCAAATCCCTGCAGTGGATCGATGTGTCCCCGAACGACCCTCTGACCACAGCGCTCAGGTTACTGACCTGATCCTGATCCTACATTCTTTATTCATAGAACATCACTTCAAAACCTTGGGGCTGATTGTATTTTTAACCTGTGGAAGAATTAAAGTAAATCTAAAATCCCTCCTCTGATATCTGTAATTATTCCAAATATAAATCTTCTTCAAAAGGGGCGAAGCCTTACAGGTTCTAATCAGCCACAAAATATGAGTATATTTTATAAAGAGTCGTTTCTGAGCATGTCGATGTGGAACAATTGATATTTTGATTAAATTAACCTTTTTGTCAGCTTGTTCGGAGCTGTAACTGTGAAAGATTCACAGTTCATATGGAGAGTCCCTCAGAGGGAACATTGCCCCCTGCTGGCAAACAGAGGAACATTTCAATGAAGATGCAGTGCTGATCCATTTTCATACCTTCCTGATTCTCAACACAGAGGTGATGGTGATTCACGTCTTCTTGGTGAACGGAGTCCATCAGTTTGATGACTCCTATAAAATCCTGGTCTTTATTCTGCCATGTTGTTTTCTATGTGTTTCTGCTCCATCACAGCTGCTGCTCTTTTAGCGCCTTTTACGTGAAATCGAGTTCTGCAGGGATGCACTAATGACTCATTCATTTGATTTCCCAAACACAATAAACACCTGCAGTATGCAAAACTGCAACACTCTGAGAACACAAAGTAGGCTCCCAAGTATGGAACAAAGTAAAGGCCAAAAATCCCCAAAATAATCGCAATACAAAACCAGAACAATGACAAGGCGCTACAAATAAATAAATAAGAAATGGTTTAAACCTGTAAACAAAGCATCATCTGGCTGCAGTTTAAACATATAATGCAAGTTATAATATAATAATAAATTATTATTATTATTATTGCTATGGTTCTGTTCTGCAGATTTGTTTGGAATGTTTTTTAAAGAGCCGTTTGAGAGCTGAAATAGCCGACCTTTCCATCAACACGCTTTAGAATATCCTTCTTCATAACATTTTTTGCTTCGACTCACTGAGGTTGGCTCACATCATTTCTGCTTTGACTTTGATTGGGCTGTTGCAGCAGTTTGCTGGAGTTGTTTAAACAGTTGCGCTAAAGCTGAGGCAGATTCATTACTGACGTTCCTGCTTCTCTACCTCTGATCATTTTGAGGCATTAAGGGAAAACTCAGCTTTTAATTTTTTGGGTTTAACATTCTGTGTACAGTCTATTGTGTGTTTTGGTAAAGTCGAAATTAAATTAAAATAATTTTTTGAACCTCAAAATGAACAAAACATTTTTAATACTCTGAAATTGAAAAAAACTAAAAAGTGTGTTTGGTTTCCATTTGTTGATTTCCATGTTTTAATTCAAACCAACTGATGTTTTCAGGATGTTTTCATGACTAACATTCGAAAGATTTAGAAGAGCAGAAGAGCTGACCTGTGATTCCAAATAAATAGCTGAACATCTGAAAATGACATAAACAGGCTTCAGCTTGTAACTGGTCGTGTCAGGTGGTAACAGAGGAACATTCTGTTACCACCACTACAGAATGGTGGTAACAGTAACAGTACCTGCCCATGCAGGGCCACCGCCTACATGGGCCCTACATGGCGGTGGCCCTGCATGGGCAAACCCATATGGGGCAACCATGGAAACCGTGGACAAACCCCATGTGGGACCTATATTGTCTGCCCTCCTTTTCCCCATATGGGGCCCACCTAGATATGCTGGTTGGGTATTAGGAATAATTATTCCCAATAATTATTGTTACTGGGAATCACAATAATCACTGCCCTGTTTGATTATTGTGAGATTATTCAAATCAGAGGCTGTTCATTGGCTGCAGCTTTTAATTTGGTCCAATCAAAATGGACCAAAGTCAACAATAAAAGTTTATGTATCAAATCCCACTTGATACTTTGGTAAATCATTTCTAATAAGAGGTGCTGGTCAATCTACTTGGAAATAATAATAATAACAAAAAAACCATCACACACAAAACTGGGATGCTTATCTTAGGAAACACACTAGGGGAGGTTAGAGCTGTTCCCAAATGACTGTGGATGTGTCTGATTTCTGCTCCAGCTATCTGATGGTGACAAGCACAGTTAGAGGCTAATGAACAAATCTAATGAGGCTTGTTCGCTCATGGACTCCGTGAAACAAATCTGCCTGAAAAGCGCCGGGCTTTATCTAAACCCACACTGTGCCGGGTCCCATTACTGAACTCCTGCCACCCTTAGTACGGAACGCTTTATTCTTATTTCCTGGATTTAAACCCGTCATTTACAAACGAGTGGGAGCGGAGTGAGTGGGAAGGTGTTTGTGGAGCAGAGGGTCGGGCAGCGGCTCTGGTGTCGCGCTGTCTCTGACCTTCACCAGATAAAGGAAAGGTCAGAGTGGCGCTTCAAATGATGCGATCAATAAATAGTGGCTGTGCTGTTTAATCTGAATATGGTTTGTTCGCAGTGTAATGTAACAGATCACAGTGCGGCTTGGAGTGGCGTTCAAGTGTGCACAGAGTTGTTACATTTTTATTCACATATAATTTGATATTTAGCCTTAATAATTACAATACAAAGCAAATGACGTGCCCGTTTATAGTCATAATGTTCACAGCACTAAAGAGGCGAAGTCATGAATATTCCAACCCATTTACAGGACAATCAGTTTATTATTTTACCTCCAGTTGTTATAAAAATGCTGTATTTATGTCAAACTTTGACTTTGCAATATGACACTTGGAAATTGCTCTCTGTCTCTTTAAGAAGCTCCTACTCGAATGCATATATTTATACAGCTCTGGAAAAATGAAGACCCCCACTGAAAACCTCCTGGTTTTTCCACCAAATATTGATTTCTGAACTCTTCTTGGTCAAACATTAGTTTTGCTGTTTCTAAATGAATATCAACTTGTTTTCTATGCATTATTTGAGGTCTGAAAGAACTGCAGCTTTTTAAAATTATTTGTCCATTTCTCATTTTCTGCACATGAATAAACACTAAATATTTGCTTTGAATTTTATAGACATGTTGTCAGTAGTTTATAGAATAAAATAATAATGTTCATTTTACTCAAACATGTACATATAAAGAGTCATATCAGAGAAACTGGTTATTTTAATTGGTTTCTTAATGTTTTTCACAGTTGTATATATACACATATAGATGTCAGTTACTCTTTAAATATGACACTAAATCTAAAAGTTAAAAAGTAAATTGAACTTGTGTTAAAAATAATATAACTCAGGCTGCTGGTCACATCGTTGGTCCCAGTATACATGCATAATTCAGAATGGGAGCATATCGAAACCAAGACGCACGTTTCAAAAATGACATTTTAAACACTTTGTAACATTTTTCTATAATTAATTACCACAATAAATGTGGTCAGCATTACTCCCTGTAAGCAGCATTCTTTGTGCATACTACTAAAATCATCGGCCTTTTCTGTCATATTTTTTACACAGGGCTGCCAACGTTTCCAAAATGCTGAATGTTCAGAGCGAATGGAAGTGAGGCTCAAACAGATTGTAACACATTGAGCACCTCCTGGCTTTTGCTCTTATGTAAGAGATTCTCTTCTGCTTCGTTTTAATCACCTCACTGGAACAAAACATGGCTGCCTTTGAGTCTTCTTCCTTCTGTTGCAGCTTTCATACCAAACAATGGCGCGGTTGATGCAACCCATCGACTCGTCTGTGCGCAACGACTGGACGAAATGTTCTCTGCACAAGCAGATTAAAGGACAAAATGAAAATCAGGCATCTTTAGTCATGAGCAAATTTCATTGGCGCATCTCAAGTTTTAGATGCTCTGTGCATTGAGGTGACAGGCGAAACGAGTCGGAACAGAAAATGTCCCGACTCGTCATTCAATTAAGACAAATTAAAGCTCGGAGGATCCCAGCCAGCATACGGAGGTGGGCCCCATATGGGGAAAAGAAGGGCAGACTCTATGGGCCCCACATGGGTTTGTCCGCAGTTTCCATGGTGGCCCCACACGGATTTGCCCATGTAGGGTCCATGTAGGCGGTGGCCATGTGAGACCCTTATTGTCTGCCCTCCATCTCCCCATATGGAGCCCACCTAGGTATGCTGGCTGGGATCAAACATCAAAGTAATCAGTCTCTTTTTGTAATTTTCTGGGTATCATGTCTCGTTTGAAAGCCAAACATAACATAATGTTCTCCCTTTTTTATGAGAGCAGGTGATTTTACCTGGAAGACGAGCCCGTCCTGAATAAAAGACTTTTGGCATAACTTTATCTCATTAACAACATTCATGACAAGCCGTTTAAGTAATTAATTCCTTTAAATGAATTGTTTCAAGAGGAAACGTGTTTTCCTCTGACACATAGAGGGAAGTCAGATGGGTTTATCTGATCAAACAAGGCAAATTGCCAGTTAACGCCATCAAAGCCGAAGCGCCTGTGACTCACCAAAGGGAATCGCTGCCTGACTTGATTGTGAGAGTTACATTAAAAATTTTTTTTTTTTTAATTAAAATGTCTGCATATGTTTACTGGGAGAGATGTGATATCAGCTCTCGCCTCTAAAATGTTTTACGAGGCCAAAAAATGAGCCGTGAAACGCGGCGACTTGATTAAGGGGACGTCTACCCGCCGCCAAGTGCTTCCTGCTCCAAAAGTCCCCGCTGTGTCTGGACCGAACCATGTGGGAGAAAATGTGTGAATAAGAAAATGTTGAGGAACTGGTAGGAGTGGGAGGATCTGAGAGTTGGAAAGTGAGAGGGAATGAAAACGTATGCTGCCAACAAACGGCTTAAATAGAAATGAAAGGCAGGTTCCTGGATTAGACACGAGCAGCCAGTGACCCGGAGAGAAAGACGCCGACATCAATTAAAAACAATGGCGACTGAAGATCCATGTTGGTCGTGCTTTGCTCAGCAGGAGGTGATATCAATGAAGAGAACAAGAAAACATTCAGAATCCACTCAGACAAACAATAATACTATAATAATAATAATAATCTTTCCTTCACTGCAAAAGACACAAAGCCTCGCCGTTGGCCCAGCCAGCATACCTAGGTGGGCCCCATATGGGGAAAAGGAGGGCAGACAATATGGGTCCCTTTGTGGGACCCCTGTAGGCCCTTACATGGGTCTACATAGGTCCTACATGGGTACTACATGGGACCGATGTAGGACCCATGTAGGAAATTACATGGGTCCTACATGGCGGTGGCAAACCCGTGTGGGGCCACGATGGAAACTGCGGACAGACCCATGTGGGACCCATATTGTCTGCCCTCCTTTTCCCCATATGGGGCCAACCTAGGTATGCTGGCTGGGTAGTAAGAAATTGAATGAAGCTACTGATACCAAAATGTGAAGAAGCCACCGTCAGCAAGCAGAAATCAAAATGATCTTTTGTTTTGTCTTTGCATGTTTTCCTCACGTCTTCTGTTCCTCTGTCTCTGTCCTCTGCCTGTATTGCTGCATCTTTCTGTTTGTGTCTTTTACTGTGATCCAGGGACTGCAGTGTGACTACAGCATGTTATTGTCTTGTGGATCATGTGAAGAGGAGCCGTCACAGATAATGTACCTCCATGTTCAATGCATCTTCTTGTTCTGTTCATATATATTTATATATATATATATCCCTTCACTTCCATCTCTTGATGGACTGTGCGCTAAAGTCTCAATGACTTCCCGAAAACTAAAATAGAGCATCTAATGTTTAGGAAATCCCACATAATCCTTTGCTCTCCTAATCACGAGAACGACAGATTCCGCTTCACCGGTGGGCGCCGACGACACAAATGGAACCCGTCCCACACATTCATCTGAGCACAAAGCCGCATGATACCCGTAGTTTGACAAAGATCCTTCCCAGTGAGATGCCAGTCGGCAACAAGCTGACTCATCAGTTGTTCCGAGTCGCTCCGAAAGTGGCTGCATTGAAGAGGTTCCAGAAATTATACTAGAATAACCTTCAACTTTCACAAGCGAAAACCAACGAAACCACGGTTATTTAAAATGATTTGTGTCTAATATCTGGAATTCTTCCGAGTTAGTGTTACCAGAATGAAATGAATATTTTAGTAATCTACTCGATTACTTCCACTGATTATTCTTACGATTAATCGCATAATAGCATAAAAGAATTTCTAAAATAAAACATTGGTAAATCTAACATAGCAGAACTGGCGGTGGCAAACCCATCATATTGGATACAATATCAAAAATTGTATCCAATTTTTCAGATTTGAGCAACACCAGGTAGCGGCTCCGGAAGAGAAAGGCTGCCGTACTCCAGGCGTAGCGCCAGTCATTTTAAGGAAGCTTATTGGTTCCCTGAAAAACCATAAACCTGGACATTACCACAAATCAATCAAATCCTCCCAGACCAAGTTTGAAAATTGGAGCTTACCCAGCCAGCATACCTAGGTGGGCCCCTTATGGGGAAAAGGAGGGCAGACAATATGGGTCCCACATGGGTTTGTCCGCAGTTTCCATGGTGGCCCCACATGGGTTTGCCCATGTAGGGCCACCGCCATGTAGGGCCCATGTAGGGCCCATGTAGGCGGTCCACCTAGGTATGCTGGCTGGGTATGCTGCTAGCACTTAGCTTTCCTCAACAACTCATGACCCAGCCGGAACACGATGCGCTAAATAATGCTACATAATTTAACGAAGCTTCGAGGCAGATACGTTTTTCTCTAGGAATTTTACCAATCGAAGTACTGGAATCATTCAAGCAATCGTTTCATCCCTGAAGCTATTCAACTGTGACCCAGACTGAGGTTTTTTGAAATGATCCAATCTAGATAAAGCAAAAAAAAAAATGAGCGAGTGTTTCTAACAATTCACTGAAGAGAACAGATACAAAGAACCGTCTCTAGTAGAAGGGTCTGCTGTTCTACCTCATGATATCGACACAGAAAACTAGAGTCTTCTATTTACTTATAGAATCCATGGACTACGGACATGTAACATGGACTCACTTCCATGAGTTAAACTTATGCAGAAAACAATCTGCTAAATGCAGTGGTGTAATACCCATCAGCAAAACTCCCACAGGAGAAATATCACTCATCCCATTATGCTTTCTCCATCTCACTTTGGGTTTGTCAGCAGCGACACATTCGCCATCTAATTTCACATTCCACTTCCTCACCCCCTGCTACAGTCACAGTGATATCACATCTTCTTTCCATTTATCATAATATTAAACAGTTAAGATGGAGTTTGGTCTCATCCTGGGCGCCAGGCCTGAGGAACGGCGGCAGTAGAAGCAGAATGTGTTCTCAACCCGCTCCAAGGTCTTTTATACCTCAGATTCTCTGTGATTTCACCAACTGAATTATTTATGTTTACCGGCTGGATTATTTTCCGAGGTTACAACTTTTTCTGAGCTGAACCTTTAGCCTCGGTCGGTAGAGAAATGTTGGTGGGTTTTTGCTAAGCAGGGCAGATCTGCGCCAGCTACACTTGGATTTTATGTCCTTCAAATTATACTTAGAAAAATTAATTTCTTGTTTGATCAGAAGCTTCTTATTGCCTTGAAATTTAAATATTAATTCATTAAAAAAATATGACTGTAACCTTAACCCAGTGACTCTGAAAAACTAAGTTACTGCCCATAAGGAGTGGCTTCAGAAGGGGTTTATGACTGGTCATGAGAGCGCTCAGCCAACAACCAATCAGAGCCAAGGAGGAGGGTCTTAGCGCTGTCAATCATGCTCTACAGCTACTTCCCAATGGTAGAGTCTATTGTGAATGATCATCCTAATTAGCATAGTCACCGATGACAGTGGATCAACAGTTTTTTCCGCCACTCACCAGCACATTTGGCCGTGTCTACACAAGCCTGATTGGCAGCGCTAAGACCTTCCTCCAGGCTCTGATTGGTTGTTTATGACCAGAACCTCATAAATTAAGTGGCAGCTTTGCCAAGCTGAACACTGGTGATGCTAAAGTCTTGTTGTCTTAAAGCCGTATATTTTCATACACGATAATGATATTTTCAGATCTTAAACCCCGTCATTACTTCAAATGTGTAATGAAAGTTTTCGACATGTCTATTAGTCTGGACCTGGACGCCCTGCAGGATCGGAGATCGTCCGATCCTGCAGGGTGCCAAAGTCTTTGGCTTATGCCAATGACTTTGACAGATGAAGTTCGTCTTACACCAGTCTGTGGACAGTCCCCATACGTTCTGCTAGTTCCCGGAGTGTTTACTGGCGGTCCCTCTCCTCTCATAGCGAAATGCGATGCTGGGAGCTCGTCGATGCAGCACAGAGTCAGAAAAATGCCCTTTGTCTTCACTTTTTTTTCTGGCGGTTTCTCTGGAGGTTTTTATGCTTTATTTTTTTTAATGACCTCCCACTGGTTTCGTTACTGTAAATGCAGAGAAAATCTCCAACATAATCATCTGTTCTCGTTTCTCCTCTCCCGCTCCGGTTCTGGTCGAAGTCTGTCAAACCGCCTGATCATCGAGCCTCGGTTTGCCTCTCGTTTTCTCCATCGATACTCTCTGTTACTTTCTGTTTTGCTTCTCTGCCCTTCCCATTGCACCGGGGAAGCACTTCTCTTTGCCTTTCAGACATTTTTATTAGCATGTTTCTGAAATGACCAGTTGATCTGCCGTGACCGGCTCCAGCCGGTCAGTCACAGCTGTCAGCTAAAAACGTAGCTCCCCGTTGGCACAATTTGTTCATATTTTGGACCAAATTACTGTAACTAGTAGGCTTCCTGGTAAATATCCAGGGAACATTTTGGACTTCTGCAAATCTTAGTAAACATTAAAGTTGGTAGATTTACTAAATGTCTGATCCAGCCTCTTCAAGACGTTGGTAGATTTGTACAAAAAATGACTCAAATTCAGGCAGGACAGAGACAAAAAGAATCAAAAGCAATGTTCTGACCACAAAGCCAGCCTTCTTTTTGGCTGGCAATAGCCGTTGATAAATCACTCGCTGCAGACTGTGGGCTCAAGCTCTGACTGCTCCTCACAGATCAATAGGTGAGGGAAACAAGTTCTCTCTGTGAATTGATCGCCTTTTCTCTGCCGAACTGAGTCCGACTGACTCAGTTCGGCAGAGTTTTCATTGTTTTAATAAACTACCTATACGGAGAAGAAGAATTTGCTCACATATTAATTACCTAGTCGTTTATAGAAATCAACAATATGACAATAACCGGAGAAAGAAAAGGTGTTTTCACACAGTCTTATCTGAAACGATTTGGTTACCTTTGATTTTCTCTCTATGATATTGATAAAATATCCTTGGCAACACCATTCATATCATGATTGCACAATGCGCCCTGCCATACAGATCATATTGGGATAATGTCACACAATAGCTGAGACTTCGTTACAAATGAGTGCAAAACTTTGTCAATGTTCTGCTAATTTAAAAAAATATACAATTTTGCATATGCTGTGTTTCAAACACAATGAAAATTAGATCGGAATAAGCTCATTTACATATTTACAACTACCCAGCCAGCATACCTAGGTGGGGCCCCATATGGGGAAAAGAAGGGCAGACAATATGGGTCCCACATGGGTTTGTCCGCGTGGACACGGGTTTGCCCATGTAGGGCCACCGCCATGTAGGGCCCATGTCACCATTGAGACATAGTTGTTTCTGAAAATATCACCTTAAAAATATAACTGATGTGTTTTTTTCTTCAGCTTTATATGGGCCCATGTAGGGTGACATGGGCCATGTAGAGCCCATGTCACCACCTATATGGGCTCTACATGGGCCCTCATGGCAGTGGCACTACATGGGCAAACCCGTATGGGACCAATATTGTCTGCCCTTCTTTTCCCCATATGGGGCCCACCTAGGTATGCTGGCTGGGTATTTTCTACTGTCTTCTTCTCTGTGGTTTACGCCAGTGGCAATATCCGGCTGTTTATCATGTGACTCATGTGATGCAAAAAAAGTGTTTTCATTGCGGTTTTGTGAAACAAATTTTGATACGGGAAAAAAAGCAAACAAAAAAACTCCTCCTGGCTCCACAACTTTTTATATAAAAACAAGTTGTTGTTTTTTAAAGCTACTATCCTGCAACTTTTAGAGACAATCTGGTCTTTTTGGGTTTTCTTTACCTGATTAAAATCGCAAAAATAAGAAACTCGTAATAATTCACTCTGTCCAATTAATCACTTCATCATCAGCGTCGCAAGCAAACATATAACTGGAAAAATCACAGTTTGTTTTTCTAGAGAACCTCAAGCGATCAGACCTGCTGTCAGTTTTGTTTTGCTCCTGTCCGTCTAACTGGCTGATGCAAAGCTTCAGAGAGACTGGAAAATCAGAAGCCGACGCCTGCTCCATGTCCTGCTGACATGGAGCAGGCGTCCACTGTTCTGCTGTCCTTCACACCTGCTTAAAATCACCATTACTCACTCTGTATGTGTGTGTGTGGGTGTGGGTGTGTGTGTGTGTGTGTGTGTGTGTACACACACTCCTCAGTTTTCATTGTTGTCAGATATCGGGGTACTATCAAGTTAGCTGAACCCAAGAGGCTGAGCTTCATCTTTGTGAAAGTAATAGGTAATTGTGAAAATGTGTAGAACATTGCTTTACAACTAAAGCTTTTGATTTGGATAGCTGGGAAAATATATATTTTATATTGTACTTGTTTATCCAATTTAGGGAAGCTGTCCAGTGTTACGCACAAATTCCTCTCAGCGGAGTTGCATAAGAGCTCATAGGTTTGCTGCAGGTGTGCTCCCGAATTTACCAAATAAAAATGTGTAATTGTATCTCTTTGGAAGCAAAACAATTTAGGTTTATATAATTGCAAATACATGCAGACAGCAGGTTGGGTTAGGTGTGATGTCATACACCTCATTCTGGGTGAAAGCAGGAAGTGGGATTTGCTGTTTGTTTCGGCGCTAGCTTCCATTAGCAAGACAAGCTGATGACTAATATATTTTTTTCTATTTCATGTGCTCAAAAAAACTGAAATAACGATAAGATTTCATTTACACTTTGTGCCTTTAGTTTGATATAAAACATCAAATGTGCTAATAAATAGCTTAAACGTGCTTTCTTCGCTCCATGTTTAAAACATGGCTGCCATATTGGAACTCAGCGCTGCTCAGTGACCTCCAGCATAATTTATTCCCAGTAGTTTCCGGTGTGTGTGTGTGTTTGTTGGGTCGGGTGGTGGGCCCCCTCGGTTAGCTCCACAAACGGTACATTAGCTTATATTTGCACTTCAGTTGAATCTTAAAGTAGCGAGTCCTAACAACAGTGGCCTCGCCGGATGATTCCTTCTCGCTTTTTTTGTTCTTTGCTCCTGTGTGGATAACCTGCAGCGTCTTTAATTACCGCAACGTTGCTCCAGAAAAACTTTGTCCAAGATGAAGGCTACAAAGTGCTGACGCAGGCCGATCCAGTTAATAGTTAGCTCTGAGACCAAAGTCCTCCCCGCCTCATTATGATTCTTCTCCAGTTCCCTCGTCTGGAAGGCCCAGTTTCATGAGAGCATTTCCTAAATTAAATATTAGTTAATAACAGATGAGCAAGCAGAAAAGATGCAATGTGTTTGTGTTTAGCATTTCTCACCTTGTAAGGCCCATTTTTTTCCACCAACAAATATAACATTATGAGGACCACTGCTTCTTCTGGTAGTCACAACTCGGGCCTTATAAGAGGAAGAACTGTGTTTGGACTAGGACAAACCTGTTAGTGTCAGGGTTAGGCTATACCCAGCATACCTAGGTGGGCCCCATATGGGGAAAAGGAGGGCAGACAATATGGGTCCCACATGGGTTTGTACGCGATTTTCATGGTGGCCCCACACGGGTTTGCCCATGTAGGGGCACCTACATGGGTCCTACATGGCAGTGGCCCTACATGGTCAAACCCGTGTGGGGCCACCATGAAAACCATGGACAAAGTCATGTGGGACCCATATTGTCTGCCCTCCTTTTCCCCATATGGGGCCAACCTATGTATGCTGGCTAGGAGGAAGAACTGTGTTTGGATTAGGACAAACCTGATAGTGTCAGGGTTAGGCTATAGAAGTCCTTGTGAGAAGTGTGTGCAGGGGTGGCATAAAGGGCGTAAAAATTAGAACAATTCCAAAGGCCCCAAACCGACAGGGGGCCCTCCACAAAATAGTTGTTTGGTTTTTTTCTTCAGAGAAATAGAAAAAAAATGGGGCCTTGTCAATTACAAAATTAATTGTACTGTGTTTTTGTAAATCGTTCTTATCGGTAAAATGTAAATGTTATCACTCCCAGACCAAAACAAACATCTTCAAATTTACATTGACCCGTCCCTCCTCCCCTTTGAACCTGCATGAAATGGTTCCTTCCTTCCTGAGGTGACGGTGTTCAGCAGCAGTCAGTATGGACTGTGGCACTTACTATTCTGCCAAGAAAAACAATAAAATCAAGTTTTCAAAAAGAGAGAGAGAAAAAAGACAAGAGTGTCAATTTGTAGCCCAGTTTTTCTCCAAGAGACAGGAGTTGACTGTGTGAGATTATCAACCATTTAGCATAGATTGCTTAGCCACAGACGGTTTGCCTCCACTTTACAATCATTTGAAGAATGAAGGAAAAAAAATCTACCAACATATTCATATACTTAACTTGTACCTGTACCTTTTACCACACTTAACAACAGATGAGTCAGTCAGCAGAAGCTCCAAACCCCATATCAGAATAATCTCTCCTCCATGTCCCAGTGAACAAGGTGAGCAACACTGTGTTCAGTGACAAGCTACGCTAGTTAGCATGATTCCAGGAAGTCTATGTGGATGTTTCCTGTCTCACTGCTTTTTTTATAATCACACCACAAAACAATATATTTATTAGTGACAGAAAATCAAATATTTATAAAATTACAATAAGAAAACAGCCTCTTGTCAGTCCAGTAGGAGATTCATCTTTTCGCAGATTACCTGTTTCATAACAAACTGTCATGACAAGAAAGCAAGGCAGTTGCATGCCTTTAAAATTGTGCCGCTTTTTATGGGTCAAATACGCTCAAGAAATTGTAACAGCAGGGGGGCCCAATTTTATTTTTTGTCATGGGGCCCAATTTTCCTGGCTGCGCCCCTACATGATAGATAGATGCTAATCTATCTGTACAAACAGAGAGATGTTTGTATCTTTTCTTGGTGTATGAACATCTGGTTTCAAATGTGCCTTTTTTTTTAGGTGGTAATGTTTCATTGTCAAAATCTGGGGACAGTTCAAGTGTTCTGCTTTTCATGTGGGAAAAATGTCCAGTTCTTGGAAGGTGAAGACACCAGTAAATAGTCTTGAAGTTCTGTTATTTCAACAAGCAAATTTTATCAGTAAATATGCTATTCCAATTCTGATTCTGATATTTGAATGTTTTTACTGCACATCGCTTTTGAGTAGAGTACAATATTAACATGCTACTTTTAGTATCTCCACAGTATGTGCGTTGAGGTTTTGCCTTTGCTGTACAGCATTTGACTCTGATTTTACATATTTTATCTTTTATCTCTACGTGAAACTAATTGCTTTGATTGTGTGTCACATTGTTAGCTTAGCACTTGAATTTCTCCATTGAAATTCAGGTGCTCTATTTTGTTTTACAGGGTTGGTGCTGGACTCTCAGATTAAGACGTACTTTCATGACGGCTACAGTCATGCAGAAGTTTTGGATTTCCTGCCAACAGTTCACAATGTCCAAATGAGCCTTCACTCTTTAAAGAGCAAATTTAAGAAATGATCAATTTTATGGAAACCCATGATGTCACTAGACTGTCACTAGACACCATAAGACCTGCTAAACAGTCTCACTGTGCATCTGGTGAACCTGTTGTCTTTTCTACCCAAAATGGTTTTTTTGTTTGTTGTTTTTCTCATTTATTTAATTAACATCTTTGTTAATTTGTTGCCTGTTTGGCAGCTTTCAAAATAATTTGTCAAAAAAAAAGAAAAAAATCAGCCATGTGTTAATAGTCGCTTTTTATTGTCACAATTTCTTATAACATGAATACAATTAAGCATTACAACAGTTTTCAACAAATAGTCATAGCAGTTGGTAGTGACAGTTGAATGAAGAAATGCAAATATATAACTAAACTATATATTTAGTCCTTTGCATATTTTACTCTTCGATTTGTCAGAACAGACTGTGGGACAGTTTATGACCGAGTCAAACAGCCGTCAATGTGGCCGTGACCGTCTAAAGGGACAGTTTGAGGACCTCCAGAGACGGTGGCCTAGTGCATCCACTTAACTTTCACAAGTTAACATCTGCCTTCATAGGCAGGTATTTGAACTTAATAAAGTCCAAAGAGTTTTGTATCCCAAAGTCCATGTCTATTTTGAAACTTCTTGGGCTTTGGTATTCTGAACAGAAAAGTGAGGTCTGGTCTGTCCCCAGGAGAATCCCAGCAGTCTGGTTTCTTCTTGTCGTCTGGTGCTGCCCTGTTGGCTGAGCTGAACTTCGCAGATTTCCTCAGCTTTTCCGCACTTGTGCACATGAAGGGCCTGAGCACAGAAGCATGAAGCTCCAAAGCATAAATGACATCCAGGGTCGAAAGGTCATCCTTGAATCTAGAAAACATTTAGAACAACCGTCACTTTAATGATGCTAAAAAGAGCATGATATTAAATGGATGTGTTTTACAGTCACACATAATCCTACCTGAAGCAGGGAAGCTCTCATGGTGTCAGTGATATCTTCAGTCTTGTCTTCGGTGTCAGTTGTTGGTCCTGTGAGGTGCTGGTGCCTCCATGAATGATTGACGTGGCAATCGTCCTCCCAGATAGAAGCTCCTCACTGTCTTTGGCAGCTTGTAGATTTTGGTCACATTAATCCCACATTCACCATCAGCTGTTGCATTTTTATGAGGAAATTCTGAAATATCTCTTTCTGACATCGATACCTGGACTGTCAAAAGTGATGACTTTCTTTTAATCTGATCCGTCAAAGATCCTGCATGTTTCCAAGCAGTTAATCAAATCAGTGAGGATCTCACGCTGGGGCACCGTTGTCTACTCTATCCACAGCTTGTCCCTCAGTATCAGTGAGTTTCACTAATCTGTCATTGCCAGGGTCAAAGGAAGCTTAAAACCTCGTACCACTGCATCCCAAACATTTGCTCTAGTGATATTGAACCAGCTGAGAGGTCAGCAAAGGTCACAACAACAGCAGTCATGTTGTCTGTACTGTAAAATGTGTGGTGGACACTTATTTCAAATAACAGAAGCACAGAAGAGGATTTAGAAAACAGCTCATTTGTAATTAGTACCTTTCCTCAGCAGAGTGCATCATATATTCTTCAGGCTCAGACTCACTGTCAACATTAATAGTTCTGGAGTTGCTGCATTGAGACGAAAAGCAGAGTAAAATATTTTACTAGGTGTTAATTTGAATTCATCATAGTGACTTATCAGTCAGTTCAGGCAGATAACACCAGCATGTTTGGTTCATTCTTGTGCAATACTCAAAGATTGATAGAAAAAATGGTGGAAACATGTTTTTGGCTTCAATGACGGTGTAAGTAAGTTCAGTTTGGAAATGTAAAAAAAAAAAACTTTTTTGTTTCACTGTTGCTGTGCCGTTTCACCTGTTGGTCACCGTGTCTGATCAAGTCATCATCATGGCGTCACGTCTTCACAATCTGTTACAACCAGATCAGCAGATGGAGGAGGTCAACTGCTCTAGGTGTTGGTCAACTCCAGCCATGTGACATGAGTTGATGGAGAAATGAAATACAGAGAAAAGATAACAGGGTTAAATAAATAGAATATTCTTGGTTAGTGTCGCAGTTTTTACAGTGATCTCAATTTCATCAATATTTTAGTTGGGTAACAATATGTTTTCCTGCTTTTAATAGGGTTCTCTTATCTTCCTCCACCTGACTGGTGGTGTTGCAGGTGGAGGATTCCAGGCTGATGAGGATCCACTTCACATGGTCTCTGTCTCTTTATTCTGCGTCCCGTCCTCAGCTGTCACCCTGATGCAGCAGAAAACGTCTCTGGACGTCCAGCAGGATTTTTTGCGTCTCCTCAGTCCTCTGTGTCTTCTCTCTCCTCATTGGTCCAGAGCTGCTGACTTGTTTCAGTCATGCTAGCGAACCAACACATGATCAGACACACATTCCTTCATTTCTGTCTAAATAATAGATGATTGAATCAGAGTTTCTGGTCAAGTCATAATTATGACCTCATCATTTATAAAATCTACTAGAACCAGCAGGTCCTCTGCTCTATTCCTGATCCTCCTTCATCAGCTCAAACTCATCAAAGCTCTGCTGTTATGAAAGGACTCAATGAAAAGAATCAGACAAAACAAAAGTGCCAGTGAGGAGAAAGTACAGCAGAAAGTAGGAATCAGATTTGAGTATTGACCTCAACTTCATGCATACTGAAAACTTTTCATTCTGTAAATGTAAATGTTCTTACTTTTTTCGTCAACTTGGTTCTCTTATCTTCCTCCACCTGACTGGTGGTGTTGAAGGTGGAGGTTTACGGGTTCAGGAGATCCAACCTGGGATGATCAGACATTATTTATCTGCACTTTCTGAGTTTTCTATAATGTTTCTAAAATTTCTTAATATTCAGTGTGTGACTCATAAACAGGTGAATTTTCAACATAGGATTTCATGGTAATGCTTGGTTTGTTATTGAAGGACCGACCTGCTTCTCTTTCTGCTGGGTCCTATCCTCATTTGTCTCTCTGCTCCACCAGGAAACGTCTTCTCTGGATTTCCAGCAGGACTTTCTGCGTCTCCTCAGTCCTCTGTGTCTCCTCTCTGCTCATTGGTCCAGTGTTGTTGTCGTGTCTCAGTGATGCTGGAGAATCAACATGTAATCAGTCAATAATTCAGCCTAAATAACGGATGATTGAAGGAGACTTTCTGATCAAGTCCTCACCATGTCCTCACCTTTTCCACAATCTGTTACAACCAGTAGAACAGCAGGTGGGGCAGGTCTTCTGCTTTAACTGTTGGTCAACTCAAGTCAGGTGACATGAGTTGACGGAGAAATGAAATAAAGAGAAAAGACAACAGAGTTAAAGAGGAAAATATTGATGGTCAGCAAACAGAGCCGGATTCTAACTTTCAGCTCGACTCTCCGCAGCCACATCTGAAATGTTTGGTTATGTTGCGTAGATATAAATGTTCTTACTTTTTTCGTCAACTGGGTTCTCTTATCTTCCTCCTCCTGACTGGTGGTGTTGAAGGTGGAGGATTCCAGGATCAGGAGATCCAACCTGGGATGATCAGAACATCAGAGATCTGAGAAGTCTGGGCCTGGAATCAGAGACTAGTGTCTGTATTTTTTAATGTCTAGTCTCTTTTTGTGATCTTTCTGCATTGCAACACATGAATACGGCCATATAAACTATTTTTGGGAGATTAATAGTTCATCTTCACTCCACATGCTCTCCTGTTCTCTAGTTTTCCATCTGGATAAAAGCTCTTAATTAAATCCCTCAATCATAAATTCTGTCCTTTTCTTCTCTGTCTTCTAATTTCTTATTGTCTTGATGCTTTAATTTGGTCTCTAATACAAAATATTATCAGTCAAACTTTCCTTACTTAATGTAAATTTTATCTCCACATGGAGGAATACTTTCTACTAATAGTGAATTTCTTTCTATGTTTATTTAGTAAAGCTGATGGCCCCCAATGGGAGGGAAGCAGTATTATGTGTTGTGGAATGCAAAAACTTACCAGCAGTATGAAAAACAAGAAGAGAACCAGGAGGACAGGAACCACATGGACAACCACAAACGAATCCAACGATGAGCAGCTAAAACCTGAAAGAATAAAACTGGGAGACTGGATTAGTGGAGGAACAGGTGAGAACAATTTACTACATTAGACGTGGGGGGAAGCACCGCGATTAAAAACTCTAGCAGCAGGATAAAGAAAAGCCCCGGTGCAAGACGCTACCTGAGGCCTCCTCGGTCCTGCTAGAAAGCCATTGGCTTTAATAAAATACAGCAGGCAGTATTTCTTTATTTTATTTAACAAAAAGTACATATTTGTTAAGACTGTCAATATGTTGAGTGATTATTTGACTATATTTTAATTCTTCTGCCTTTTCTCAGTGCTCTCTAGAAACAACCAATCAGAGGCAGGAGGCGGGTTTTAGCGCTGTCAATCACAACCTCTAGCCATCAGTTGTGGGTCCGGGAGGAGATTCATCTTTCTGTCTCGTAACAAACTGTCATGACAAGAAAGCAAGGCAGTTGAATTCCTTTAAAATTCTGCCTCTTTTTATGGGTCAAATAGACTCAAGAAATTGTAACAGCAGGGGGGCCCAATTAAATTTTTTTGTCATGAGGTCCAAGTTTCCTGGCGCCGCCCCTGTGTGTGTGTGTGTGTGTGTGACCAGGAAGCAGCTGGTGCTGATGTAACGCTGACTTAAACAGCCACCAGCAGTTTGTAACTCAGCCACACTCCAGGCATTATGCTAATTACTGCTAATAATGATCAGTGTTGCTTTGAAAACAGAGTCCTGCTGCTTCGTTCCATCACCAGGAATCCACTCGCATCCCAACCGAGAATATTTAACTGGATCTAATCTCTCAAAACAGACTCGTCTACGTCAGTCGCTTTTCAAGATGCATCTGTTTGGAAGCTGCGAAGCGACTGCAGAAAAACACGTGACTCATCCTGCGGTCTCATAACAGGAGGCCCGCCCACTCACTCAGACGTGTGCGTGCGTGTGTGTGTGTGCCTCTCTGGAGCCAAGATTCACTTGACCTCAGTGAATCTTGGCATCAGGTCACTGCATAGGCTGTTCTTGAACCAGGGGCCCATTGGATTTATTGATTAGTGCTTGGTTACCGTTCTAGTGTGAAATATGTGAAACAAATCACCTAAAAATGTTCAGTTCGAATCAAAAGCTGCTGCAAGTTCAGAAGTTTAGGGATGTGTGTGTGGGGGGGAGGGGGGCAAGGGGTTAATAACGTTCTTCTCATCTCAAAATCAACTCCTTGGAGCTGCAGCCTCCAGCCGAGCTTCTGCCTCACCCTTTCTCCACCAAGCTCCTACAGACTAGCGGCAGCAGCAATTAGCAAACACCTGGTGGAGCTGAGCATCCGCTGAGCTCATTATAGGAAAGTGAAACAATCCTGAGGACAGTCCAATGGGATAACAGACGAACATTGTTTTGTTGGCTTGGTGAAGTCATAGTGTCAGAAAGAGCAGGAGCTTCTTAAAGGGATAGAGGCGCAATTTCAAGACATTAAATTGTAAAGTTAAATTTCCTTTAAAGGGGCAATATTATGTATTTTCCAGGTACATAGTGCCATTTCATTGCACAGTCAAGTAATTGTGCCACATTCAGTTGTATTAAAAATGCTGTATATAAAATGCTTTATTAAGAGATAGAGCAGTAGTTTGAGCTCTTAAAGAGACTCTGAAGACTTTTAAAGTAAGGTTCTAATCAAGGCCACATTTTACGATGGCAGATGTCTGCTTCTGTTTTGGACCTTAATGACTAGCCATTCTGGGATCAACTCATCTAGATTTCATATTCATTCATTTACTAAATCAGAACCACCGGAGATGAATCTGCTGGAGGTAAGAGAGTATCTGCTTGGAATCTGCTCACAGAACCTCACTTCAAAAATCTCTACTCATTTAAGTGATCAATTGACAGTCGATGCTTGGCGTAGTGTGTGTGCAGGGGTGTGTGTGTGTGTGTGTGTGTGTAGCACAATCCAGGCTGGGATTACTTTTGCTGAAGCTTTCTCTAAGAGCTGCCACTCTCCGTTTGAAGCCCGGAGTGGTGATGCTGCCGCTGCTGTCTTTAAAGAGAGGACACTCTCCTCCTTTAACTCGCCATCCACCTCGCTCTCATTTTGTCCTCTCATTAGCGGATCTCACTGGTGCCTGGAGAGCCTCATTATCTGTGCTCAGAGTCGTGTTTGTGGAGCTGGCACGGTGTCACCTCTCCAGGCCAAACCCAATGAGCTGCATTGTTATGGCTCTGTCCGGCTCTGCAGCCCAGCGACACACACAGAGCTGACTTACAGCAGAGAGGTCGCCTATTATGTGCAAATGTGTCTGTGGGAACTTCATTACTTGCTTTGTTTCAAGTTTGGGGTGTTTTGTATATAAATAGATGCAGAGGGGTTGGGTTTTTTTCTCACCTTTTTTTTGTATTTTCTCAGATATACAGACAAGATGCTGAGGAGTAAAGAACAGGTTTCAGGCGGATTCTGTTCTGGGATTATCACAAAAACCATTTCAGCTATCGCAAAAAGGAAGCGAGGGATTTTAAGTTGAAAATCTCAAAACGTGTCGACCTACGAAACCCTCTCATCGCTCTGAGTTGGAATTGGTTTCATCTCCATAGTTTCTGTTTTGTCTTTTAGTTTTGCAAGGGTTTTTTTATTCTCTTCCTCTGCAGTCCATCAACTCTTCTTCATCCCCAGCCAGCATATCCAGGTGGGCCCCATATAGGGAAAAGGAGGGCAGACAATATGGCTCCCACATGGGTTTGTCCACGGTTTCCATGGTGGCCCACACGGGTTTGCCCATGTAGGGCCACCACCATATGGGGCCCATGCAGGCAGTGGTCCTACCAGTTCCAATGATAGACGTTCATTCGAATCTAAAGTGTCCTCGTGTTATTATACCATTAGAAGATGCTCTCAGAACAACGATGTTATCATTTATCGCAATAACTTCTGGGACAATTTATCGTCCAGCAAAACTTGTTTCCATGCCTACGAAGAATTTGCTCCCGTTTTCATTAGGAACTATGCTCAAATTAAAACGACATCTTTTCTCAGCTGGAAGTAAAAACGAAACTAACTAGAGAAAATCCACGTGACTTAAAGAGCGTTACGGAGCTCCAGAGCCTTTAATCGTCTCTGAACTGCTTGGCACCAGCATCTCCAGCGTTCGGCTGCTGCTTGTCATCTTTCATTTTCATGCTGATTCCTTTCACACTGTGAAGCAGCGGCGCGTTCTTACTGGAGCAGCCTCCTCTCATATCCAATGCACAAAACAAAGTTGCATTTAACAGCTTCTTTTTGCCCATTTATTATTTAAGGCCACTGTGTGTGTGGGCAGAAATAGTCAATTATTTATCTCAAAGCCAACCAAGCACAAAGGTCTGGTGTCCACAGGAACGTCGCTTTGTTCCGATCTGCTGCTTTTTCGAACGCAGTTGTTGCTTGTTGTTCAGGGGTTTCTAAAATGTGGTTTGACAAAAATATTTGATGGAGAATCAAATTGATGGAAAAACGCTAGAGATTCTTTGCAGAACTGGCTGCACTCTGACCAGTACCCAGGGTTCTGTTAAAAAGGTGTCTGAAAAACGGCTAGGTTTTCCTCAGACGGCTAGGCTAAAACTGGCATCACTTAAAAGTTGTGATTTTTGTTATATATATGTTTTTATGTATTTTTTGACATATTAAAAGTTTAAACATAGCTAAGATTAATCAGGAAAAGTCTGGAAAGAGCTGGGCTTAAATGTGAGACCTCTGTTACTAACACATCGTCTATGAAACTATATTCTTTAGTTCAGTTTTGTTTTTTTCTTTACTAACACAAATTATCCACCATGTATCTGCCATGTAGGGCCCATTTAGTGCCCAGGTAGGCGGTGGCCCTACATGGACAAACCCATGTGGGGCCACCATGGAAACCACAGACAAACCCATGTGGGACCCATTTTGTCTGCCCTCCTTTTCCCCGTATGGGGCCCACCTAGGTATGCTGGCTGGGTTACTACAAACTTTATGCAACTTAACATTTTGATGCTTTTGATTAAACTGTCCCTTCTTTCATTGCCACTACAACAACAATGTTTTCCCATTTTTATTTGGTTTTTATTGGTTTTTGTTGCACATTGATATCAAAATTTCAGTCTAAACTTTCCGGTGTTTGTTTTTTTGTATTTGTTTTTTACTTGCCTCACATTCTGTTGCCTACAGGCTTAGAGCGTTTCAGGCCAGTCAGTTTTGATTGGACTAAAATGTCTCTTTGGACCTTAAACAGTGACTTCATTTGACCAGATGCAGATCCAATAATTTTTCTAATATAAATACAGCTGTGGATAAAAGGAATAACCCACTGCACTGAGCCCCACTGGAAACCTCCTGGTTCTTCCACCAAATACTGATTCCTGAACTCTTGCTGTTCAAACATTAATTTTGCTGTTTCTAAATGAATATCAACTTGTTTTCTTTGCATTTTCTGAGGTCTGAAAGCACTGCAGCTTTTTGTTATTTTGACCATTTCTCATTTTCTGCAAATAAATAAATGCTAAATTTTTGCTTGACATTTCAGAGACATGTTGTCAGTAGTTCATAGAATACAAGAATAATGTTAATTTTACTCAAACATAAACCTATAAAAAGTAAAATCATAGAAACTGATCATTTTGCAGTGGTCTCTTCATTTTTTCCACAGCTGTACATGTATATATGTATATATATATATACAACATATGCAGTCAGGCATGTTTTTGGGTTGTGGGAATGAAGCTGGAGTACCCAGAGAGTTTGCACAGGGAGAACATGCAAACTATAAGGTAAGATATTGTGTGTGTATAACCTGGTCAGCAGATCCAGAAGTTTAGAAGAAAGCAGCAAGAGGAAACTGTACAGACGTTCAAAGCTACAACATAACTACTTTTAAGTTAATCTGTGTTGTGGGTTTGTGAAAGTTCAACACAAGTCAATAAAAACAGCTTACACATCTGTTTACTCAAAGCGGAGCAGATAACGTTTAAAGCACTGAAATCCCTGCGTTGTGCTCGTACTCTGCTTTCACTGCCTGGAGTATCCTCTGCAGCTCGTCTGGAGAGCCTTGGACCTGCCGGATGAGCAGCTCTGTGCCGAGGCACAGCGGATCAGGCCGGAGATAAGCGGTGGAGCCGGCAGAAGTTGAGAGCTGCCCTGAAGAGTCGGGGAGATTCTATCAGGCTCCATGAAACATGTGCTGTCAGCGAGCGGGGAGGAGAGTAACAGCATGTTGTTTTCCTGTTTCTGCCAGGTTGCGTCTCTACAGGAAGCTTTCATTCTCATTAGAGATTGTTCATTTCTTTCTTTTCTTTTTTTTCTTTATTTTTGCCTTTGAATGTTCTGGTCGTTAAAGTCGACTCCTGGAGGGAAATGCTCTCAGTGTCGATGCAGATGAGAGGATTCAGGAAGACGATCACAGGGTCACATGCCTCAGGCAAAAACTCAAAATCATCTCTCAAAAGATCATGTGACCTGCATTAAACATGATTATGATCGTAATAATAATAATAAAGAGATGGTTAGAAACTACTCTGATGACTTTTTAGAAAGTGAATCAGTTAAAAGTGCAAAATTATGTAAAACTGACTCTTTTTTATTGCCTTATAAAGTAATTGTCTCATCAAAAACACACCTGGAATGTTGCCTTGATTCTTTCATGTGTGTTTGAGAAATCCTTTGATCTCCTTCGTAATGCTTCAGCAGTGAAAAACAACCCAGCTCCACTTCCACCCGGGCTCCTTCAGACTAGCCAGCAGCGATTAGCAAACATCTGGTGGACGTGTATGTCTGCTGAGCTGCTTCTCCGTGAAACGCTGATGAACGTTTGTTAAAGGGTTAATGGAGGAGGGTTGTGATGGCCTCCTGAAGTTTCCGAAAGAGCGGGAGTTTTTAAAGAGACAGAGGCCCAATTTCAAACGTGTTAAATTAGGAAGTCAAATTTCTTTTTAGTCATATTTAATATATATGTATATTGTTTTTATAAGAGCTGCAGTTGCCATAGCAACTTGACTGCTATAAAATGACACTGTGTGCCTGGAAAACACATATTACTGCCTCTTTAAATAAAGGGACAGGCTTGATTTAATATCACTGATATGAGGCTAACACCAACACCATGCAGTAACTCTTGTTCATTTGACTCTCAAACATTCTCAAGCATTTTGTTTCACCTGCAGTCATTCTGTTCTACACCAACTGACACCAACTGGCGAGATAGAAGCGGATTTGTTTGCATTTCCCTCAGTGTTATTCATAAAGCAGAGTGGTGACGCTGTGCGCCGTGTCCCCTCTGGGTTTGCTGCTCATCTTTAAAAAAAAAAAACGGTGACCACAAATTGAATTTAACAAATCCGCAGCTTTCCTCTGATTGAGTTACTCTGTTTATTGCCTCTTATGAGTTTCCTCCGTCAGCATCCAGCCGGTGCAGGAGGGCTGACGGAGAAGAACCGGCTCCAGGCGCAGAAAGGTAGGAGTTGCTGGGATGAATGTTTGGTTTTTTATTTCTGACAAAAACTGCCCTGTGGCGATGGGAAGAGAGAACCGACTGATGCTGAAACCCTAGAAAAGCTTCCTTGAAACTGAGCGTTGTTAAATTCACCACTGCATATGTTTTTGGGGGTTTTCTTTCTGATTTTTTTTCCCCCTGTGGTGCTCTCTGTCTGCTGTCCTTGAAGCAGGGATTTTCCTGCTGGCATTGTCAGCCGAGCACGTGACTCCCAGCTCGGTAGGAAGCAAGACAACACAAACACTTCTGCTGGAAGATGACACGAGCAAGGGTTCCCATGGCAACTGTGGGAAAGACTGGTGGTGTGAGGATGGCACCGGAGCATTGTTCTCTTCGGGAGTGCTCTGAATCATGTGTCAGTGTGCTGTTTGCTGCTGCTGCTGCAGCCACGGAGGCTGTGTGTTTGTGGAGCTTGTTTGATGTAGCTAGCAGAGTGTGTGTGAAGGATACACAACGTTGCGGACTGGTTCTGTGCAGGGCCTGATTGCTGCCTGCACCTTTAGGCTTCCTGGAGACGCCTTAGAGAAAACCAGGAGCCTCGGATTAACAAAACAGCTCAGCAAATGTTTTCATTTTCCATGAAGCTTTATTTACATTTTGTCTCGCTGATATTTTATCGAGATTTTATCTGATAAACCGGCCAATCCAGCGTTTGCATTCCCACTAAGGAACTAATTGTAGGAACTAACCACCAACTTTGTTGGTCGAAACGTGAAATTTTTGCCCATTCCTTTTAATAAATGTAATTCTTTGGATAGATTTTGTAACCAGCTGCGTGTGCAAAGTGTAACTAACCCCCATATCAACCTGTTTTTTTTTTTTCTTGATAAACTTTAAATAAGCTTTTACGGTTATGTCTTTATATTTCTATTCAAATTTTGATATTTTTGTGTGGGTTTGTTTAGTTCTACTTTATCTTTGCCTGAAACTGTCTCAGTGCTGCCCCCTTTTGGTCACATGGTGCCTAAGTAGTTGAATTCTGCCGGTGTTTAAAACGATACGGATTAAACACCGTATCGGTTAAACACCGTTGAGCATCAATCAACAGAGAACAACAGAGAAAGACATGCTCGATTTTCCTAGCATTCATTTTTTTTTTATAAAAGGTCACTACAGGTGTCTAGAAAGTCTCTAAATATAAAAATAGCAATAAAAGGAATAAGTTATCAACAGGGCTTCTCTTTTCCTGACCGCAGCCCCGCTAACACCTCCACTTATCCCCAGGCTTGACCACGCCCCTCAGTCTTTTGGCTCCGCCCACTTTGCTAGAATTTTCCGAAAAAATCATCAGTGGAGGAGCTATGCTGTTTATTTACACAGAGATGATGTGCAACATGTTAGGTTGACCGTTAAACTTTTGGCTTCTCCACGTCGGCTGCTGAAAATGCCCAATTGAATATTTTGTATCTGAATGTACAGAATAACTGACCAGTTTTGTCACTTTCGTCTCCTGCTACTCTCCAGTTTCCATTATTTGCTGTCATGTCAACATTATGCTTCCTCAGTTATTTTGTTCTTCCAGATAAAGAGGAAATTTCCCTCTCCACTGTTGCTACATGCATGTTCAAGATGAGGAATAGCTGTAAAGTCAATGATACAGCGCAAGCAAACTATAGAAATAAAACTGAACTGAATTGAAACTAATGGCAGTAAATCTTCAACTTGAAAACTAAACACACACATTGATAATAACCGTCTACTCTGGAGGATCTGGCTTGTACTTGCAGACTTCTAGTTCACTCTCCCTTCCTGACAGCAGTGGGATTCCCTAACATCCTCTGACTTGAGGAGCTGCATGTTTCTTCAGTGCTTTAACCTAAAGGCATGCAGGGCGTGACGCAAAAGCAAACACAGGCAGCAGAGACTGATTGTAGCTGTGCCAGATCAGCAGGACGGTGCTAGACCTCCCTCTGATGGAATCTCTAAGCAGCCGCTCGCTGCTGCATGCCTCTGTCAGCGCGTCGACCTGCTCAGCGTTTCAGCTCATAGCCAGTTCCTCTGCTACTACACTGGTTGATGTGGATTTTACTTCCATATACGACTCTGTTAATGCAACTTTAAGGGCATCTGCACGCTGGAGTACTGGGGCCATTGTGGGTAGAGGATTAGAGGAAGAGCAAATGTCTTCACAAAAGGAAACTAGAAATCTTCTAGAACAATTCTGAGTTGGAAAAGTTGAAAGTTTGCTAGAAAAACCTCAGAAATTTCAAGATTACTCTCAGATATTTCCTAGAAACTGCAAGCAGATGTTTCTAGCTAGTATTCCAGGCGAGAGGCGGGGTCACCCTGGACAGGTCCTCAGTCTGTCGCAGGGCAACACAGAGAGACACAACCATACACACACAGGAAGAATTTGGAGAGGCCAATTAACCTGACAGTCATGTTTTTGGACTGTGGGAGGAAGCTGGAGTACCCGGAGAGAACCCACGCATGCACAGCGAGAACATGCAACCTCCATGCAGAAAGATCCCGGCTGGGAATCAAACCCAGAACCTTCTTGCTGCAAGGCAACAGCTCTACCAACTCCAGCACTGTGCAGCCATGTTTGAGTTTGAAAAGTTGAAAATTTGTTAGAAAAAAAAAAAACTCAGAAATTTTTTGATTAAGCCTAGAAATTTTCTAGAAAAAACATGGATTTTTTTGTTGGAAATGGACACATTCTACAAGGATCCTAAAGCCACCTCATAGGCCCACTCGCCCTGTTTGATCCTCCTTAAAGGGGCAGCGTCATGTATTATCCAGGCATATTTTGCCATTTTATAGCACAATCATATAACTATGCTATCTTCAGTTGTTATGAAAACACTATATGTACCAAAGTGCTTAAAATAAATGTAACTTCCTGACACGATCTTTTATAAAAGAAAGGCATGGTAATATTTTTCCTGCTAAACGACAACATTCTGTTCCACTAAACAAGATCTGATCCAGCCTGACACAACACCAGTCAGTCCCTCCCACTTTTTAATCAGAATGTCGTCAAAAGCGACAGAACGTTCTTAAAGCGATCCTGGTTGAGACGTGTGAAACTTCACACTTTGATCAAGTCTTGTGGTCTAGTCAAAGGCCTACAAGTAACAAAACATAAAGAGCTACATAGGTGCGAAGGTTGTAACTCTGCATTTAGGCAAATATTGCAAGCAGAGTAATGAATCGCCTCTCATCTCGGCACACAGAGCCCGGCGGAGCTGCTCCGGTTCAACCCATGTCTTAATGAGACCTGAAAGTGATGGGAGTTTGTTGCCAACTGGGTCACGCTTAGTCAGCTATTAAGGGATGAATACAACTTTTTAACAAAACGCTAACTGGAAAACATCAAACGTTTAACAAGATCCAAAAAAAAGACAAAAAACTCAGAGCATCTTTTATGGGTCAAGAAGACGGTGGCATTGTCCTACAGACGTCCCACAGTGTGTCCCAGTTACCTGAAGAGACGGCTCTGTGGGCGGACACACACACGCGCACACGCACAGAGGAAGAATCAGTATGAAAAGACACATTTAAATGAAAGGCCTCACCGTTGCAGCACTAAACAATTTAATTTGATTTGATTTATTTTTCAGTCAAAAAATATAATTTCACTGCTAAATTATTAAAAACACTTTTTTTTTCTTTGTATTTGTTTGTTATTGTGTGACCTGTTCGCCTGTTGGGTTGAAATTATTCATCAGATGAGAGTAAAAAAATGTTAAAAAATAAAAAAATTCAGCGTTTTTCTACGTAAATAACAAATGTTCAGAGAACCTCAATAAATATATATATTCTATAAAAAAATAAATACTCTCTCAAGGAGAACTCCAGGCCTCCAGCAGATTAAATATCAAGGAGGATTCATATTTGTTTTCTCAGGAATGCGAAAGGTTCATTTTTTTTATCATGTTTTCTCCTCTGTCCAAATGTATATCTTTTTGCATATGATAAATATCTCTCACAAATGGCATTTACCAGGTACCAAACCACAACCGTTTCAACAGGAAATCAGATGATATGTGATATGAAACCCAGAAGTCCCCATATGGGGAAAAGGAGGGCAGACAATGTGGGTCCCACATGGGTTTGCCCATGTAGAGCCCATGTAGGCTGTGGCCCTGCATGGGCAAACCCATATTGTCTGCCCTCCTTTTCCCCATATGGGGCCCAACTATGTATGCTGGCTGGGATATTTATTAAATCTGTTTTTTGAAGAATACAGATTTAACAGCCTGACAGGAACTGCCTCCGTTTTTACTTCAGCTTTATTTCACCACAGCAAACGAGAAGCCTTCCTTCCTCAACGTCCTGCTCCAAATGCAAAGATTTAAGGCACTCTTCTCGAACAAGATTAATGTAATCCTTTTGCATGTAATCCCTCACGTTCCATACTTGGATAGATTCTTTGGAAAATATGAGATTATGAGATTAATGTTCATCTCAGCTGAATTTAAGAGCTTAGGAAGCAGATGTGGCTTCCGTTGGTGGAGACAGTCCTCACTTTGTCCAATTAAAATCTTTGGCAGCAAAGAGATTTTAATGCTGTTTGATGTCAGAAACATTCAGAAAGAGAAGAAGAAAAAAAACATACATACATGGGATCTGAAACAGCACATCAGCTCAGAGGTTTTAGAGGAAATTATAAATATTACATTAGGTAGGAGTTTGGTGTACATTCTCTACGCTCCCTGCCAATATACCTAGCTGGAGCCCATATGGGGAAAAGGAGGGCAGACAATAAGGGTCCCATATGGATTTGTCCATGGTTATGCTGGCCCCACACAGGTTTGCCCATGTAGGGCCACTGCCATGTAGGGCCCATGTAGGCAGTGGACCTACATGGGCAAACCCTGTGGCAGCATAAACCTGGACAATCCATATGGACCTTGTCCCCCTATTGGGGCCCACGAGGTATGCTGGCTGGGCTGTAGCTTAGAACAGAAATATACTCAAAAGTAAATAAGTTCAGACGTATTAATGCGTCCTCATTCCGGGGTCTGCTGCTGGACATTAGGCGCTGCACTGCAGCATCGCCGGCCACAGGCTGCTCAGGTTCTTGTTCTTCAGCTGTGGGGGGCTCGCACATTTCAGGGCGTCCCGGGGCGACATGGCGGCCTTGGACTGTCCCATCCACCTCACCAGGGAGATGATGTTACAGTCGCACTGCCATGGATTCTTGTGCAGGTGCAGCTTCTTCAGTTCTGCAGTGAAGGACAAAGGAGACTCTAACCGGGGCATGGGGAGTGGAAGAAAAAGAATTGGGTCCATCTAACCTGGCATATGGATGAACATGTTTCCATCCACTGTCTTCAGGCGGTTTCCACTGAGTCCGAGCTGGGCGAGCTTGGGCATGTTGCTGAATGCACCAGATGGCAGCTGCTCCAGCTCATTGTTCCTCAGGTAGAGCTCCTGGTTCAATAAGAAAGCTCATTTAGTTTGCCTTATGGAATGAACTTTATGTAGAAAACTTGAAGAAAGTTGACAGTGTGAGGTCATTTCTTTACAGTGTTTCCACGTCCTAAAACTTCAAGTCCAAAACAGCAACGTTTGCTGCATTTTCAACTTGTGCGATTTCCTTTCATACTGCTGCTTATGGGGCCCACCTAGGTCTGCAGAATGGGTTATCCAAAAATCTAAACTGAATGAAATGTCTGTTTCCCTCCTCGCCTGTGGGGGCGCTGTGCGAAGGAAACAACAGAAAAACCTCTGAAGAAAACACTGAGTGCGACTTTCTTCTTCACAAAATGGAAACAAAAACGGAGTATCATCAGATTTTAGCAGTTGAAGGATTTTATCTCAGGCTAAAGAACATAAGCCATTTCTCCAGCTAGAACTAGACTAGTGCGTTTGTTTATAGTTTATAGTTACCCAGAATGCCTTGCTCTATATTCTGCTTCCTGCTTTTACACCTCCAGGCAGTATTGCCAGGTCTTACGAGAGAAACAAAAAGCCTTATTTTCACAAATCCATGAGATCTTAAAGTGATTTTACAGCGTATCACACTGCGCAAACTACCTACCATTAATGATTTTGCTTTATTTTGGGGAGCTGGGAAATAATCATTTTTCTTTCAGGAAAGAAATTCAAGCCCAAATAAACAGTCTCCTTCAAGTCAAAAGTGATATATTTCTTTTGCCTAAATCATCTTTTGGCAAACAAAAAGAGGTGGTCATTTTTATAATGACAAGTGGGCTTGCTCCCAGGTTCACATAAACCTCACCAGAGTTGACTTCTACCAAATCCAGACCCACATTCATAGGTGGAACAGCGTTTGCTTTGTTTGGTCCACATCAAAGTTTGATCACACCTTCACAAACGAACCGAACCGAACCGAACATCTCAGGTTTGGTGGGAATGCAACCTTAGTTATTTTTTCACACTTCCTGTGGAGGTAACGATGTTGTTACCTGCAAGTTGCTAAGGCCGTCCAGAGCTGACTGACTCAGCGTTGACAGGAGGTTGTTGTCCAGAACCAGCATCTCCAGTGACCTCAGCGGCCGGAAAGCTCCAGACGGGACAGTTTTCAGACTGAGTTATGCGAGACAAATTCTCCAGATTAGTGCATTATTAGTGCCGAGCAGGCGGCTGCTTGAAGGACAATACAACAACCGACTTCACTTCATTGGCAACCAGACTGTTAGCACTCACGTCACACTGGGACATACGTTTAAAGAAATTAAGACTCAAAAGGATCATTTACAACAATGTATTTGAAAGTTTTTGTAGCAAATTAAGAACATTAAGTGAGGCATTTTAGCACCATACATGCAACACTTTGAAACATCATGAATACAGATAACTATAGGGAAATGGATAATCTCTATAATGCATATAATTTTGTATGGAAGACAAATCCACATTTAGGTCACACATTCTTTTTGTTGCTTATATTATGGCTATAATGGGACAAAATGTGAAAAGAACAAGGGTATAAATAGTACCGCAAGGCGCTGTATTTTGTGGGTTCATCCTGTTCATATATTGAACTTTTTTGATACTTGAATGCAATGTATTACAGTGACCTGTTGTTGTCCAGATTGAGGAACAGGAGCTGTCTGAGTCCAGTGAAGGCCTTGGGAGAGACCCTTTGGATTCGATTCAGAGAAAGATCCAACACTTTGAGGGCAATCAAAGGTTTGAAAGCGTTGGACGGAAGCGCCGTCAGCCCGTTAAGAGGCAGATCGAGGTCTGAGAGGTTCCTCATGCCAGCAAACATCTCAGATTTGAGAATCCCAATCTGGTTCTGGCCCAGCATGAGGAAACGAAGGATTAAGGAGGTCCTGGATGAGAGGTAAAAAATAAAAATGAAAACAGATTACAGTGTGGAATGGAGGAACACACTGTCCTTTTCTGTCTGACCACCTTACCTGAAACCCCCGTGGAGGTAGCACTGTGATGTGGTTGCCATAAAGATTGAGGAGCATCAGTTGCTTGGCACCAGAAAAGGCTTTGGGATGGATGGATTTGATTGCGTTTCGTTCCAGGTTGATGCTCTCTATCTTGGGCACTGATCTAAATGAATTGGCCTTTAGGGTTGTGATGCCATTCTCACCTTTTTGCAGCAGTGGGGAAAAAAATATCAGTCTTGCAACTATACCTGTAATAAATGACTTCAGATACACTCAAATGCAACTTAGACATATTTCATAGAACGAGCGGATTGTCCGAATGCCACTCACCCAGCTTGAGGATCCAAGCGTCTGGAGGCAGATTGGAGGGAAGGCTCCGAAGACCCTTTTTATGACAGTTGACTTCGGACTTTTCTGGGCCGGACTTCCTGGAGCATTTGCAGACATCGGGGCAGCTTACCACAGCCTGCGCCATGCTAAGAAAGACCAACGCCAAATGAGTCCAGGGCAGCATCTTCACTGGAAAATGAACAAAAGGGGGAAAAAAATTCAGCAAGGAAAAATGTTTGAGTCTCTGTGAGTTCAGTAGACAATAACAAATGTAAAGGACCACTGAGTACCAGCACGGCTTGTTTGACAAAGCGGATTCTTTGCATGTTAGCTGTGCTGCAAGGCCAATGTGCATTTAGCTGAACAGACGCTAAAGCATGAGAAAAACTGTTTTATTGTCATGGTGGTTCAAATGTCCAAGCAGGATTCTTGATTGCAAAACGTAATTAATACATTTAGCAAATCACGTTTTTTGCAAGTTGACATGATTTCCTGAAGAAATGAAGAGCTTACAGTAACACTGAGTTATATTATTGTTTTGTCTTCAGAGATACAGTATCTTCTTTACAGCTGGTCTTAATGGAGAGGCTTTTTGAGTTGGTTGTGAGTAAAATATGCCCTGTTACAGACCAAAAAATACTTCGAAGAATCTGTTAAGCTTCACATGTGTTGTGCATCATTAGACACCACTTAAGATAAAACAACAGTGTACAAAATTGCACTGTTGTACCTTGAACACAAAGATACAATAAGGGGATGTAGGTTCAGAACAACATATAAGCAGCAAAATATCTACTGCATAGAGACTGGTGTGAGTCCTTATCTATTTTTTTCTGAAATTGGCATGTTTCTATTGAGCCAATTCCATGGTCAATGGGAATACAGCTACTGCATCATGAGAGGGTTTTGTGCTTGTTGGTCAGAAGTCTACATGGAAACATGGCAACTTCACAGTTTTACATTCATTTCTGTTGGTCTAGCTTGTGGCATGAGTACTAGTGCAACTGCAAATCATCCATCTTCAGTATTTCGTCTCATCGTAACTTCATTTGTTGTTTTTGAAATATTTCACAGTATTTCAAACGCTTACAGGTGGGGGCGGAGCCAGGGAGTGGGTGGCCCTGACCAATCACTGCCCACCTCTACCAAGGGCCGTCTATGGCATCAATACACTCGGATATGTATTAATATAGCAAGAAAATTACTTTCTGTGGATTATTCTGAGTAAAGTAACCACAGTCCCATCCTGGCCATCCTTATGAAACTGTTCTAGCTCCACCCTACAAGGCAAAATATTTGGTTCTTTTAAAATTCACTTAACTTCACAACTAGTAATAAAAAATGAACTCTATTTGAGAGATTTGACCAAAGAAAAACATTTTAAAAGCTTTAAATCTCTATGTGATGATTACAGAAGCGTTGCTTACTGATATTAGCTAAAACATGAAACAGTGAGGTATAAAGGGAATAAAAACCAAACCTAATGTCAAACTATATGGCAACATATTCCAGTGGCATTTTAAAGTAAAACACTTATTTGAAGAAAATGTTTGTATGATTATCATTTCAGTTCAGTTTGCACATTTAAAAAGCTCATGATAAAAGAAAAATGAAACGAACTCAAAGTGTTGTCCTCCTCTTGGAGCTGCTTACCTGGACCGGTTGTCGTCCCGCTGTCCAGCCAGCACAGATGTCTTTGCTTTTTGTTGTCAGAAAGCACGACGACCTGAAATTTAATTTCCCTTTACGTTCAATGAAGTACTTTTGAATTGAGTCCCGGTCCGTCCTGCAAGCAGCAGCTGACGGTTTAAAGTGGGAAGCTCAGCCGTTTGGTCCTTGAACTGCAAAGTTCACAAACAATGCTCCTTTCAGACTCAGAATTCACGGGATGCTTCGCTCTGCCAGCATTTTGAATGAAGAAGATGAAGATGTGTAGAATGTGAGCAGTGTGGGAACACAGAGCAGGCAGTGAGAGCACGGTGTGAAACTACCAGAAGTCCAGGTTCTGCAAAGTAACACAGTACAGAGAAATGTGGCATTCACAGATTATGGCACAGATCCATGTCAAACACACGGTTTGGGGGGAGGGAGTGGGGGGGGCGTGTGTGTGTGTAAATACTTAGTTTTTCCTCAATTAAAACCAAAGTTTTAGAGAAATATAATGTGGTTGCATCAGTTAATAAGTAAGTCAACTTTACTTTTATTGTGGTTGAACCAGTGTATCAAGTAAAGACTTTCCTCTATGAGCTTCTTACCAAGTAAATGCAGGGTTTTGAAATGATTAGGTTTGCCTTCATTCCTTATCTGTTTGAACCACAGATCGTAGGAATAATCTCCATTCCACTTGGGGTGCAAGTTCAAACCACACTTGCTGATGCTGAGATTGAACCGATTCTTGGTGCCTCCAGGGACATGGAAGCACAGGTAACCTGCGAAATAAATGAAAGAGATTACTTGCGTACTGAGCTGCAGATTTGCAATTTTGGGGGCAAAAAAGTATATAAAAATCCACTGCTCAGAGCTAGGAGTGTCTTGGTGCTGTCAATCATGCTCCATGTACACACTACTCATTCTGCAAAAGGTAGAAGCAAGTTACAAAACTTGTTAGGCCATGCTAACTAGCCAGAGCATTCATGGCTGGCTTTGCTGTAGAGAACCAGCAGTAGCCTGACTGCAAGACCTTTTTCCTGACTGTATTTCTGCTGATGGCAGAGGCGTGTTTGTTCTGTCTTGCAGTGATGATATACGACAGCTTTAAAACACTCTTAGACTCTCCCACTGACATTTCGTGAATTTCTGATCTTCAAACTTCCTAAAATGTCAGCAGCTACTTGATCTTCAACTTTTAAGCAGATTAAAAGTCTTTGAGATCAAAGATCCCGACGATGTCAAGCAACTCTTGAGTCAACTTAAACAGTGCCTTGGTCTTTCTGCTAAACGTGAAATCCTTAAAGGAAAATGACCAGTTCAAATAAAGTTTATCCTAAAGCAGAGTCCCAAACTACTGGTTCTGTGATTTTATTTTGCAGAACCAAAGTCAGTGCAGACTCTAGAACCAGGATTCCTCCTGAACACAGACTCTGTTCCTTCTGCGAAACCTGGATTTCTTCCTCTGTTCTCTGCAGTCCGGGTTCCTCGCCCTCCTGGCCCTTATCCATCCGTTCTCCATCAGCCTCTCCTCCTCCTCTGGATCATCAAGCTCCCTGTTTATCTCCACTCTCACTCCTGGACTTCAAACAGCCACCTGCACTTCACACCAGAACCTGATCTGCTCCTCCCACGGATTTCTCAGCCTGAAGTCTGTCAGCTCCTCCTCACTGAAAATATTCACATCAGCCAACTCGCCCAGACCAGGAATAACTTCCCTCTCCTCCAGATGAAATGGTTCCAGAGGAGATGCACATCTCATCACATTTCTCCCTGCACATATAAATCCTTTAAGTGCCTTTTGTCTCCTCCTGAGCGTGATTCAGCATGTGGGTCAGGAAATTAAATTCCAATCACTATATTTGCTTAGTGATTTTGTTTCCGGTATTTTAACTGGAAGGATTATGTTAAATGCGCAGAGCCATGCTGTGCATCTGTAGTTTATTTTAAACCTGAGGCTGAAAACTATTTGCATCATTTTCACCGGCTTGATAATCTGGTGGTAACAGCCCCGTTACCATGACGTCGAGATCAGGACAGGCTCCCCTCCCTCAGCCCCTGTCATTAAAGTTCCTAAGCAGATTTTCAGCACAGCTTTGACTGCAAGCAAAAAAACTAATTAAAAGTTCCATTCATCACCATGTAAATGACTTACACGATCACACAGTAATGGAGTACAGTGTGAGTAATGAGAAAGATTAGAGAATTTTTTAATAAAATCTGTCACAAGAGCCCAGTGGAAAGCATCATAGTCAGAGTCAAAGTTTGCAGATTAGGTTCAGTTTGATACATGATGATCAGCTTACCTTGATGCTGAGATTAGAATGATTAACTGTGGCAGCATTTCTGCATAAATGCTTTATTTTTGTTTTTGGACTGTGGGAGGAAGCCAGAGTAACCGGAGAGAACCCACACACGCACAGGGAGAACATGTAAACTCCATGCAGAAAGACCCCAGGCCGGGAATTGGCCGCCACTGTGCAGCCCTCTCCCTGTCCATCACATGTGAAATAAACCAAAAAGCAATTTCCAATTGAGTTTTTTATGTGTATGTTAAGTAGCACACTGAGAGGCACACATAACTGTGCCCCTCAGAATTGTAAAAACAAGCAAAACTAAATCAGTAGATACTAAGTTTCCTTTTAAAAACCTTCATAACTGCCTGTTTGAGTTGTTCTAACACTAAATATATACATTAATAAGTATATTGCGGGAAGTTCTTGGCGCTGTCTCAAAAGCTAGCATCGCCTTCCTCAAACAATCACCTCTGTTGATGTTGCAGACAGCAGGTCCTCTCATTGACATGCTGCACAAGTAAATGAAAACATCAGAGAAACGGGTTCAACCTCACTTCAAGTGCGTTATTAATAATAAATCTATCAACTCCGCTTTAATAACACAAGCAAATAGCTTCGGTTGCTGCACAGATACAACATACACAGTGTTCTACTGGCTTCCTGTTTGCAGAAACAGATAATTAAACGGAAACGGCAAAAGCTGCGCTGTTAGCGTCATCCTGTTGGATTTTCTTTCAACAATAGATAGAAAAATAATAATAATAATAAAAGAAAAAAACATCAAAAGAATGTGAATATTTTTTGCAAGCCAAAAAGCCCACCAGAATACTTAGGTGGGCCCCATATGGGGAAGAGGAGGGCAGAGAATATGGGCCCTACATGGCAGTACCCCTCCATGTGTGGCCACCATGGAAACCACAGACAACCCCATGTGGACCCATATTGTCTGCCCTGCTTTTCCCCATATGGGGCCTACCTAGATATTCTGGCTGCGGTGTATCGTATTTGTACGTTAAAATCCTGAAACGCTCCACTTTACTGCAGATACCCCGCTGCTACTTTTACATTCATTACTGCGAATTGGCCTTTTATTTTCTCTGAGGACGAGTTGACGTGTTTGCAGATTTGTGATCGTGGAGATAACACGAGAGCTATGCAGCATTAATAAACACAAATAGCTCCGCGTCTTTCGGGACGTTGCAGAGGTTTCCCGTGGAAGTGGGTCAGGACAGTAATTCCTTACGAGAGGAGAGAGCAGGGGGAACGCTGAACATGTCATTCTCTGTTACGCAGCAAAGAAGAAACAAGCCGAGGCACAGAGAAGGAGAAGCGGAGACTGGAACAGAAGAAATGGAGGAAAGGCGGGGAGAGAGGCAGCGAGCCAGAGGAAGAGTTGGAGAAGAAAGTGAGGATCAGAAGGAGAGGATAGAGAGTTTGACCCTGCAAAAGGGAGGAGAGGCTGAGGAAGGGAGTACAGACGGAGTGACGGAAGAGAGCGCAGTCCTCGACTGAAACACGCAGCAGAATGTTGGGATTAATGGAGACGTGCTGAGGAGGAGAGGCGGCAGAGAGGCAGCTGTGCTGACTGGACCCGTTCTTTTGTCAGAGAGGAAGAGGAAAGATGAAAGATCCCTTTCAAACCTGGCCAGCGCACATACATACACACACACACACCCCCACACGCACACAGCAGGCGAGCCATCTGGAAGGGTGTCATTAGCCAGGCTTCACAGAGACGGGGAGGCAGACAGAGCAGATAGGAGCTGCACAGGCTGCAGAGGCTGCAGGGCCACCAGATCACTGACAACAATCACGCTGCTAATATGAACTATTATCCACACACACACACACAGTACAGGATGCATTCAGGGATTATTACAGCCCTACCACCAGGTTTCACGATACAGCATTTTGTTCTTCTCTAACCCAGCCTGCATACCTAGGTGGGCCCCATAAGGGGTAAAGCAGGGCAGACAATATGGGTCCCACATGGGTTTGTCCGCGGTTTCCATGGTGGTCCCACAAGGGTTTGCCCATGTAGGGCCATCACCATGTAGGGACAAACCCATGTGGGACCCATATTGTCTGCCCTCATTTTTCCCTTATGGGGCCCAACTAGGTATGCTGGCTGGGAAGTTGCGGTTCAGTAACTCCAGCACTGTCATCCTGCCAAGCATTACTTATGCAAGAGAACGTTCCTGTAATCCACTTCACATTCCAGATTCTCATAAACATGAGCCATCGATGGCGCTCCTGTGGACCAAATGAAAACACTCCATATCAATGAGTGTCACTATAAAACCAGTTTATTAAAAAATCCTTTTTTTTCTTACGTGGCTGAGGAGCTTAATCACATGAGAGAGGTTTAATAAAAATGAAAGGAAAATGAGTGACAAAAAAAGGAGCAAGGTGACCATAAACGGAGGAGCAGAGCAGAACTAACAGAGCAAATGCCGACCGGCTGATAAATGCTTCCCGCTCTGCACTCTGATGCTGCTTACAGCCACTCGGCCCACAGCAGATGGCTATTCATTTTGTGTGGCCAGTTTCCAGAGCAAAGCGTTTGTTAACATGGGCCTGGTGCCATCAGATCAGAGCTGATCGGGATCAGATGGCGTCTTTATTGAGGGGGCTCGTCATCGGCGGGGTCTCCCAAAAGCTCCTCTGCTAAACGGCTGCTGGGGATGGAGAGACTCCCGGTGCTTACTGGAAGGAAGGGTGTGGAGCCTTCCTTCCAGGCTGGGGTGGAGGGAGCCCGTACACAGGCATACCTAGATGGGCCCCATATGGGGAAAGGGAAGGCAGACAATATGGACCCCACATGGGTTTGTCCGTGGTTTCCATGGTGACCCCACATTGGTTTGCCCATGTAGAGCCACCGCCTACATGGGCCCTATATGGCGGTGCCCCTACATGGGCAAACCCGTGTGGGGCCACCATGGAAACCATGGACAAACCCATGTGGGAGCCATATTGTCTGCCCTTCTTTTCTCCATATGGGGCCCACCTATATGACTGGGGAGTCGCTTCAGCAAGCATGGAGCAGAAGAGCTTATCTTTCAGAGGGCCGGGAATTGTCATGGTGGGGTTTTATCAGGACTCGAAGGCAAGCAACAACTACGGACACACAACTCAGTTTAACAGATTTATTGAACAGGGAAAGTGCTATGGGAAGGATTGGGGAGACGTGATCAGTGGCAGCAGGGAGGAGCCGGGCCAGAGGAGGAAGGTTGTGGGGGGCTTCCAGGTGGAGGAGTTCCAGCAGGAGACTGAGGGTGGACAGGCAGCAGCTGGAGGAGCTCAAGGAAGTATCCCTGGACGAGACCCACAGGAGCAACAAGAACCGGATGATCCAGGAGGGTATTTGTACCCGAATGAGGTCAGGGCAAGTTCTAGGAGGACGAGAGAGGAGACAGAAATAAGTCTTAGAATACTTTAACACAGCAGAGAGCGCTAGACTGTACCACGGTAGAAGTGGAACCATCTGGCATCTGTCTCCGGGAAGCTGCTCCTATTTAAGGTCCCTCCTGATTGGTGATGAGCACCAGCTGGATCCCATCAGCCTGCCACCCTGTGGATGAAAAGAAAACCACTCCCCTGCAGAACTCAACAGTACCCCCCCCCCTCAACGGACGCCTCCTGGTGGCCGACCTGAAGAAGATGCGGCGGAGCGTTCAAAAGAAGATATGAGGGATGGGTCCAGAATAAAGGACCGCGGAACCCAGGACCGCTCCTCAGGACCGTACCCCTCCCAGTCAACCAGGTACTGCCTACCCCGCCCACGAGGACGCACATCCACAATGCGACGGACAGAGTAGGCCGGGTGCCCATCAATAATCCGGGCGGGAGGAGGTGGGTTGGAATGAGGGCACAAAGGACTAGAAAAGTAGGGTTTGATCTGAGAGACATGAAACACTGGATGTACACGGAAATGAGAAGGCAACTTAAGGCGGACTGCCGATGGGCTAATGACGGTTTCAATAATAAATGGACCTAGAAACCTGGGGGACAACTTGCGGGAACAAGATTTTAATGGAAAGTTCTTAGAGGATAGCGAAACTCTTTGCCCGGGTAAGAAAGTGGGAGCAGGAACTCTCTTCCTGTCTGTGAGACGTTTGTTTTGGGCCGAAGTTCTTTGAAGGGCAGCCCTAGTCTGGTTCCAAATACGCTGACAGTTCTGTATGTGATTCTTGACTGATGGAATGATAGTATCTGGGAAGGATGAAGGCAGAAGGGATGGTTGAAATCCTAGCGAGGCCTCAAATGGAGATAACCCAGAAGCAGATGAGATGTGAGAGTTATGGGCATACTCCACCCATGGTAAGTGGACACTCCAAGAGGTGGGATTGGAGGCACATAAACAGCGCAGGGTGTTCTCCAGTTCTAGGTTAAGCCGTTCACACTGTCCATTGGTTTGTGGATGGAACCCTGAAGACAAGCAAGGTCGCGCACCGAGCACAGAACAAAAGTCCCGCCAGACCCGGGAAGTGAATTGGGGTCCCCTATCAGAGACAATCTCAGTGGGGATGCCATGAAGGCGAAAGACATGTTGGAAAAGAAGTTTGGCGGTCTCTGCAGCCGAGGGGAGTTTGGTGAGGGCGACCAGATGACAAGCCTTAGAAAAACGATCTATGATGGTGAGGATGACACTCTTCTGTTTGGATGTGGGGAGACCAGTGACAAAATCCAGGGAAATATGGGACCAGGGGCGGCTAGGGATGGGCAGGGGTTGTAAAAGACCAGAAGGTGGGCGATGTGAGGTCTTGTTTCTAGCACAAGTGGAACAGGCAGAGACATATTCAATGACATCTTTATTAAGTGAAGGCCACCAGAAATATCGACGAAGAAAGCCAATAGTACGGCTTATACCAGGATGGCCAGAGAAACCTGAGGAGTGTGCCCAATGGATGGCGCGGGCCCGGACGGAGGTTGGGACATACTGGCGGTTGGGGGGACCTCCTGCGGGGTCTGGATCAGAGGGTAGGGCCTCCTGGATGGCTCTCTCCACATCCCAGGTGAGGGACCCAATGGTGCAAGTGGCTGGGAGTATGGCTCCAGAGGCCTCAGATGGGTCATCTGGGGAGTGGAGTCTGGAAAGGGCATCTGGCTTGGTGTTTTTGGAACCAGGGCGGTAGGTGATGTTGAGGTTGAAGCGGGAAAAGAAGAGAGACCAACGATACTGGCGAGGGTTCAGGCGTTTAGCAGACTTGAGATAAGCCAGATTCTTATGGTCTGTCCAGATGATGACCGGGAGCTCTGTACCCTCTAGCCAGTGTCTTCACTCTTCAAGAGCCAGCTTTATGGCCAAAAGCTCCCGATCACCAATGTCATACCTGCTCTCAGTGGTGGTAAACTTCTTGGAGAAAAAGGCACACGGATGGAGCTTGCCATCTCTGGGAGAACGCTGGGATAAGATGGCCCCCACACCAGTCTCGGATGCATCAACTTCAACTGTGAATTGAGCAGAAGGGTCAGGATGAATAAGAATTGGGGCATCCACAAACCTTCTTTTTACCTCAACAAAAGCAAGGTTAGCCTCTGGGGTCCATCTGAAGGGTTGTTTGGTGGAAGTCAGAGTAGTGAGGGGAGTTGCAGTGACACTGAAGTTCCGGATGAAACGGAGGTAGAAGTTAGCGAACCCCAGAAAGCGCTGGAGTTGCTTTCTGGAGTTCAGAACAGGCCACTCCTCTATAGCCTTGATCTTAGCTGGGTCCGTCTTCACCTGTCCACCCTCAAACACATAGCCGAGAAAGGTGATGGAAGAAACATGGAACTGACACTTCTCAGCCTTGACGAAGAGCCGGTTCTCCAACAACCTTTGGAGGACCAACCTGACATGCTTATGGTGTTCATCCAGGCTGTTAGAAAAAATGAGAATATCGTCAAGGTAAACAAACACAAAAATATTGAGAAAGTCCCGAAGAACATCATTGACCAGGTTCTGAAAAGTGGCGGGGGCATTGCAGAGACCAAAAGGCATGACCAGATACTCAAAGTGACCAATATGGGTTTTGAATGCAGTTTTCCATTCGTCGCCCTCTCGAATGCGAATAAGGTGATAGGCATTGCGCAGGTCGAGTTTGGAAAAGATGGAGGCTTGGTGGACAGGTTCAAAAACTGAGGATAAGAGAGGGAGAGAATATTTATTCTTTACAGTGATTTGGTTGAGCCCTCTATAATCAATACACGGACGGAGGGTATTATCTTTCTTAGACACAAAGAAGAAGCCTGCGCCAAGTGGGGACGAAGAGTGACGAATGACACCTGCTTTAAGGGAGTCATTTATGTACTGTTCCATTGTTTGCCTCTCTTGCTTAGAGATATTAAACAAACGGCTGGAAGGGAGTGGGGCTCCCGGGAGAAGGTCTATACAGCAGTCATAGGGACGATGAGGGGGAAGAGATTGTGCAAGATCCTTACTAAATACCTGCTGGAGGTCATGGTATTCCTTAGGAACATTAGTTAGATCAGGTTCACTAATGGGCTGGGGTGGCTCTGAAGGCAAGGATGGCTTAGCAGATTGCAGGCATTGGTTAAGACAATAAGGGCTCCATGAGTCAATGCGAGCCTCTGCCCAGTTGATGTGGGGGTTGTGTTTGCAGAGCCAGGGAAACCCAAGAACTAGAGGGGCACCCTTAGTGGGAAACACAAAGCATTGAATGAGCTCTTGGTGATTGCCAGAGACAAGGAGGGAAACAGGGTCAGTTTGGTGGGTTATGTTGGCCATGGGACTACCATCCAGGGCAGCCACCTGCAACGGGAAGGTAATGCATGGACCGGGATATGATATTGCACAACTAGATCTGGGTGTATGAGATTTTGCTCAGAACCTGAATCTATCAAGACTTGGAAGGGGTAGTGATCATGCTGAACAGTGAGAACAGCTGGAAGACTTAACCGGAGGTCATCATTTTCTTTAGATCTGCCCGCCAGGACCCCCAGACTTACTGGCGGGCCAGGACTTTTGGGCGAACAGGACAGGAGGAGATGAAATGTTGAGGGGAGCCACAGTAAAGACAACAACCTGAGGATATACGGTGCTGCCGTTCCTCTTGACTTAGCCGAGCTTGGCCTAACTGCATGGGTTCTGGTGGGTTCTGGATAGGAGGACTGGGTGAGTCAGGGATGGGAGAACCCCTCCTAATAAGGGGAGGCAGAGATGGCCGGAGGTTTGAGGTTCGGGATCTATTCTGATTCTGTTATCAAACTTGATGGCCAGGTCAATTAGATCGTCTAGGGAGTCAGGTTCATCTCTGCATGCCAGCTCATCTTTCAATCTTTCATTTAAAGCATGTTGGAAAGCTCCTTTAAGAGCTGCCTCATTCCAACGTGATTCGGTTCCAAGGGTGCGAAAATCAATGGCAAAATCTGCCACTGATCTATTCCCTTGCCTTAGATTCCAGATTCTTTTAGAGGCAGCTTCCTCACCAAGCTTGGGACAAAATGTTTGTTTGAAGAGCTCAATAAAATCCTCATAGGAAAAATATATGAGGTTCTCTTCATCAACTACTGTCTCAGCCCATTTAAGCGCTCGATCTCTTAATAACCCAACAATAAAAGAAATCTTGCTGGCATCATCGGGAAATAAACGTGGAGAGCGGCGGAAAACTAAAGCACATTGAAGCAGGAAACCCTTGCTTTTCCCCAGCTCATCCGAGTAGTGTTCAGGAGTGGGCGTGATGGCATCACGGGACAGAGGAGGTGCGGAAGCAGCTGGAGCAGGGGCTGGAAGGGGTGCCTGAACTGGAGCAGGGTTAGCTGGAGGAAGCCTATCCTGTAAGGTCTGGATCTGATTAGCCATTTGATGTAAATACTGAAGCATGGAGTTCTGCTGCTGCAACACAGCATTAATTGTAGCATCGTGCTTGCCCAATAGGACACCCTGATCGGAAAGCGCGGTCCGTAGTTGTGCTGCAGAGTCCGGTTGGCCAGATGGTTCTGTCATGGTGGGGTTTTATCAGGACTCGAAGGCAAGCAACAACTACGGACACACAACTCAGTTTAACAGATTTATTGAACAGGGAAAGTGCTATGGGAAGGATTGGGGAAACGTGATCAGTGGCAGCAGGGAGGAGCCGGGCCAGAGGAGGAAGGTTGTGGGGGGCTTCCAGGTGGAGGAGTTCCAGCAGGAGACTGAGGGTGGACAGGCAGCAGCTGGAGGAGCTCAAGGAAGTATCCCTGGACGAGACCCACAGGAGCAACGCGAACCGGGTGATCCAGGAGGGTATTTGTACCCGAATGAGGTCAGGGCAAGTTCTAGGAGGACGAGAGAGGAGACAGAAATAAGTCTTAGAATACTTTAACACAGCAGAGAGCGCTAGACTGTACCACGGTAGAAGTGGAACCATCTGGCATCTGTCTCCGGGAAGCTGCTCCTATTTAAGGTCCCTCCTGATTGGTGATGAGCACCAGCTGGATCCCATCAGCCTGCCACCCTGTGGATGAAAAGAAAACCACTCCCCTGCAGAACTCAACAGGAATGTTTTGATTGGGTCGCCAATACGTCTAGAACCAGCTGAAACGTTGCGTAAATTAACTCATTCACATTTTTCCTTTAACGTTAAAGGCAAATAGCAGTAATACCAGCAGTAAAAAGATTCATCTTAACAATCTTATTAATGTCTGTGACAAAAAAAATTGACCCAAAGGATTAAAGCTGCAATATGCAACTTTTATGAAAATATATTTGTTTTTTTTACGTTTGTGCAATTGTTGAAACCGTCGTTATGTGATTATGTGGTGACAGTATAACATGAGACAGCTGATTTGTGATAAAATCGAGCTCTTCCACATCCTCCCTTTGGTCCTCAGGCTAAAACCACGAGGAAGAAGACGACAGAGCGGAGGACGATGGTGCAGCATGCTTTTTTTAAAATGACTTATCGCATTAACAAATTTATTCACATGTGAAGCAATTGATCAGGATTACTGAAATAATTGTCAGCTAATTTTGAAAGTGATCTATCATGAACTGCAGTGCACAAACTTAAGGAAAAGCCATTTTCTTAAATAAAAGCATACTCAATACAGATAAATACAAAATATATTTATATATTTTCTTGTATATATACAAAAAAATATACAAAGTTTTCAATATAGATTTTAAAAAAACCTTCGTCTGCTACATCTGTTTTACACAGAAGTCATCGTAGGAGGAAGCCGGAGTACTCGGAGAGAACTCACGAATGCACAGGGAGAACATGCAAACTCCATTCCATGCAGAAAGATCCCAGGCAGGGAATCGAACCCAGGACCTTCTTGCTGCAAGGCAACAGCTCTACCAACTGTGCAGCTGCATTTAAACATGTGCAATGTTTTTATTTAAAAGGGAATTGAATTGTTTATGCATCCTGCAGTGTCTTTGTAATATTGTACAATAAAATATCTTCAGAATGGGCCTTTTTTTCGTCATCTGCTTAATCCGTTAATAAAATAATTGTCAGTTAGAGACCTAATAAACTATTATTAAATTAAAGAAAGGAGCAGATTATAGCAAGTTCATACATGAATAACCCACAAGAAATACGATCAAACAAAAAACCAAAATCCAAGCAGGCCTGGATGTGACACAGGGTAGTCTTCTCCTGGGTTATTATTTTTATTTTGTATTTTTTTTCCACGGTAGCAATCATTCATTCCAGCACGTGCTTTGATTTTATTTTATTTTTTCAGTTTTCCAAAAGCCTGAATCACCTAAAACATTCTGTTTGTTCCAACTGCACAGAGGCGAAACTTCTGGAGCGTTTTATATTTTGTGTATCTTTGATGCTTCAGGGTCGCCGTGGTTTTTCTCAGAGAGGGTTAGGAGTGTGTCGCTGTGTGTTAACGCATCGGCTCTTGAGTGTTTTGAATCGTTCGCTCTCGTCTCCCCGGCTACAACAGCATGGCGCTTCCATCCATCTGCTGCTCAGGCGTCTGCCTCCCGGATCCGGTAATGAGGCGCTCCTGGGCCCGTTCCCATCAGACAGATGTTGACTGCGGAGCCGACGCTCGGAGTCCCCATGCGCCGGTTCACGCTGCTAAGTCCCATCAACCACAGTCTATTTAAAGGAGGACTTTGATTGTTCCCCGGAGACTAAACGGGCTCATCCCGAGTCGGACCCCCGTGCCGTGTTTCCTCTCAGGTTAACGATAGGAACATCAAGTCGGCAGGGGACCATAATGAGCCCTCATCATCACTATGGCAATAAGAAGCTGGAAAGGCTTTCTGTCAAACGTGGCTCGACAGCATCACCCACTGGACGGCATCCCGCATTACAGCTTTGTTCCGTAACGAGGTTGACCCTGAAAGTGGGATGCATCCACACAGAGAGCTATTCTATGAACATGTTCATCAAACGCCCCATTATCACAAAAGTCAAACTTTTCGTGGAAGCTTTTTTGTCAATCCACTGTTCATTCCTGATAATAGAAATATTATCAGGAATTTACTGTACTTTTTTGTTGTTGTTGTTGTTTTAATCTTGTACAATATATTATTATTGTTTATCTTGTTTTTATATAATTTTTTTAAACGGTGTTTTGTATTTTGTGTGAACCTTGGTGCTGTTGTTATATCTGAATTTCCCCACTATAGGACAATGCAGGCGATTTCTGTTCTTTGGAATTTTAGTCACAACTTCAAAAAAAAGTCAATTTTTGTCACTGAATGTTTTTCGAAAAATCTTGCTGTTCTTCAGAATGTTTTTATGTGTTGTTTTTTTTTTTATTTCTTTTTTTAGAAAATGCATAATGCGCAATAAAACTCTTCGTGTGTGTGCGTGCGTGCGTGCGCTTTGTGTGTGTATTGGTTTTTTGGGGGGCGAGGGGACGTTTGTGGGGTTGAGTGAATTAAAGTTGAATATTTAATGACAGACACTCTCTACGTCTTCACCAGAGGAAAAGACGCATCCAAATTGCTATCTCTATGTTGCCATAGAGATAGCAGTGAGTGAGCGGGACTACCTCGGGTTGCTGCTGTTGAATTGTGTTTGTACACTAAATAAGCGAAACACGCGCGTTTCATGGTACTTTAATTGATTTAAATTAAAATAAATATTTAAATGATAAATTAAAGGAATTTTCATTCAAGCGATATTTTAAAAAAATTAAATAAATGAAAACTTGCTACGTCACTTCCTGCAGTGACAGGACGTGAGCAAACGGTATGCAAGAATGGCCGACAGCGAGTAAGCATTATTTGTTTTTTTTATATCTAAATCCATCCTGCGTTCTGTTTTAAGTTTTATTGTTCTGTGCGCTTACGAAAAGTGTTCGCGTTAAAAAGTGGAAAAAATATATATTATTTATGGCGCAAGATGATGCTTAAAGTCAATAAATATGGTTTCGTAATTTCGAATCGCAGCATGGCCGCAGAATTAAATGGCCATAGAATAACTTAAATATCGTGAGGAAAATAAAGCAATGTCGCTATGTACTAGCTATAATGTAATCGCGACTAACGTTGTATAATTTGTATCTGTCGGGTAGTTACCAAAAAAATCTTAATATTGTGTTTGTTTAACGGTACCCCTGAAACTTTTGGGGGGGTTTTTCTAAAGATAAAAAAGCTAAAATTCCTGGACTGAACTTGCAGATGACAATAATCAGCTCAGACATTTTAAACGTTGTAGTTAAGAATCGTAACAAACCCAGACGCTTTAAACTCGAGCTACATTGTCTTTCCCTTCTTTACAAAGTCTAGTAAATATAGTGTTTTTGAAATGGTTTTTCATTTCGTGCAATCAAAACAAACAAATTTTAGGAACTTTTTGGGGATACTGAACTATCTTACATAGAGTCCTGCTTTAAAACTACATCATCTAGAATACCTAAATGTAAGGGGGGAAAAGTCTTATAAATCTGAAAGAAGGTTTTCTAGAATCCGTCCTTCACCATTCCACAATAATTCTGTCCAGGTTTATGATGTATTTTCACAGCTATGATTATTTGTTAGCATCTAAGCTATAAATATTAGTATATGTCAGCAAAGAGGTGTTTTAAAGTGTGGAAGGTACGAACTTTACGCATAAAGTACAGATAAACTTACACAAACTTGCAGATCGCTGTGCTAAAGAAGCTGCTACACAATAAAAACCTCAGATGACCTCTGCAATAACCTCTACATATCAAAAACTACATGCTGTCAATCTTCAGTAATCCAGAAATTCAACAGGTCTAATGTTACCCTTGTTCATCAGAAGCTTCTCCGTTAGCTGCTTCTTCAGTTTGAAAACTATAAAAAAAAGTGGAGCCATTTTTTGACTTTTAGATCTCTATACTTTTTAGAGGAGTTTTACTTCTTTAGCTCTTGTGTACAGGTCTCTGCACCGCCTCTGTGTGCAGAAGGGTGCCTCACAACCCGAATTTCACTAAAATTTCCTAAATAACACTTTGACTACGAAGCGCGACTCTTCAGCTTTCAGACAGAGTAATAATTTTGCGATGGCATAAATTGTCACATGGTTCCAGTAATGCTACGTGCCTGACTATACGCTAAGTTTCTCGGAAAGAAAACAGAACGAGAAAATCGGAAAAGCTGTCCTCTAGCTAAAGAAATACGTGACAAGTCTACGTAGGATTAGCTCTACATTATACTATGAACAATCAAAGTTATGAAACTTTCCAGAGCATACGATATGTGTATATCTTCATAAGAATTATAAATATTTTCAAGTTGTAAGAAACGGACTACTCGGTACATTGTCTGTCCGCACACAGTACAAATGTCAGTTTAAATCTAGCGTTTTTGTTAAGGCAAGAACTAGTTATGATGGAGCTTCACTCGTCTAGAAATTCAACACGGAAGTTCAGACAGGTCTAACTTTACCTTAATCAGAAGTTCCTCCATCAAGCGCTCCTCTGGTTTGAAAGTCTGAGTGTGTTTGCTCTTCTTCACTGTTTTCTGCGCCATCTTTTGCGTGGAGGCGGCAATCAAGCGACTGGAGCAATAGAAGCATGGCGGACGTAAACTGACACAGTGACTCGGAAAAACATCTTGATTTGTATTTAACTTTGGTCTTTTTTGGTCATTCCAGGTCCAAGAAGGTGATCAAGTTAGTTCCAGAGTATCTTCTTAAGAAGAGGAAAACATATCAGGCCATCAAGGCCACTCAAGCCAAACTTGCGCTCCTAGAGAAAAGAAAGGTGGGTGGAAAGATGACTCCGTTTCTTGGCTGATAGGAGCGCCAGGAAACGGCGCTCCTATCAGTGCTCACACCACGTTTGAATTTAGCAAATTATGAGTTTGTGTAAATTATGCTTGTCAAACAATTAATATTACTGACCTGATCTTTGTCTTCGTCCACAATTCTGCCAGATTCTCATCTTCCTTCAGTGGACTGTCTGGGATTTCTGCCATTAAGCTCGATTTCTCCGAGAACAGAAGAAGTTGTGAACGATAACTTTGATTTTGAGGATTCTAATCTGCCTCTGGTTGTAGTTTAGCAACGGCAGCGGAGGAAGTGAAAGAACTTTGTCTTTGCTAACACTAACAACAGATAATAGCAATAGTGAAGTTGTCCCAGTGAAATGCGTTGTTAAACTAGCTACTGATTAACAACCACTCTGGGATGTTGAGTTGAGTGAAGCCATCACTGTGTAGCGCTCTGTGGGTATGAAGTTATGCAGAAAAATGTCCCAGCAGAGACATATAAACGGCTCCTCCATCACTACTCTGATTAGAGGCTAATTGAAAATTGAGTTAACACCGGTGTAAACATTGGACTACTTCCTTCTCCTTTCCACCGCTGTACCACTCACCTGCATGGCTCTGTTTCCCAGGTAGCGAAAGGCAAACCTCTCAAGTTCAAGCGTTTGGAGGATTTGTTGAAGGAGAGCCACAAAAAGCACCGAGATGAGACGCGCATCCGAAGGAACAACCGCAGGCCACCCGCGCCTCTGCCGCCTGAAAAAAACAAGCTGGCTTTTGCCATACGCATCAGAGAGTAAGTACTTCCTGTCAGACACGGGATAACTAAACAAACCCAGGTTATTATAGTTAACTACAGCAAAATAACACAAACTGGAACTGGAAAAAACACATTTTTGTGAACTGAAACGGTAATTTTATGATGGAAAACTACAACTTAAGTATATTGTGCGTTTATAAAACTAAAACGTACTGAAATTATAGATGCTACGTCCTTTATGTTTCCACTAATCCACGGAAAGTTTGGAGAAAACTCCAACGTCAGTTGGTTGTTCTACGATAATTGAATAAAATGGCGTTTTCTGTTTAGCATTCATTACTCAGTCGATTTATACATAGCCACAAGACTTTGACCGTTTTGAATTCTGCACCTAAAAGTAGGAAAAAACTAAAACTTCTGCTACAACTAATAAAAACTAAACTGAAACTAAACGATATTTAACTAATAATAACTAATGAAATCTATAGGACACACTCTCAAAACTAGCTAACGCTAACTGAATTAGACAAATAAAAAGTCACAACAAAATGAAACTAAACTACAACGAGAAACCTTTAACTGTTCTAACCTGGTCTGGATTTATGAGTTGAGACTATATTTAATCTGATGTCTAGTTTAGATCTAAAAATGTAGGGGAAAAAAACCCCATACTTATCTGGATATTTGGGCGGTGGTTCTCCATGTCAGTAGCCGGATCGTACTTCCTGCTTTACCTTCTGTCGCTGAACAATGACACGATTCGGATGGCAGCCAATGGGGATAGTCGCAGTCTTCATGCAGGCTGCGCCACCATCTGCATGTTATCTTGATCAAACTCTGGCGATGAGATTGAGCAGATGCTGGAGGATTTTATCACGTCTTGTTTTGTCTAACAGCAGTAGCTTCCGCTCACACCGCCGCCAGGTAGCGGTCATCGCGCTCCTGACTAACCGAAGGCGTTGGCTTTGTTTGGTTGCGTCAGCAAGCACAATCAGAGCAGCGTCAACAAACTGCTGCCATTTCTGCTTTTTGACGATAAAGACAGGAACTACTGCTCCGTGGGATTAAATGTTCCAAATGCTCGCTCCGTCTTGCAGCAGATAGTTTTAGCTTCTGACTTTCAGCTGCTGTGGAAGGAAAATCAGTGGCTACCAATACAAATCCTCCCAAGATCACATCTATAGAAATAAGTACATATTTGCATGTCTCATAAAACAATGTAAAACACAGTACTCATGAATTAAGCTTATAATACCATAAATACTGAAATATATTTGGTGTAATCCCAACATTCTCAGCTGTTAGAAATAAGGATTGTAGTTATTTCAAAGTGAAAGTTTCAGTTCTTCTTCCTGTTATCAGTCAGTCTGACCATCTTGTTTAGGATACAGAACAAAGAGATGATCTGCTGGAATATTCATGAAGTCGTGTCTTTAATCAGAGCAGCAGAACATGAATTCTGTTGGTTTTCCTGTCATAAACAATCATTGTAATCTGAATGGTTCTACTATGGATCATATCGTGGCTCCAGATAAGGACTGAACAATTTCAAACAGAGCCGTCTATCTATTCCTGATTCACTTTCTATTTAAATTCAACTTTCTGACCTGGATGTCCGAGCTTCACTGGAACGTTCCGGAAACAAATGCCAGCCAACCAAACGAGACAAGTGCAAAGCAGCAAGGAAGGACAGAAACCAAAAGTTAAACAGTCGGCTTTAGCTTTCTGCATCGCCCAGACCGGAATCCGGTCACAGTCACACTGTCTGCTCCGTCACAGCGACCACAGCCACTCCCACAGGTGGAAACACGGCTTGCTACACTAAAGTCTCTCCCTCTCTTTCTTTCTCTCTCCCTCTTGTGTTTGTATTCTCCCCGCTCCTTATGCCACATGTTTGCACAGCTCTCTCAACACTACTCCTTTCTACCATCAGTTTGATCGCCCACTAAAATCTACTCTGCACTGCAGACGTGATCTGGTTTGTGATATGAAGAGATAATCAACCGGCTGTTTAAAGTGTGGCCACCGGGGGGCGATAGTGGGGCCTCGGAAAGATGGGCAGAAGATGCTAAAGTAACAAATTCAACCCATTTTTAATCATCAATATTTAATGACTTTTTTTTTCCATAAAATGTAATGATTTTCAGTCATTAAAAAAATTATTTAAAGTAATTTATTGAAATATTTGCCATGCTCATCTTTCTGATTGGCTGCCAGTAATAATGATTATTGAATAATGCTTAGAAGTGACGTAAACATTCTAATAAGGGATGATTCTTTGCATATTTTGTATGATTGTCTGTGGGTTTACAAAGGGCTTCCTCTCCCAGAAGCTGATGCTGTCTTGGTGTCATGGAGTAGAAAGGTTTAGGGAACCCCTAAACCCCTAAACCTACCAGACATGGTGCTAAACCACCATGTCTGCTTTGGGTGATGGATGAATCCCAGCCATGAACAAAAGATTTCATATTCGACATTTGTTTTTGTGGTTCTACAGAAATAGACGCATTTATAAATTCTTAGTGTAAATTCAAATATGTTTTTACAACTTCAATCAGACACAACAGGGATTAAAACCAAGGTTTTGGGTTCTAATGTTTTCGTTAAATTAAGACAAGGCACTAGGTGTCATCATGATGAAGCTTTGACTCATTTTTAGTTTATAAAGTAATCTTCTTCCTGTCTTACAGTCATCCGTCATTAGTTAAAAGTTCAGGCCTTTTATGATTCCTGATGAACTTTCACCTTAATTGGCAGATAAATGCCTCTTTAGTCCTCTGCTGCCATCTGGTGGATGCAGGGCATGTCAATTTGCAAAATGATAGTTGTCCATTTTATATATCTATTTTATACACATTGGCTTTTTTTTGTCTAAATGCATCAGAACTGCCGTCATTTTTGCTCTATAAAACATGAGCTTATATCTACACTTCATTAAAGTTTACTCTCTTCCTTATTAAAATCTACTTAATTTTCTAATCCTGAAAAATCATATATAAATATTTCTCTGGAATGCTATACTTCTTGCCCGATGGACGATCCTGCTGTACGTTTTTCTCCTTTGGGTTACAAAAATGAAAATCTGCAGGTCAGACATGGTTTAAATTATATCCTATACGAATACAGAGACATCTTTATTGTTGGAAACCTGTACTGTTTTCTTTTATACCTTCTATTAAATCCCGTCGTATCCTGTCAGGATCAAAGGCATCAGCCCCAAAGTGATGAAGGTGATCCAGATGATGAGGCTGAGGAAGATCTTCAGCGGGACCTTCATTAAGATAAACAAGACCTCCATGGAGATGATGAAGATGGTGGAGCCGTACGTGGCCTGGGGGTGAGTCATCCTGCCCGCTGCACTGTGACCCGGGTTTCATCGGGGTTTCCATGTGGGTCGGAGTGAACACTGGTGAACCCTTCCAACAGGTTCCCAAACTTGAAGTCGGTCCGTGAGCTGATTCTGAAGAGAGGCCAGACCAGGATCGGCAGGAGGAGGGTCCCCCTCACTGACAACGCCCTCATCGAGGAGCACATGGGTACGGCTCAACTCTGACATCCCTGTTGATCCTGTCTTGGGATGCGCAATATATCAGCATTAACATCGATGTCGGTCTATGTCGGTCATATTTTAACGTCATCAGCTTATAAGTGAAGCTCGAACAATATTACCTGATTGTGGAGGAGGAGGGTTTTGGTCATGTTGTATTTGTTTGGTCCTGTGACAGTAGCTGCCATACAATCGGCCAATTTGACACTTTGAATAGAAATTTGCTCAATGGAAACATGGCACTTATAAAAAAATCACCTTTTTCGATATAAAGTTCGAAAAACAACAGGTATTAAAATCAAGGTTTGAGTTCTGGTGTTTACATTAAATTCTGACAAGGCTGCTGTAACTCCAGTCTACCACTAGGTGTCATCATGGTGAAGTTTTGACTCATTTTTAGTATATAAAGTCATCTTCTTCCTGTCTTACTGTCATCCGTCAGTAGTTAAAAGTTCAGGCCTTTAATGAATTTAATGAGGTGGTTTTTCGTCTGCATCAAAATTAGTTTTTGCAAAACTGCAATGGATTCATTGCATAAATCAGGTGATCAACAATGGTGTCATTGGTGGGAAAGCATATATCAGTAAATATCGGCCACAAGAGCAGCACTATGGGCTCTCTGTATCGGTCCAAATATTGAGATCTGCCCAACCCTCATCCTGCTCTTCATACATTCTTCTGTTGTGTTCTTCTTTAGAATAAAACATGCTCGGGCTTCCCTTGAAGTTCTCACTTTCAAATAATGATGCTTTCTGCAAAACCCCCCAGCGTAGATCCACCATTTTGACTTTTCAGTCCTCACCCACCTTCTTCTTCCTCTTGCAGGTAAAACCGGCATCATCTGCCTGGAGGACCTGATCCATGAAATCTACTCGGTCGGCAAAAGCTTCCGAGCTGCCAACAACTTCCTGTTGCCTTTCAAGCTGTCGGTGCCGCGCCACGCCGCCAGGGACAAAGCCGGACTGCTGAAGGACCTGGGGAACCCCGGCTTCAGAGCCGCAGACATCAACTCCATCATCAGACTGCTCAACTGAGAAACGCGCACGAGACGTCGGACACTGAGCTCCACCTTAAAAAAAGGCCGCGTTTGTCGCAGAGCAAATGTCAAAGAGATGGAGAGAGAGTATTTCTCGGGTCAGATTCTGACCCTGCGTTTGTTTGCTGGTGTCGCTCTGCAGCGGGCTGGGAGATTACCCAGACGTGTAAAATACGAACTTTCCTTTATTCACGTGTTTTTTTGCACAGGTTGTGATGTGTTCCAGAGAACAAGAACTGAAGCAGAAGAGTTCAGTGTAAAATGGAGACTTTATTATGAACACAGGATCATTCCTCGGTTTGTAATAGATCCATAAATCAGTCAGGTTCATGTTTACTGTGTTAAGCCGTTGGTATTTTGGTTACACAGTCAATGTAATTTACTGCTAACTCTGATGAATTTTCATTAAAAAAATGACTACACACAATACAGTGTAGTTGTGTGGAAAATGCTGGAAGGTGATTTTTTTTTTCTTTTCTGATCACTATAAAGATTTTCAATTGAAGACCTGAATATTAAAGGGGCAGTATTCTGGGTTTTCTAGGCACATAGTGGCATTTTATAACATAATCAAGTTGATGGAGATGATATACTAAACATGACTTAAAAGAAGTATTACTCCCTGACTTAATGCCTTGAAATTGGGCCTCTGTCTCTTTAAAAACTCCTGCTCTTTCTGAAACTCTGTCTTCAGGAAGTCATCACAACATGGCTCCTCTATTAACCCTTTAAGAACGATTTTACCAGGGTTGCACTAAGAAGTAGCCGGTACAGTGAGCTCAGCAGATGTGGAGTTCCACCAGGTGTTTGCTAATTGTTTCCGGCTAGTCTGAAGGAGCTGAGTGGGAGAGCCACTGGGGAAGGCTGCTCTGTGAGGCGGAAGCTCAGAAACTGCATCTCCGAGGAGGAACTTTGTCCTCAAAGGCGACACTTTGTCCACTCAGGTGTTTGGCACAACTGAATGGATACCATGGAAGATTAAAGAATTTCTCAAGCATGCATGAATGTACGGAGCCCCCTAGGGGACATGGAGGTTTTTTTGTTCTTTTGCATTCTCGCAATAATGTACTGATCAGTTCATGTAGCATAATTGAATACCTTTTCTTACGGTGGTTATCATACTCTCTGCTATTTTATAAGGCTTTCATGAGGGTTTTCCATAAATGTTAATATCTCTTTGTGAAATATTGGTGTATTTTGACAGAAGGGCCACAGAGAAGAGGCAGAAGAGCTATATTTATTTATTTTTGAACAAATGATCTGTGTTGTATACAAATTACATATTTCAGCTTTAACATGGATTATTGTTGTCCATCATGTATCCATCTATTTGGAATGTCCATCATACTTCTACTGATTTGTTTCTGTATCCATCCGTCCATTTTCCTACACCCTTGTCCCTTACTGGGTTCGGGAGGGTTGCTGGTGCCTATCTCCAGCTATCGTTTCGGGCGAGAGGCGGGGTCACCCTGGACAGGTCGCCAGTCTGTCGCAGGGCAACACGGACAAGGACAAACAAACATGCAAACACACGTAGGGACAATTTAGAGAGGCCAATTAATCTGACAGTCATGTTTTTGGACTGTGAGAGGAAGCCGGAGTACCCGGAGAGAACCCACACATGCACAGGGGGAACATGCAAACTCCATGCAGAAAGACGGGGGCCGGAAATCGAACCCAGAACCTTCTTCCTGCAAGGCAACAGCTCTACCAGCTGCGCCACTGTGCAGACTTCCGTATCCATCTATTTGTTTATTCATACTACAATAGTAGCTTTTTCTAATTCTATTGTTTAAAGTGTGCCTTCTGTCCAAATACTAACTTTGAATTTCAGTCATAATTGCTTAAAAGTTACAGTAAATGGGGGTGCTTTGGTGGCGCAGAGGTTTAGCACACCCACATACAGAGGCCCTAGTCCTCAACGCAGCCGTCCCAGGCTCGAATCCCGGCCTGGTGACCCTTGCCGCATGTCTTCCCCCCCTCTCCCATTTCCCTCATTCCTGTCCATTAACTATTAAATAAAGGCCACTAGAGCCAATAAAACCTTAAAAAAAAAAAGTTACAATAAATGAATCAAGAACGCTAAACGTCAAGGATATGTATGAAATTTGGACATTTACTAAGATCCTTTTTCAAATTCGTTGTAACACAGACCGCTACAGGAGATCCTTCCTTCCCACATCCATCACCATCCACAATAACTCTTTGATTAATTCTGAATTAATATGAGCTACAACACCACTTAGTTTTCCTTTGGGATCAAAAAAGTAGTTTTGAATTTGAATTGAATAATAATAGGATCTTAAAGCTGTTTTATATGTGAGTCACAACCTGTGCATATTGTACTTTTGAGACCCTCGTCATCAGCCTGGCTCTACGCTGGTGTCCGGATACATTTGTTGAGACGTGAGTCACCAGCCGGAGGAGAGAGAGGAGAGGGATGAAGCTGCGCTTCCATAACGCGCACTGGGAGTCGTCGGGGACAGAGATCCCTGGTGTGTTTTCTCGCATTCTGCGCCCGCTGGACTAGGCGGTGGATATCCCGACAAAATGCATTCCCTCGTGCTTGGGACGTAGAAAAACGAGCAGGTAGGATGCTTATATTATGGCGCAGCAGCTGGCACTAAATGTACCGCCACAGCTGGGGTAATTAGTCAACATGGTGACGACATCCCTTCCCAACCTCTGCAAACCGACGTCATTTAGAAACGAACACCCGCTCTGTTTTAGCTAACCTTGCTGGCGTAATTCCGACTATCACGCGGCTTGCGCTACTCCAAGTTGACAAAAATCAATGTATTAATTTGAGAGAATTGGAGGCCGCGAGAGCACATGTTGTGTTGCCTTCACGTGTGTCGGAAAGATTGGAATTGAAGATTCGGGTTAGCAAAACCGAACAATAATGGTTTGAGTCACAACGGTGTTTGAAACCATGTTAACTGCTTTTGGGAAAACCACTGCCACCAAACATGTAAGACATACATACATTTTTTTTTTTTGCATTTAGCATAATGGATGTAGGGCTTTCTTACCAAGCGTGTTGCTTCATTTTTCTAAGGTGTTTCTAAACCAACACGACTCCAATGATCAAGACCGAGCATAACTCGCATAACCAAACGCAACATAAAGTTATTTTTCCGATTAGCTGTAGTTTACGAGGCTACCTGAAAACAGCAGGTGTCAAGGATAAAGGGCGGTCCATGGAGGTACACGTGTAGCAGATACACCGGCTCGGTTCTTATTTGTAGGCGTTGAAGAGAGACGTTGAAGAGAGGACAGAGGTAAGATTTTACCAATAAGCATTGCTTACTGAACGTACATTAATATTAAAACGAACTTAGAAATTGTATGTCCTGTATCTTAACCGGTCATTTGAATGTAGCCGGCTTGGTTGATTAAAATCACACTGGCGCACGCTGCAGCATAGTCATTGAGCAATACCATGTGGCTCATATCGAACAGATAAGCGCACTTTTGCTGTTCTATGTGTCATTTGCTTGGGGTCTGATTCTGTTTAGCAGTTACTGATGAGCAAAAAGCCCAACACCCGTGTCAGGGGTGGCTTTTTTTTTTTTTTCTAACGGAAGCCGGCGTGGCTGAAATGAATTACCGAGCGCGTGGGGTCCAATTATGCAGTCTGGAACTGCTATGTCAGAGTTTAATACTTAAAGAAGACCATACGAAACAGAACCAGGTTGCTATTGGCTGGAATACTATTTCCATAGCGGTAGTCAGAAACCTGATTTAAGTTGGTGTCGGCGCAGAACCGGTTTAAGCAGAATTGGATTTGGGGGTCCACATCCAGTTTAGGCTAAAGCCAACAAAGCGGCACTTCCTGTTGTTTTGTTAGGAATGGATTTAAACAAAGTATGTATAAACAAACACTTCAACCTGAAAGTGGACTAACAGAACTTTGAAATGATACCAAGCCCTTGTGTAGATTTAAGGTTGAGATGCCTACAGAATAAGCAAAATTTATTAGGTACTTCATTGTTGGCCAGTTCACACTAAAACCTGTGAACTGTGACCCAAAACCACAAAGAAAAAACAATTTGCCAAATTGCACACTTTTAGGCATAGAACTTTTATTTCACCTTAAATTGAGTCAACTAGTCTTTGCACATAATACGGCAGGTGTTCATTTTTTTTCTTAATTATAATTAGAATAAGTTCCAAATTTCCAAATTTCAAAGGGAAGTTACTCCAAATGTTTTATGACTGTCGTTGTTGGGCTGATGAATGTTGATTGTCCTGAGACAACCAACATTCCACACTTTTGTGTGAGATCCTATCTCTCTTCAGGTATCCACATAGCAAAAGGCCCCAATCCTTATATGGGTTCAGGAAACGGTTATCTCTATGCAGACCCCCTCCGGCTGTCCCAGCACAGATGCTGCTGCATTCCAAGCACAGCAGGAGGCTGATAGCTCTTGCGCCGCTTACCTAGAATATCAAAACGGGCTGATTTGGATCTAAAAACCGGTACAATTATCTTCTACTGATCAGATTATGTGGATTAAGCCATGACTCTAAATTTAACTTAAAATTGAGTCCTATTCCAGGCAATGTTGATCTGTCAAATATTTAAACATGTGCTTAAAGTTAAAACTAGCATAATTGAATTATCATTTCCAACAGTTACCAATTATCACCAAAGGCTATGACGATGTTTAGGGTCATGTTTTGCTTCTCCTTATCAGTAAGTGACAGAGAGTACTCTCTTTATAGCTCACAAAATTGTTAAAGCAATAATGGCATGTAAATGAGAAGGACGAGCTCAATGTTTAATTTGCCTCTGGACTCTTTGTCTTTGTTGTTCTTGACAGACTTTCTGATTGGTTCTAAATATGCATCATCATGGCTCATAGTCTGCTGCTAGAACTTTACCACACAAGCCTGGCAACAGTTGGCTGGTTAATGATTAATCGCATTTGATCGCATTGATCAAATACAGCCAGCCAAACCAGATGGTGGCACAGATTCCAGAGGTGACTGCCAGCCAGCTGCACGTGTGTAAACAGTCATTGTCCATTCTTAAAGGGGCGGTGGTATTCTGTAAAAACGCCTTTGAGCTTTCCATAATTTAGTAATGTTATTCCCTCATTTAAAAACAAATGGGGATTTTGCCTTGTTTATTTTATTATATAATGCATGTGGTCCCAGCACCGCCGACGAGTCAAAGCTCCTCCCCCACTCAGCTCCTCCAGACTAGCCAACAGCAATTAGCAAACACTGATTATACGAGCTTCTTCTCAGAGCATCGCTGGTTAAAATATTGTGAAGGGGTTAATAGAGGAGCCATGTTGCTCTGAAACGTCCTGAAGGGGGCGTTTCAGAAAGAGCAGGAGTTTTTAAAGTGGCATGGCATTCCTTTAAAGGCTTGTCTGTCCGTGGGAACGGAGACCTTATCTGGGACTAAAGCACATTTTTGCACGGATTTCCACACATTACTGTTCCAGTCAATGGACTTCAGAGTTGTTTAACTCAGAATGACGTCTCACCAGTTTATCTCTGATCTGGACTGAATGGCTATTTCCTATAAGGCTGCACAATCACTAATGTATGATGATCATTGGAATATTAATATGACTATTCAAATTGCTATGAACTTGCATTTTACATGATACTGTAATATTTAGCATAATGCTCACATGCTCTGGTGTGAGCACCCGGGTCGGATGCTCACACCAGACCCTGACACTGGTCAAAACGTGAAAGGTCACACACAGACCTGGCACAATAAGATATTTTTTTTCTGTACAATAAATTGTCCCAGAATTTATTGTGATAAATTCTATTGCCGTTTTGGAACAATTTCCCAGTAATATAACGGAAATGGCATGAGAAACACATTCTTAACGATTAATAAACTTTAAATTCTAATGACCAAGTAACACTGGAACTGGAAGGCATTTTAAATATCCCAAACAAAACAGAAACTACAAATAAAATGAATTATGAAGTCCTTGCTTGTTGAGGTGAAGACCTGCTTCGCTTTACCTGCAAGGATGAAGGAAGTAGTGGGTGAGTTTTCTCACAACTATGAGCTGTTCCCCCCCCCCTCTCCACTACCCTGTTGTTTTTCTGGTTCCTGATCTGGAGTATCCAGTAAGACCTGTTGTGAACAGAGCTCAGCATGGAGTGAAAAATGAGCGATTTCAGTTGTTGACTAAAGAAGATCACCTGAAGCGAGTTCTGTGAAAGGACAGAGTTACGTCTCTTAGTGAAACGAATAGCTGGATTCTGTTTGGTTTTGTTTCAATCCCTGCTCCCCAAAAGAAACAAGAAGGTGATGTCTAAAGGCTACCATCCATATTGAATGCCCTGTAAAAACATTGACTTGCATGTTTTATATGAGAACTGCTGCACAGTGGATAAGAAGCAAGCAGCAAGAAGGTTCTGGGTTCGATTCCTGGCCTGGGGTCTTTCTGCATAGATTTTGCATGTTCTCCCTGTGCATGCGGGAGTTCTCTCCAGGTACTCCGCCTTTCTCCTACAGTCCAAAAAGATGACTGCCGCTTAATTGATTTCTCTGAATTGTCCCTAGGTGTGAGCATGTGTGCATGGTTGTTTGTCCTGTCTGTCTTTGTGTGGCAGGCCGAATTGATGCGTCGATGCATTCATTCAATAGTTTTCCTAGTAAATATTTGGCTCCACTGAGAGCCGGCAACCTTTTCTGCTGTATTCTGTAAAAATGAGGTCTTTGTTCCTTTACCATTAGATGGATCATGTCACAGAAAGGTGTAAAGAAAGCAGGACTACAGCTCTGTGATTTCAACCAGGTGTTCTTAAGGTGACTTTATGTTCTCTCCCTCCTGCTGTTTCAAAAGATGTGACCATTATAGAAATGTCAAGCCACAGTTCAAAGTTTAACTGCTCCTCCTGGCTGCTAAAGATTGACCAAGTGTCCTATAAACGACTGTTGCAAAATATGTCTGTCATAAAGTTCTTTTTAGATCCATAATGGTGTTTTCACACCTGCTAATCTGGTAGTTTTGGCTCAATTGGGGACAAAAAAGGCAACTTTTCACTTCCTGCTTTCTGCTCTGCTTGGCTTTCACCAGAGTTCACTTCAACTGAACAAAGACTTGGGTTTGTAGTGTGCCTCAGAGTTCGATTATTCATTCACAACTCCCAAAACGAAGCAGAGGCTTTCTAGGCAAACGAACCAGAGTTCAATTAAAGAGGACCAAACCGGGCTGGTGTGAATGCACCATAAATGGCAATCTGAATGGGAAAACCAGCTCGTACATCATGCTGGATCGTTTTCCAAACCTTATTAAAGACATTCCTGTGATGTCCTCTGATTCACTGGCGTAACATCTGGTGTTTCTTTGTTCCGTAGTGAATGTCACGTTGGGTAGACGGCTTTCCTCAGCGTCATAACCAGCACCTCAGGCTCTTATCCCCAGCACCACCATGGGGGAGGTGGTCCAGATGCACTTCACCCCGGTGGACTACGTCATCTTCGTCCTGCTGCTGGTGGCCTCTGCCGGCATCGGCCTCTTCTACGCCTTCTCCGGCGGCCGTCAGCGTACCACCCAGGTGAACTCCGACCTCCGTTTCCATCAGGCTTCCCTCTGTTTTTAACATCTGACGCGAACTTCCCGTTTGTCTCAGGAGTTTCTGTTGGCTGACCGTTCCATGAGCTGCCTGCCCGTGTCCCTGTCCCTGCTGGCCACCTTCCAGTCGGCCGTGGCCATCCTGGGCGCTCCGTCTGAGGTGTACACGTTCGGGACGCAGTACTGGTTCCTGGGCTGCTCCTACTTCTTGGGCCTGCTCATCCCAGCCCATGTCTTCATCCCAATCTTCTACAGGCTTCGGCTGTCCAGCGCCTACGAGGTACCTGCATGTACAACGCCCCCTGCATGAACAACCCGTTCAGAAAATGTGCAGAAATATTTTTGGATAAATCAATTTAATTTATAGCAGGAACATAACCTGTGAGATTATGCTCCAGCAATAAAATCTGAACTTTTTTAAAGGCTCAGTAAGGGTGTTGGTGCGCTGTAGTGGATGCACATCTTCCTCCCTGGTTTTGCTCCTGTTTGTCATTAAAAACCCCATGTTAGAATCTCATCTGTCTTTGCGTTGAGCCCTTACCATGCATGCAATTTCAGTTTACTTTGCTGCATTACTCATAGTTTCATGGCTTGTTTCTCTCTGTCAGATCACTTTGATCACTGCTCCACCTTTTATCTTTCTCAAGTATGATCTCAGAGTTGAACATCTTATCTTTCCTAACCTGGCGCTGGCATAGAGCGCTTAGGAACAAGCACATGTTCCCATCTTCAGTGTTTATGAAGGACATTTATCTTCCTCTGTGATCAGTCATTTACTGGGGAATGACTGCAATAATGTCCTTTATTTGTATCTTGGATCAGAACTTCTTGCGGCAGTTCTGATCCGCTCCATTGACCGACACAGACCGTCTCTGAGATGATGTTAGGGATTTTTTTTTTCATTTGGTTGTTTGTTTGTTCTTTTACGTTCTCCCCAACAGTATCTGGAACTGCGTTTTAACAAGATGGTTCGCATATGTGGGACTGCGACCTTCATCTTTCAGATGGTACCTTGATCTGCTTCATATTTCAATGTTTTCGTAGCAAAAATGAGTAAATTCAGCTGTTTGTCCGATTGAAACCTTTTCCAGCAAATGTTACTCGCTTCATGATTTTATACCATCACTACCATCTTCCCACATGACTTTGTTGTTTATCCCAAAGCAAATAAACAGACCCAGTGCATTGTTACTAATGTTACAATGTGTGAACAGTGGTTTATTCTCTCTTTGAACTTTAAAAAATAAGCTTAAATCCTCAAAAGGATTTCAGATTCTACATATGTGCAGAACCTTTTTATGGGGTTCTAAATACAACTATACACCACATTTCTTTCAGATTTTGATTTAATAAATAAAAACCAAATTGTTTTCCACTTCACAATAATCCTCCTTGGGAGGGTCATCTAAAAACACCTTGTATTGAAGTTTTACATCTTTACAATCTATAGAACTGTAATGAGTTCTTTCATGATCCAGTGCAGTAACAGAGCCTGGGACATGTTGACACACCATCAGAATTCACCAATACACACCCGGAGGGGTATTAACAGGTGCTGGGTCTTTAGGAACTACTCCATGAACTTTGAACTCTTTCTGTGTATGTGAATTTGAACGGATCAGTTCTTTCTCTCTGCAGGTCATTTATATGGGGGTTGTACTTTATGCTCCGGCTCTGGCACTGAATGCAGGTGAATACATTAGCTTCAGTCAGGCTTTGGCACATTGCACTACCAGCTGACTGTAAGTTCATATTTCTGAATTGTGCTCCGTGAGTGTATCTGTGTAGGTTTTAACTCTTCTTCTGACTTGCAGTGACAGGTTTTGACCTGTGGGGAGCAGTGTTGGCCATGGGTTTAGTGTGTACTCTGTATACTGCTCTGGTAAGTTGAGTTTTTTTCACTTGTGTCATCGTTTTTAACAAATGAGTCCAGCTTTAATTCATCCAATGTTCAGTTAAAATAGAAAATGGTGGTTGAGGATTCTTCTAACCTGGCGGTGTCCTCCTGTCCCCTAGGGGGGGCTGAAGGCAGTGATCTGGACCGATGTGTTCCAGACGGTGGTGATGTTTGCAGGGCAGCTGGCTGTCATAGTGGTGGGAGCCAATCAGGCGGGAGGGATAGCCGAGGTGTGGAGGAAAGCGGTGAACGGCAGCCGCATTGCTGGACTCGAGTGAGTACCGACCGGGCTAAGGTGTTCCAGGCACGTCCCACCGGGAGAAGGCCCGGGGAAGACCCAGGACACGCTGGAGAGACAATGTTTCTCGGCTGGCCTGGGAACACCTCGGGATTCCCCTGGAGGAGCTGGAACAAGAGGCTGGGGAGAGGGAAGTCTGGGCCTCCCTTCTTAGGCTGCTGACCCCGCGTCCGGAAGAAAATGGATGGATGGAATTTATTGTCCAGCAAAATCTGTTTGGTGACGGGCCTCGCCATGTCTCTGCAGCCTGAACCCTGACCCTCTGGAGCGCCACACCTTCTGGACGTTGGGAGTCGGGGGAGTGTTCCTCATGCTGGCGCTGTACGGCGTCAACCAGGCCCAGGTCCAGAGGTACCTCAGCTCCCGTACGGAGAAGGAGGCTGTCATGTGAGCATAAAACTGCTTCTTGTTGGGATTGCATTGGTTCAAAGTGAATAGTAGCAAAGAGTGAAAACCTTTGTGCCCCGTCAGGTCCTGCTATATGGTTTTCCCGTGCCAGCAGATTGTCCTCTGTTTGGGCTGCCTGATGGGTCTGGTCATGTTTGCTCGCTATGGAGAGGACAGCCCTCTGGACAAAGGCTACGTGAAGACCAACGACCAGGTGAGGCCCGGGGTCTTCATGATGAATCCATGTGGGCTGAGCTCCTGCTGATGCTGAGCTCCTCTGTGCAGATGGTGCTGTACTTTGTCATGGATGTGTTCAAGGGTCTACCTGGTCTCCCCGGCCTGTTTGTGGCCTGCCTCTTCAGCGGAGCGCTCAGGTAAATCACACTAAACCCAGCTGGACATGAATAGATGCATCTGCTCTTGGTTTGTCCTCCATCAGTCCTGGTAACTCTTCTTTTCTGTTTTCAATCATTGCGTCAGTCAGTCTTTTGTTTTTTTAACTCCTTCCAGCACCATCTCCTCAGCTTTCAACTCCTTGGCAACAGTAACTATGGAGGACCTGATAAAGCCTCATTTTCCAAATATGACTGAAGGAAGGGCAATTCTTCTGTCCAAAGGACTTGGTAAGATGAGTTGTTTTTGAGGTATTAATGTTAATTAATTGGCTGACGCAGTTATGCAGGTTATTTGATTTGTGAGTTTCTGATTGGTGCGGATGTAAAACAGAAGCAAACCTCCTGCCTGTGTTTGTCCTGTTCCCCTCAGCTTTAGCCTATGGACTGGTGTGTCTGGCTATGGCCTACGTTGCCTCCATAATGGGATCAGTGCTGCAGGTAATTATTCCAGAGCGAAGTAGAAGCTGTGAACCCAGAAGTTCTGTCATGAAAATTGCACTGTCCTTTTGTATATTCCAATAAGCTTGGGAGGAAGGGAGTAAAATCTACATTTTGGTACCGCATCAGCACTGACTAACTTGATGACAGAAAGGTTGGAGGATGATGTTGCAGCAGGTTTTCTTTTTTTTTTTATGACTTACGACATGAACAAACTTATTTGCATCTAATTCTAACAAAATTTGTTATTTAATGGAAACAAAACTTTTTAGATAATTTGCAAATGCTAAAAATACAATTTTGCTAAGTTTTGCACACATTTGTAGTAGAAATGCATCTAATGCCTCCCCCCCCCCCAACAATTGACATCACTGTGACCATCTATTAGTCCAATGCTCTGCACAGAGTCTACTCGATTGGCTTAAATCATTATTAGCTGAATTAATCACTATGTTAGAGCCACATCAATCACTTGGCATTCTGAGGTGAGTGAAGACAAAGTGTCTGCATAGCATGGCATGAGATTATGTAATGTTATGTAATTGTAAAAGCGATTCATCTTATATTGTCAGCTACTTTAGTAATTGAGTATACAAACTCAACAAAGGGCAATTGCTAAAAGAATAATTACAGCAGTAACTAAACCAAAACTGTACAAAAAATTAAAACAAAAACTGTAAAATAAGGCTAAAATGCTTATGTTTTTTGAACAACAACAATGCTTGTTGTTAATCTGTTGCTAAGTGATGAGCGCATTTTCTGGTAACGAAGTGCCACGATTTCCATTTTGCAAAATTTACCAGCTCTACATTTCTTTACCACCAATGACAAAAAAAAACTAAAACCATTTTCACTTTTCTGTAAAATTCACCAACTTCACAATTCTTAAGTAATCCGTAGTGTAAGTATTCTTAAGTTTTTTTTGAACAATAACAATATTTGTTGTTAAATCTGTTGCTAAGAGATGAGCGCGTCTTCTGGTAACGAGGTGCCACGAAGTAAACATCGGATTTTTACTTTTGCAAAAGTAAAATCAAACAGCAGTACATTGCACCGCACCCCTCTTGCAGTAGCATTTCCCTAAAATAAGCTTTTTATTTATCATTTCATTTATTAGCCATGTTTAGCACATTGAATGGAGGAAGTCAATGTAAGACAACATGCTAGTTATACCCCACATGCCACTGGTAGCATTTAAATGAGCATTTTGGGCTAATTTAATGTACTGAGTGGAGTAACTTCATGTTACTCAACATGCTTATGACTACTTTAGCATTGATGCAAATTTTTAGCATCAGAACACTGGGTTCCAATCGACTGGCAGGCCTGTTTTAATTTCTCCAGAAATTTCCTAGTTATATTATTATTATTCAAATGTATAATAGAGGCCTGATTTGTTAGATGAAACATCTGCAGAATGTGCCAATTTCAGAATAATCAATAGAATAGCTTATTTTCTAGCATAACTGTTCCACAACATCCTTATGGGTATGAGGTTGTGGTGTTTGCTGCTGTCTGCTGTATTAGTGTGTACACCTCAGCATGTGAGACTGACTGCTGTTATTCCAGGCAGCTTTCAGCATCTTTGGGATGGTGGGCGGCCCCCTGCTGGGACTCTTCTGCCTAGGGATCTTCTTCCCGTGGGCCAACCCTATTGTAAGTCTTCATTCAGGACATCCTCTAAAAACCTGTCCTGGACAGACGGTGCTGCACACGTCCTAACTGAGCCACTGTGATGTCCGTCTCCTGTTGCCAGGGAGCAGTAGTCGGGTTAGCAGCAGGCCTCGCCATGGCCTTCTGGGTCGGGATCGGAAACTTTGTGATGCGAATGTCTCAGCCCCCACCAGGACCGCAGCTCAACGCCACCGCTTTGTCACTGTTCCACAACATGACCACTACTGTCCTGAGCTCCCTGGTTACCAGCCCCACAGCCAAACCACGGTAACACACCCTGCATGCTGCAGCACGCCACACTGGGCCCGTTATTTACTGCTCTGAAGATGGATTTTAAAAAAATTATGAATGTTAAGGAGGCAGTATTATGTAAAATCAACTTATTTTGAGCTTTATGTTATGTTATTCCCTCATCAAAATCATAGCTGGAGCATTGCCTTGATTCTTTCATGCATGTCTGAGAAATGCTTTAATCTCCGTGGCAACCATTCGGCTGTGCAAAACACCTGGTTGAACCTGGCTCCGCCTTAAAGGATGAAGCTCCTCCAAGCAGGAGTTTCTATGCCTCCACGTTAGAGCGCCCATCCTCTGTAACTCCTCCAGGAATTGGCTCCTTCAGACTAGTCGGGAGCAATTAGCAAACACCTGGTGCAAGCAAGCTACTTCAGTTTAGCACTGGTAAATACGTTGAAGGGTTAACAGAGGAGATGTCTTGATGACTTCCTGAAGGTAGAGTTTCAGAAAGATCGGGTGTTTTAAAGAAACAGAGGCCCAATTTCAAGGCATTAAATTACAAAGTCACACTTTTTTAAAGTCATATTTTATATATCGTCACCTTCCTAAAAAAATGTCAAGTTTTTTTTTTTTTGCCTAAAGTGATACACCTCATTCCCCCAAAAAGTGACTTAGGCCATTATTTTAAAGAGGTGACGATACACAGCATTTTTATAATAATTTAAGTTAACATAGCTACAATTGTGCTACGAAATGGCATTATGTGCCTGGGAAATGCATGACGTTGCCCCTTTAAAACTCTGACTTGTGCTTGCATTTCTTACTGAAAATAATTGTAGGCATTAAATGTAACCAGTCATTACTGTTTAGACCAACAGGAGTGGAAGCTCTCTACTCGCTGTCCTACATGTGGTACAGCGCTCACAACTCGGCCACAGTGGTGGTGGTGGGTCTGATCGTCAGCTTCATCACAGGTACAAATGTGAAACGTGTCCGACGCACCAAGCAGAACTACTCATCACTTTCCATTCTTTTCCCACATATTACAGATGAATACAAAAGAAGCATCTCGCTGGTTGGATTTTCAACCTTCTTATCCCTCAGATGAAAACACAATGACAACTAAATACATCATAAGTTACATTTAGCAAAATGTTGATTAGTGTTTGATCCCAATTAAAATATTTAAGGGATCTGTAACTAATTAATTGCATTTTATTTGAAACTCGTAACAAAATAGTCGAGTTTATCAGTAGCGCATTTCAGGAGCAGGGCAGTTCAGTTTACTCCATAAAAATATTATACAGTAAGCAGTTATGAAACGAGCATATGTCATTATTTTCAAATGGCATCAAATTAAGTAAGAGTAATCATCATCAGATATATTGATCAATGTTCCAGTTTAATAAAAGGAAGCTCTATGATTGCTACATAAGCAACATTTTCAAATCAAGAATTTTTTTTTTTTTTTTTTTTTTGCCTCACTAAATCCCAAAAAACTTCCAGCTGTAAGTACAAGTTACAAAGTATTGATTTAGGAGAGTTAGGGAGTGAAAAATGTTGGAAACTGCTTTCCACTTTACAATAACACACCGATTTGTGTAGGTTTCTTATGAAACGGTACGGAAAATGTTCAAGGGGTGTGAATAGTTTTTCTCAGAACCCTTCTCAGTGTTCTGCCGTCCCCCGGCGTTTTCTCCGTCTGCTGTAACTGTCTTGTCCCTCCCAGGACCCATGAAGGAGCGGGAGCTGACCCCGGGAACGGTCTTCCCCGTCCTCGGAACGCTGCTGTTCTTCCTGCCGGAGCGCTACAAGGAGAAGCTGTGCTGCATCACTCCTCTGGCCCTGAAGGTAGCTCACACTCTCTCCATTCTCTCTCCTCCACCCTGTCACAGCACGGTTTCATCGCTTTTGTTATCGCCGTTCTGCAGCCCAAAGAAATCGGCAGCCAGCCAGGCAACGGGGTGGCGTGCTGCAAGGAGGACGCAGCCACGGAGGACAAGGAGCCGGAGAGCGGTGGATCTCGGACGGAGGATGAGGTCCAGGAGACAGCCTTATGATCCTTTAAACCGCACAAGAAGCACACACACACTTTGTCCTGAGCCGCTGGTGGATCCCGTCACCCTGGTGAAATACTGATGTTAGAGAGGATGTAGGGGGCGTGGCCTGTCTGAGAGGGCGGGGCTACTGCCGCTACACTCAGGCTGCTAACATACAGCATGAACGCTCCGACACACCGTCCCAGGGTGACCCGATCCACTCTGCGCTTTGACAGAAATAAAAGAATCAGGCAGGGAACCGTTGCACAGTTAAAATCCTTTATTTTTATAGCAATAATAGAGCCACAAATTCTAGAGTATATGAAGATTATAATTAAAGAAGGTCAGCGACCGAAGAGTAACAACTTGGTGGCTCGGTTTCCGACCCCTCCGACCCGGTTAGCTGCCTCTGAATATGGGTCCATGTAGAGGAAGCTGTTCTGATGAGAGCAGAGGTACGCGTCATGGATCACATCTGGTCCCGATGGAACCAAAGAATGCTAGAGATGAAGCACAATGATGATGTTCCACCAAAACGCTCGACTCAAGGAGAAACCAAACAGAAAGGGGCCAATAAAGATGCCAGGCATGCATTTTAGAGCGACTGAACTGCAACACAAGCTTGTCTAAAATAACCACTGACAGCCCAGTGACATCATGACACTGAGCTGTAATTCTGCATCCTGTCATTGTTTCAGTGGCTTTTGTTTTGTTCAATGAAAATATACCAAATGACCAAATAGTACAGCAGACATCAAAAATAGTCATAGTAAGAATAACTAAATGGCCTAATAAGAGATTAGTTAAAAAAAGATTTTTATGAAAGTTTCCTTCATATGATAAGCAGTTAACATCTATATGTCACACTGTGATATGGTCCAAATCCAGGTCACAGGTGGTCCTGGAGGAAATTGGGATTGGAGGCGGTGCGCCGCTAATGATCTCCCTGTGTGAAACATTGACTGGAAATGTTGTCAATATGTAGCAAGTAAGCCACCATGGACACAACTTTACTTCTACAGCAGAAGTTCACCATAAATGTGTTAATCTTACTTTTAAGATTTCAAGAATAACTGCATATTTATATTTCTAATGTGGTAAATATTGCCCTTTATCAATATTAAGCAGTAGCTTAAAAAAGGATTGTTGCATCTTCAATTGAAAATATCTAAACATAACAGAGTGTTAGTGAGTCAAATATGACCAGCGATCTGGATTAGGATCCAGATCGCTGCAGCGATGCAGGCGTTAGACGACAGAATGTTTGCTCCAGTGACTCGAGTCGATAGAGACCACTCCTGCTCTCTGGACATGGAGGCCACACTGCGCCTCATCGTGCCAACACTCAGTATTGGCAAGAGAAGCACAACTGATCAGCGCCTCTTTCACATGAAGGTGGTTTTCCTCTGCTCTGAACACGACTTCAGCTTCACACTAAATCCGACCAAGAAGGAACCGAAGAAACGTCTCTAACAGCTTAAGCTTCTGTTAAGTGCCCTTTTTCTATCGATTTTTTTCGAAATGTAAACGAGAAAGCTGCGCAAATCTGAATACTTGTCACTTTTTGGAATCAGAATTCTTGACCGCATGTCGTGCTGTTCTGTATCCATTGTTGCTTTGGGACTCGGCCTCCATGTTGTTTCTGTCATTGCTCAGCATCCAGAGTCTACACAGTTTACCTCTACAGTCTGTAAGCACAGCTTAAAGCTACACATGCTAACTTTTATAAAAATGATTTTACACACTTCTTAAAACTGTCCCTATGTTGTGACAGTACACTATAAATATGTAAAAAATGTTTTATAAAAGTTACTGCAGCTTTAACTCGTGTCATAGCATGTGTTTTTGATTGTTCCCTTTTGTCAGTTTGGTGATAAAGCGGCCAATCAGAGCTGTTTGCAGTTAGCTTATGGTTCATACAAAGCAGCATGTTAGCACCATCCCAACACTAGAGGACCTGACCGATGCATATAGAACCAGACTTATTTTCTAATTTTTTTTTTTTTTTTTTTTTAAATAGAACATATTTTTGCTCTTATTTTTCACCTAAAGCCTGTGTGCATTTCCTGAGATGAAATGTGCCATTCTATATGCAAAAAAAACCCCATGAAAAGCAGTTTTTTTTTTTGTGGAAGTCGAGCAGAATTGGGATGTAGCCGTCCACCAGCTCATCTTCCATCTTTCTGCGCTACATTTTGAAATTCTGCCGACGTGTTTCAGCCTTTTCATGGTTCCCAGTTTTTAATGACGTGTATAGTTTTGTGATTGTTTACCTTTTTGAATCCCCCATACCTGAAATTACTTGAAGTTTGTTGATCTCTTTCCAGGGTAAAGTAGCCTCTTTTACAGCTAGCGTGCCATTATCCTGTAAATGTTGACATTGTATGCGAGTTATGAACACTAACACACTTGTAGAAGCAGAAGCTTCCCCAAGTTATTATTTACTGCTGTTATTAGAACTGTAGTAAATGCAGACTCTGTGGCCTTTTCACAGTGAGACACTTAGTAATTTCTCTACACAATAAATATTGTTTGGAACAATATTTATGTTTTTAATCATCTCATCCACAAGAATTCTTCTTCTTACGCATTCCAAAAAACAACGGAGAGCTCCTTCCTCCCGTCATCAGAACGTTTCTTTGAACTCTCATCTGGACCAATCAGACACTTTGGAAGTGATGCGTTGTGACATTTTCATTCCTGGCTGAATGAAAATGTTCCATTTCACAGTGTTTCGATGTACGGTTCAGCAGATTTCTAATTAAAGTGAGATGACATTGAAATGATAACTTGCTGTTTAATGTATCAACTTCCTCGTGGGAAAATTAAAAACAAACATGATTGTCATCTGTGTGTTTTGGTGACATCTAGTGGCAATCCTGGTCAAAAACTTTTATTGTAATTAAAGGTTCTGTTGAAACGAAGGCTTTGTGAGGCTTCTTTAAATCTTTCCACCGTTGTTTAAAACATAACCTGCAGGCTGTAAATGAATGTTACAGTTTCTCCATATTCAGACTTTGGGTGTCATGGCAACAATAAGAAAGTTATTGCTCTGTGAAGTTTAGCAACTTTCTTTGAGTCCAAAGTGAATCTGTAATCAATGTTTACTGAAGACGGAATGACTCTGCAGAGTAAACTGGATAAACATTAACATCTCAGTTGTTGCTGCAGATTATGGAGGCAATGTGAATGTTTTTACTTGGAAATAAAATCAGTTTAAATCCCCCTTAACATAAAATGTGCATCTATGTTTAATAATAATTATTGGACAGCAGAGTCCAGAGAACTATTACCAAAGAATTGGTAAAAACAAAACTTCCAACATGCTCAATTTCTAATCTGGACCAGATTAAAACTGATTCTATGTCGTCTTTGTGTTTGTGCACAAAACATGCTGCTACAGTGGTAGAATGGAGAGGGTTTGCTGCCCTCTGGTGGTGAAAGACTCGCATATTTCATGCAGACAGCAGTCAGTGTGAAGTCATCTGACCTGATGGAGGTAAAATTGGACGCCGACACTAAAAATGATCTTTCTTCTAACATAGTTCATCCGAAGCTTTATGTTAGAAGAAAGTAACGACCAATCCCCGTCTGGATCTTTTTTTTTTTTTTTTTCTGGAAACGCTTTGAAAGTTTAGCTTTCCTGTGAGTCCCTAAATAAAAACCGCTGTAACACAGACTGCTTCAGGAGATCTGTTCTGTCCACAGCCATCTGCATCTATAATAATTCTGAAAAATTTTATAGATTTTTAAAGACTTTTTCAAATGTACATGATCAGCAATTAATGGTGATTTACAGAAGGCAACATGTTCCAGCAACAAGGAGCTCTATCTATCAGCTGTTTGTTGTTTTATTAGAGCGTTACTTTGAGGCGGCGGAAATGTAAAGTCATAATTATTCATGTTAAAAGCATGTCTATTAAAGGTGAGCATAAGTGTGAGAAAAGGTTGGATGGCTTATGTGATTTATGTGCAATAAATGTCCCAAATCCCACAGAATGAGAAATCCTGCCACAGCATGATGCCTCCACCACCGTGCTTCACTCATTCCAAGTGTTTTACTTTGGAATAGAATCCAGGAGTCACAGATCTGTTTGGAAATAAAAGTTATTGGAATGATTTTCAGGTTCATTCACATTTGTAAACCCACTGCTGTTTTTGCACACACACACATGAAAAGGTCAGTTTAGAGAGACCAGTTTTCCCTGGGAGAACATGCAGCCTCAGAGCCTGAGGCCTGAGGAGCAGTGAGAGCTCCTGGTTGGTTTTGTGCTAGAAATCAGTGACACTTTCAGTATTTGCTGTTTTTCTGACTTTAAGTTTCCAGCGATGTGAACGCTCCCTGCTTCGTCTGTGGCAGTAGAAGTTTCCTCCAGCTTTTCTCAGAAACCTGAGCGACGGAGGAAACTAAACTACAGTATAAAACGTCGCCTCCCTTTTCTGTGCTCCACTTCCTTCGTGGTTGTTTGCTCTCCATTTTTCGTTTCTCCTCCATCTTTTTGCCTGCTCGTCTCCCTGGACTTCCATCCCGTTCCAGCAGAGGGTCTGGCCAAGCCGGAGGTGGGAGTGCGGCCTCGCAGCTCCATAAATCCAGCCTGTAATCAGCATGTACCGGCCATAATGAGCTGCAGATAGCACAAATATGCTGATTATCTCCCAACATGAGGGGGCAGATGCTTGGACGCTCACTTTGTTGAAGCCGTTCCAGTGGCATAAATAGCTGTCTGTACATGGACTTTGCCAACAGCACACACACACACAGTTTTTATTGACGTGTGGGGGTGTGTGTGTGTGTGTGTGTGTGGGGAGGAGAACACATATCAGGAGCAAAACCTCCAGCGTCTCCTTCGTTTCAGAACTCATCGGCTTGCTGGTATTTTCATCCCAAAGATCAGTTCAGGCTAAAGAATAATACCAAACCGGCCCAAGGCAGAAGTGAACTGAGCCGCCAAAACATTTCTGTTAGCTTATTGAGACTGAGAGACGAGTACCATTAAATTTGATTTACATGCACAAAAGATACATTAAAAGAGTTCCCTTTGTAAAAATGCCAAATATAATCTTCACTCTTAAACTCTGATGCCATGAGTTCAAACCAATCAAATCAAACTATACCCTTTTGCTCGATATTCTGTGGAATTTTAGTTCATCGCAAGTTTATTTCTTTCCTACTCTAAGGCTAGAGCAGTAGGTAACTTTAATTAAAATATGTTTTTGCATATTTGTTGAAACTGTCACCATGTTGTGACAGTTTATTACGTGTGAAAAGATCAAGACTCCTCTTCCTCCCACACTGCTCTGTCAAAAACAACTGATCAGAACCAGGAGCGTCAACTAGTGCCAGTTAATGTCAGCGCTGTCAGTCACTCTCATGTATGGACTGCTAAATGTGCTAATGGAGGAGAAACAACCTAGCATTCCAGGAAAGTTGTTTATCCACGGTCATAGGTGGCCATGCTAACTAGCCCTAGCATTCATAGCAGATTGCGCTCTGGGCAGGGTCTGAGCATCGCATACATGGGTGTGACTGGTAGCACCAAGACCCGCCTCCTGGCTCTGATTGGTTGTTTCTATATTTCTGCAGATGACAGCAGAACTGCAGTGAGAAGGCAGAGGAGATACACAGATTATCTGCCTTATGCTGTCAGGACAGAGTGACAGTTTAGCAAGTAGACTATGTAAATATAGATATATATTTCTAAGAGCCATGCATCACTTCTCAAATAGGCAAAATGCTCCAAACAGAAAGGAACATTCTGCATTTTTCAACAGATTTTCACCTTTTCTTTTCTTCTGTTTTCGCTGCTGCTTCGATAACTTGTTCAGTTTGTTTTTTCCGTAACCTCTGCTTTACTTCAGCAACTCCAAATAAGTCACCAGTACACACTATGGGAACCAGCCCCCCCCCCACCCACTCCATCTCCCAACATGGAGCGGATTTATAGAGCTAGCCTTGAACGCTGGGCTGTTGCTGGTGGAGCTGAGCCCATTCTGCTCAAACAGAACGATGACTTCAGCCCTGCTGCGGCGCTCTTCTCTGATTCACCTCACAAACACACCAACACCACAACCCAACTGTTATTTCACTCTTATAAATTTGGACAGTCAAAGAGCGAATACTAAATGGAATTTGTAATTAAGCCTGATGCTTCGGTTAGTCCGCTAGTGCTAGTTAATAATGTGTGTGGTGTTGTCTTAATTTTTTTTCTTTTTGTTGTTTTTATGACATAACCAAACAACCTGAGGAGCAAAATGTGCATGTACTACTTTAACATGTCTGTTAATAGTGAGCCATTGTATATTTTCCAGGCACTTGGTGCCATTTCATATCACAATTGAGTAAGTGTTACTTTCAGTTTATATTAAAGTGCTGCATACGTCAAATGTGACTTAAAAAGAGATTTGACTTCACAACTTGACCCTTTTGAAATGGGCCTCCGTCTCTTTAGGAATCTCCTGTTCATTGGGGCCGACATCCTGTACAGTTCCTCTGCTTCTATTTGTTCTGCACGGAAACAGATGACATCATTTCTCAAAAAACATTTATTCTTCGTTTTTATTGTCGTTTGTTTTTCTCTCCTCCAAAAAAGTTCTATATTTGCAGCTCTACTCTCATATTGCACCGTTTACAGTCACCATTATTATGGATGGTAATAACTATAACCATTCTACTCCCTTTCTACTCTTGTGCAACGTCTGGAAAATTTTAAGAAATCCTGCATTATGTGGTTTTAATTCAGTGTAATATTTTTTCTGTAAGTAAAAATTATTGCATTGCATTGCATTGTACTGCATTGCATTGTACTGCATTGCATTGTATTGCATTGCATTGCATTGCACTGCATTGTATTGCATTGCATTGTATTGTATTGCATTCAGACAGCTGGTTGGTGGATGAGCTGCCTCAGTTGTAAAACTCTTCCGAGAAACTCAAGTTGAAGTCTGCTTTGGTCTGACTCATTACCTAAATGATCAATAATCTTTATTATCTTTAATTCTCTGCATTGATTTTCGGGCTTAAATTGGCTGAAGGACATTGAACACATCTTCAGAAGTTAGTGGGAGCAACTCAGCAGCTGTGATTTCTATAACATGCAGCTCTATGACATTCAAACCGCTCAAACTTAGAGCATCGGCCACTGAGCAGATCTGCACAGCTGAGTGTTGGTCCGTCACACGTGACCCCCATGAACACATCGGAGCTCGTAGTCGTGATGTGATTAATGCGTAAAGAGTTCAGGGGGTAGGAATACTTTCTGCTGCAGGTCGATCTTTAGGAGTTATCGTCTAGTGACAGGTCCAGATCAGGCTTCCTTGACCTTCCTGACCTTGAAGTAAAAGCTCAGCCATCAGAGAACTTTCTCCCTGCGTTTCCGCTGACGGGGATGTTTTCCCCCGAACGCGACCCGCAATCGCGGCGCAAAGCCCCCGGTGTTTCTGTGGAACCAAAAGGTTACATTCTGTGGCAGAGCTGTAATGAGAACTAAGTGGTCCGACAGCTGCTGCTGCGTTCCCACAACAATCCCTCCCTCTCTCTGCTCGCCGGCCCGTCCATCCTGCCACTCCCACACAGATCCCTATTAAAAAAAAAAGAAAAAGAAGACACAAACCTTGGCAAACATACATTTTATTTCATTTAAAAAAAAGAAAAAAGGCACACAGATGTCTTAAGTGCTTACAGAAAGAATCTGAAAAGACGTTAAATCAGGATAATTGGTTACACACTGTTCCTTCATGTTGTGATTTGTGGAGTAATTAGTCAAGCGATTCAGACTTTTTATTTCCTCGTATCAAACCCCTTCCTGACAGTCTGGTGCTCGTTCCTTGAAGAGAAGAAAACTTTCAAACAAGTGTAAATTTAAATCGTGTTTTTGTGTGTGTGTGAGTGTGTTTTCATCTACATACACCGCTCTGCAAAATCCAGATCCCCTCGTTAATCTTTTCACATTGAGTGACATTACATCCAAAAAAAAAACTTTGCTGCATCTTATTAGGATTTTCTGTGATAACATGAATAGAAATGAAAACAAAAGCTACAAATCTTACCAATACCGTTTTTTTTGACTAGTTTCTAGTGCGCTTCAGTTAGGAGAAAAAATACAAGAAACTCTTTAACAAGATACAGGAGCTCGATATGAGTCGATAATTATTGAATATAAATAAAAAGTACTAGTTGCAACTGGCAGATTTTGACACTTTAAGCAAGATATTTTCCCCATGTTATCAGTCCATCTAGTTTATTAGTACAGCACGTTTCAGCAATGGCACAGTTCAAAGTGCTTTACACCATAAAAACACAAAAATACAAAGTCATAAAAAACTATACAGTCAACAAAACACAGTATAGAGTCATAGGTGAACCACTCCCCCAGGTGAAGTAAGAACTTTTTTATTAAAATCTAAATTAGGAAATTATTTACTTAAAACAAGCTCCGACATCTTGTTAGTTTAGTCTTATTTCAAGTGAACTCAGATATCTGTAAAAGTAGAGAAAAATACTTAAGATTTTGCTGTGTGGTTTTAATTTTTTTTTTTAATTGATTTTATTTTATTTTTTGTTTTACAATAAAAACAAAAAACAAACAAGAAACTATATAGATAAAATCGCATCATGTCCCAATAAAACATATTGAACTTTGTGTTTGTAATGTGAAAGAATGTGGAAACGATTGGTAGGTTGAAATACTTGAGCAAACAGAGAAACACAGGCAGGCAGAACAATGGCGTTAACCAGGTCTAGTGCAAGTACTGACAGAAAAGTTGAATAAATGATTATTTTAAAAAATATGTTTTTTCCCTCCTGTTTCCGTTACAGCGACTGAAGATTAGATTGATAAAGTAGACTGGAACGGGGTTACCGCTGTTCGTCCGGGGTCAGAGGTCGGGCCGGATCGTGGCCGTGCCGAGGCCTCTGATTGGCTGACAGCAGGTCTCCGACAGTGCCACAGTAGAGCAGGGACCGCATGGGCCACTTCTGAGGACGGAGCGAGACAAAACATCAGCGTTGATCATTACAGCTCAAATAAAACATTCAAAACTCATGAATATCAAAATCGTCTCAATCGTCACGTGATTCAGTCCAGTGATGCGTATATCATTATATGTATGTAGAAAACACAGCCATCAGTCAAGTGAAGCATCCAACAGTCAAAATAAAAAGCAGAGGTTTCCAAAATGCCCGAAGAGGTTTGTCACCCGGCACATTTAGATTCTAAATTATTTTCTTTTAACAAAGAAATTTATTTCTATTAAAGAATGAGATAGGAATCTTTCCAAAAAGATGAAAATAACATATTATGAGACGTATTGATTAAAAATCTAATATCTCTGTACATGTAGGTTGGATGTAAAAATGACTTTAAGCATGAATGTAACACGGTTATGAATAATTCTGGGCCACAAAAACACTAACCAATCATAAATTCACCAGTGCCTGCTATAGAGCAATAACACTGAATCCTTCACATCCTCATCTCAGGTTAGCTTATGAATCACTTCTTTTCCTTCTGGATGTTTAGCCAAGCTTCTTTGTCAGTGGGTGTTGGTTTAATTCTTATTCTTCTTGACCTGATCTCTAACTATCCATTCAGATAACTGGAATAAATAAACAAAGATCAGTTGAAACTAACAAAGCTGGAATAAAGCAAGGTAAGAAATAAGATTTTCTGAAATAAATTTGAAAAGTTTGTCTCATAACTGAGAATAATACAAATAGTTCAACAGTTGGAACTGTTAATGATAATGTTTCTAACAGGTAATATGAAAACATCTATGCTCAGTGGCTGTTTAAGGGCTGGATCATGTGGGCAGTTGCCCAGGGCGGCATTACAAAGGGATGTACCACCACCAGAATAAAAAGAAATCTAACCTATCTGTTAGCTGCTAATTGAATATGTTTTCTAGAGCTTTTAAAGTTTGAAAAGAACAGCAGCAGGTATTAGCATCCAAATGTGTTAGCATTAGCGTTCTTATGTTTTGACAAGGCTGCTGAGAATAGGCAAACTTCATTGTGTGTTTTATGCAGCAAAACTGAACTATACTCTGTTCGAGTGTTTTAATTGGTCTGTGGATGAGGGCGTGGCCTCATCCAGGAAGTCATGGAATAACTGCCAACGACTGAAGTGACGGATATTATTATGAAAGCTTATGGAGGTGGATCTGGTTGTATAAAAGTGTTGGAACAGATTTACTCTACAAAAGAGACTGAATGTTTGTTGCATGTTTGACTTTATTATAGTAAAGACAAAAAGGACCCTTTCCTGGATAATGTCATAAAAATGATAAAAATAAAACCAGGAGGGAAGGAAGCAGCAGAACCTCTGACTTTATGCAAACACGTCATCCAGCGGTGATGGAAGCATTTATCTAGCAGGCCACCCACTGCACATAGCGTTAAGCTGTCAGCTGTTAGTTCCTTACTTTGACGGGATGCAGGTATCCGCCCGGCCTGGAGGGGGCAGCGTGCTCTGCCACCGCCCCATCCTGGTCCAGCGTCTCGGTCAGGTACGCTATGTAGTTAGTAGCCAGGACCAGGACATCAAGCTTGGACAGCTTGGTGTCGGGTGGGACTGAAGGTAGAGCTGCCTGGGAGGAAATGTTTAGTTTTTACATTTTAATAAAACCGATGAGAGTAAAATCTGCTCAGAGTGAAAGGAGGTGAAAATAACAGAACAGAGAAAATAGGGTTTATAAAAATAGCTTTGTGACACCTGTGTGTGTGTGTCTGCGTGTGTGTGTATCAGGTTTTTATATCCTGGTGGGGACCTTATTCTGTCTACAAAATTGTGGGGACCACTGCTCCTTGTGGGGACATTTTTTTAGTTCCTATAAGGGAAAATGGTGTTTTTGTGTTAGGTATTTAATTATTTATTTAAGTTAATTTGATAGGGACAGACACACATCGACGTAGACAACCTGAACAGAACCGCAGTCCCATGTTTGTGTTGTAGTGCAATACCAACTAATTTGCAGCACTTGTCCCTAGGTGGGCTTTTAAAAAGTACATCTTAAAACTAGTAAAAAAATTTAAGTAATAATCATTTAAAATAGCACAACATAATGTTGACAACATATACGAATAGTGAAACAAAACATTAAGTATGGATGCAGTTCTGTTTGTGACATAAACAGAGTTTTGTTTGTTTTTTGAACATACTGAAACTGGTTACAGTCTTTAAATTAACAGGAAGTGAGTTCCAAAATGCAGATCTGTGATGGTTTATGTCTGGGGTTAGAGGTAAGTTAAGGGTCAGTCTGTAGAAAATTAATGGAAGTCAACGTAAAGGCCCCACAAGTCATGAAAACATGACTGTGTGTGTACAGCCTGTGTACCTGCAGGCTGTGGAAGGCCTGCCGCAGGTTGCGCACTCGGCTCCGCTCTCGCGCTGCATTTTCTGGGGAGTGCTGGGCCCTCGGGGGCCTGCTCTGCACCAAGGGTCCACAGGCGGGAACCAAGTTGGACCTGGACCCACATACGGTCTGCTCCTGAAACACACAACACACTTTAAACAACCGGTGCTTTATCTGATCTACAGTTCCGTTTGGAACAGCGGGCTCCGTGTGTTTTGTCAGCTTTAGAGCCGCTCACATTACCGGCTCTCACTCTGATCGGACCAAACTCAGATAGGTGGACTGACACAAACAGAAACAGCAAATGTCACAAACAAAAGATTCATTTGTTAGTTTTTACAGGGTTCCGATTTCAGATTGACATGAGATAAAAATGGAGAAAATGAAGCTTGGACATTTATTTCCAATATGACTTTTATTATTAATCATCTTCCAACTTCCCACACAAAACATCTGAGTGACCAATGAAATAGTGTCTGTTTTTAAATTAAATCATCAGTCAGATTTACATCTAAACTGTATCCGGATGACGTAGCTAATATAATATGCATATTTATTTATTTGAGCTGAGAAAAAAAAATCTGTTCTCTTAACAATCAAATCTTAATGCGTAAGAAAAATTTCAAAAGCTACATGATGACAAAATATATCATTTTTTCTTTCCTTTTTTTGTTTTAAGAAACTATTCAGCTTGTTTTAGATGTTTGCTTAAAAAAATTACTCTTTCTAAATGAAAACTAAAGATCCTTTATTTATTGCTTTCTTAAGTGCATTTTACATAATAATAATTGTTATTGCTTTATTATTATTATTATTTTTAAGATGAAGAAGAAACGTTTGATATGTGAATTTTGATTTATTCAGTTGCAAAGCGAAAGTAGAAACATTAAAATGGAAACGCTTATAATTGAAATAAAACAAAGCAAAGAAAAAAAACGTAAATACACCTCAAAAACGTCAAATCTTCCTAAATATTTGTTTTTCCACTGCAGATATCTTAATGCACGTGAAATAAGACAAAACTAATTTACAAATAACTTTTCAGCAAAATATCGTAGCATAAAAATCAGAAATATTTTTTTTTTTAAAAAGTAAATATCGCAGCTTGTTTCAAGTTAATAATATCTTGATATTGATTTTAAAAATTCCTGTTTCTCTGGCAGATTGTTTCACTTTTAACAAGGCACATTTCCAATCATGTACTGGCCAGTGCCAGTTCTGATCTATATTGACTTAAAACAAACTTCTATATCTTGTTGAAAAGTTACTCTTTAAATAAATCTAACAATAGTTGCACTGTAAAATAGATAAAAAAGATACTGAAAAATACTTTGAACAATTTTGTGTTTTTGTATTGCAGATTCATCACATTTAATGACAAAAATTATATATATATATATATATATATATATATATATATGCAGCTCTGGAAAATTGAAGCCCCAGTGGAAACCTTCTGGTTCTTTCATCAAATACTGATTCCTGAACTCTTCCTGGATTCAAACATTAGTTTTGTTGTTTCTAAATGAATACCAACTTGATTTCTTTCCATTACCTTTGCCTGGAATTTCGGAGACATGTTGTCAGTAGTTCATAGAATAAAAGAATAATATTCATTTTACTCAATGAGTAAAAAATTAATTTTACTCATTTACTCAGCCTATTGAAAGTACAGACTTTTTATAGGTTTACACAGAAACCTATAAAAGGTCAAATCGGAGAAACCGATCATTTTAAGTGATGTCTCCATTTTTTCCAGAGCTGTACATGCATATAAAAAGTTTAAACTATGACCAAATAGCCCATAGAATCAGCATATCCAACATCTTTCCACCAGACCTGCAGGAAGTAAGAATACTGATAGGATGGAGGTGATGACTAGATCATAACTTATTAAATTGTGCTGTGTTCTGACTCTGAACATGCTGCCATAGCTTCCCTTAGAAACCAGGATCATGTTTTAGTTAGACTAGAGAAAAGGAACTGACCCACTTCCTGGGCTCCTGGCGGCTGCTGGCGGCACTCTCCCTGTGTCCCTGTGGGGCTGCCGGGTGGTCGGCCGCTGCAGCGGGGCTCTGGTGCACCAGCTGCTGGTTCACGGTCACTGACATGAGCCCTTCCAGAGGGTTGACCGCCATGGATTCTGCCGGGGAGCCGCAGCAGACTCCCAGTGCGTCGGGAGGACTTAAATCACCGTGGCTCGGTGTGTTTTCATTGGCCGGATGGAGGTTTGCTTTAGACCGCAGGAGGCTGCAGTGAGGAAAGTTCATACTGTCTAGTAGGTAATTCAGTGGAAGCACAACAAAGCACTTGACCCGAGGTCATCTTTTCATCTTCTCATCTTTAAAGCCTGATCTGGATCTCAAAAGAAGCTACTGACTCAAACAGCTGAAAGTACTCATCATCACGTCTCTTCCTGGTCCGGCTTGGTTCTGTCTGGCTAATCCGAAGCTCCTCAGCAGGAAGCCCCGCATCCACCCAGACCCATCAGGCCGCTGGCGAACACTGCAGGCTCTGGGCTCTTTCCCGTCCGTCCGCTGAGTTCCTCCCAGCATGACCCCTCTCTCCCTCGCTCTGCGTCTCTCTCTGCTCCTTTCCTAATCGGGTGAGGTAATGCGGGAAACTTCATGTGGTCCTTATCTCGGCCGCCCGGTCATCCTGATCCTCCCCTGGCCGTTCAGTTGCCAAGAGGAGCAGGCGGGCAGGCAGTCAGGGCCTGGGGGAGTGCAGCGCTGGGAGGGTGTCCCGGGCCGGGGGCTCTGGGGGGCCTTGGGAAACTCAGAGCTCTGCTAGCAGCTGGACAGGGGTGGGATGTGAGGCGCGGGGCAGCGCGACATTAAACCTCATCAAACACGGCCAGGCATGGAGATTAGTTTGCTTAACATTTGTTTGGTTTTTCACCCTGATTTAAGGTCAAAGAAAAGGTAAAAGTCAAGAGTTTTGAAGATGAACAAGATCAGAATAATAAAGCGATCCAACAGTGATGCTCTGCTGGTCACTTACTGCTGATGGAAAGGTTCAAGAAGAAGAATTTATGTATGATTTGGTATCAGCGTAACAGACCTGTATAGCATAGAGGCAAAATCCTCTAACCATCAACTGCAATCTGTCAAACCAGAGTTAAGTCTGAAGGAGTGAAGGATCGTGTTATAATCTACATATAACCACCTTGGCATTGCACAAGCATGAGTATGACAGCCTGTGTCGGACATTGTCAAAAAAGGAGTAGATTTGGTCGAAAAACTTGGAAATTTCTGAGTTTGAAAAGTTGAACGCTTTTCGACTTTTGAAACTCAAAACATTTCCGTAAGTCAAAGATTTTAGACTTTTCAAACTCGGAAATATCCAAGTTTTTTCTAGCAGATTATTGACTTTTCAAAAATCAGAAATTTCCATGTTTTTTTTACCAGAAAATTTCTGAGGTTAAACTCAAAATGTGCAAGTTTGTTTGGCAAATATAAACTCGTCCTTTTTTCAATAGCCACGTTGCGCCATTGAAACAAAAATTTTTTATCCCCAGGCTGTCAGGCTTTTAAACTCAATGGAATTTAAGGTTTTTGTTTTTTTAAAATTAATAATTACTATTTAAAGGTATTTGATTTTTTAAACGGTGTTGATGGGGAGCTTGTTGAAGTACAAATTTAATCACTCAGATTTTTTAAACCCAGAATATGGCAATACTGTTATTTCCATTTATATTTCTCATGAATACTGACTATTTGATCTGAAAGGAATGAAGATACAGATTTAATGACTTCAGAGAAGATATTTATTGGATGCAGTCAGATCTGGATTTACTTTCTGGTTCTGATACAAAGACCTTTTTTAGCTTATGAATTTGAGCATCCGTTAGCTCTGTGATAAATTAGTAAACAGTGATTGTTCTGTTTTAGAATAGTTTTGCTTTTTCATGTAAACAGATATTACTGAAAAAAACTGGACTTGTGGGTCCCACTGGTGGTTTTCTGGATGCCCTTTTAAGGACTTGGAACTCGGTTTGTTACTTGAAAAGTAAAAGTAACCTTATTAACTGAGACGTAGAGCTGTTAAACACCCACAGCGAGTGATTCTGGCGCAGCCGTCACTCATTTCCATACCTGAAGAGGCCATATTGAAATTTTTCCAGATTAAAATTTGGATTTCACCAGGACGTTTCTGCTCAGTGAATTGCCAAATTAAGCAGTGCCAGTTCATATGTTTCTTCCATTTTCTTGTTCTTTGTTTTTGTTACATAGCAAACTTTAAAAGTCCAATGCTCCGTTGTGCCATTTTAAAATGTGATAATTCTCTATTTATTGCAAGTATACGGCTGCATCAGTGCATTAAGGGATTAATATTCTTTCTTATGACTTTCAAACTTTCCAATGACTTGAAAGTGATTCTTTTGGGGGGGGGGAAAAATCTCTTTAAATCTTTAAATCTCAGGTTACCTGAGGTCAGACGTTAACGCTAAGCTGTACGTTTTGTTGAGAGACAAAAAGAAATAGTGAGAACAAAGCAGTTGTACACTGTTAGTTTTATTATATCTCAAGGTATACAACACATTGCTAAAAGTGTAGGTTAGACTAACATAAAACTATTGAAATAGTATGTCATCCAACAACATAAAGTGTCTCCACCATCTTCATATGAGACTCTTCTGTTTCCAATAAATGATCAATAATTGCATATCTAAATCCTCATCCAACTCTAAACTTCATCACTGCAAGCTTATGTTACTTTAAAGATCATCTATTAGGAAATGGACTTGTCTATGGATAACAATGACTCAGCAGGTTTGCTGTACAGCAGATACAGTAATCATTGTGAAATAATTGCGTGATTATTTATACCTTCATATTATCTAACTAGGATCAATTGATCAATGATTCAACTAAAATATGGTTTTTTTTTGCAAACTGCTTTGAGTCGACATTTGCTGTGACATGGCACTATATTGATAAACTGAATAGAATTAATAGTGATTATTGTGTTTATCTGTAAATGTATGTCTGGGATTTTATCACTCATCAGAATGAATATTCTCTGGTAGGAGAGATACTATTTTTCAATAAGATATTCCTGGTAATCAATTGGAAATAGTTCCTAATAATGATTAACTAATAACATCCACTTAGACCTTCTGTTAGAGGTCGTAGTGTGGTCTCCATCCAGCAGAGGGCGCTGCTCGTCATCCATAAGCAGAGCCAGAAACAGAAATAAAGATGGCGGGGCCATTCCAGAACAGGAGCGAAAAACGGTTTACTCGGTCAGCATTTAATACGTCTTACACCAAATAATGTTAAAATTCAATTGTTTATTTTTAATATTCAGCATATTATGAAGGGTTTAGCCCTTCATGTTATGCAAAGATGGTCGGTCCTCTTGATACAAGAGAAAACTCAGGTTTTTAAGAAAGTAGTCGCTTATTAATTAATTGTTAGCGGATTGATAAGATCTAGCTACTTTTGTTAAAGATTGTTAAAGATTACTTAAAGATTGAGTGTTATGTATTGTCCAGGCACATAGTTACTTGATTGTGCTATAAAATTATTCTGTTACTTTCAGTTGTTATGCAAATGCTACATATATCAAATATGACTTAAAAATTTTGACTTTGTTATTTCACGCCTTGAAATTGGACCTATGTCTCTTTAAAAACTCCTGCTGTTTCTGAAACTCCACCTTCTGGAAGTCATCACAAGTCTCCTCTATTAACCCTAACATTTTTACCAGAGGGATGAGTTCACTAATTGCTGAGATGAGCAGCAATTAGGTGTTTGCTAATTGCTGCTGACTAGTCTGACGGAGCTGAGTGGGGTACTTGTGGCTGCTCTGTGAGGTGGAAAATTGGAAACTGCAGCTCTGAGGAGGAGTTTGTGTCTCGAAGGCGGGGCTAGGGCCAACCAGGCGTTTTGCACAGCTGAATGGTTGTCATGGAGTCTAAATTATTTCTGAAACATGCATTAAAGAATCAAAGCAACACTCCAAGTATGGTTTGATAAGGGAATAACACTATAACATAATATAAAGCTAAGAAAATTTACATATTGCATAATACTACTCCTTTAATCAATTACTTGCATCACTAATTCCTGGTCAAATAATAAAAAGTAAAAGTAAAGTAAGAGCAACTCCTCTTTTGTAAATGGTTCCAGGAAGATTGAAATCCATCTAAACATCAACGTGGCTGAATATTAAACCTGATTGGTCAGCGAGTTTTATCATGGCTGTGGCCTGAGTGTGGAGGCCCTCTGCTATCAGTCAGAGGAATGCTTGGCACCTTGTCTATGCTGTCAACACAATAACACTGGCTGCCCCCTGACATCCCATCTGCAGCTGCTCACTCGACTCTTTTCAACACTCCAGGCTGCAGTGAGTGAAGTGCCTAGAGGTCCATAAAACAGCCGGCCTACCAAAACAAATCAGCTCTAAAAACCAGTCAGTTTTGCTACTCCATGATTGAAGGAGAACAGCCAAACTTTAGGAATAATGATTTATGCAACATCTTTTTCTGAAATACATGGTTTATGCAACAATTAACTGCAATATACTGCCTCTAGTTATTTTCGTTTGACAACTATGTGTGTGGGTATTTTGCATATTACATGCCCAAAATATATGTTCTTCTAATCCACTAAAATATTCTGATTCCACTAAGGGGGGAAAAAATCACCTCCTCTCTTGGCTAAAACATTTGGCATCTTATCCATCAACCTTCTACTCCTTCTTCTTCTTCAGCATCTCCTCCACTGATCTTGTGAACTGCTGGATGTCGTCCGCCATCAGCCGAGGCTCCTCCATGGCAGCAAAATGACCGCCGCGCTGCATGGGAGAAAAGCTGATGAGGTTGTGGTATTTCTGCTTGACCCAAAGCTTGGGCGTGTGCATCAGCTCGTTGGGGAAGCAGGCGAAACCGGTGGGAACGAAGACCGGCAACCTGGGAACAGAAAGCGATCAAATAACAAGAGTCGTCCAGCAAGGCATAGAATTACTTATTAATTTGAACATTAAAAGCTTTCATGATTTCTCTGATTTGATGCATCTTACTGGATTTTCTTGACATCAATTTCAGGGAGGAATGCAGCAGTCTGTTGAAAATGTAAGGACCGGATAGGATCCGGGATGAATGATCACTCACTTAGCATGGGGCGCGTCCAGACCTTTGCCAAAGTTTTCCTTATAGAACCTCATTGACGAAACGATGCAGCCTGACGTCCAGTAGATCATAACGTTGGTGAGCAGGTCATCCAGAGAGAACTTCCTGTGAGGAATGGATCAGGATTTTACTCAGATAACAGCTTCTGGAGGTGAAATGGTGCCAAGAAACCATGCTTCGTTAAAAAAAAAACAACTAATGCTAGAGTCAGAAGTAAACAGATCTGAAATTAATTTTATTTCAATATGTTCTAAAAGCCTAAAGTTGAAAGTGTAGAACTGACTGGAGATTTGCTGGAACTTCTTTCAATGAATAAAATCTTGCATCTGCACTGCTTGGACAGATAGATTATACAGCAATGTAGCGAGCTGTTAAGAAATCTTCAAATAAGACTGGGACCATATTTAAGTCACTTTGTCATTGCTTTGGTACATAGTAGGTGCAAGACGTTAATTGATTACGCAGACATCATATTTTATTGTAATTAATTGCATTTTCTTTTTCTTCTGCAAGTATCAAAAAGTTACAAATAAATAAAAGTCCTGGGCCGGAACCTTTGTGTTGTGTTTCTGGTACGCCCGTAAAATGTGACGCACAAGAAACATCAGCAAGCAACAGCGGCAGACGACAGAGCCGCTTCTCCTGACCCACTGAGGGTTACTTCCTGCTTCAGAAAACAATCTGATTGGATGCTGGAGAACACTGTTGTTGTGTTCAAGTTGTGCTAAAAGGAGTTAGAGATGGAATAGTAAATGTCCAATGCGTCCCTGTCAAATCGGCACAAAACAAATCAAGCCTTGTTGCTTCTCTTAACACCTGAACAATGTTTATGTGTGGAAGGAGTCCAACTTCACAAAGTGACACCTAAACTAGAAACATCTTTCAACAGCAAACCATTACTATATTACTCACCTGACACGTCATCAAGCTGAATGTAAGCACCACCGATAGTGGAGAAAACTTAGGTTATATCCAAATCCAGCTGCCTGGAGCATCCAGTCAGGCCAAACTTCATATGTCATGTAAGGAGATTAATCTCCATGGATGAGAGCTGGATGTGTGATGGGACAGCAGCCATGCTGTATTCAGGTATGGCTAAATACTAGGTGTGGGAGTCCATTAGCATCTTTAATTGAGCTAATCACACGGGCTGTAATTAATTAATCACAATTGTCTAAAAACCATATAAGCAAATAAGCAACATTTTCAATTAAAAAACATTTTTACTGCTAAATTATTGGATCAGGAACTCCTGATCATTCATGGAACGTCTTTAGAAATGTGGTCTGTGCTGCTGCTACATGTTTAGCGTTGAGATGCTATTTTAGGTTTGAATAGCTTCACTGACAGCCTAACTTAGGGTGAGAAAAGCGTCTCCCTTTAGCACCCGTTCCTAACCTGGTGAGTCCTCCGTCTTCCAGGTTCCTGAAGTCATGATCTGTCCAGGTGGAAAACTTCTCCAGGATGTAGGCAGCCAGACCGACAGGAGAGTCATTCAGCCCGCGACCTGACAGAACAAACCAAAACAATCACTGCCATTTGGGATTTAAAACAAAAGACTTCCAGAACGTTTGACACGAGGGAGAAGAAAATGCGTCGAATGATGGGTTCTTACCGGCCGTGTCGGGTTTGGTGGCCTGGATGTGCATGTAGCCAGACTCTTTGATGGATTCCAGCACCAGCTTCTCCATGCAGGGGTAGAGCCGCTCTACGTCTGTTTCAGTGAATCCGAACAGCTTAGGGAAGCGGCGGCCGAGCACGATGGACAGAGTCACGAGCAGCCCCGGCTTGGAGGGCGGAGCAAAGTTCACATGCAGACCTTTAACAGTTCTGAGGGGAGCAAAGGAAATAAGACACTGAAGAGTCATGCGAACCGTAGTTCAGCTGGACTTGTAATTAAACAGCGGTGTGGAGTCACACTTGGGCTCCAGCTGAGCCATGTTAGTGGTGACCAGCCAGCCCCAATCCCCTCCATGAGCGTAGAACTGCTGGAAACCGAGACGCTTCATCAGCTTGTGGAAGATGCGTGCAGCACAAACGGAATCGAAGCCTGTTCATATGCGGGCAGAGGGAGAAACTTTAAAGTTACTGCAAACTCTACTGAGAACCTCTGAGAACTACTACCCTAGGAATGAAGTTTTGGTTAAGGTTAGGAACAGATTTGTAACGGTTGGGGTTATGGGAAATGTCTGGGTTAGGCATCAATGGAATAACTAAGATGAATGGGAGTCAATAAAAAGACCTCAGACTGGTAGAAGTACAAGGATGTTTTTGTGTTGTGTGTATGTGACTCTTCTTATCTGCACCTGGTTTTCTGGATAAAGTGGAAACATTGATGCTATGTGCATGTGCCAGATGCAACACAGCTGATACATTCACATTCCTAGCGTGATACGTTCAACTTGTGTTCTTTATGGGTGGAATTTCTAATAAAAGTAAAAATAAGATAAAAAATAAAGCCTTAGAGACACATTTAAAGATAAACACGAGTGTATATTGAATAGAAATGTTGCTTTTCTGTTAATTCGCAGCGCTCCCCCAGACCCTGAGTGTTTGCAGGTCAAACACTGGTTGAAAACCTATTTCCACACCGGGCCTGAATACTTTGGTACAAACCAAAGTATTCAGGCAATCCTTTTATTGACATGAAACTGGCTTTACTGGTGTACTGCCCCAACTGCTTTGAGCTCTCCAATACTGATTAAGAATCAACATTCGGCATGAGTCCTTCCAAACTGACCTTTCTTCCGCGGTGCTTCAGAAAAGCCGTAGCCTGGAATGGATGGACACACCACCTCAAACACAAGCTGACTGGGATCCGAAGGCTCAGTCAACATGGGGATCAGCCCGTAGAACTCATAGAAGGAGCCGGGCCAGCCGTGGACCATTATGAGAGGAATGGCTTTTGTTCCCTCAGGCACCGTCTTGGGCTTCACGTGCACGTAGTGAACGTCAATGCCTGGTTGGAAGTTCAGAGAGGTCAAAGTTACCGGCATAGCTTCTTCGTGGACGTGTCAGCTGTGAAGTCTCACCTTCGATGTTGGTTTTAAAATGTGGGTACTGGTTCAGTTTGTCCACTTGTCTCCTCCAGTCGAAGTCCTTTCTCCAGTAAGAGACCACCTTCTGAAGGTAGTGGGAGTTGAAGCCGTAATGAAACCGGCTGTCCTCCAGCGAGGGAACAGGACGGGTCTGGTCCATCCTCCTGTACAGGTCCTGGAAGACAACCGGGACAACAGAACGAGGGAGGACAGGGTGAAGATCTGGAGAAGATACTGCGGCGTCTCAGGTGCGTTTGATTAGCTCACCTCCAGCTCCTCGTCGCTGGTGGTTACTTTAAAGGGCTGGATGGTGAGGTCTTCCTCAGCACCGGGGGGCGCTCCAGCCCCCCACCAGCCGTCCTCGGTCTTCAGAACCTGGTTCTTGCGCCTCTGAACCAGGAAGAGGATCAATCCTCCGATCACCAGGGCAACCAGCACTGCTGTGAACATTATGCTTCTGTAAAGAACAGAATCGGACATAAAATCATAAATAAACCCTTCATTTAGTCACCAAAAGATACAACAATAAAGAAAAATAGAACTTAATAATCTAGAAACAGGAAAGGAAAGTTGTCCAAATAATTTGGTATAACTACAATCCCAAAACCAATGAATAAGATATTAATCATTATTTCAGCAGAAAGTACAAATAGGGACAAAGTCCCATTTATTTATTTATTAATCAAAGATTTTTAACTGGATAGCAATTGTGAATAATTATGAAGAAAATTCATCTTACCTTATTATTTATTAGGTATTTTTTTGGGAGTAACTTTCAGTTTAAATTTCCAAAAATGTTGGACCAATAAGACGGTAAAAAAAAAAAAACAGCATCTCTTACTTAATATTTTGTTGGTTGTTTTTTTTACTTTAAAATGACAATCATGATCAGTATGAATAGAACCTGAATCGAAACACAGCATTGTATGATTCTGACGAGGAGGTAGAGATAAATGGAGGTTTTAAAGCACATCGGGGGGATTGTGTCAAACACCACGCCGAATTGTTTCGGTGTGTCGTAGGAAACATCCATCTACAGCTGTAAGGAGACGCTAAACTCTCCCTGACTAAAAAGTGGGTTTTGATGACTGTAAATATTTATGATGACAATCCCAGATAGAACAGCATGTAAACTGAAGGACCACCGGCTCCCTATCCAGTTGGTTGGAATGCCATGAGCAGCAGGTCTGTGAATAGCAGCTATCAGTCTTTCGCCTTAGACTTTCATATTCCTGGAGAGAGGACAAACTGAACTGGGTTGTAAAATGTTTGCAATCTGATACCAGTATAGCTGATAGAACTTCAATGAACTATTGATCATTCAGAGCTCATCTTTAAGACAGGCTAGAAATGCTAGATGTAGCATCTAGCAGTTTAAATTAAATTTGATCAATTTAAACTGAACACAATTAGGATGGATGACTTTAAATGACGTTCTTATGGAACCAGGAGAAAATGCTAAGAGTAACAATGCTATAAATACTTTCATCACTACTTACAATTTACTAGTGCCAAAATACACCAAAATGACATTACACTTAAGATGATAACCATAATGCAGACTCAATATCACTAGTTTGTTTTATGTTGTGTTTGATTTCTAAAAACCCAACTTTTACAAGTTTTAAACTAAAAGTAAAAAAAAAAATGTGTGGGCTTGAGAAAAGGTCTCTCCGACTTCAGATAGAGATTGACTCAGTATAACCGGATAAGCCTGTGGTGTGACCCAAAGCTGAGCCACAATCCTTCACTGGCTCCAGACCCAGCGGGAGGCTGAATGGACCGAAACAGAGTCTGTGTTGTTGTGTCTGCGACCAGCTGACGGGATTACAGAGCAGCCACTGACCTAGCCTGAGATCTGCATGACGAAGCTTCTCTGCACCAACATGGACCCAATCATTCCTGTTTCTATGACGACGTTCAAGTTCTGCGGTTAACCACAGGGACAGGGGCGAAGGTTGAGAGAAAAGCCTCCTTCAGTCCCCGGCATGTCGTTGTGACGCAGTTCAGTGACCTGTCTGGAGCCTGAATGCAGGATATCCATGGCTACTTTCTGGAACGTACTGTCTTTCATTAAAAAATGCCTAAAAGTTTAGTCACACTCCTTACTCCAACAAAACAACACATTTTCCCCTGCTTACATTTAGCTAGTCGATGTACATTAAAGGCAGACCTTGTAAATGCAAAACCCAACATGTTATTATTAGAATAAGATGGAAGAGTTCGGCCGTTTCTTCTATGGACGTTTCATTGAAGTTGTGTTCCTACGCCCAGTAAACGCAACACTGTCTCTGACTCTTAAATTGCGCCTCGTGCATAATACAGAGAAAACAGTTTTAACTGTTCACTAATTCATAGGAGAATTCACAAGTTGAAAGGTTTTTACCTGAAGTCCCACAGACCCGCAGGAGGAAGTTTCACAGCCAGACAGGACACGGTGGACGGACCGACGGACGGTGTCGCTACTCTGCTCGTTTTATTCCTAAACTCTGCCGCTTTCCTTTCTTCCTGCGCAGCAGCTCTTTACAACAGAACTTTCCCACATTCAGTTATATTGTCCACACAGTTTAAATCGCACTGAGCACGAATTGAGGAGGAAACACGCAGAAGTTTGAGAAGAGCATGATGGGACATGTAGTGTTTTGTGATATAGTCAAACTGTGGCGAGGAGTACAATAAGTCATATGTTTTCCATCAAAAGACTAAATAATATTTTCAGTTGACAGTAATCAAAAATACAATAGCTATTTTTCGTTTTATATTAAAGCCGCATATTATACATTTGAGTTAAAAATGTATAACTCTTAATGGTCCTCTCTCCAGGAGTGTTTAGATCAGAACAATGACACTCAGAAAATACTATTATTTTTATAAAATTTATCAAATTTTTCTCCTGCTGAACGTGATCGGGAAAATATTTGTAATTAACCCTCAGATGCATGTGTAATTAAAAAGCCCTGCTGGGGTTGTTTCCTTGCTACATATTTTTCAACAAAAAAAATAATTTCGCTTTCAGCTATTCCCTCAAAATATGGGTTTCGACATACTATCATTTAACATTTGATCTTACCTTTATTATATTTTAGTTTTCACATTACAAACTACCTGAAGGACCAGTTTCCATTTCCCATGTAACTGATTCGGATCAACCGGGCCTGACAGCAACATAAATCCTGTGGAGCCAACAGACTCACGAGTGTTACCTCTCAATATATTACAGCATCTGGTACACGTCAGTGTTATCTTCAGTTTTTTATTTTTACCTCATAATTGTTTTTCTCATTGTGTATGTTTGATGCACTATTTATAATCAACTAATCTTGATAATTTTATTCAATGTGAAATTTTTTTCACATCATCTGAAGGCACTTCTTAGAAAGTCATTTCAATCCAATTACGGTGCTTACCTATTCCAGTTGATCCCAATGATCAATTTTTCATCACTGTTGCAACTTTGTTTACCATCTATTGTTTCTGTTTTCTAAACGAGCCAACATTCCCTTTCCAGTGTGTCTGTCATTTATGACTATTGTGTGAAAGAATGTCATTATTAAATTGATAACTGAGTTTGCTTATAATTCAAACATGTCTTTACCTTTTCTTAGATGCTGACACGTCCAAGGAGTTGTGACTACAAGGTGTACCATCAAAATGATCCTGCAGATGTACTATGATCTATGATGATACTATTAACCACATTGATGTGCAATGTTCTCTTCCAAAAATAAAAATTTGTTTTTGTCTGTTTAAAATATAAGAAGGTTCAGCTGGTTTCCTTTTCTTTTTATTTCTGTAATATTCTGCTGCAGGTTTAGTTACTTGGGCTTTTTGTAGTCACGAGGTGAAATAACTGACCGATTGTCTTTCAGTACCGTTCACTCCACATGCCGTCTCCTGAGTCGGAGCTTCTTATTCTCACCTGGGAAGCAGCATCAGGAGGCAACAATGGCAACATTAGAAAAACTACAGCAGGGATGTTGGTTGTACCAGAGAAAAAAAAACCTTTATTGAAATCACTCTGGCTTTTGGAGATGTGGAGATTTCTCTGTAAAAAGTGGATTCTTCCTCGCTTCCGGAGGAAATGGCTTCGTATGAGCACAGGTAGATGAGGAAAATGCAAAATAAAGCCAAACACAGCATCGAAATGCAGACATAGAGGCATAGACAAAAATCTAACCTCCTGACAACAAAAGAAATGTAACCTCCTCTAAAGTAGATATTTTTTTCTCCCGTCATCTTCTAGCTCCTTAACCATCTCAACAGCCTGCACTGGGTACCACTAATACCATCAGGTGTGTGTTTAGAATGTCTGAAAACAAAATCTGATAGTATTTAATGTACTGAGATGGGATAAAACAAAATTCTCAGAAAAAAATACATACACTGAACATTAATCTCTCCTCTGACATTATTCCACCAGTGTAGCCAATCAGATTATTCCCTCCACATCTCCTCTTAGTGACCGATGCCTCTCAGTCTCCTCCACCGGTGCCTCTGTGCTCTAAACAACAAACAAGTCCTCTGATCTGGCGTTTCAAAAGCAAAGTGCATCTAGGCCGTGTTAGTCCATCTCCATGGAGCCGCTGTGGGTCTCCTTGGACACCATCAGTCTCATCAGTTTTCCATGGAGCTTCTCGATCTTTTTCACATCCTGAGCCTGGTCTGTCTTGTACTGTAGACACTGTAAGGACAGAACGTATGTGACATGAGGATAGAGACAGGAATCTCTTAAAGGAATAGATCAAAACGCACCATAAGAATCTTCATTAGTTAGATTTTAAATGACTGAAGTAAGTTTAGTTAATGAGGTATGTCTCATTGAGATCAAGAAAATCTTTATTCCGAGAGAGAACTGGCCAAAATAGTGGTGATGTGAAAAAAGTCAAAACTAAAATCTGCAGACTCTGCACACTATAACTGCCAGACTATCGGCTGGTTCAGAGGATCTCTTATAGATTATATTTCAATATTGCACATTTATATCGTCAATTTTAAATGAATGACTAGCCTGGTCATTGACTTCAAATGTGATTCCGTCAGATTCTCATCTCCGTTCAGTGCTCCGTCTGAGATTTCTCCCATTGAACTCGATTTCTGTGATTAAACTTCAGTTTATCTGTTGCCAGTCTTGACTACATTCCGTTGTAGAATTGTGGTTTTACAATGGTAACGATGGTAACCTGCCATTGTATTTTACTAATGGCAGAATGAAGCCACCCATTAGGAATTGGCCACACTTAGAAATATTGAATTAACATTAAAAACCATCATGTTCTGCTCAGTACTTTTCTCTTCGCAGTGCACAGGAAATTTCTGGTAAATGTCATAGCAATTAGGTAAAATGTAAAACTTCTACAGTCTACACCTCCAGCAAGCAATGGTTTCTCAATAGTCAGACCTTCTGACCCCTCAACTATTATACATTTATTTGATATCGACTGAGAACTTAACGTTTGCTAATCTGAGGCAAGCATCAATACATCTGACGCCATAACAGTTTCAGTCCAAAACTTGTCTTGATCTAGAAGAAGATGTAGAACAGGCTGGACTTCTGACAAACAACTTCTATAATCGTCACCTGATTATCCTGAGCAGGGTTTGAGTTCAGCTTGTGTTACCCTGGCGATCCAGTGAGTTTCAGACAGTTCAACCTTTACGATAGTGAGAAGTTTCTGATTTTCCTTACCTCACAGATGAAAACCGAACATTTAGTCTGCAACATGTAGCAGTTTTTAATCTACATGTCCATCTCACAGTTGGAGATTAGGGTGAGAAAATCAAGTGTTGTCTTGTTTTTGTCCCAAAAATAGTCAGTCAGTCAATGAAACTGACCAATAAAATGCAATCAATCCTGTTTCAGGTCAAAGGTTTTCAGTTAATTATAATAGTGGTCCAGATTAAACTTAGCACTGAGAAAGTAACCGGCAGGTTTAAACCCCACGGGCTACGTAATAAAGTGTTATTCTTTCTGTTTTCAAAGCCAGATAGATTATTACACAGCTCGGTTTGTAAAACATTTATTCAATTTACTCCAAGCTAATTGAAAACTGTGAAATAGCAGATATGTTTGCTGCGAATCACAAGCTAACTTCACGCGGTCGAGTTTCCCCAGACTGTAGTGTTAAAGTTAATCCCTGGTTCTCTGGGTTCTGGTTGTGACTCACCACGGCGTTGTCTGTGACTTTGATGCAGAGGTTACCGTCGCAATGTCTGTACTTCAGCACCACCCTGACCTGCACATACAACCACAGAATCCACAGTTAAACAGGAGAGTCGGCACTCAGCGTCAACACGTCGCGAGCTAGGCAGCGTGTTAGCCGGTCCCGCTTATTGCAAGCAAGTCTTTCGTTTATTTTATGGAGGGTTTATTTTACCTTCATTGGATCCGTCAGGTACAACTTTTCTGCTGCCCGAGCGAACTCCTCCCAAGTCTGATAGTAAGGCATTGTTTTCACTCGGTGAAACTACAAAACAGCACCGAAATACTCGGTTTGAATCAACCGGAGAAGAGTTGCTAAATTCCGAACAACACATCAGCAGCTGCAGAGAGGCTAACCAATCACAGCGAAGCGGAACGGAAGCACACACTCTGCCAGCTGCAACCTTTCAAAATAAAGCTCCTTTAATAAGTAACTGGGCTATTTCATTCAAATGATGATGATTTGCATTTATGATTCAAGCAACACGGAGACGGTTTCAGAAAATTTCTATAAGATTGGTATTTTTAACTATCACAATTTCACACAACGATCTGGATGAATTTCGACAAACTCCCTCTTGATTTTGTAAGCTGTATCAGACAGGCCTTTATTTTTAATGAATTAAAAGACAGTAACCCGGAAAATTTTCCTTCAGAGCTAGTTTATTTTCTATAGCTCATTTTCTAGCGATTAAAACATTTACACAACTATCCTATTTTCTGATCAATGAGGAACATTGTTTATTCACTTAGAATTAATTCTATACGTTTGTACTTTTTAAGAGAAATACAATACAATTTCCCCCCTCACTTTATGTTTTTCACAATAAAACAACATGGACAAAACTCCATCCATCCATCCATTTTCTATACGTCCTTGTCCCTTAGAGTACGGGGTTCCGGGGGAGGGGCGGGGTCCACCCTGGACAGGTCACCAGTCTGTCGCAGGGTCGGACAAAAATTCACTTTAACTAAATACAAAACGTTTTACAAAATACTCAAAATCATTCTGCGACTTATTGTTGTACAATGACATATGATTTCATTTTCTGGGTAGATTCTAAAACATACAGAATGTTTTTCAAATGTTCTTAATTTTATCCATAGAGGTATTCATGTTTGATCTAACCAAAATGTGCTATTCGTAGCTTGTCCACTAGATGTCAGACATAAGTCGGGGTGTTTCATGAACAACTACCAAGAAACCTTGGTTTCTTTTCTGAAAAAAAAAAAACAAAATCAGAAAAACGAAATCGAATCAGTTGCATCCTGCTGAGGTGGAGTGAGTCACTCCAGTTCTCAAAGTCTTCCACCATAATCTCCTGACTGCAAGGCAAAATGACAAAGTGCAGAGCTAAAATACATTTATGCAGAAATACTCTTGTTTTCTGCTGACTATTTTAATGACACAAAAACAAAAAAAAACTGTACACTTTTTTTTTATAAACTACATTTCTATTATTCTGAGTGTAAAAGACTGATGGTTCTCCTAAATTTACATGTATTTACTTTGTCCCAGAAACATGAGTTCAAATTAACATTTTGTATTCTATACTTTAATGGGTGCTAACCTGGAGACTTAAACCTATGGTGGACAAAAGAAAACCCATGTTTCTCTCAGCTTCACTGGTTGAGAGAAACCAGTGATTTATAGTGGTTCATAGCTTTGGATGGAGAGGAGAGTCCTGGGTGTCATAGCACCTCATCAGCTTAGTCTCTTGAAGCTCATGTGGGTAGCTTGCATCAATTTTAGATTTTGGAATTCACTCGTATAAATTAGGGAAAGTACAACTATCCACACAGACGTATAAACAGCAAATCCAGGGGAAAACACAGTGACATAAACCAGAATTCCTGCTGCATTTTCTAAGCCAGGCTAAGAAATCCTTAGTGTCTCACTTTGAATGTAAAGAGTTTCATTTCTGCACCAAATATGCTTTAACACCCTTGAAAACCAGACTTCAGTGCTAATATCTTTAGGGAGTCTAATTACTCTTTCCCCAGATTAAGATATTTAATAAAGTGTTACAAGATCCTCTTACAATGTTTTCTTCAAACATATTGATACCCTTGTTTACTCAAGTTACAATGCCATGCTGTCCCCTCTTTATCCCCCAATTCACTCTTAAGTTCCAAAATCAAGTATTTTGCAGCCTTCGAATGTTGACCAAACAGTTCAATGTTGGTCTCATCATCCACATGTTCCTCTTCACTGTTTGTTGTGGCAAAATAAAAAACGAGTATTTAAAAGGGCTAGGAAGCCATATAATCTTTCAACTGCTCCTAAGTGTTATTGTTCTGCTTTGTGATGGTCTATAGCATAACATACCTACAGAAATACGTCACGGTTTGTGATTGTTGCAAAATTTAAAGACATACGCTTTACCAAGTGTTGCATATCTTTCTTTTTCTTTTAAATGACATTTACTACTGCAATTTGAATATTGACAGATTTAATTGAATCTGTCAGTAAACAATACTAATTCACTTTAGCTTTAGTAAGCCTCTTTAGGTGCCTGAGTGGATAAGCGGTTTACAGTACAGACTTACTTGTGGAAGAACTTATATTATAATTGTGCCGCTGACATTATGCTGAATGTTTGCTTTGATTAAGGTTTAGTCACTGTTTAAAGGACATGTTAGGTGAAGGACCAGTGGAGGCAGCACGCATTTCCTGTTAAGTGGGTGTACAGATGAACCTTTACATATTGAACACTTTTCAGATCTCTTTCATAACATACATTTAAAGGTGAAAACATAACACAGTACAAGTACACTGCATTCTACTTCTGTGCACACTGGATGTTCTTAAAGAGTTTTGGTGTTGATTGTGCCATTTTTTAGATGATAACACTATATATCTTACTGCAAAGCAAAGAGTGCTGAGCATTTTCTGAGCTCAGTTACAGAAACAAAAACATCTTACTTAAAACATTTGTCAATTTATAGTGAAAGGTTGATCTGTGAACAACATAATGCAGTTGTAGACTGACTGATGCAGAAGTCAATAAAGTCTGGGATGTGGACAAACCCACACAGACTGAATGGAAATGATATTTCCATCCAGTTTTCATCAGGCAATGTGAACATATTTATATATTTTTTTTACTTTAGAGGAAATATTTCGATGTAGATCTTTTTTTCCATTGAGATTTTGTTTGTATTAGTCCTTGACTATAAGAACATTCAAAGACACATGCATTCATATGTGCATGCATGCACACACACAAACACACACAGTGCCTTGAAAAAGTATCCGTACGCCGTGAATATGTTCAAATTGTGCCACAAAATGTTGAAAGGGATGGCATGAATTTTTATTCAGGCCTCGGGAGTCATTGCTTTCTAAAACCAACTTTTGCTGCAATCAGACTTTTTTAATAAATCTCTATGAGTTTTGTACATTTAAAGTCTCTCTGTCATTCTTATTTGAAAAATAGCTCACATTCAATTGGATTATATTGAGAGTGCTTGTGAACATCAATTTTCTGCCACAAGTTCTCAGCTTGATTTCTTGACATTGACTAGGCCATTAGAGCAAATTGCTATCTATGATCAAAGGATTAAACAATCCCACTTTAGCTCAGGCTGTTCAGTTAGGATGGTTGTCCTGCTGGAAGGTAAATCCTTGCAAAGGTATCAAGACTTTTGCAGCTTTTAACAGGTTTGCTGATGAATATAACATTCAAATATGAAATGGTATAAGGGTGGGAATAATTTTGCATGGTGGTCGTTCAGCATTTTGTGCTCACCTGTGACAGAATGTCCTCTCCTGGATGTGTGGCAGCGTCTCCCACTAAGCTTAGGGTGGAGTTACTATGAATTTCCTCATGTTTGCTAATGGAATCAGACAGATAATGGTTTGTCTTAAGTTCTTTGTTTGTTTCAAAGCATGAATATGCTCAGAAATATAGTCAAATGAACAAAATCTTCACAGTGTCGTAATTAACTTGATGAGAAGACAAGACACTAAGAAGGAAAGGTTGTATCACTGGGTGTGGCTACTAGATGTTCTCTGAAATAAAATAAAATTGAATTGTTTGTATTTAGTTAAAATGAGGGTCCCTACCTGAGTCCCAGCCTTCACTAACCAATAAAATACAGTTATGCACTGGAAAATGAACACATTCAACCTGTTTAACTGGATTCAGTGGTGGTTATTAAATTTAGACCCATCTCTCAGATATCTGACACGGTTGTCAGAGGCAACCTGTACGTGCTACGTCCAACAAGCGGCGTCAAGTGGTGCATTCATTTCCCCTAAGAAATTACACAATTTAGATAAATTCGGGCATCTAGATAAACTTCCATATTTTACATATTTCCCAAACATTACGGGCATGTGCTATATTGAAGTCGGGTGTTGTGTTTCCACAAAATGTGTTTTTCCCTCCAGTGTTGCGCAAACAGAAATTCAGGATTTATTTTTGCATGTAAACATACCTAATTAAATCATCACATTTCAGCAATTCTAGGAAGAAAAGACTGACATACCAAATTTAGTTTTTATTATCCACGAACTGTTTGTGTGCAGCAGCTGAAAAGGTGGCTCCTGAACGCATCACGTGTTGCAGCCAGTAGGCAGCGGCATCAGTCAGATAACGGAGCGGCACACAACGCCACATCACTCGGACTGAAGTGCGTCAAAAAGCCGTGGAGACGCTGGGGATTCTCACTTACTTCCATCTGACTCAACACCAGCAGCGGAGCCTATAACATGTAGGAGTAGACTGTTCTTGTTTTTTTTTATTCTAATTTTGTTTTTTATATGTTCCATTTTTTAAATATATACTTTTACTGGACAAGCCTCTAAACTGTGAGCCCTCCTCTCATGCCTTCGGAGTCCCATTCATTTGGTCTCCTTTGAACCGAGTGTAGCGGCGAAGTTTTGTTAATTAAATTTTTTTTGGAAAACTACAAAAGAACTCCTCTCGTCGTCCAGCCACAGGACTCTGTAAAAATTGTGACCTGACAACACCTTCACCATGAGGTAAGAAACTGTTTTGTGTTTTCTTGGGGGAAATAAACATGAAGAGGATGGGAGTCTTCGGGCAGTAGAAGTCAGAGTATGAGATACCTCGTGGACCAGCTTAGAGAGAAACGTGAGGAAAACTCCAGCTGACATATAGCATTAGCTCAATATTTTGTGGTGAATTGTAATGGACACCAGCTGTCCTCAGCTGCTGGTAGCGAACAAACGGCGTGCTCCGTCAGCTTTATTGCAGGCTGAGTGTCGGCAGTTTTGCTCCACCGACAGACTCGCTGTGCTCAACGTGAGTCAGTTTGTTCTGCATTTGTGAACGTGCAAAGGTTTGGAATGGCGCGCGCTCTCTGCTTCTGCACAAAGAGGGATTATCTTTAATGGGCCGACGGTCATTTGATGCCACCTTATGACCATCTCTCATTTACACACATACACGCACGCGCGGACAAAAGCTGACTTCTGTCAGCAAAGAAACGACTCGCGCACGTTCCTAAGCGTCTTTATAAGGACTCTTATTTGACGTCATGCGTTATGTAGCCCTTTAACACATTCTAATTGTTACCCTGAACACAAACACCATTTATGTGCAAGGTGTTCTCACAGCTCTGTAACAAAGTTTCAGTCAGGGGCGATGCTGATGGACATGAAGCTGTCGGGGGAACAAGATCTGAATATTAATGAAGTCCAGCATATACAGTTATTTATAACTGTATAACTATATAAATAACTGTATATGCGTTATTTAAATGAACGCATATACAGTCTTAAAATACAAGCATCTGGTAGGCTTTTTAATATGCTTCCAACGCCTATAGAACTAGACAAGACATACAAATAGAAGGGGACAAATCTAGTGAAGGACGCAGTTGTGCATCAGCAGGGTTGAACGTAAGTGCGTGATATAAAAGTTAAATTGAAGTAACAAACATCTGTGAACTGATGAGTATCTTTTGCATTTACAAAAAAGCTGCAGCTAATATTTAGATTTGTTGCTGGTGAATCTTTTCATTATTCTATTCAGTGGGAACAACAGCAGCTGGTGTCCAGTTGGAAAGGTATCACTGAATTATACAATACATGCTAGCTTGGTGAATAAGTGAAAGGCCTTATGTAGATCTTGAAACTTATTTTAGAGTCATAGTTACACCTAGGTTTCTTGCATATTTCATTATATATATATATTTTTACTACGGTGAGTCCTGAGTCCTCATCTTCCATAATAAACTCAATAACATTCTGGTTTGTTCAAATTGCAGATGCTAGTTATGTTGTGATTTCTGCACATTTTTACAATGTCTGGTAAGTTTATTTTAAATAAGAGGGCTGAGAACAAAGCCTTGAGGAACCCCACCTGTGTTCTGAAGGATTTAATGTAGGTTTGTTTTTTAAAGATATTTGATCACTGTATATATGTGATTGTAAAGGCTCAGATTGGGTCCATTCATGAGTGAAGTTTGAACCAGATGCGATATTTCAGGTGTAAAACTACTAAACAATTTGAATAATAGAAAAATACCAAAACCTTGTGAGCTCCATTGTAAAAGGGCCTTTAATGGAGCTTTGGATAAGGACTTTAAAAGGCCTGTGGTCCCTTCATAAGCCAGAGGAGAATATTTTTTAAGCAGATCAGTTCCACTTAAAATAAAACCATAAAAAAAAGTGCATGGTCTGTGATAATTTCATTTCATTGGCCTTGGAGTATGTTTCTGGAATCCGTATTTTCTCTCACAAGTCCGTGTTCTATACAGCTTTATCATTCTCAACTGTCTGTCACATGCCTGTGAGATAAAGACGCATACTGTACGCTACAGTGAGATGGTCCGTGTGGAGCTGCAGAATCATACATGAAGCTGTCGGAGTGAGGACGATTGTAAGCTGGGTTTTGTTCATTTGTGTGAAGCTGCCTCCCCTCAGGAACGTAGCCTTGGTTTTCCTTGGTGCTGTTGACTTGGCTGTTGGAGCGGAGAAGTTTTTTTTTGCCAGATATTTGCTTGTAACTGTGGTAATGTTACCCTGACAAAGCCTCAAGAGCAAAATGGCTTCAACAGAAGTGTGCGGCGTTGGTTTATGTTTCGTGTTTTGTCCATTTTGCAGTGTGTGCGCTAAGGAGTGAGACATGCAGTGTGGCTGTGTCTGGCCCCCTTTACAAAAGCCTTTAATTGAATCCAGATGTCGGGATCTGTTGGTAGGCCAAACTGTGGTAAACAATCGCTATGGCTTTTTTTTTCTTTAGAACTGGATGTTGTGTCCATGTCCTGAACTGAAACCACTAACCTTTTTTTTTCCCTTCCATTTGCTGTTTCTTTTCCTTCTTTTCTCCCTCATAGTTTACAGTAAGTCTTTCATTTGTTACTTTTGGCCTGTTTTGCATCTCAGATCACATCTTCCCTCTGAAGCAGCGCAGTGACAGTGGTGGTGAGGATTCACTGTTGGGACAACTGGTTGTTCCTGCTGTATTTGAAATGAAGAGATGTGTGTCCAGATGGAATGAATGCATGTGTCTGCAGTGAGTAACAGGTGTGTGAGCGAGTGGCAGAACCAGCTGTTCAGAACTGACTCATGCAGGACACTTGTGAGTGTGTGTACCAAATGGTTGAGCCCAAAACGACTGCCTCCAGTTAGCCTACTGGGCATCTGATGTTCTCTGCCATCACACCTGCATTAGCTCAATTGGGAAACCTTCAGTCACTCTTTGTGGTGTGAGACCTGTAAAAACTGGTTACCACAGAAACATCAATCTTCTTATAAACTTCTTTTTAACCTTCACTAAATGTATCTCACTTTAAAAGCTTTTCTTCTCTTAGTTATTCAACCCACTCAAGGTGTATTTCCATGTTAGGAACTGTTTCCAGGAATCAGGTTAATAGTATGAATGCTCTCCAGTAACATTTCATCTATCAGGGTAAGATAGATGAACCAACATGGTTGAAAATTGAACCCAGACAATAGCCAGGAAGCAGGTAGCAACTTTTGATTTTTCTTGTATCATTCTTGTATCATCTGAGAGCACTATGGAGAAGTTGCTCTCAGAGTGATCTGTGTTTTTATATGTTTTCAATCTGTGCAGTTTTAGATTATGTATAGTTCACATTTACTGTCATTTTTAGTTTGAGCTGTAATGTATTTTAAATGACAGACTTCTGCTCTTGGCCTTTAGTGGAGGCTGGGGCAGATAGTCTCCAAATGGTTATGTTAGAATGTTTTTTTTTTTTACAAAGTCACAAATAAAATCAACCATAACTTTAAAAAAATCACATTTGTAAAAAGGATCAAAACTCTGAACTCATACTATTTTTAATCAATACTCACATTAAGTCTGTCAAAGAACCCTCAGCCATATTTTATTTGTTATGGTCCTTGGAAAAGAAATTGCTCAGATGTGAGAGAAAACCAAGAGTCTGTAGTTAAGGAAAGCCTGATGGCCGCCTTTCCAGGCTAAAAAGGGAAGATGCTGAAGTTATTTCTTTTGCACTTGTCTCATGTCTGTGTTGCTGGAGTACTTGACAACTGTTCTTTCTTTAAATGGATATAATTTGCTACGTTCATAAGTCAGAGGTAAGCAGCACAACAAAGTGATGGAGCACAGATGGTACCTGGTTGTGCATGATGCACCTCCAACGAGGCCGCTGTGCAGGCTGCGGGTGGGCATGTATTATATCGTCCATCATTTATTATGATAAAATTCTTACCATTATTGGAGTTTAGATTTATCGTAGTCATGATAAATTCCAATTAAAATTATAAATTATTATTTGATATATATATCAAATTGTAGTTTTTTTTAGAAACCCTCAAAACTGTCTGTATTGTCTGGAGTATTATTTTTACTATCTTTTTCCTCTTTAAATTTGAAAATATGATTCGATGCAGTTACTGTGTGCAGTTTGGTGATACAAATCACACTTCTTTATGTGACTCAGTAAGAATATTACAAATGGATATGTTTTTCTAGAGCATGTATTTGTTTGTGGGGCTATGATTGCTGTGATGTAGACATAAGTTTTAGTCTATGGCCCCCCACTTCCCAACTGGGGGCGACCGCTCATAAATGTTTGTCTCTATTATTACCAAAACATTTCGGTGCTCAGGAGCCAACAGTAAAGGTGTAGACCTCCCAGACGATATAAGCTAATGCTACCTGTTTAGCCATACTATACATGTCGTAGTCGTGCTCGATGGGAGTAAAAATTTTAGTCAAGAGCTAGTTAAACATTTCTTTTGCTCTCAAGTAAAATGAAGCATCCACTCAAAAATGTTGCCACGGTATTGAAAAACCTACTGTGGCGTAAGCGAGCAACACCGTTTCCAATAGTCGGGGCTGCTGGGTTAAACATGGCTGAGACCTTTTGTCTGAGGAGGTCAGAGGTTCCAGGCAGAGTGGATTCCTGCCCCATGATGATCTAAACTCTGTCACTCCGTTCCCCTGCATTGTATCAGGGCACACGCAGCGCTGATGCCAGCTTATCTGTGGCTGTTGGATAAGCAGTACTGTCGGAGCGGCTGGCCTGTTCTGTGTCAAGGTAACACATCTTGACAATTGCTGAAAAGCCTCACGCCTCTCAGCCCTTTCAGCTTCATGCCACAGATGAGTGATGGGAGTTGAGGCCAAGCCGCATGCTGCCTGCAGCATTTTATTCAGCACTTAATGTGGACTGGAACCCCACCTTCCACCACCACCACCTCAACCTCTGCTACTGGACAGCAGCCAATCAGAGCATAATGTCTGATTAATGATATGTTAGAAGGGTCAGCCTGAGGCTAATTTCATATTTGGCTTAATTTAGTTATACTGAGAACATAAACACTGCAGTCACTGTTTTCTCCTTACTGAAAAATCTACCATAACACTCCAACACTGATTAACACTTATGAAAGCTACTATAATATTAGTTATTTGGACTATTTATATTATTTAATATTAATATTTGGACACTAAATGTCTTCAGTAAGCTCATGTCTTTGTTCTGATAATAATTTTTATTATGTTAAACAGAATTTATAAAGAATGTTAGCAAAATATCAGCAGTATAAATTACATGACGGTTGTCATGACAATATCAAGATCCTGTAAATATGTGATGGGTGAAATGAACTTTGAATGTTTTCATGCTGTATTGTTGAATTTTATTTCAGGCATCATAAAATTGATGGTTAAAAATATTTAAAATCTGCAGCAGTTTTTATTTAATAGTTTTATCACTGTATGCAGTCATGACCTCAGACAGGGCAGCTACATGGTCACTGCATTCATTTACACTTTTTAAAGAGGGCAGAAGGTTCTAAAAGAAACGGAGGCAATTTTCAAAGCACCAGATATGCCTATGAAGCAAAGCCCAATTTCTTTTATGTTTTGATTTTTACAGCATTTTTTTAAAGCAGCTGTAGATCACAGTTATGTGAATATAATGCAAAATGGCACAACGTGTCTGGAAAATGCATAATACTCCCCCATTAATATATTCATATTTAATTTGATCATAATTGATAGTCATAACAATGTTCAGTCGTACTATGGTAATTACATGTTTTAGTACTTACCAGCAGACTTGTCTTTTTATATTTGCCGCTAATTAAAACAGATTTTCATGCAGGACGGCAGAAAGCTTTTCTCGGAGGAGCAGATCTGGGAAACGGTTCCCCCCCCTGCTGGAAAAATGATGTACCACTGAATGCCAAATCCATTTTTATGGACTTCCCTTAAGTACCATTAAGACAGTAAATTTTTTCATATTAATTTTCTCAGCTCAGTGCTGGGGGCCTGATCCAAGTTCCTGTTCCGTCTCAGGGCTGTTAGTCCCGCAGAGCCGATTGAGTTTCAATATTTGGATTAAAACAATGTCATGTTCAGTGCATTGTGTTGCATCTCAGAAGGCAGGGAGTTTAGCTGAGAGTTTACTGATCTGTTGGATTCAGTCTGGTTGGCATTAGCTGTTGGTGAATGAACTTCTAAAATATAAAGCTGTGACCTCCTCTTGTTGTGATTTCTCTTCTTTTGCTGACTCCACTATTGTTCTTCCCCTCTTCATCTCGCTCATTTTTTCTGTTGTATGTTGCCATCTTTCCATCAGAAAGCTTATTTTATGTGAAGAAAAATTCAAATTCAGCTCAAAAAGACTTTATTTCACCTAAAGGGAAATGAGATGTTGATGTAATTCATATTATTCGCGTACCTTCAAAGAATCGTGGATGATGATGCTGTGGGCAGGAAGCATCTCGGGCAGCAGTCAGTATTGCAACAAATCTGAAGAGGCCTCTGACTGAAGACTGTTGCAGTCTGATAACCTGCTCAATATCTGTGCAGCAGAGACAATGTTCCACAGTAACATGTTAAGGCTAAAGGATCCTCTCATAACAAGCTTTCCTGACTGATATTTTTGTTTTGAAATCTGAGCTGCTACCTCTGTTCATGTTTTTAAAATCAGATATTAGTCAATGTAATCTTTTTTTATTTTTAACTGGAGAAATATTATATATTTTCTTACACCAAATTATTGAGATTTTTTTAGATTCAGAATTGTCTCATATTGATGCATTAATAACTGGATGAGGGAAACACAGGAAAACAAATAACCACCTTCTATTTTTTCTGTCCCTGCTCCTAAATTGAACAACAAATTGCTTCCCACTGTTTACTTGTCCAAATAATCTCGTTTCATTATCTCGTCTCTCCTGCTTATTACCCTCTATCCTCTTTCTGGCATCAATTTGTCAGCGTTAGGAAACCGAGTCGCAGCTCCTGGAACTTGCTCACTGCTCAGAATACAAATTACACGATGGACTCAGTACGTCAACAAACCAGGAGCATTAGTCGGACGACATTTTGGATTTTTGTGAACAGGAGCGTGTTGCGCAGAAATCTCATCTAACTCCTACCTCATCAAGAAACTGAACTTCTCAGTTTGTTTAGCAGCTAAATAATCAGTGGAGATGTTGAACCACAGTGCCACTTTATTGCATAATAAGTCTTTATGTTTAATAAATCAGCTGGAGGTTGAGATCAGATTAGCAGTAACGTTCCTCTGACACGTCACTGCAGCTTTTCACACACAAGCTCACACCTACTTATAATGACTACGTGCTGTCTCCTTATTGTTTCTCCAAATATATGTATTAATGTTGAACCTATTTTAACAGCATTTCACAAAAACAAAGTACAAAAAAATAACTGAAGTAAAAATTACAGTTTGAGTAAAGAAAAGCATTGACTTATTTATTAGTGGAGCTTCTAATGGTGTTATATGAAATAAATACTAGTTATACAGTGCTGTCTCTTTAAGCTTAACTCAATAAGACTTGTGCAGGTTTTTCATTTTGTGCACTAAAGTAGCTCCTGCTTTTTGAAATGAGCCTTTAAATCACATGAAGCAGATTAGGTTTGAATGAATATTATTGCTAAAGTTGCATTGTTGTTGAATCCATCTGTTATAACTACGATATTAAAGTGAAATTTCTTACAAATCTTTAAAACAAGAACTTCAAAGCATAAATATTTGGCGTTCTAAACTTGAACACATGCTCAAGAAAGTAACTTTGTTTAGAGTGTGTCGGGTGGGGCACTGGTGCCCGGTGCCCATGTCCAGCAGTTGTGGGTTGTGCTTTACCCTTGCAGCACCACTGCACACCAGTAACAGTTAGTTTTGATTAAGAAACTCTTTATTTGCTTGCTGAGCACACTGAATCTGAATGCCATCAGTCTATAGTGGCCTTCAGAAGTCACAGGTGAAAGCACACTTGAATATTTTCACAGTGTGTGGGCTTGGCGGACCAGGTGTGTGTTTAACTCGTGAGGCGTTGTCCATGTCCTGTGGGTTTGGCAGGCTGCTGCCACTGACATCACTGGCTTTGCATGGAGAGGTGGAGTTGTGGGAAACCACAGCTAGCGACAAGAGTGAGCTGTTCCTACACGATGGTCTTAAACATCCCTGCCATTTCTGGATTGCTGTTTATGGGACTTTTGGTCACTTCGAAAACTCGTATGAAGCGGCAGCATAGTTTAAGATTCTCACAGTGTAACGTTGGAAATATTTCCAATAAGCCGACTTTGTTTCTTGTAGCCAAGCAGAAAGTGTAGCAGGATGGTTTCAGCCATCCTTGAAGAAAAAGACTACTTTTCTTCAAGTGTGCAACAACAAGTGGGGGAGGAGAAATGCTGCACTGATCTAAGCAGCTGGAGAATATTCTAGTCATTCTGGTCATCCTCTGGTATTTTATTGAAATTATTTTAAACGTCAGAGTGGTATTTCTGAAATTGCCGGGGTTTGGAAATGTTTCCGTTTAAAACATTTATGTGCTGTGGTGCTGGTAGCTCTGACCAGCATTATTTGCTTTATTTAGAATTCCTCAGCAGTTTAACAAGAACCCTTTTTTTGTATTTTTTACTACGTTGGATTTTACAGGGTGACCGGCTCATTTAAAGTTAGAAAACAGGTCAACCATGCAGGGTTGTTTAAGGAGCGACCAATAACTTCTCGGTGTAGCAGTGATGGTATTATCCACATGTGCTCCTGCAGCATAAGCCCTTTAAATCACAGTGTGGTTTATTGAACTGTAATGTCCAGTTGAAACTTTATTGTGTTTCTGATGCAAACACTGAAGGCAGTCATACTCTAGAAGCAAAATAAACATTTTTTAACGCCTAACTTAAAAGCAGGCACAGTTTATTTGTGAAGCCATCTCTAAATGCTTCCCTGTGTTTCTCTCCAGTTTTCGCTGCTGTAGACTTTTGCTGCCCAGACACCAACTGAAAACCAGATGAACATAAAAAAAAAACCCATATAGAGAATCACTATCAAAGTCCTGCAAATTCTGAATTGATTTAAAATGCTCAAAAATCCATTTTAGTCTGCTTAATTTATAAAATTATATTTTGAATAATTGATTTTTATTTTAATTTAAGAACAAGCCAGGCAGCTAAGCTAACCTCAATTTAAGTTGTAGAATCTTATGCTCAACCCTCCAGAGGGATTACACAGCAGATGCGTGCGCAATTTGACTCCAGAAAAACCAGGAGGATGTTTAATCTCTCACTGGTCGCCATGGTTCCCTGCATTTATCTTGTTCTTTTAGCTAGCATGTTATTGGGGTCCTACAACCGTTTGTCACAGCATGATAAAATAAGTTATGCCATCAAATTAGTGACCCATTAATAATTCATATAAATAAACATACAGGCGAGTAGATAAATGATGAAAATAAATAAATAAAAGCCAGACTTTACTTACTAGCACTTTGTTGATGGTAAGGCCAATTAGATTTGCCCAGACAAATAAGACAAACATATCCATGTGGAGCAAGGGCACTGAAATAAAAACTAACAACAAACAAACACGTTCATTTTCAGCTTGCAAAGGACAAATAAAATGAAATCATTTCTTTTATTTGTCACATATGGATATGCATCTGCAGCCATTCAGGCAGGTGGTAAGCTATCAATCAGAAATCAAAAGTGCAGCAGGATGAACTGGAGGTGGTGTGAGGTACAGAGACACTGTTCTAAAAATAAAACCTCTGGCAACTGCAGACGCCTCAAAGCCCCGATTGGGAGTTGTGCCTGGCAAAGGAGAGGTGGTCTGTGCTGCTGGTGAGTTGTAAATTAATTAATTAGCCTCATTGTAAATAGTTTACATAGATAGAACTGTGCATGATGTGCAGTCCAGTGGCTGCTGACGCAACGTGGCGTCGACTGATGATCCCTCTATTTTTATTTAAATACAAACTGATAGAATTCGATAACAAACGTAACTGCATAGACTAAATAAATGTTGGATTTAGTAACACTGTTTTCTCCTCTTGCCACTCACATCATTTAAACAGGATCTCTAGACTGTTTGAGTAGAAAAATAGTTTCTGAATCAAATCGTGGCCCTAAAAATCTGAATGGAATTGCTACACTGAATTTGTCAGTGTAGCAATTTTGGTGTAGAAGGTTTGCTTCTCTACTTAAAGCTCACACTGAGTTTCTAGACATTTACCTGTCCCTCCCTGGTGTTCACACCAGGTATCACAATAGTTTCCCAAAGAGAAGCTGAAACACGAACCCAGTGTGTGTGTGTGCGTGTGGGGGTGGGTGGGTGTGTGTGTTCTCTATATGAGAGCATCCCAGTATCGGTGACACCTGAACGTTGGAGACAGTTGGAGTCAAAGCTGTGTGCATGTTGTGGGTGTGTGTGTGTGTGCTGACCAGCTACGTGCCCACATTGCGCTCAGCTGTGAGATCTGCCAGCAGGAAGCCACGCTGCCCTGATCAGCCACGACAGCTCATGAATGTGCATTTCTGTGCCCTGTCCTCCGCCAAACCTCCGTCTCCCCCTCGTTCTCCTCCTCGCTCTCCTCTGAGGTTTTGTTTATGCCATTTCAGCCGTGCTGGTCAGCAGGCACCGAGGAGTGACAAAGATGAGGGTAGAGGAGGAGAAAAACAAACGGGGCGGTGAAGCGTTTCAGATGTCTTCTCTCAGCTTTTGCTGAGTCAAGAGGAAAATGAGGAACTGAACAGGAAGATAACTGTTTTGCTTCAGTCCTCTGTAGCTGCAGGAAACCTTAATGCTCCTAAAAATCAGAGATCAGTGAAGCTGATCTCTGCTTCACTGATCAGCTTCACTTTGTCTTGGTGTCACTTTTTGAAGTTGCCCTGCAGAATGTTGCATTGCGCTCGTGGTTCCTGTCTATATGTCGTCAGCAGAAAGCTACGTCTGTATGCTTTGGTACATGCGTGAAGTGAACTGACAGGCTTTCAACTGGTATTTTCAGTTCAAATAAAGCTGAACATGCTGAAAAGGAAAGAAAGCTGTTATGTTCTGGTGCCTGTCTGCTCAGAGAGAGGTTCATCACTTTAAATCCCATAATGGACGACAGGGAGCATCTCTGCCACATGACTGTAAAACACCAGCATCTTCACTTGGGCTGCAGTTAAACATTATTCTAGTAATAAATTGTTCTATTATTCTTATGATTGGTTAAAAAAAAGCACATTCTGTAGATTTTTTTTAATTTAACCACTCTTTTGTACATTAACAGATGCAGAGAAGCAATTTGGTTCTTTTTTTTTTCACATAATAAAAAAAGTCAATGCTGTAATACAATAACTGCATTACTTTAGTGAACACTTGTTTATTTGTAGTAAAGGATGCAACCTGCAGTTAAAAACACATCAACATGTGAAAAGCTGAGCACTTTCTGCTGGACTTAAAATCAACATGCCTGATTTTTTTTGTGTTGTTTTTTTTTCCAATTAATGCATAATAAAAGGTCCTTAATTATTTTTATTTTTATTATTTTTTATTTTTTAAACAATTTGAACCAGATAAAGCATAAACTATGCTACTTGGTGAGTTTTGGGTATAACATATTTACAAACTTCCTTTATCTTAAATGCAAAATATATATTTTTTGTACAGTTTGAATTTGTCTATGCCTTTTTACAATGAACAATAAATCAATTACTAAATTAGTTGATTATTCCAATAAATAATCACGATTAAGGCTGAAATGATTAATTGGATTAGTCTTCAGTCAGAAGCTGCTTCAGGCCTGTTGCAGCACAGACCACTACCGGAGTTCCCTACTGCTACATAACCATCACCAATTATTAAGACTCTATGAAGAAACTTTAAGTTACTACTTCATTAAAATTTAAATTCCAGATCAGTTTGCTACGTTCTGACCTTCCAATCACGGTTCAGGGCAGACGGAGCTGAAACCTGTCCACTCATGACATCTCGCTGCACCTGCAGTCGACGGAGAGTCACGGAGGAGCTGCTGGTGGAAAACAAATGTTTACAGGACTTCTGTTTCACAGTCTCAACACAGAGAAGAACAATTCCAAAGCAGCATTTGTTGCCTTGTGTCTTAATGAGCTCTTAGCACTCTGCAGGTCATGATGAATCAGAAACGGTAGCTGTGAATTATTGCAAAGGCCAGCTGTAACATTTCACACTCTGGGAGTTTGTGACCTCTAAACAGTCAATACGATAAAGTCTTTAGTGGCTTTACTGGCTGAATCCTGCAGCTGTTTTGCCTGAGCTAAGACATTCCCTGTAAATCTGAGGGGTGATGTCCTCACTCAGAACCGTTTTCACTAGAGTTTCATGACAGAGTTTTCACTACAGAATCCTCCACATCTTCAATGTGGCAAGGATGTGGCAAGCGAGGATGAGAGCTGATTAGAGAGAGCATGCAGGCTCTTTAAACAGGCCCAGGAATGGCACTGCTGCACAGCAGCTGGTGTGAAACAGCTGTAGAAACATCTGAGCCATCTGGCTGGTAAAAACAATCAATAAGAATCCTGCAGCAGTGAATGATGCTCCTTTTCTCACTGTCGCTCTCTAGGATCGAAAATGGATGAAACATACTTCTGCTCTCTATATTATTCACTCTGTGAACATGGAAACTCTTAGATATGAGTGGACTGGTTAAAGAAATGATGGTTGCTCCATTGTGGCTACTGCTTGTCTGAAAATCCTGTCAGGTCACTGACTTACACACACACACACATACACACACACGTGTGTAGCACGGTTTTATATGACGTGAAGTCGCATTGCTGAAGCAGATGCATTTTTCTGATGAGCCAGAATTAGTGTCGTCATGACGATGTAGACACTTTTGGTTCAACTTCCTCCTGGGGCATCATTATCCTAGAACGATGCATGAGTGAGAGCTTAGAGCTCTGCTGCTGCTTGCTACAAAGAACTCTGTAGTAATTCCAGCAGCTTGATTCAGATTGGGTTTTATAACTTTTCTTTTTTTTTTTTTTAAACACAGCCAGCAGGCATAAAAGGTCCAGTTGTTTCGAAATGTATTCATACCCCTTGAGCCTTCCACGTTTTATCACATTATAACACAGGCTTCAATGTATTTTACTGTATGCACATTAAAATGCATGTTATATGTTTGCATTTAGCTGCCTTTACTCTGATTCCTGTAAATAAAATGCAGCTAACAAATTATTCTAAGAAGTTACCTAATTGCTAAAACAATATCCTGAGCTCTAAACGTGTTGGACTGAATATGTGACCAAATTTCAAAAACTTAAACTAACATTGCATTATCACTCTGAACACAGTGACCCCAGAGTGAAATATAGTGGTGGCTGCAAAAATCTATGGGATTCTTCTTGAATTTATTTCATAAGTGACAGTGCATATTGATCAACATGAGTAGATTAAAGCAACCATGTAAATATGCCAAGGGCTTACTTAATTAGCTGGGCAGAGGGTAGTTTTTTTTCTTCTTTTTAAGTAATTGACAAACAAATGGGCAAACATACATGACACAACAAATCACAAGAAATGGTTAATAGTAGTACAAATGGCCAATTATAAAAAGCATATCACACTGATTTCAAAAACAAAAATAAAACATTTAATTCAGAGATGTCCGTTTAAAATACGCACTGAGTTTTGATTGTATAAAAGCCATTGTTTAAATAATTTTCTAAAACTGTTTGATGATGTGACGTTAATTCTAACGGTCATGCTTTCTGCTAAAATCATAATTAAAAAAAGAGCATTTTTATTTATTATTTTTAAGTACAATAAAATAAGTCTAAATCACATCTGCTCTGCTGAGTTTCATTCAACTTCCAATAAATGGATAAATTATTCTCTAGGTGAGTCAGTTTTTCAAGGTATTCTTTTCTATTTACAGTGAAGGAGTCAATTGAATTGTTTCTTGACTGTTTCTCCACTAAAACTGAAATATTTTCTTATAAACAATCCCAAAGGCAGCGACCCACATGTCTCAGTATGTACTAAGCACATAAGAACAGAGAAGCTTTCATGAGTTTCACCTTTAGTCTGCTTGACCTCAAACACGCTGCGCCTTAACAGCTTTAAAGGCATGCCGGGGGGTCTGCTAGAACCCGCCCATTTTCTCACCCCTACGTGACCTTTCAGTGTTGCATTCCTCTGAGTTTCCTTCTTGTTGGGTCTTTAAACTCATCAATGATGGACCGATTGACAAGTCAGCAAAACGCGATTAAAACTGTAGAAGTATGACATGCACCTCTATTCAGACTTCCCCTTTGTTCCATAAATGAGCCATGTGCTTTAAGGCTCATGATTAACTAAAAGGTCCCAGCAGAGACACAGGGGACCAGGAGTGGTTAAAGTGCATGACGACCCTGAACTATTTCTGGGATTAGTAGCAAACACGACTATGTGATATTAGAAAAACATTCAGTCCAATAGTATTTAACAGGAAAGTGTTACTTTAACTACCACGTAATTAAAAAATGTCATTTTTGCTTCAGTGTTTGGCAAAGGCCCCAGATATTGAGTCTTCTATCCGGATTCTGGGAAAAAAAATCCAGTATTTCAATTTCAACATTTTATGTTAGAGTCTTCTGGCTTTTGGAACTGGTTTTAACTCTAAAAAAAATTTTGTTTTTTAGCTTCTAAAAGACTTTACTAGTTTACCCTTCTAAAAGTTCTTAGTGTCATCAAATATTAAGGATGCACAGATATAAAAATTTGGGATAATAGTGATATTCAATATAAAAAATTATGCTATTCTTGTAAATATGAACAATATTTACCAATATTATATACAAAATTAGATGGGGAAAAAAAAAAAGACCACACCACCGACTTTCCAACTCCCCTCAATCCTGTGTTGGATCACTATCACATGACCAAACCTCCAACCCCTGACCCTCACACAAACTCCCACCCACCTGGTGCCTTAGAATGCCTGCACTAGAAGAAGCTCAGGTGAACGCTGCAAGTTTTAAGACACGCCCCCTTTGGTTCTGCTATCCCAGTTGCATCTTCTGTAAACCAACACGGCCTGTGATATCTGGCTTCTTTAACATGATTGCACAATGTTATAGGCGTTGGGTCTATAGCAGAACTATGATCAGAAAGGCGTTGCCATCCAGTCAATCAGGGTCAACCTTGGGTGACCCTGTAGTTTTGGTTTTCTTACCATATCCCCATTACTGCGTTGGACCAATTGAAACCGCCACACTTCTTTCTCACATTGGTTGCCTTGGTAACCTGACTAATTGACACCCTTTATAGGATCTATTGTGGCTTGGTTACATATTGAATGAGCTGACAGAGGAAATAAGAGTCACAGTTCCAGAAAGACGGGCGGAGACGATAAGGCAGGAGGATAAAGGAGTTCTGTAGCAGGTCGTCCACATTGCAGTCGGGTCTCATTTGGTCTTGATAAAGAAGTATCCTCAGACAAACCTTTGTTCCCCAGGACAATGCCTGCACAGCGGCGGAAACAATCAGCCGACACATGAACTCCCAGCGGTCAGTCAGCTGTGCTCGACAAGCTGCCAAGGACAGACTGGGATGTGATGGTGGTTCTATAATAACTTTAGGTTCTTGTGTAAGAAATCAATTAATCGCACGATAAAACGGCTTCAGTTTGTGGTTTTATTTCCTTTTTATGTATTTTTTTGAGGTTGTTTTATATTTTGAATTTCAAATGTCTTCCATTTTCACTGTGAAGTGTTTTGTACAAAATTAAAGTTTATTAGTCTTTGAGAGGGTCAGCTTGTATTATCATACCAGTATCATTATATTACTTGAAAATGGTGACAAAACGACAATATTATCGTGTAGCGCAATAATTTCTTGGAAAATTTATCATCCAACAAAATTTATTGTGACAGAGCCACTCCTAATGAAAAGCCTGCATGTTATAATTGATCCACTGTCATTTGTCTGAACTTTGGACACGTGTAGACCTGTCACAAGAACACATTTTCCTGGCTGATAAATGGTTCCGGAAGCTGTGAAACAATATTTTTGTTATGAGATGATTTTTATGTGATGTATAACTGATGGCATCATAATTCAAGAGCACATTGTCAAAGATAAACATTAGATTTTAATGAACGTTTAACACTGGAACTGGAGACATTTTAAATATGCACAATACATAAAACAACAGAAACCACAAATAAAATAAATCAGGAAGTGTCTATAAACAAAATTATCCTTCAAAAAAAAAAAAAAGGGCTGGCTGAGACCAATTCACCAGACTGGAGACTTTTATCATCCAGTTTTTGGTAGCAAGAGAGAAAAGAGAAATGACAGACCATGCAAATTACTGAGCTTGTTTTAGTTCACTATGTGATTAATTGATTTACTGCTTAGTCCGATAGTCCTACACACCTTATTGCTTCATTATACAGAATTACAGAAGATTTTAGGACATCGACTTATTTTTAAGCTTTTGTATTTGAGCTCATTTCTGCCGTCACTCATAACCACCTGTCGTGTCCTTCCACTGATCGACAAAGTTAGAAACGAGAGCAGTAGCTTCCACAGCCGGTGGAGCATGGAGAGAAAGGTTGAAGTATAAACACAACGCAAACAGAAGCTCGGTGAGAGGTGGCGGAGTTTCTTGGAAGCAGGTTTGTGATTTCTTGTGGATGAAACGAGGCAGGCTCCTGGTTCCTGCTGCAGCGTGAGAACAGCTCTGTGTGCTTTCTGCTGAATAATTCATCCTGGCTGGGCAGAGCTGGAGTTTGCATCCAGCTCACAGCAACTCGGGGATCCCTTTCATCTCTGTTGCAACACCCTGCACACAAGTTTATTATACAGCATTGAAAATGACGCATCAGTCTTTTCTGCAGGCTTGTTGGGAAGTAAATGATACTTTTTTGTATGCAAAACTGGAAAGAAACACTGGTTTTAGATAGGCACGCACTAATATGAACATTTTGATCTGATACCAATATTGCCGTTATGGTCGATAACCGATATTTGCCCACATTAGACATACTTCCCTTCCTTACTCCATTTTCCTTAGTCTTTCAACACCATGGAAAAAAAACCTGAACACCCTGCTGACGTCACTTCACTTTCGTTACTTCAGTTCAACACCCATAATGCTTTGCTACATCACTACCACATACCCAAACTCCTCCCTCCCTGAAATGCATACATAAAGGGCATCAAGATGGAAATAAATATCTGCTGTAAGTAGGAGCCTGGTTTGACTTATGAGGCTGTGGGGGTGGGCGTTTATTCTGTCGTTTACTGCGAAAATGTTTTTGTTACAGGAATTTTGGTTTATCATGATGATAAATTTCAGTTATTGACTGTAAATAAAAACACAAAACTGACTGTATGACTGGAAAGGCCTTTATTTTCTCCACTGTTCCACGAGACTGTCAGTAAATATTCAATTTGAAAATATGATTAAATCCAGTTTAAGTGGCGTTGTGAAGAAGCAAGAATATTTATCAAGAAAAATATTTGTTTGTGGCTCTATGACTATTGTGCCATGCAGTCAGAGCCATACAGTTATCTAAAAAATAATAAATAGGCATTTTATGCGCATCTCTAATTTCAGATTTTTTTTTTAGGCTGATCTTATTTTAAATCTCCAAATCTGACAACAGTGAACCCCCGGTATTTGAGATACCAGGGCGTATCTCCTCTGTAAAATACCTACCGGGGAGGTATTTTTCTTTTTTTCTTTTTCAAATGGTTTTAAAACGGTGTTGATAATTTCTATCTATCTTAACAGACAGTTTTATTTTTCTTCAGTGAGGCTGTGTGAATTTACTAATGGCTTGCGATGCCATTTTTGCAGACATTACTGTGCAATATTTTACCAGATACTCTTGTTAAGTTGCTTGCAATTTTTACTAAAACTGAACAAAACTGTTGCTAAACGTTAAAGTTTTGTTGGTGGATAATTTTGACTAAAACTGTTTGCCTGACCAGACAGCTGACCGAGAGTCTGCAGGAATAATTTGCCAACAACTGTTATCTGAAAAAGCAGAGGAACGTACCGTCTTGCTTTGGCTCAGATTTAACCTAACATGTGACGGGTTCATTGTTGTACACTTTGTCTTCACAAAGACCTTAAACAAGTGAAAATGTACAAGTTGATGCATCCATTTCATAGACCTGAAATCATATTTCCTTGTGTGGCAAATAGGTTTAGTTTCTCTTGAAATGCTGTTTTCACACACTTATTACTAAACAATAACATTTTGGACAGACATTACATCAGATGCATGTAAATGAATCATTGTGATTGATGAAGGTGAGTGAAATTTTTCATCGCCCCAGCTCAATGCAAGGGAAACCCCAAGTGGCAGCAGAGCTGCAGGAAAACTGTTGGTGAGCTCTTTGCACCAGGTTACCAGGTTGCTCAGTCGAACAGCTGCTGCTTTTAAAGCAGTCTGCCCATCACCTGTTGATACTTGAGACCCCACGCACATGCTGCTGCCTCTATTTAGGCTGCTTAATTACTGGGAGCACTATATTTTTCTCCTCCTGCCCCTTAGGGTTTATATTTATGAAATGTACAACAGAAATAACTCGGTGGAAACACTGCTTTTTGGGGTTTTATCTGTACCTATCCAATATTAATATCCGTGTCTATTGAAAAAAAAAATTGTAGATCGGGTATCGATCTGGCACATTGGATCAGGGACAACGTGGCCGATCCATAAGGGCAGATCTACTCAGTCTAATTCTATGCTTTGTGTTCTGAGTGACGTCATGCTTTATTTTAGTTAGAATTCCTAATTGCACTTTCTGAACTATTTGAAAGAAGGTCTGTTGCAGTTTAGTTTTTACACGTCTGAACATGGTAGTCGACCTATTTTTGTCGGTTTCAGATTCTTTTTTTTTTTATTTTCCATTGGCTGTTATTCTCTTAATTGCACCGGCTGAACAAATCACAATTGTTTTCATGAAATTAAACCTCAGATATGTGTAATAATGGATCAGTACATCCCTAATCTGTACAGATAGATTAAACGAAATAAGTTTAAATAGATTTAACAGTTTACCTATCACATCATCTTTATCAACTTAATGGTACCTACAAAGGTGTTCTTTGATGAACCAATAGAAAGGATCAAATCTATCTTCAATGTTCTGATCGATGACCGGTGCATCATTGTTAGGGACTTTTACCTCGTTCCAACTTATTGATAATACTGGTAACTGTAATAAATGCTCACACTTGTAAACATCCCTGTCTCTTAACTCTGTTTCCTCTGTCTGTGTGCTGCAGGAGTTCAGATGGTAATCTCCTCCCTGGACATTAGTGGGAATACAGCGGATTATGGCGTTCTCTAATTGAATTCAGAGAGCCTGCTCTGCAGGAGTTCACAGGGTCTGATGGGGTTGGTTTAACCTTGGTGTTGCGGGTTTAGATGATGAAACCCCCCACACCCCCAACTGTGTGACGGTGAATATGGATGTTGGAGACCTGGTTGAAGCAGACAGCATACTGTCCTGTAGTCTTTCTCTCCCTCCTTGCTCTCTGGTTGTTGGACGATGTGTTTGTGTTTGCACACACCTTGGCTGTTTCCTGGTTGTGTAACAGATCAGCAGGTGGTGAGGGTTAAGATGACAGCGTGCTGGGATTAGAGAGGTGAGACATGAGCTAGGAGTCAATCCCTTTTACCACAGCCGGGACAGACGCTCGCTGGCCCACTGTCCGCTGTCTTACTGGATTATGAGCTCTACCGGTTCATCTCCATCGTGAGCTCTCACTCCTTCGCTGTTGCTGTTTGTCATCGGAGACGAGCGGCAGACGGACTTCAGCTCTGCAGCTGCTGCGCTTCGGTGTCTTTTCACGTTTCAGTAACAATTCACATGTATAATTCATGTCCAAAACAAGATAAACGTGCCAAATAATCTCATCGCAACATCTAGTAAGACATATGTTACAACTAATTTAAAAAGATTTGATCACAATATCACTGCCTGCATTGTTCATCTCACTAAGTTCTAGCTAAATATTTAACAACCAGGCATTCAGGTTCTCCAAGCCTGTATTATATTTGGTCACAGTTTCTGTTTATGTAAATGGTAATAATTCCGCAACAGACAAGACAAACTGCTGTTGGGGTTTGTTCTTTCATGCTCCATGTAGGACTTAAGCTGCTTCACATTTTTGTTTTTTTCTTGTATATTTTGTTTCAGAGAACAGCAAATGTTTCCAGTGGGAGACGGACTCATGCTGCTGTAATCTGAGTGGAATGTGCTGCGCCGTTGTCAGGATGCTTCTCTTTAAATTGAACTGCTGCTCTCTAGCTGTGCGCCGACAGCCTGCTGGACGGATCCTCGGTTCTTTATCGCATTAGTTGCTGAATCTCTGATTTTCATTTCATTCGCTGAGACAGTCGGACAGTTTTCTGCTTAACCTCTGTCTGCCTCAGATGAGCAGCGGGCAAGCGGAAAAAGAAAAGTGGTTTTATATTACTTCAGACGACACTGAAGCTTACTAAAATGTTTCTGAGAAAAATACATTATGACAGATTTTCTTCAAGATCTGATTGGTTTACACTGATTCTTTCTGCCAAATGTAATAAACATTTAAAACCATTGTGTGCTTTAAAGACAGAAACGGTCCTGTGTCTAGTTTCCTCATTTAAAGTGAAAACGTACCACATGGTCATCCTGTGCTAGCATGTGCTATTTGCTTTGGACATCATGCCTTTAAGTGGGGAAGAAGAAGCATTTCTGATGAAAGTTGAGCTGAAAATTGACTGCAATGACTAGCTAAGAAATGTGTGTCTGAGTTAGTCATGTTAGACGTTTTTTACCCAGCATTATGTGTTCTTCTCCCACTGTCTTATATTATTAAGGTGTAATTAATCCCACTGAAAAAGCATTGGGGCCCTCCCTGAAAATTTTTGAAAATTCCAGAAAGGTGGGCAGAGCCAAGAAACAAACCCACTTCCTGACCACTGACAGTGGTCAGGAAGAGAGAATCCCTTTAGCTAACTTATAAACATCGGTGCTACATTTAACAATTTTTCAGACACCTCTATCAAATTTTTATATAAAAAAGTGATAAGCCTAGCGACTTTCCCCTGTGCTGTTGAAGACATTTATAGTGACAACACTGCAGCACCCTGCTTTGTCATTAGCGAGCAGCTACTGTATGGCAGGCTCTCCTAAAATCGGCATTCAATCAGCAATAACAAGAAAGTTAATAGATATGTAGCTGAATTTATATATATATATTTTTTTAAAGTTGCTAAATGTAGCGACAAAGTTATGAAGTTTGCAAGTCTGAGTGAGGCGGCTTTAACACTTTGTTCCGTTTTCATTTTTAAGCTGAAACAAACAGTCAGGTTTTACCGTTCTAGTCTTTCCCCTGGTTCAGCACTAATTTTCTCATCCTCCTACTGCGCTGGGTCTGCTGAAGGAACACTGAATTAGTCGGTCCAATCCAAATTAGAACAGTTAAACACCATTAACAAGGTGCAGCTTGAATGTCGGTTATTTCCGGAAAGTGTTCAGCACTAATTTAACACATGAATTCCTCAGACTGGAGGTCTGACACTAGCTGCGAAACGGGGGCTCCGTCACGTCAGCACAGGCCTCTCGTTTATCAGCTGTAAAAATAGAACGCATAATCCTACATGACAAACGCATCACTGTTACATCTGCATGGCAGCCGTCTTATCAGATGAGCATGGAATGTTACGAATTAAAGAACAAAGTGTAGTTTGGATGTTTTGTTTTGATGAAACCTGTCCAGATCAGCTTATCAGCTTCACCGTTCTCGCTGAGTCACATTCGAGCAGATCATGTTGCCAGTGCTTCTGTGTTATGAGTGTGACTACTGTATCCGCACATGTAACTCGGGGCAACAGATGTCACTGGTAGTAAAAACAGGAAGAGGCTTATGTGGCAGGCTGTAATGCCTCTGCCAACCTAATGCCCAACACTCCACTCTCACTGCCAGCCTGTGTGTGTGTGTGTGCGTTTGGTGGGGGGGGTTTTGTGCTGATCCAGTTTGAACTAGATGCTCTCCGTGTGCAGCAAGTCCTTTCAGCATGAGAATGACAGCCAGTCGCTGAAACATGCAGTCTGGATGTGTAGATGTCGGTGTTTTAGAGAGGTTGAACCAATTCAAGCCATCCTGAAGCGAGTGTTTTGGGTTGATTCTGGGTGAGGTGTGTGACTATAAACGTGTGATGAGGGAGAACAGGTGGCAGCTCCGTTTATCCATATGTTCCCTCTCTCCACAACAGCTGTCTGTCCTGTGTCCCTTTTCCCTTTGTGTGTTGTTTCTTGTCAAAACTGCATATTTCATATGCAGTTTTCACTCCACGTTGTTTTATTTTCAATCAGTCCCCTGCCAGCATACCTAGGTGGGCCCCATATGGGGAGAAGGAGGGCAGACAATATGAGTCCCACATGGGTTTGTCCGCAGTTTCCATGGTGGCCCCACATGGGTTTGCCCATGTAAGGCCACCGCCTACATGAGTCCTACATGGGCCCTCCATGGCGGTGAAGATAAAATTCTAGTATCTTCACCATGCCTCATGACCCAGTGGTCATGAGGCATGGTGAAGATACTAGAATAGTTCTGAGCTAAAAGTTTTGATTAACATGTTTTTCCTCTGATTGGCTGATAGTTGATGAGCGCTAGCTCCGTGACTGAATTATGAAAACATTTCATGTAATCTGTTGCTGATTTTAATGACTTTTTATTGACTTATCATGTGAACGAGCTTATTATTTTTAATTTAATGTGTCATTTAATGGAAACACTGAATCTGCAAAAATTATTTTTTGCAACTTTAGCAGAATATTGACAACAATTTGGACACGAATGTAATGAAAACACAGCTATTGATTCGGAACACAGCCAGCTGTCCTACAATAACAACTTCAACACTGAAGAGGATTGTCAGCAAAATGACCCACTTATGTCCATCAACCTGCAAATATTCCCATCTATACGAACTGTCTATATTGCTTCACCATGTTTTAAGCAGTGTTCACTGCTATATTAGAAAAAACACTGGCTGTTTATGGGACTTTGTTGCACACCATGTGGTTATGAGCAAATGGAACGGGCTCTTCAGCTAATTAATTTTTGAACGAATCTGTTCTAATGTTTGCTAATGTCTCTGGACTCCTTCAGAAGGGCCTGTGTGTTTGTGGCGCCTGCAGCAGTGCATGTCCTACATCCTCCACTCCTCGAAGAGCCAAGTCTCCTCTTATCAGCTCAAAATAAGAGGCAGATTTGACTTCAGCTGTTAACTGGAACTGCTGAGCTTTCTTTCTCATCTCTCCCTCTTCAGCTGTTCACTTCGCTTTCCTCCCTCTCTGTGTTTGGTCGCTGCAATTCAACTGAAACAGATCTGGAAAGCTCCATCATGTCTCGTGTGACCATGTGGGAATCTCCCGTCACCCTGTAAAGTCTCTCAGTCTGCGCCGAGGCAGCTTCTGAGTGGAGAAGCATCCCGTGTGACGATAGCCCGGCCTCTTTTGTTTCTGCTTGTGTGCGCGCTCCACAGAGAGCAGCAGGAAGCATTATCAGCTCTTTAGCACGTCTTTGACAAGTGAACACACTCTCCGGCTTGTAAAACTGTTTCGGCCGCTGCTGTCTTCCAGTCTTCATTCATCACCACTCCTTCAGTCGCCTCTCTGCTTCACCATCTTTCTCATGCCCACACAAACGGATGGGTCCTGGGTGTTGTTTCGTGCTGCAAAAATGCACCGTGACAGCAGCTACGATGCATCCGAGCGAAGTCGGTATTTTAGCGTGCTCTGCTCGAAGCCTGGAAGAAACGCCTCCTCCCCAACTGTCGAGTTATTGGTATTCTGCTCCTGCCGCTCGGTGAGCTTTAAAAGCCTCAGCTCTCAGTGAAAGCTAAGCCCCTACTGGAGATTTCAGCTCTGCTGTGTGATGAAAAGTGGAGCGCGCACACACACCCCCACACACACATACGTTTTACACATGTCTGGACGCTCAGCAGCGCTGTCTGAATATTAACACTGCCGCCTCTCTAACCTTTTACTGCCGGGTCTATGAATCAATCATGAGATTGTCCTCCCACGGCGAGGGACACTGTTTGTTTCAGGAACAGAGGTCAATTGGTGGCTTTCACATGTGATCTTTTTGGTTCACATGTACAACTTTAACTCGGAAGAAAGCTGGCGTGGTATGGTGATGCATACCATTTTTAATAGTTGCTTCATTTATTACATTTCAGCCTGTCGCTGTAAATCAGGTAATTGGATGATAAATTAAAACGAGCTCAATACTTTCCATTTGCATGCTTGTTTTTCTTTTCTCTCTCTTAAAACTGAATGATAAAAGTCTTCAATTTGGCCCTTTCTTCTTTTTTTTTTGAAGGTCAGTTTTGAGTTTTTTTTCCAATGTTTTGTTTTTGTTTGGGATATTTAAAATGTTTTTCATTTTCAGTGTTAAATGACCAATAGAAATGAAAGCTTACATCCATTATTATGCCATTACTATGATATGACTTTAAAATGGTTTCAAAAGGACAATATTATCCTTTATCGCAATAATTTCTGTTGTGACACACCTACTTACATTAGAATTAAATGAAAAAGGAGCATATTTCCTTGGCTTCATTTCATCTACACTTAATCCTGCACTTCAGGTAAAACCCTACAGTTTAAATGAGCTCATTTTGATTTGCTGCGACTTTTCTACCCTTTAGTAATAATGGGGGAATTGGCAAAAGCATTCGGTGGCCATGTTCCCATCTACAGGTTTTGTAAAACTGTAACGTTGTTTCTCATTGTTGGCAGTTTAGATTAAAATGGCCAAACACAGAAGTCTTTGAATGTCCCAGAGAATATAAACCTTTACGTTACCTCTGGCATTTCAAAAAGCTTCCAACATTTCCAGGTCTGGCAGCAGCCATCCTGTTATCTCTCCCTTCTAGCCTGAATGAAACAAAGCTCAACAGTGCAGAAAAAAGATCTTTTTAGATGGCGTCTTCTCTTCATGCGCTTTGTCTTACTTCATTTTTAAACACTTGAAAATGGCCAACTCAGTGCTGATTATTTTCAGTAAAGCCCAGTTTTTTGTAGTTTTTTTTTTTTTTTTTTTACATTTGACTGACCGATGAGACGTTTGTTTTTGGCCAAAGGAGAAAAAAAAATCATATTTTCTTCAGCAGCTAGTTCCTTATTGAATATTTTCTTCAAGTAGCTCTTGCAGAAAGCTCAGTTCTACTGGCAGAGGGGAGGACAGGCAGTAAAGGGAGACAGGATGGTTGTTCTAATGGGAAGGAGGCAGGAGGCCTCCATCTTCTCTTCCACAAATATTTCCACTAATTGAGAACATGCAGAGCAAACAGAAAGCGAGGTGAGAGGATGGGAGGCTTATTTTGCTTCTCTTGTTGATATTGTGGCTGATCTCTTTTTTTTTCATCCTCCACATTCCCATGTTTAAAAATGAAAAAAAAAAAAAAGAATAAAGTTGGAATCAACCTACAGTATCCAGAGGGGACCCGACTCTTAACTATTTATCTTCTGTTAGCAAAAACTTAGAAACACAAACCGAGAGTCTCGGAAACTGAAAATATTCAGTACGAATTGATGCAGTGAGGATTCATAATGTCGCACGTTGTACAGCTGTACGAAGCTGCGCTGTTCACAGGAAATATGAGAGGCCGTGATTTTGATGATGATGCACACAGCAAAGATTACCGGCTTTGTTTTTAGGATGTGACATTACCTAACATGGACCCTGTAAGAGAGCAGTTATTTTGTCAACCAAGCACTTATGTAATGCTCTTTTCATCCTAATCCGTTCTATAAAAAGCCCAAAACAATACATGTACATTTAGTGAGAGGTGGCTCTCGCTCTGACAGAGGTGGCTGCAGCGTTACTGAGATGATGCACAGAGGTGAAGTCTTCTTTCTGATTCATTCTGCCAGCTGCGATGTGTCTGCGAAGGCCCACTGAAGAGGAGGGGGGAGACGTGGAAGGAACATATCCAGTGGAGTGGTTCTGTGAAAATACAGAACTGTAGTTCTCACTTAGATTCTTTTTTTTTTTAATTTTTAATCTTTGATGCTCTCAGACTTTGTTTCTTTCAATAAATCTTTCTGTAAATATGCTGGTTACATACTGTTATGTATTTTAAACCTAACTTGCAGAATATAATCGTCCAAATCATGACATTCCATTCATCATAAGTTGAAGAACAATGGATGAGTTGGATTCTGTAGCGTTTTGTGCTGATGTTGATAAAAAAAATTTTTAAAATGTCCTATCACTGAAATGACACTGTCTTAAAAAATAGACAATTTCACTTCTTGAGTCTTGAATATAACAATTACATCTAGTTTTGACTCAGAAAGTAGGATAAAAATAAAACAAACATAGCCTCCGGTGATCCGCTGATAGAAATGAACCCAACATACAATCTGGACTGGATAAGAAAAGTGTCATGATGATGAAACTATGCAACTACCACAAAGCATCAGCATGTAGTGTCTGCTGCCATTTTATCTAGAATTCTCTGTCCTTTCTGCCAGGGAGCAGGACGATGGTGGAAAGTCCTCATGGGACAAAATGTTAGGAGTATAAATGGGTTTATAAATTTCTACAGTGTTGCTGTTGTCTGTTTTGTGTCTCCTTAAAACTTTCAAAGCGTTCATGAAGAGTCACAAGTTGAAAGTTGGTGAAACAGTCAGCTACATTGAAAACTGCTGACATGACTAATGAAAGCTTGTCAACTCAACAGTTGACAGTGTAATGGTGGCCTGCAGCCTCTGCAATGCACATTTGCTCACAGATAACTCTCAGTTGCACTATGATTATAGAAGTGTCATCCAAATTTGAGTGGTGTGCCCATTTTTTTTATTTAAGACTGATTGGTATTGAGAGAATCCACATTGATTAGTCAATGTTTCTTCACAAAGTGCAGTAGATGGACTTGATGAAATGCTCCCAGCTTTCACACTCTGGGTTCTATTGGAAATGTTCTTTCCAGCCACCCAAGTCGACCATTGGTAATGTTTTCATTTAATAGCATGTGATTCAGCTTGTGTATTAAGAAATAGGTTAAATCAGAAGTTCAAAAATCTTAGCTGCCCATTTGAAAAGAAAAATGGCATTGTTCTATAAATTAGTACAAAGACAAAAAGTGAAAAACATGCAGACGTTTGAATAGTTTTGTGATGTCTTGTAGATAAAGGTGACTGTCGTTACATAAGTCTAACTAAAAGGGCCTCAGATTGACTTCTGTTTGAGTGGAGTGGCATTCCATCGAATCTGCATCAAATAGATGCAGAGGAGGCAGAGTAGGAACATATTCAAAAATACTTCTTTGCAAGCTGCTCTCCTCCTTTCAAAACAGACATGAAGCAAGTCAGCAGCAAACTGGACATGTGACTAAAACACAACACCCCGACAGAGAGGCCAAAGGCTGAGCAGCACGTCAGATCTGCCAGTTGGTTTTTGTCTCAGCTGCATGATGTTGGTTCTGAGACGGAAGGGCGAAGGGGACATTTCAACATGCAAATTTTGGAAAGCAGAAATCAGCAGAATACTTGAGTTGCAGTGATAACCTGTCAGCTTTATCGCCATGCTAGCTCGTGATAACTGCTTATTGCCTGCAGCTCCGCTATCTCGCAGTATGTCATTGAAATCACCCTCGCATGCAAAAAGCATCTCAGCATTTCCCAGCAGCAGATTACAGACGCCCTGATATTCAGCAAGGTTATTATCATATAAAGTTACAATTCATGTGGAGCAAAGCCTTTAGGGCATTTGCCAGCATCAAACACGCAAGAGTTATTTTAGTGTGCTACTTCAGGGGGAAAAAAACTCATTTTCAAATTCATCGGCTAGACACTTTGATAAATGGATTTAAAGAGGAAAATTCATGGAATTTTTTTTTCTTTTTGTATGGATCAGAATCTTGCAACTGTACATATCCAAATAAAAACGTTCCAATAGTAGAACTCCAGGCAGGCAGACTCGGAGTCAGAGAATAGAAACACGGAATGATGAAGCATTGAAATACCTGGAGTCAACCACCCAGGGCAAAGACCCAGCATAGAGATGGAGTGTCAAGCGGGGTAATGTAGATGGCTACTGGTGTCACAGGACAGCTGAGGGAAACAAAGCCTTGATGACAGACCAGCGCCCTCCAATGGCAGCATTGTGCTCGGACTTTTAGATCTTTAGTTGAAGTTTATTTATTTCAGTTTATCTATGTTATCCCCATTATTTTTGGTTTTGTTGCAGTACAATGTATGTATGCATGCGTCTTACCTGTCAGCTTTATCACCATCCTAGCTCGGTGAGCTAGCATAGCATGGTGTCTTACGGTAAGATTGCAGTAAAGCGATCATTGTTGTTGACTATTCGTATGGGGGGGTAGTTCTTTCGAGTGAACTGATTTGCAAAATGTATTCATTTATTTCGATAATCGTTCTGCCCTTTTGGAACTCAGTCTGGACATATCATGTGCCTATGATCAGATTAATCAACACAACATGCAACCAAAGTGAAACAGGATTATTCCTGTGGGTGCTTTTGCATTACTTATTGGGAAATTAAGAATCAAGACGAATGTGACTGAATAATCTCAGTCTGAAGCAACCACTAAAACCGCTGTATGTTTCCTCCTTTTACCTTGTCAACTAAATCTTTACCAAGTTTGTGTTTTTCCTCTTAACCAGCATTGAAGACAGCTTAAGCAAGGCTGTGGCAGTCAGCTTTGGTCAGGTCCATCCATCCATCCATCTTCTGCCGCTTATCCGGGGTCGAGTCGCATGGGTAGTAACTTAAGAAGGGAGGCCCAGACTTCCCTCTCCCCAGCCATTTGTTCGAGCTCCTCCAGGGGAATCCCGAGGCGTTCCCAGGCCAGCCGAGAAATATAGTCCCTCCAGCGGGTCCTGGGTCTTCCCCGGGGCCTCCTGGGACATACCTGGAACACCTCACCAAGGAGGCGTCCAGGAGGCATCCTGACCAGATGCCCGAGCCTCCTCAACTGGCTCCTCTCGACGTGAAGGAGCAGGGGCTCTACTCTGACTCCCTCCCTCGGATGACTGAGCTTCTCATCCTATCTCTAAGGGAAAACCCAGCCACCCTCCGGAGAAAACCCATTTCGGCCGCTTGTAGCCGGTTGGTCAGGTACTTAAAGAAATTGAAGTAGATATGAATACGAAAACTCTTTACTTGAAATGGCTTGTTTTTGTGACGTAAAAAAAAATCCAAAACAAAATAAAAGTTAAAATAATTTTTTTCGTTTGAAGTGTAAGACAACTCTGAAAAACTAATCGAAATCTACTGGGGAGGGAAAATAAAGAACAAACGGTAAAACTGTGATTATTATTTTTCTTCTCAAAGGGACTAAGGAAGCAAATAGAACAGCTGCCTCCCCGTTTTACAACATAATCAAACTCACTTCCCTGAACTAATGCCTTGTTGAAGCACCTTTTGATTTTATTACCACACTATGTTATTGATTGTGTTGCCGTCTTGGCCTACTTGTCGTGAAGCCGTGCTTTTTGTTGGTTCTATTGTTTGCATTATTGCTGCTCTCATCCAAAAAGCTTCTAGTTGAAAATGTGCTTTTTCTGGATGGTTGACAATCTGCAGCAGCATAACATAACATAACATAACATAGTGATTAATGCTGAGCCACACCCTGAGCTACAATATGCTATGCACCATTATGTGATCACATTGATTTAGTTTCCATTTTGTCCCCTCTAAAATAATCTTTTTTTTCCCCCCAATTGACTTGTGCAGTTGATTGGTTGGGCGGGGGGGTGGGGGGAAGTGGATTCTACAATGATTTAAACCAAGTAACATCGCAAAAGCTGGCATTTTACTACGGGTGTGTAGACTTTTTTTAAATCCGTTGTGCGCTTAGGTTTCACTGCCTCGATCCAAATTTCTGCCAGACGCAGTGTATTTGACCTTATTAGGACATAATGATGAATGTAGAACATTCTCTGAGTGTGGATTGAAAGTTGAGAATAGTTTTTTCCTAAAGGAAGACTGCGGTTAGTCAAACCACAGTCTTCGGTTGACAGAGAACCCAGTGAGAGAGAATCCAGTTCTCTGTTATGTATCTTGGTGTCATTGAAGATGTGTTGTCATAATGCTTCATAACAAAATGCTCACATTATGACGCATTATGACAAAAACACCCCATGTTTTATCTCCTCATACATACTGACTTTTTTTTTTTTTTTTTTTAGAAAATTATTCATATCTCTCAAGGCTTTCTCACGTTTTATGTTCCAAACTCAAACTGTATTTTACTGGAGTTTTTTGTGACTAGGTATTGAATAATTGGAAGGGAGGAAAAAACTGGTTTTCCATATTTTAATTTCAAATCTGAAGCGTAGTGTACATTTTAATTTAGGCCCCTTGATTCTAATGGCCCTAAATGAAAAAGTTCCTTTCAAAATCCACAGAGTTAATAAAAAAGCACACACAGGTCAGGGATAACATTTTAAAAAGTTTAAAGCAGGGTTAGGTTTGAAAAAAATATCTTAAACTCCGAGTCTTTAAATGAAAATAGTCACAAGTTCAAACCCACCAAGACTAAACTGACAGACTGGCTAGGAAGGCCAGCAGCCTTGTCCTTGTTAAACGGCAGATCAAAATGTGGCCGAAGACTCACCAACCCCACTGTGAAGCACAGTAGTGGCTGCATCATGTTGGGGGGGAAAAAACTGCTAAAAGCTCCAAAACACATGAGGGCAGGATGGAGACTCACCTTTCAGCACCTCTAAACACACAACCAGAGCTAGAAATGAATAGTTTAGATCAGTCTGTCCTAGTTAAATCTCAGACCTAAATCCAAAAGGGAATCTGTTGGATGACTTGAATATTGATATTCAACATGATCTCTGTCCAGTCTGACTGAAACTGCTGGGCAGAGAAGAATTATTGTAAGATAACTTCTTTAAAGCTGTTCCTGATGCAGCAACAGCAATTCAACGCCCTGACACAAAGGGGCTGACTGCAAATGCACACCGCACTTTTCAGATATTTCAAATATTTATATGAAAGCAAACTGCATTATTTATGGAATCATTCACCTAACACCCAATAAAATATCTTCTTATATAACGCATTCTTTAGTGGGCCTTTTCTTCCTCTCCCTCTTCGTCGTGTCTCATAAAGCTTTTGCTGCTGACTTGTGTCCATGTTCTCAGTCTGTCCTATGGTTCCCCAGCTGGGCCAGGCTTAGCCTCCTGCAGAGCTCGTTGAGGAGCTGCTCTGTGGAGCTCGCGGAATCGGTGCCAAAACCTCTTACTGAAATAATTTGGCATCTTTATTTCTGGTTAGCTCCCAGTATAAATCCCTCTGCTTCCTCAGAGGGAGGAAGAATTCCTCTTTGCTCATGTCGTGTGGACAGGAAACGTTTTTTTTGCGATTATTAAAACTCTCCCTCTTAATCTTTCACCCACTCGTGTCCCCGGGTGTCCGCGAGGAACCACGCTGCAGTTTAATAGAGGGGGCCCTCGGTGCTTATTATGGTAACAGCTAACCCACAGAGCTCATGTTCGCTGCTCTGCAAACAGTCAAATCAGCAGCCATGCTGGCCCATCTGTGTTTTTTGTTTTCCATGTACACATACACACACACACACCCACCCCCACGCATGCATAGTTAGCTTTAGCCTCACTGCGTGTACAGTCTGACACACAGTTGTGAGCTCAAACATTCACAGGTTGCTCTCTTCCACTAATCGGCTCAGTCCGCTGGCCCGCTCCTCTCCAGTGGAAGGAAAAGGACATCACCATAGAGACCACATCAATGGCCCATTAGCATGAGAGGTGAGGTGAGGAGACAAGACGAGGGACAGAGGACAAAAGGAATGGCGGCGGGGAGAAATGGAGAGAGGGCGAAAGAGGGGGTTTGGATGAACAGAGAGGGAGAGGAGAAGATACCGAGACAGGATTGGTGCAGAAGTACGAGCCAGAGGGAAAGGGATGAATGAAAGGAGAGAGTGTTTGAGAGTGGGCAGAAGGAGAGAGGGGGAGTGGGAAACTTTGAAAGAAGTGATACATTCACTCTGTGTCCATTTAGTCAGGAGGAGGTTTATTACCATGGATATTTCTTAGCTTCCTCTTCCTTCCTTCAGTCCTTCCTTCGTAGTTTTACACCAATCAAGAAGTCTTCCTCAACTCAGGAAAGACCGATCTGCAGTTTGGAGAAATACTTGAGCCATGTCAGACCGATCAGAACATTTAATGTGGGATGTTCCCTCTTTTGATAGGAGGGTCTTTGTTTGTGGTTGCTGGATCGAGTCCATTAAAGCACTTCTCTACAATTCACTTTAGGCCTTGGCCAGATTGTAGTATGAAATTATGCCAGGATTTCCAAATATTCCTGTTTCGAAACTCCTAACATTTACCCTTCTACCTGACCTTGGAGCTCAAACCCTGTTGATTTGATTATAGAGGAAGTGCCCTTTTTTTGCTGTACGTACCACAAGCCCATACAAACATTTCCAGGTGCTAGAAAAAGTACAGTATTCACTGGAAACTAAATCTGGAAAAAACTGGACTTTTCTTTTCTTCTTTTCTTCTTTTTTTTTTATTTTTATTTTTTACATGAAACGCAGTTTTTGAAACTACAGTCGGAAAGCAATGAACAACATTTCTGTTAAGTAGCTGACTGAAAGCTGTGTTTGAGCAGATTTTATTCTCTATATTATACAATTATTTCACCAGGTAAAAACCAGATTAAAAGCAAATTTCTTACTTACAGGTGTGGCCTAGCAAAAGGGAAGGCCTGTTGAGGGAAGATGGGAGGATCCTGTAACACAAAGTAAGATTTATAAAGGCAGATATAAACATAAAATCCAACAAACACCTAGTCTGCCTAATTGCCTGCCTATGATCGACTTCTTATACTCCCAAATATTTCTCTAGAAGTAGTGGAACTTCACCAGGTATTCCATTCTTAATACCATAGAGTTGAAAACTATGACGAAATTTAGCTGAGGTCTGTATCAAAATAAGAAAGAGAAAATGTTAAAAACCATCACTGTTGATTTAAGTACCAATGTAATCATTTAATACATTTTTGTTCTTAAATATTTGCATTGGTATTGCATAATTATATTATTAAACATAAAAATCTCATGGTAGCCCACGTCGAGAATCTGCAGACAGCCCGATCTATTTCAGGTCTGCTCCACTGAAGCCTTGGGTCACACCCCCTAAACATGACTCCTACGTTGTACGAAAGAGAGAACCTGGATACATTTGACCTCTGACCTCCATGTTGCTTTCACATGAACCTCTTTAAAACTCCATATCCTATTAGGGTCAAGATGTGCAGTGGCTCGGTGAAGGACTTCTACCTATTGACTTTCAGCGGTACATACAGTACAGAGCTGTTGTTGGGGCCTGGAGGGACACATGACATCCATCACATTTAATTTCTATACATCTCTTCAAAGATCCCCTATGCATCTACACATCCCCTATTTTTAAAAGTGAGATAGCAGACTTTTCCAACTTTTTGATTCCTATAAACCCCATGTATATTCTCACGCCTTTCACTCAAACTGACTAATGTATGTTTTCTCTTTGTTCAGCCAGTAGTGGTATAGCAGAGTTAATTCAAACTAATGGCATGAAGGTGCTGTTGGTAAGCGTGTAAAGGTAGTGTAGACAAAAAGGGTCAGAAGGTGCACAGAAAAATCAGCATCAGCCACCGGTTTCAGTTCTTCTGATGACTTTTATTCATTCATTTGACCGATTTCTCTCCCCTGAGCTTCCAAGAACACAGTTTTTATAGCCAATTGGCAACACATCTGTGTTTGGGTGGACTAAACTACAACGAAACAAGTCAAACAACAAACATCTAAACAGAAAAACAAGAATAATGTTATGAATCTAATTTACAAACTCATCTACATAATGAAATGGTCTGCAAAATAAACCGTGAAATACAAGATAACTCAGAAAGTTACTTTAAAGAAAAACAAAGCAATACTAAAAAGAAAACCCTCTAATTGACATCATCCAGCCATTTAAGCAGGAAATACTGGGTTGTTATAAGTAGGTCTGACACGCTTGACAACTGAGCAGAAATACCTCTTCTTTTTTTTTAAAGTTTCACTTAATGTTTCTTACATTTAGCTTTACAAAGCAGTTCCAGTTATGTGTATTTGGCTTTCCTTAACTAGCTCTAGCTGCCATTCCAGCACATCCTTATTTACTGGACCAGTCTTCACTGATCCCTCAGATGAGAATGAGTATTACTGCTGACTTACTTAGTTTGCTGACATATAAACAAAAGCAAAGCTTCTAGATTATAAAGCAGTCTCATTTTATTGTGGAGAGACAGAATGGCAATAACAATTTGTTTGCATGCCATTAAGTGAAATGTTTTTGTACTTTTGAATTTGGAGAGGAACCCTTATTATCAAACCCAGCACTAGAACGTTTTCTGTACCTGATCACTACATTTTCCTGCATCAATTGAAGCTCAGTCTCACAGAAGATGGCCAGGTGTTCAAAACAGATCCTCACAATATGTTTGCCATTAACATTTCGAGCCTGCCAGGTCTGGTTGGCATCCTCCCTCACCGTCGGATGAATAGGACAGAAGTCCAACAACCATAAGCACTATGGTAACATAGCAGTTTAAGTACTAGCTACTTTCTCTTGTTTGTTATTGTTGAGAAAACAAACTGAATATTTTCCGAATACATAATCTGAAGATTCTGAACATAAACAGAAAGTTTAAAGCCAACTTTTGTCACTGAATGGTGTCATTAGAAATCTTACTTTTTTATTCCTGTTTTTTTTTCCAAAGATCTCTAGCAATGCTTGACTTAATCACAAAATCCAGCCCCAGGAACGGACTTCACCTTTGTAATGAGAATTTTTGTGTAGAATAATTTCCAGTTGCTTCTTAATCTGATAAACCTGCTTACCCTGAGTTTCAGGATGGGCCATAGAAGGAAACATCTGCTTTATAATGAGTCAGCGTTGTATTGTCGCGGTGCTAACAATCCCCACACATAATTCAGGATGGTGACGTGTTTAGGTCATGGTATCTATTTCAGGATGGTAAGGGGAGGTATTCTTGAATAGAGGCATTGCACCCCCCCCCTACATGAGCCCACTCAGCTGCTCCACTTTTAGCCCAGGCTCCAAGGAGGGGGCTGGGGCCCTGTGGTTGGTCGGGTTCCTTTCTACTGTCGCCGTCTGTCCAAAGGTTGGTTCACATTTCCATCCGGAGGCAGTCGGACTGTCCTCCAGTCAGCCCTGCAGTTGTTCAGTCAGTCAGTCTGCAGATAAAGGAGACACTCGGAAGAACTAGATTACACCGATTAGTTTTATTTTGAGGTGAAGGTGCTGGATTCACCTGTTACCAACGCCAAGATGACCCGTGACTCGTAAGTTTTTGAGGTGTTTTTTTTTTTTTTAAACTAACGTTGACTCTAACGTGGATTTTCAAAAACAACAGTTTTTATTTTTTTTGTACCCTTTCAATGACCAACTCCAAAGCAGGGTCAGCATTTATTAAAGAGTGGCTTTAGAAGTGGGGCTACTGGAGATTGTCTCACTTTTTCCTGCAGTTCCATCAACCCATTAGGACTATTGTTCACCTCTGCCGCCTGTCATTCCTCTCAGCACAGGAACATACTTTAGCTTTTAGCGCTGTCTATGAATTCATTCAGTATTCTGGGCCTTTCTCCCCCATGGGAAGTCTTTTATATTTTTAGCTCTGCCTCGGCTGTTAAACTCCTCAGAGGCCAATCAGAGGGGGTTTCCACATCACTTACAGTGTAAGATTCGTCTCCGTTAAGTGATGGGGCACTTTTCTCTTTCACTGCTTCTGGAGCCGCTGTTCCAGTTCAGAGAAACTGAAATATGAGAAATTTATCTTCCAAAAAAAACAGAAAATCCTCGTTAGTTTTACATTCCTGGATTTCCGATTGCTTGTGCCATCTGCTGTCCCATAAACTTGAATGTGAGAATCCCATGCTGGCTTAAGTCTTAGTAACTCACTGGTGTGCGGTTTGAAGCCGTCGACGGGTGAAATGCATCTTCATCGCCCAGGGTCATGCAGATGTGTTTCAGTCTTTAATGATCAAACTTTCTTTTTAAACTATTAGAAGACTGCAAAGTCGTTCTAACTGAATAAACCTTCAATTGGTCTGTTGAGCTAAAATATTTTCACTTGCAACTAAGTTTGAAATTCTCACTGTTGGTTGGAGGTGAAATGTAACGCAGCATTTAAAAAAACCCCAAAAGTTTTGCCATCTTGTTTTAATTGAATTGATCTCACATGTTACTCCTATAAATGACTGATATTGTGATATCCAATCTCTTATTCTGCACGCTGGTACTGATTTTAGCCCATTTCTCTTTAAGAGCTACCATAAACTTTGTGAAAGCCTTTTTTTTTCTAAATCCTGAATTAATGAATAATGTACCTCTTAACCATAAAGTTTTTATTGGCTCGTTTCGAGTCACATGCAGATTTCTCCCTACAAGCACAGTCTTTAGGCTTCTAGTAAACAACCTACAGAGCAATGAGTAAATGTAATAACAATTATCGATTAATTGTTAACTGGAGGATACACAAAAAAGGTTATTTTTTGAAAGAACAACACACCCAGGCCAGTAAATACACTAAAAATGTATTAAAATATAAACATTTTGCACATAAGATTAGAAAAACTTTCTGTAAATATGTCGTAAAACTCAAGTAGCAATTTTAGCTTCACCTGTGTCAAATTCTGTAAAGAAAACCTTCTATTGATCTCCTTCTGCTAACCAGTTATTAATAAATTAAACTAAAAATGGACGAGATGAGTCGAGCAGAAAAAGCTGTCTGCCTGTAGCATCCTGCCTGTGTGAAGGCTTCAGCCAGCTACAATGACATCATTGTTCAGATTAGACAACAGGAGGCTGCACAGGTGTAATGACAGCAACACAGAGACAGGCCTTGTCCAACAGATACAATAAAGTAGCTCATTGTTTGTCTGATCCTTGGTGTGGAAATTATCTCCAGATAGAGATTTCTGTCTGTTATCGCCTCCATTATTTGCCAAAGTTCTGCACACAGCAAGAAATTTCCTGTCAGTTTAATGTTACCCAATGGTAAATATATGAACCACGGTGAAGATGAGAACATTTCAAAAGACGTGTGCATCCACCTCAGCTGCAGTTCTGGGCAATATTTCAGGAAGACAAAAACTGCTGTTTAAGGAGGGTGACTTCTTCTGAACACTTCTCTGTTTCAGGGATGCTCCCTCTGTCCACTCCCATGTAAAATTACCCTGGGGCATTTAAGTTTACACTCTAAAGTGTTTCGACTTGTATTATATGCGTAGTTCTATTTTGAAATGTTCAGAGTTCCTGTCTGTTGAAGCTTTTAACTTGACTGAGGTTTCCCCTCAGTCGAGATATAAAGTCTCCTTTATCACCCTGCTGGGGCTGTTTTATGGACTCCTGTTGGATGGACCTGTCTGCTACTCGTTATGGAGCTTATTAGCTCCGAATATACCCAGAGAGTCGTGTTCATCTGTGTTTCAGCGACAAAGAGTGCTTCTGTGCTGCACATTTAAATCTGTATACAGTGGTCCCTCGTTTATTGAGGGGATTCGGTTCTGAAAAAGTCCTGCAATAAACAAAATCCACGAAGTGGTGACTGTTTAATTCTTCCCTATTCAAATACATGTTAAGGCCTCATAACCCCGCTTCACACTCCTTATAAATCTTTCCAAAACTGTCACTAACATTTTCCACATTGTCTCACAGTTTACACTCTTAGAAACCTACATCATTTTAACAACATGATGGAATTCTGAATGATTACTCACCCGGTAAAATATATTACAGTTGCTCTGATGGCTCTGCATTACGAAGCCCCTAATGGGATATGGAAAGAAAAAAAAACAAGAAATACCAACTTACTTTCTCGAGATCCCGAGAAACTTTCTGGAGATCCCAAGATTCCGACTTAGTTTCTTGAGATCCCGTGAAATGAAAAAAAAAAAAGTCGGGAGCTCCAGAAAGTAAGTCGGGTTTTCTTTTTTTTTCTTTTTTTTCTCCATGTCCTCTGCATCCCCACCCTCATCAGTAACATTGTTTTCCGCAAGATACGAAACAAAGTGGTCTGATTCATACAGTAAAATTTTGTCGCAGAATTTAAAAAATGCAGTGCTGCATAAAACAAAAATCTGCGTAACAGTGAGACCGCAGAAGGTGAACCGCGATATATTCATTCACTTTCATTCTCAAAACCTGAAAACTCAAATTGAATTGTCACTGAAGTGCGTTGTGACTTTTCCGACCCGTAGCAGGCTGCTAAAGGTTCACTGTGTGTAACTCTGACTTGAGGTCTAAATTATCCGTGTGGCCTCAGCCTGTGGCTACACTTTGACCAACGTGGTGCTTAATAATTCATCAGCTGTTATTAACAGTCGGCTGCAGAGCAGAACTTAATCAGCCCCACTGTGCAGCAGAGAGGGACTCCAGCAGTAAATTCACTGACAGCGTCGAGACGTTCTGCTGCTTTATCACAACCAGAGGATAGAGCTGGAGTTTGATGACGGGGCTCTGCTTGCATGGCCAGAGCTGCTGCAGGTGGCTGACTGATGGCCCATATGTCAGAAACGTATATTACCATTACAGCTGTAACAATTCATCGAATGAGTCCTGGACCTCGATTTTTAAAAAGATCTCCCTCGAGGTTATATTTAAGTACTTACTGTATTTCAGCCAGATGATTATTTGTGTTGCGCAATGTTCTCACTTTCACCAATGAGCTTTTGACTACCAAGTGCTATTAGCAGCGATGGAGGGAGACACTGACCGGCAGAAGCACAGCCAGGAAGGAGACTAAAAGTATCTAAAGTGAGAGATCACTTTAAACTAATTTAAAGTGTGTGTACTGCACAACAGAATTGACTTTTTCACAATAGCATGTCCTCGGTTCTCCATCCTCTGTCCTTGAACATATCAGCAGGAAGCATCCACTACATGCATCAAGCTTGTTCGTGGCAGCTAACAGGTGATGTTTTTTTCCGCTTTGCAAAAGACTTTTTTCTGGGATTATTAGTAGAGAACATAGCATGTTGTACAGTTTGGCTAATGAGACTAAAAGTGACGTTTGAATTGTATTGCATTTTAAGCAATCAAAGGTTTTCTTGGGAAAAAAGGTCTGTAATTTTTATTAGAATGTTCTTTTTCTCACAGATGGGGAAACATTTTTAACTCTACCGCAATCTTAAGATTCAGGGTCATTTGGGCCCCTCAAGCTTTTACTCTGTGCACTGACACCATGTATCCTTTTACAAGGTTTTTTTTTGGGTGGTTTCGGGAACTGACAGTCTGATGGGACAATCACGGCACATTATAAACATAGGAAAAATATCTTGTTACAAGTGAAATACTTTTTCATTAATATTAAGGAATTATTGACTTAAAACAAGCTCCTATACCTTGCTGAAAAGTTACTGATAAGTTAGTCTTGTCTTATTTCAAACATACTAAGACATTTGCACTAAAAACTACCAAAAAAAGCCAAAAATACTTGATAAGATTTAGTTTTTGCTGTAAATTTGATGGTTGATCCAGTTGCGTATTAGAGCTCTAAGTTCACTCTATGAACCTAGAGATCCAGAGCGACCTCTAGTTTCACATAGATCTCTATATACACCTTCAATGTCCAGCTGTGGCATTGAAGTGACAGATTGACAGATGGATGAAGAGCAGCTCATAGTTTGGTTTATTAATCACTGAAATCATCTGATTTCACACTTCAGTTGGCAGTCTCACTTTAACAAGATCGACATAGTACATAATTTGATTAAAAATCATGTATACCGTGCTCGGATTTTTCTCAGCAGTTGTACCATGTGTCTGTGTTTGGTCTTTTAGAAGTGTTGTGTGGGAGGTGGTGTTTTTTTTTTTTTTTTGACAGTGTGTGGCATTTGAGCCACCTGTACCCAACAGTATCCTGTAGTGTAGCAAGCTGAAATGGCATCAAGCCTCCTGGGAGAAATGCTCACTTCTCCCCGCTCTCATTCCACATCCTCCACTCATCCCATCTTCCTCTTATGTGTGTGTGAATTTATTTTCCATTTCTAATCCCTATTAACCGCCATGGCGATGGTGTTTGCAGTTGGTTTTGTTCTTCTTTTTCCCCCCCTGTCCTGCCTGCGTCGTCCTCCTCTCCTCCCTCGCATCATCTGTTCTGTGAAAACAGGCAGCAGCTTATTACAGGTGCCTAGTGCCGCTCTTGCATCCTTCTCTGTCGATGTCTCGCTCTAATTGGTTGTAATGGCTCCCGATGTGTGTGCGTGTTCTTGTTTAGACAGCTTTTGACTGTGCGGTTAACCCAAGTGTGACAAACTGCTCCAGCCGCAGACCTTCCATCCATCACAGCTTGGTTCCCGGGACGCTCTCTGCCTCAGCCTGCCTGTAAAGATCTGCTTTATTAGTTCTGTCCATTAGTGGGGCAAGTTAATCTCACAAACTGACCTGTCGCTGGTCACATCGCATGTACTTCCATTGCCAGTTTGTGCTTTCCTTATTTATGCCGAGCTTAATGAGATGATGAATAAAGCCGTGCATGTTTGCTGAATAGCTGCATTACAGGCTTTATTATAACAGCTTTAGTGGACGTATTGGGGCCATTGTAGATAAAAATAATAATAAAACGGTAAATATCCCCGAAAAGCTCAGACATTTTGAGATCTCAGAAATCTTGTACAAAAAACAAATACATTTCTGAGCTCCAAAAGTATTTTAAAAATTTCAGAAAAATGGATGTTGGTCTCAGAAATTTTCTAGACTAAAAACTTCCTAAGATTGGAAAATGATTTACGTTTGAGCCTCAGTAATGTCCAAGTTTTTTCTGGAAAATTGCTGAAATTAATCTCCAAATTTCTGAGTTATTTGGCAGAAATATGTTTCTTTTTCTATCTACAATGGCCCTAATGTTCCATTGTATTAATGTCCTAGTGGGATATAGATAAATCCGTATGTCCTGCTGTTGTTCCATCTGCTCTCTTACCGTGAAGGTGTGTTTTTTTGCTGTATTGTTTCCTCTAAATTTGGTGACATGTCATCCCGGCTTGCTTTATTCCAGCTCATTTCATGCCTGTCGAGCCAGTTGTCCAAGGGGAAATATAAAAAGGCTTTTATTTCAGCACTTATTGCAATTACATCTTCCCATAAATAAGTTAACAACCTTCTCTCAGCGGTTGTACCATGTGTCTTCTGGATACAAAGTTTGATTCAACGATAAAAAAAAAAAAAGAAAACGTATGCTCAACAAGTGTATTACTATTACTTTTTGTTTGAAACAGCTGCAGAGGAAGCTGCAGTTCATCAGTTTCACTGGAATATTGAACTGAGCTTGTCGGATTGAAGGAAGTGGCGCTTCTCTTTGAATAAAAGCCCATTAATGTGACGGTAGTGGTTCAGACATGTTGAAAGATGTCTCTGAGTCTGAATAAGAAGACTAAGAATTGGTTGCTGTTTGATTAAAGGAAAGCAGATAGAGTAGTGTGTAGAGGGAATTTAATAGATTAATCTAATCTAACTACAATATAAAAGTGTTTGACTGAGAAAGTTTCTTAATTTTCTACGTTTTGTTTTTTATTTTTTTAAAGTAAATTTATAAGGACATACTGTGGCATTTGCACCTCTGGCGAAGATGCTCAAACTAAAAACGTATTTCAGCTACATTTACTGAGATACTGTCTGACTGAAGAAAATAACTAATAACTAAAAAAAATCTACCATCTTTTTGTACATTTATTTAGTGGATGAGAAAAAAAAATCAATCTGAATAAATAATTGTTTTTATAAAATTAACTGTCCCATAATAATGCCAATGTTATGTAGAACAGTACAAAGTACTCAGCCCTTTAATATTTCATCAACGTATTTTAAAGTATCTTTGACCAGATCCAATAAATGCTGCTGAAACACTTTCTCAGCTCATAGTAAGGAAGTCTTCTTGAGGGAAAGAACTGCACCCATTTCAAACTGCTTGCCTATGCAGTTTATCTCACTATTATTATTGTAGTGCCAATATGGAACACTAGTTAAAAATGAAAGTACAGCCTGACTGCTTTATATCAGTTTTGTCACCTATTGGCTTTATGGTAGTGGAAATACCTTCACAAAGGTACTTCATTAATGAAGTTGACCTAAAACAGAAGGATGGTTTTTCCCTTGAATCTTTTTTACATACTAAATAAAACAGGGAAAAAAAGTTGCTCAGGTTACCATGGTGAAAGTTGGAAAAGCAACCAGGAGGACTTGGTAGGGAAGATTTCTGTATAACTGAAGCCCCTTCTCCATCGTGGAGTCTGCTTCAGTTCCAGTCGAGTTGGGTTAACTACACACTTAATTAGCAGTGTGAGTGAAAATGGGCAGGAATGTGGGAATGTGGTGGGGCCGTATAGGAGCCGTGGTGGACGCCAACATTTCATTTTGTGCTTGTACCATTGAGCGACCAGTTTCTCTAAAATCTCTCGGTATATTCATTGCGAGTTTCCCCATCTACGCTCTGTACGCTCTCTTCTGCCTCAATTGACAAGAAGTTTTGGACAATGGAATTATAGATTTGCATTTCTCCAACTACTACAGTTTTGTTGTGGATTGAAAACAGTGGTTGAGATGTCGTCGTTGACATAAATACAGAAGCCGATCAACGCATCGTGACTGCTGCCAGTCAAGTCGCTTCGGCTTTAACCACTCTTGATTTGGCTCCAGAAAACTGACAAGAACCCCGCAGGATCGGCAGATGAAGAGTAATCTGCAAGTTCTGGAAGAACTGATTAAAGCCAGGCCTGTGGAGAACCGACTCAAGAGTCTGCATACTGTAGTTTGTTTTTTTCCCCAATTGAACACTAGTGAAATCAGTGATGACTAATATCCTGATAGTCCGGTACCTGCAAAACTTCCAAGTTCTCTATCGCTCTGTTCGCTGTGTACAGTTGAGTCTGTTGATGGATTAAGCTGCACCCTGCCAGCTTAATGTAGCTGGCAGAATAGAAATGTAGAGAATCAGGCTTTCAAGGTATTGCTCCCAGATTCACTAAATTAAGAAAATGGTTGAGTCTGCGATGCTGGGAAAAAGCTCATATAAAGTTTGTTCTTCAAACGTTGCTGCTTCCCTTTTTTTTGCCACATTTGTTTTGAAACGATTGAAGGAGAGACAGAGAGGGAAGAGCTGGGTGGGTGGACGGTGAATTAGAGAGAGCCCGGCGCTCCGGGAGGCACACAGATAAAAAGCAGCGAGAGGGAGTTGGGAGCCAGGAAGGGAGGCGGCAGATGAGAGTAGGAGATCAAGTGATAGTCAAAGGTATGAAGAGATGTAGTCGAGGCAGAGAACGGATGGACAGAAGGCACAAAAAGCTGCAGAAGAAAAGAATCCATCTCCCCAACACATCGGAGTAGATATTCCACCGTCCGGGTCTGCGTGATGCCACCACGGTGATTTCTCCTCTCTGCTGCCTTCGCCACGGAGCACCGGAGCAACCTGTGCTGGAAGCGGGAGCCTGTTGCCTGGATACCTCTGCTGTCGCCACGACGGCAAAAAGCCAGGGCTGAAGAAGCGAGTGTGCTGTGTGCGTGTCTTGTGTGAGCTGGCGTCGGTGCCATGGGGAAAAACACCGCTGGCTGGCAGTTTGGATGGCTCCCTCACCCGTCCGCTCCCTGACTGTTTGCTGACATCGCATATATGAATGAAGAAGGAATCTCCCTGCTGCGGAGGCTTCCAGGAGAGCCTGAGAGAGGGGCCGGGCGTGTGAGGAAGGGGGGTTTAGCTGGCACTCTGGCTTGGAAGATGAAGAAAGCTGATTTGTAGAGAGGAAGGGAACAACCACTTTAACTGCTGAGTTTAAGAGTGGAGGCAACCGGGGCACCAGACCCAAAGACGGAAACGCTAAGCTGCAGCTGCAGGGGAGTGGGCTGCTGGGGAGCAAACTAAAGCGGTTTTGTCTGGGTCACCTGAGCAGCTAGAGGACTGTCTGGAACCATGCAGGTCCAGTCGTCAGCTGCTCTCTCTAAAGCCTCCAGCTTCATCCTCAATCAGAGATGTGTGCTGGCCTCCAAAATGGAAATCCACCGGTACGTACCTGCCTCACCCGAGGCCAAGTCCTTCCCTCATCATCTCATTCTGCTTGGAAGCTTAGCTTTGGCTGTCATAATTCTTGCTATTTTGAGGGAGCATGAACTGGTAGATCGGACTCATAAAACAGGACTTTGGAGATGCAATGCCAAGTGTTGATTGAGCTCACTTTATCCAACACAGCGTTGAAGTTTGTTTTTAAATGGGAGAAAACATTTCTAGTGAAGGCTATTCATCCTGATTATTTTAAATTAAACATTAAGTTTATTTTTCTTAATTGAAAGTGTTTAACTTAAAAAAAAGTAACCAGAACAGCAGAGATTATTCCTGATTTTTTTCAGATGAAAGTACAATAAATGACCAACTAACCAACCAGGCCTTTAATAAAACAGGCATGTTACTTTTTGGTGTCAAAAAGAAACTAGTGCGGTATTGCACTTGTAAATAACAGTTTTGATGTCAAATTTGGTTGGATGTAAATTCTGCATGCCAACAACATGTCTGGTGAATTGGTTGAACTTTCAGTGCCCTCGATGTCCTCACTGGATATACAAATTAGAGGCTCTAGTGCCCATAAAAAGTGACAGCGACATTGTGATGAATGGAACAAAAGAATAGCAAGGAAAATGTTTGGTAATGTTAATCAATTTTATCATCACTGTAATATTCAGTAGTAATATTGCAGCTCCATATTGGATCCTCGTTTATGATAATGAGAAGATATATTTTCTGTCTTGACTTTATCTTACTGCATCCCAGAGGGTGTGGTTAGGGATGAAATAGCTACATCATAAACTTCCATTTTTTACATTTTTTCACAGGGAGAAGCTACTTCAATATTGATTCTGTTTGCTGAAATGTCGTATCGTAGGTTCACTTGGGAATAGTATTCCTTCAAAGGGATGTTCTTCGCTACAGGAGAGAGGAAAACTGTTCAACAAAGTGATGCTTAACTTGGATATTAAGAAGCTGCCAGAGATTATGTTCTTTAACTTTTTCTGTTCCCGTGATCTGTTTCTTTTACAAACTGGACAAAATACATAGCAAAACATTTCTGTCAGCACTAGGGTTCAGCTCACTGAGTTAGTCCAGTATCCAGTGGGACATGGTGGTGCACTCCTGACAGCTCCAGCCTTTCCCCTAACAGTCCAGGCAGGATGGAGTTAAAAACACCGGGGAAATTAAAGAACATGACCCTCACATTGCTTCCAGGCAATCGGCAATGGATCCAATGAAGACTTCACCTGGGGGAGAAGATAATTGAGGAGCGACCTGTCTAGGGTATTCTTTAGAAGTGAGGTCAGTGCTGCTGGCCTGTAGCTGCTGATGTCCTTTGGATGTTATGTCTTTAGGAGCGATTTGGTGCAATCAAAGTAAACCCACAAAGGACATATCCAAAAACTATACAGAACTATACAGTCTTCAGGATGAATCTTACGCATGTTTTGACAAAGAAAACAAGCATATTTAGTGTATTGGATTTATCTCTGTGCACAGGAGATTATTACTAGGGTTGCTAAAGATGCATTGCAAAGGTGGGCTTGCGGCTGGTGTTTTCGTGCCATTTGTGATATTAGTGGGAAACATTTTTCATGCATTTTCCATTGAGAGATATTCACAGGCATGGTCCACTGTATCCACCTGAGGTTGGGATACATATTTAACCGTTTTAGTAAAAGCACTTGAGATTTTCTGAAGGTGAAAAGCTTTTGAAATGGCTGCAGCAACTTGTGACAGCCTAGCATACAGAGCCGGATTGTGAACATACAAATCGTCATTGAAATTCATCATGGTTGGAATCCTTTGCCTATAAGTCTCCGCAATAAGCAAACTATTTTGACTGCATCTTGTGGTTTACCCCTTTGATCCCATTTAAAGTAATTCCAAATAGGTAACGTTGTACGTTTTGGACTTTTGTTTGAATTGGGGATGGAACAAAAAAGTCCAAAAAGACACATGTTGCCGGTTGTCATTTGTTGGACTGTTGAATATCGATTGGAAACATTTTACATATTGCCCAACCTTACTGGTTGGAGATTTAAGCCTCCATAGAGAGGTGATGAGTTGTATGGCTCCTTGGTGTCTGCATACAATAAGTTCAGTGTTTTATTATCTGTGGTGTGGCAGGCTACATACTGTGTGAAGGTGGGGAGAGTGGAGGAAAGGGAGACATGGTTAACATCTCCAGAAATCAGAAAGAGATCAGTTACACCATCTATCATTCACAAACTCGGTTCAACCCCCTTCACTCCTCCGACCCCTCTCCTGTGTTCTGTTCTGGAGTAAATGAAAACCATCCATGTTTGTGTGTGTGTCTGGAGTTAGCACGGTTAGCCACAGCTCAGCGAGACGGATCAGGCTGCTTTCCCTGTAACTTCTCTGACGCTCCATAAGAGCTGCTGGACAGGATGATGGGTTTGAACTTCTCTGGTTGTGATGCCCGATGTGGGGGCAAGTCCCATGTCTCTTCTCCTTATCAGGTCACTTGGTGGAAGGTGAAACAGTGGCGCTACTGAGAGCTAGCAGCTGGTCCGTGGTGTAAACAATGGAGTCATGGGCTCTCCTGCTGTCTCAGAACACAAACGTCATTAAAAAGTCAAGTAAAATCGATGTTCTCCGTGGCCTGGTAAGCTTCATTATGTGAAGCGGAAACTCACAACATGTCTAAAAGTAAATTTAACAAGAAAAAACTCTGGAGTGAGTGGCAGCTGTGGAAACTGGCTCCCAGCTCTTGTGGTGGGGCGAGGAACAGAAGGGATCGGGAATAGATGACTAGTTCCCTCAAACGCTACAACTATCCGACACCGCAACACAAATGCATTCCCTCAGTTTACCTTTGAGTTGTCCATGAAACTGAGCTGTGCAGTCCAGCACCGAAACCCAAAGCTCTACCAGACGGCTGATAGCCAAGTGCAGTTCAGGCCTGCTCCTCTGTCAATGTGAGGCCCGTCTTGAGTGCAAATGAGCTTGTGATTGCACCCTTGTAAAAAAAAATGGGCCAAGCTACCAGCGATCACAGTTTATGGTCTAAAGCAGAGTAACACCCTGTAAACACTGCTGGATATGTGTAGTCATTTGTGTATGTGTCATAATCACTGGGCTAATCACTGACCTTGTTCAGAAGCAGTCGGCCTTCCAGGGGAAAAAAACTGATCTTAATGAATCACTGCATAATTATTAGGAGGAAGATCAGAGCTAGGGTTAAATTCTAGTTTAGTTAAACCAAATGTTTTTCACCCATTGACCATATGGCTAAAAAACATAACACAATGTGAGAGTTTCATGTATATCTATCAATAATTATTGACATTTTTTTTGTTTGTTTTAAATATCTGAAATACTGCCAAACTGGTGACGTAGCCTTTATTGTTTTATCCAGTTTTCTCTTCATACAGCTGGGGTTTTTTTATTCTTAAAGTGTCTCTGTCTTGTATTTTTCCACGCACAAAGTGCTAGATTGCACAATCGAGTAGCTCTTACAGTACCGTCAGTCGTTCTAAAAAAGTTGGTATAAAATAAATATCAAGCATGACTTGATAAAAGAAATTTGACTTTGTAATTTAGCTCCTTGAAATTTTACCTCTGTCTCTTTAAAAACTCCTGCTTTTTGTGACACTCTGCCTTCAGGAAGTCGTCACAACACGGCTCCTTTATTAACCCTTTAGCAACGTTTTTACCAGCGTTTCACTGAGAAGAAACTCGTATAATGAGCTCAGCAGATGCACAGTCCCACCAGGTATTTAATTGCTGCTGATTAGTCAGAAGGAGCTGGGTAAGAGAGTCATGAGGGAAAGCTGCTCTGTAAGGAGGAAGCTTGAAAACTGAGGAGGAGCTGCGTCTTGAAGGCAGAGCCAGGTTTGCCCACGTGTTTTGCACAGCTGATTGGTTGCCATGGTGATTAAAGGACTTCTCAAACATACATGAAAAGTAAAAGCAACACTCATGTTATATTTTTGATGAGGGATTAACATTATAACATTATGTAAAGCTCAAAAAGTATATAATAAAGCAATCACAAGTCTCAGTGGTGAAACCTTAAGCTGCTGCTGCGCAAATTACTCAACAGGTTGTTGCTAAGTAACCATAAAATTAGTTATTTGATGCCACCAACCTTGCTTAGATGGGTGTGAGAGGTTGAGCAGCCTTTCCTCTGCCTACATCTCCCAGAATGCTGTGCATTTCTGAATCAAGAGTTCCGTGAAATGACTGAAAATTCTATGGCGTATCGACGCTGATCATGCGTCATGATCATGTGTGTATACTCTAACTGATTTATTGTCCAAACCTAAGAGAGACAGAGATGCTTGAATTCCTGTTTGCAGTGATTTCCTCCAGAGAGAAGCATACGCCATCATTGCTGCCATCACAGGACCTGCTGCGCTTCGGCAGCATAGGATGCGAACACGTCTGAATGAAAACAAGGTGATAATAGAATAATACCTTGGTGACGGGAAGGACAGCAAAAGGCGAGTTTAATCCAGACTGAAACTCTTCACCATCTACATCCCCCTACACATTCTACTTCCTGTTCTCCCCCTTAAAAGGAGAGATGGCAGAATTTTTTTATTTCTATTCGTAACTTTGTCTCCAATTAGGAAATCTCCTCCCAATGAGCACAGCCAGCTCTTCCTCGTATTAAAGCTAAACCGTCACCCCAGTTGTGCTGTTTGATTCACGATAAGGTCAGATGGTCTTATTCAGGAAACATTCATCTTTTTCCTCCCATACTTGTTGCCCTGGCAACGTAACATCTGAGGTCATAAGTTGGCCGGCAGTGGGCCCACCTGTGGAACCCTCCTCTGGAGAGCTGCCTCTTCAGTCAGCTAATGGATGCTGAGAGTAATTTGCTCAATGCCTAATTGATTCCACGAGGGTTCTGCGTATCGGACCAAACTACTCTGTGAACAAGGACCGTGCTTGAGCCGTCCATTCAATGGTCCAGGTAATTAGAGGGCAGTGGTGCTTTAGAGCTACATGAGGTGATGAAATCATTTAGGGCAAACAGAGCAGCTTTAGTAATGTAGCAGAGGTTAGAAATGCCTGGTTTTTAAAGGTCGAAAGCAGATGAGTTTCTGCTTTAACTTAGCACCGACTGGTTTTGAAATGTAAATAGAAATAAAATAATAAAGAGCAGTTTTCTTTAATTCTGATGACCTATAGGTTATACCTAGAAGTCTCACACACTTGCACAATTGATATAATCAATTATGCTGATATCGGCACAGATATCAGCACCATTTCCTGTTTAAACAAAAGCAAAACATGCAGAGTTTGGGCTGTCCAAACCAGGATTTATTTCTTAGAGCAGGTGAGAATAAACTCTCAAGGAAGTTCAGGGTGCTGGACTCTCTTCTGCTCTTTATTAAATCCGTGTCATTCTCTTGCTAATGAGTTTTTCTTCATGCTAACACTTTGAGGTGCTAGGCTAGGGCTAGGCTATTGCTAGCCTAATAATCATGTTCATAGAATATTTCAGTGCTTTTTGAATTGTCTCAGTCTTTGTCCTTCTTCAGAAACCTGCCTCCCTCGCTTGAATGTAATTGGATTGAATGACTGCTGCTACATCGGCTGCTGTCTGGGGATCTCAGAGCGCAGCGCAGGTCACTTCCTGCTGCAGCCCGGTGCAGTCTTCCTTTCACTCTGAACGTTATTCTAAAGCCGCTACTGTGATGGTACAGTAACGGCTGCGATTGGGAGGTGGGCCTAAAACAGATAATTGAAACATAACATGGTTGGGGGTCTTTTATTGAATCTGCTGGTTTTCCAAACAGATTTGGGGCATTTATACTCATGTTTTGTTTTGTTTTTCTTACTGGAAGATATTTTATGTTACTGTGCTTTTCATGGTGTCTTTTAAATCACAGCTTTCCTCAAAAAGAGAAACAACAGCGTTAACCAGGGTTGTTAACGGGAAAAGGCTCCGACTTGGGTGATTAGTTGGGGTCTAAAACACGAGTGATTTTCTGAGGTTGCACTTTCTATTGTGTTCCTTTGCCTTGTAATTGAAAAAGTGACAGCCATTTTTCTTTGTTGCAGCCTGCCTGTTATAAATCAGCCTAACCAATAGCCCTCTTTATCAAATGAATAAAACAAACGGTGCTCATAAATCCAGATAAAGATTTTTGGATTGCTCTGAAAATAACATTTTGAAATACTCCTGCCTCTATTTAGCTGGCTGTGAATAGCCAGCATGTCTATTTGCAGCACACACACACACACCCCTGCGTGTACCTGTAGGCTTTGTTCGGTTATATATAGCCGCTAGTGGTGATGTCTTCTTTGTCACACCTCAGGTGTTTCAGCTGCAATCGTGCCACACATCGGGCTTCTCCTGCTCCGTCTTTTTCCCCCACCACCATCTGCTAGAGTAGATGGCTCATTGTTGGAAGCCCAGTGTCTTTTCTCCTGGCTCCAACATATTGTGTGTTTGCATGTGTGTGTGCTTAGCAGTATGAACGCTCCAAACGCGCACAGCAGTATGAATGGAGTGCCGATGCATGTAGACGCAGTGCAAAAATCCCGTGGAGCTGTCTGGCCGGAGTGACGGATCAGCCTGGATCCCCTCTGAAAAGGCAGCACAGTCCGACTGCGTAGGTGTTTGGTATCGACGTTAGCCACGTTGCTGGGCAGTGATCTGTGCTCGTCTGCTGGCCACATTAATTGGTTGCACTTAATTTTTTTGTGCTGCTGGTCAATACTATCGACCTCAAGGCTTCACATAAACAAAACCTACAATCAGATTCAAATTTTCCTCCTTCTCTAGTTCCTGTGAGGAGAGAGAGAGCAGAGGAGTTTCGTCACTCGTCTCGCACCAGAGTTTCTGGGCACAGCGTGCTGCAATTTTAGCTAAACAATTTTGTTAGCTAAAATTGTTTAGCTAATAATTTTAGCTAATTGTTAATTGGTGTTTTGTTTTTTATTAACATATGCAGTCTTCAATCACTTGAAGTCTGGTGTAACCATTTTCATCATGTTGTATACAACTACCAGAGATCCCCTGGCACATTGGCCTAACTAAAGGTGCATTCACATCAGCCCTGTTTAGTCCACTTTAATCAAACTCTGAAAGTCCGGTTCATTTGCAGAGGTGTGTATTTGCAATTGAACTCTGATCCCAGTCAAAAAAAGCATTCTCCGGCCTGCCTACAAACCCAGGTCACTGTTTTGTTCAAGTGAACTCTGATGTGGTTCGGATTCATATGTGGGATGCTCCAAAAGCAGGAAGTAGACCAAAGCACAGGGCATTCTGGGAATGAGAAATGGCCCATGGACAACTGCTAAAATCTGTCGCCACTCCATTTTGCTTACATCCTGTGAAGAAGAAGGTTGTACTCAAGTCTTCTTCAGAGGTTTTTGTGCTCTTGCCTTCAGTAGTTCTTAGTGTAGGGTTAACTTTCCAGCCCAGTAAAGTCTGACTGTTTGAACAAAGCACCAGGTGTACGTTTGCTGATTTAAGGTGTTTGTTGATCTTGAGTACAACTTGACGTTTTTCTAAAGCTAGTTGTCATTCTGCCTGATGAAATGTGAAATTAACAGCATGTGACTTTGATTATCACTCCTGCAGATCTTTTTTCTGGAGACATTAGAAATCCATCCTGCATGGTAAAGCAGCAGGATGTTAATTTTAACAGATGAAGCAGCTGAGGGTCCATCTACACAGAAGTAGAAGACTGATGGAGAAGCCGTGATCTAGTCCGTGTGTCCGATTACAAGTTGATGAGCTTCTGAAATTGTTGAGCTGAAATCACGTGGACCCTCCTGGGCCCACTTTGGGAAGTCTTCATTAGAGCCGTAGCAGACATTGGTCCAACAGCTGCAGGCTGTGACTGAACAGTGACGTTTTCAACCTCCTGGTCTGATCCTGATCACTTTCATATGGACTGGAAACACTCTGCTCCACCAAACAAGCAACGACTGATTCACGAAGGAAAGAAAAAAGAGAATCAGAAGGATGTTAGAGGGGGGGGGTGGCTGAGGAAGGTCAGTTAGTGGTACAGAAATCTTTCCAGAGGAAAAAAAACACAAGCTGAAAACTACAAACACATGTGGAGAGCAAAGAGGAAGGATGCAGATGTCTCTGTAGACATCTCCTGTTCTGAGCTTGTTTCTCAGTAAAGCCAGCTGCACTCCCTGTTAATCAAACCCACAGCCAGCCACCAATCTGACTTTCTTTTCTTCACTTTTATGCGTGGGAGGCTCTGTGGATTTCCTTTTCCCAGCTCGGAGAAGAGTCCCCGTGTTCCATCTCGCACAGCATGACTCGGGTTGGGAGGGTTTCTAATGGGAGTAGCTGAAGTTGGCCTTTCAGAGGAGAGCAGGACAAAACGCATGTGCTGCAGAGTCACTTTCAATCTATAGAAATAGCTGTTTGTAACGGGGATCGCTGTAATTATTTTTTCAGCGGTTTGTGTGCTCTGAGGGATGGTTAAGAATGGAATCAGCAGATTGTACTGGCTGTGGTTGTGTTTAGGCCATAAAGAACTCTTTAGAGCAGAGATTCTCAAACCTTTTCAGGCTGAGGACCACTCAACTTTGTTCATCTTAATGAACAAATAAATGTTTGGTAAATGTGACTGGCCACGGCGAAACCACGAACAGGTCTGCTTAGGCATTTTGAGCTATTTACAGATTCTCAAAGTGTGGAGTCTAAACTTTCCAATGATGTCAAACACAAAGAAATAAAAAAGAAGCTGTTCTTTACTACCAAGTGTTGTGTGCATTAATAATATTTAGGGCTCTTTGTGATTTAGAAGCACAATCAAAAAAAAATAGACTTGAGTTGCTTTAACAGAAACAAAAAATCCATTCCTGCACCATTAAATATGCAAATAATTATCACATTTTCATCAATTGTATTTACTTAATCTCATTTAATATTTTTAATTAAATCAAAATAACAAATATGACCTGAAAAGAAATAATCATTCATTAAAAAAGCAAAGAACAGTTCTGACTAACTGGGGCGATTCCTACTGTTCACCGTTCAAAGGAATCCAGTCGCTATTGAACACTCAGCAATCACATCAGCAGCTATGACTCGGCTTCCTCTGATCATATAAGTCGTCCTGGACTTGTTTTCTTTCCATCAGAATCAGCAGTTTTTCTTTTGAGTAACCCGGTTTTAAGCCAGTTTTCTATTATTATTTTTAACGTACCCCTTTGGTAAGCTAGCTGTAGCATTGCACTTTTGTTGACGTGCAGTACCAAGTGGACCACTAGGGGGCACCCATGGACCACCACTGGTCCGGGGACCACAGTTTGAGAAAGACCATCTTAGCGTATGATCCTGATTGAGTGGTTTTTCTTGCATAATGTTTTAAGTGCTTTAACAGACATCAACTCTGTTAAAAAAAAAAAAAAGTAAACACTGTCTACTCCCAGTGTTAACTGCAGAAATGCAGCACTTGGTGAGAAACAAGTGTGTACAGCAGGATGATTGACGGCGCTAAGACCCTCCTCCTGGCTCTGATGGACAGAGCGGTGTATTTCTGCAGATCGAAGTAGGACGACGGGAAAGTCTATTTTTGTTTTTGTAATATATTTTTTTTTATTGCCTCTGTTTTTGCACTGTCACTACATGGTGAAATTTTAAAAAATACATAAAAAATATATATATCTTTATAACAGTTGCCTCCTGCAGCTTCAACTTACTGCTTAATGGTTGCCATGGGAGATTGAAGGATTTCTCAGACATGCATTAAAGGAAACAAAGCAACACCCCAGGTATGTTATTGATGAGGGAATAACATTATAAAATGACGTAAAGCTCAAAAAAGTAGATTTTTGCATAAAAGCTTCTGAAGGGGTTTAAACATTTTCCAAGTGACTCTGTCCCTACTCTTATATTTTTTCTAATCGCTACATGATCAAGCTGTCATGTTAAGGTCTTATATGAAGCTTTTATTGCATTAATCTGACCCTGATTAGTGGGATAATAGACTGTGTGGGTTTAGAAGTGGAAGTCATGGGTTTTATTCATCCATGCGTTTTTGTCACACAGATTTTAGCTGACAAAATCTGTCAGTTTAGCTTTTGTGCAGAGCTAAACTTTGTTCAGGCTTTTTGCTGATGTAACCTCAACCTTTTTTCCTCATGTCTGTAAAGATTGCTAGAAAAGCTTCTCAATTAAGAGGAATGCGTTGGGATCGAGAATGTACTTCCGTCGTTAATAAACATCTGTGTCTCGTCACGTTGAGTGGGATCCATCCCATCTGGTCTGCGTTGTTGAGATGGATGCAACTGCTAACTGACAGCGCTGTGATCCTCCACATGTATTCCCCTAAGACCGAGCAGAGTCACATAGCTGACGGGACAAAACCCTGAGTCATCATTCATCCCCGCATTGTGCTTGGCAGACCCACTGAATGGGGGTGGGGGTTTCAGCTGCCCCGTTTTGGTTTGTTCCTATTTTTAGACAACACAGTCGTTTGGTTGCATAACTTTGGCCTACCAGCAGCAAAATTAGTCACAATTTCCAGCAGTGGGAGTGACGGGGCGAATCGGTATAAACAGAGGATGTGTCACAGCGTCCAGTTCTGCATTTCTCTTCCTTCTCCTATGTTGGTTTTTCTAGCCGAGTGGCGAAACCTTTTGTTCTCGCTGGGCGGTTGCATCGGGTCGGGTTGTGATCATTCAGCCCTCGACCCGTTTCCTGCTGCTTCATTCATCTCTGCCTCATCCGCTGCATCCCAGCAGCACCTCCCCATCCTCCCGTACCAGCAGGAAGTGATGTCACGTTGGCCCCCCAGAGCTGCTTGGTTCCTCTTTGAAGTCGGAAGCTCTCCTCCAACTCTCCAGCTTCATTAACATTAATGAAGGAGATAAAAATATTCTCGTCTCAAATCTCATTTTCTGCTCCTAAATTTGTACAATCCGCAATAATTTTTTTTTGTCTTTGTCACCTTGCTCTGTAAGAGACGGAACCTATTTATGGAAAAAATGAAATTAATCGGTGAAACTGGTTAGCATCCTGACTTTTTTATGCTTGAGAATTTCAGCCAGGCTTATAAATAGAGGAGAGATGAAGAGAGGCTAGGATACATTCTACCGGCTGAATGATTTGAATTGTGGGAACAATGACATAAGGAGGGTCAACAAGTCTATTATGCACCAGTCAAGTGTATTAAAGAACAAAATTGTTGCGTTTTCTCTCTAAACTAGCGGCATAAACCAAGGTACAGTCTGTAAATATGTTTTTTATAATCAGAGTACCCTCTGTTAGTGACTCCATGGAATCAGACTCTGATCACTTCTGATTCTCATTGCAGTTTTATTGGTTGTGAAAAGAGAGTTGGGTTCCCAAGTTTTCCCTCCTTTTTGTTTTCATCAAAGATGCTTGAGGACGAACATCTTTGGATGAAGTTTTCAATTCAGTTTCATTCCAAAAAGACTTTTTTCATTCCCAAGGGAAATTCAATATCACGTCGGGTCATATCATCCGAGCATCCTTAAAGATAACAAAGGGCAGGAAGGATCTCTGTAGCAGTCAGTCTTCTAACGAATCTGTACAGGCCTCTGACTGTGCTGAATCGTCATGCACGTCTCCTCTCTTAATTTTGTGTACAATAATTTGACCACATTCAGTATGAAGCACACATTGATATTTTAATACAAAGTTAAATATAGTAATTTTGCTGAATTATCTCCTCCCATCAAGTACATAACTCATGAATGACTCTGCCCTCCGTCACATCACAGCAATGTGAAAAATAACAGAAAAACCGTTGAAGAATAACTCAAAACCACACACCTTATTTCTTGCTCTCTTTGTTAGCTATGCTGCACACAGACCCGTTACCATACCAACTGACAACCGCTCCACTCGTATATCAGGACTGAGCATCAAGAAACATGCAAACATTTCACACACAAAGAACAAAGGATTCAGCCTATTACAGTGTTATGATTTTCAGGCCTGCTGTTGTGTTTAACAGTTATTAATAAGTGATCCAATGAACACAGTGGTGGTGGATTAACTCATTTAAACACCTGCTCTACTGATGCTCTGTCAGTTGGTGTATAGGTCACCTTTTTTTTTTTTTTTTTAGTTTTTTTCAACAGAACTGAAAAACAACAAATTCCAGAGCTACATCTACATGTTAAGGTAGCGAAAGTGACGCTAGCGTAACTAACCTAGTTCCCTCTCCATCACTATTTATTTTTTATTTTTTATTTTGACTTAAAACTTTCTTCTGATCTTGGATTCAAGTTGTTGTAGTTTTGGCAATTAGTAGCAAAGCAAAAAATGTGATTTTCATCGTCACCCTGCAGGAAAATGGAGGGGTGAAATCCTGCGCGTGTGACATCATGCTGCAACGTACCTACAGTCAGAAAGCCATGACTTATCTTCATGTCTACTTTTTGTGTGTGTGTTGATGCAGTGAACAGAGCATCTGCCAGGCACGGGCTGCTGTCATGGTGTACGACGATGCCAACAAGAAGTGGGTCCCTGCTGGAGGCTCCACGGGCTTCAGCAGAGTCCACATCTATCACCACACGGGCAACAACGCCTTCCGCGTGGTGGGACGCAAGATCCAGGATCATCAGGTTAGAGTGGAGTCATGTGACCTAAGCATGTCTTTTTATTTTCTTCCTTTGTTTAAAAAAAAAAACTAACTAAAAAAACATGCATGTGTTCTTTGAGGCGGCTCCACGTGGGATCTGAGGAGTTAACCAAAGTGTTTAAGGAACAAGTGCTTCTGCAAAACCCGAGTCTTTGTGTGTTTACAGTCAGCCTTTTGTTGCCATCTGCTTGTAGAAGTACACAGTCAGTGTTTCCTCACACTCTTCACAGTGCATAGAGTGGAAACAAAGAGTTTCTGGAGGGAAGCTGACAGTGAAGTGAGACATGAGAGCAGCTGGGATAGTTCCCAAAGCAAGCCTAGGTTTTTCTAAAGATGTAGACTTTAACTAGGCTGCTTTTGAACTCTCATCCTGAATCGTTTACAAGGGCAGTGAGAATGTGCTGCAGTCTGCTCATACCTGATCCACAGGTGTAATTCCCAGGATCTCCAGGATGTCTGGCGTCTGACTTGAATGCTGCAAAACTCTGAAGCTAATGGGAACGGACACGTGGAGTACCCCAAGGCTCAATCCTGAGACTCCTCTTATTCAATATCTATGTGCTCCCACTAGCCTTCTTGATTCGCTCCAAACCAGTAGATGGAAACACGCCTAGCTCACTCTTTTTTTTTTTTCTTTTTTTTTTTTACAATATTTCAAAGGGTTGCTTAAAATTTGCGTGACAATTGGGTGGAAACACATCTAGTTCTATGACATATTATTAGATTTATATTGTGTACCATCTCAAATCAGAAAATACTGCACTGCTGAGGAAACCGTTACATTACAACAAAAACTCATTTTGTGTTTATTATACACAGTATAAAGATACGTCTCTGCCACAGGGCTGATGAAATTATGTTTTTGCTATTTTTTATGGATTTTAGTGGTTTGTGAAAGTATACTTTTTGGGTTACTTTCCTGAATTATTCTATCTCTTCACAAACATTCCCTTTCCTGTACGCAGCTTTTAAAGCACATCAAGGTTGCTAAGTTGTTGGGGGGGTTTTTTTGTCTTTTTTGCTAAACTAAATTTAGAATGCAATTAGCTAAATTTGGCTGTATTGACCCAAGTAAATGATAAGCATTGTTATGTGGGTCAGTATTGAAATCACCATTCTTTAAAAAAAAAGAACCTTTCTGCTGTCTTGCAGAAAGAACCTTTTATGCTGATTTAATTTCTTTGCTAAACATCTTACCATACCGATGTTTTCATATGCTGCATTGTTTCCATACTTAAAATCTCTGATTAAGCTATCATTTCAGCCAGCCTGGCCCATTGCTATTCATTTCCTCCAGCTTTACAAAGTGACTTCATTCATCAGTGCGGTGATAAAAACCTTAGCAGTAAATACAGACGGGGCAAGCTCCTGGGAAGAACCGCATATGTGGGCAGGTGATCACTTTCAAGGCTCAGTGTAGTAAGTGGTTGTGTTCAACTGGAGGCGAAGGTGCATTCCTTCACTCTGCTGCTGTTGGAGTACTACACAATCATCATTTGTAATCAAAGTGCATAACGGCACTCGACTGGAGGCCAGAGAGTAACGAGTCAGTGATGCTGATATCGTCAAGGGACTTTATATGCACACGACGTGTAAACATTCGACCTGCTGCTGATTTTGTGTTTTTTTTCTGATTTCAAATTAATTGCAATAATTTAATAGGAGCAGCCTTTGATATTTTTTTTTCTAACATTAGCCAACTGCAGCAACTCACTTATTTGTAATGAAAGCAGAGGTAATATCACAGCACATGTGTGTGTGTGTGTGTGTGTGTGTGTGTGTGTGAACCAGGTTTTTATATCCTTATGGGGACTATTACTCCTTGTGGGGACATTTTTATGGTCCCCATGAGGTAAATTGTTGTTTTTGGGTTAGGGGTTAGGTCTGTGATGGTTAGGGTTAGGCTGTAGAAATTAATGGAAGTCAGTGTGAAAGCCCCACAAGTGATGAAAACACAACTGTGTGTGTGTGGGTCAGAGAGCAATCACACTGTAAACTGTAAGGAATTTGTGATGATAAATCAAATGCAAAATAATCTGTTTGTAGTTCTTATGTCACAGCTGGTGTTATTAAAATGGCAATCTGTGTTCCATGATATAGAGAATATAGATGTCCAGATCACTGCCAGCATTTGTAAGTCCAGCACAGTTTACATCACTGACTGATCATCAATTACAGCTGTTTGTCATTAAAACTTTACAGTGCATAACATTAGGGCTCCAGCAAAATGATCATTTTAGTAATCAATTATTCTGATGATTAACCACGTAAAAGGGCACATTCTGATGATTTTGAAAAATTTGACCACTAAAGCTTCTTCAATACAATATTAAAATTACAAAAAATGCAAATAAATTGTTTATTATTAAACCAGCATAAATTAGCAGCATCGCACTTTAGTGAACACCTGATCATTTGTAGCAAAGGATGCCTCTTATCCTAAATAATACTAATAAAATCATGTTTAAAAAAAAAAAAAAAAAACTCAGAACTTTCTCTTTAACACTGCAGGGATGATCTGTTTATTTTTTTTCGACTAACCAAATAATAATTGAAATTCACCAATTCTGAAACGGCCGAAAAACCCTCCTCATCCCTGTGCCTGAACTTTTATTAAAGACAATAATTTTTTTAAATTACGTGTCTCCATTCAGCAAATGAACTTTCTAAATGTTTGCGCCGTTATATAATAAACACAGCTTGTGTACCTATATGTGGGCCAAAATCAGACATTAGTATTGTTGAATGAACATCACCATTCACATTACACTGCAGTTGCAACATCCAGTAACATTGCAGCACGTTTTCCTGACCTTGATCTACTCCAGTTTGAAGCTGCGTACAAAACCTGCATTGGCAACTTCTCCTGTCAGTTATTGCTGATGATCTGCATGTTGCCTCCTCTCTCCCTGCCTTAAAGGTGGTGATAAACTGTGCCATTCCCAAGGGGCTGAAGTACAACCAGGCCACGCAGACCTTCCATCAGTGGCGCGACGCTCGGCAGGTCTACGGCCTCAACTTTGGCAGTAAGGAAGACGCCAACGTGTTTGCCAGTGCCATGATGCACGCGCTGGAGGTGCTCAACTCCCAGGACACAGGTGGGCCTCAGAGCTTTGATCTAGTGGATGCGTATCTATGTAGCCAGCCGCTGCCACTCTGGGGAATGTTTCTTCAATCTTACTGATGACATAATCCAGTTGTTGTTCAGCAGCGCTGCAAAAACACAACATCTTAAAAGTATGTTGGGTCTACTTTCTAGTGCACATGTCTTAGTATGCAGTAACTTACAAGTAACTTTTCAGCTCCTTAAGTTATTTTCTACGGAGCCCCTAAGGGGACGTGGAGGGAAAAAAAAAATAATCCAGACTTACTTTCTCGAAATCCCGAAAAACTTTCTGGAGATCCCGAGATCCCACCTTTTTTTCTCGAGATCCTGCCAGTGGAAATGGTTCTTCTCAGAAAGTTCCTATGTCTTGCTGAAAAGTTACCTTTATGTTCATTTTGTCTTGTTTCAAGTATTCTAAGATATTTACTCCATAAACAAGACAAAAAATGCCATGTAAGATTCAGAGTTTTTGCGGTGAGGTTTGCTGAAACATGTTCACCTTTAGGTTGTAGTTGTCATTTGGTTCAGATGGATGGGGAAAACAATAAGCTTCTTAAATCTCTTCTTTCTCAGACTGCATTTTAAGTTGATGTTGAAGGGTAAAGAGAACAGTCATGTGCAAGGATGTGGAGAACTGGAATGATGCGAGTCCAGTTGGGTGAAGGCAGATGGTCTGGTGTGATTCGTATGCATCGTGGTGTGTAGTTGGTGCAGGCGGAGCTGTTTTTGTGTAGTTCTATTCAGCGTTTGCATTTATGCACATTATGCACATTTGTGCAGCTGTGTGCTACACCTAAGACTTGCCCTCCGGGCCGGTATCGTTTATCCTTTCCTTTTTTAAAAAAACGCGTCTTGCAAATGAACCTGAAACTACGGAAGAGGATTTGAGCCGCTGAAAAATCAAAAGAATTCTGACTCAACAGCAGCTCAGGGAGGAGGAGATGGATTATTTTATTTTCACAGATCATCTGTCTCATATCTTACTGTCACAAGATAGTGACAGTTTTAACAAATACCTATAAAAACATATTCTTTAATAAAATGACGCTTTATGTAGCTTCTTAAATCTCTTATTCCTCCGACTTCATTTTCCTGATGCTGAGACCGGCTAACTTTGAGTCTTTTCTCAGTTACAATGTAAACGCAGCACAAGCTGGTAATGCTTCTGGATGACACGTTCACTGCTCAAAAAAATAGACGGGGCATTTTGGTTTCTGCCCACTGGTCCCGAGTCAGGACCATTGAAGCCCATAATCGTCCAACTCCAGTCAGTTGGCGATTTCCCCTGACAATAAGCACTAAAAATATTCCAAATCCAAATGTGTTGAGGTTCCTGCTCTTTAGCTAACCGCTCACAGATTATTTACACAGTGAGAATGAATCTTTATCTGCCACCTTTTAACCTTTAGTTACATAATTCATGTTTTTCTCCTCCTTTCCTGTTGGTAATCGAGGGAGCTGAGGTTTTCTTCACGGTTCTCCCAGCATCCAGATGCAGCTCTAGAGGCTCTGCTTCAGGCCCTCCACCCTGACCCCACCCCCTCCTCCATCGGACCGTTCCCTCCTCTCCCCCTAAGCCATACCTCTCATCACATTTAATTCCATCCACTAATTAACCTGATAGTGATGCGCCTCATTATTCTAACGGCGTAGAGGTTTGTTTGTGAGCCTTGACAAAATCTAACATGACAGTAAGTTTAGTAAATGATGCAGGCACATTTCCTGCTGTCTGTGTGGTCAAACACATTACATAATCAGAAACACAGCGACTTGGGATTAAATTAACGCAGGAGACGGTAACCAGGGCAGATGAATGGAGTCTAAATGAAAATGAGAAAGCCGGAATCTATCAAACATGTTTGTATTTTTGTTTTTTTTAAGAATCCCAAAGCTCTGGTTCAGTGAGACTTCAGCCAACCAGCAACATATTTAATTATTATTTTGCAGTTCCTCTCCCCCCCCCCTCTCACACACTAAATCAGACGTTAGTTTAATTCTTTATACTATTCCGCATCTTTCAGACTTCCTCATCTCCGTTTGAAAACTGACTCTGCCTAACGAACAGCACAGCTGAAGAGTTCAGCCTCGGGCTCTTCATCACACTTCTCTTATTTTCTCTCTTAATTTTCTTCCCACTTGATTCTCCTCTCCTTTCTGGTTGTGTAGGATTTCTCCGTCACATTTTCAGTCATTTTGTAATTCTCTCCCCCCGTCGTCATCCTGCCTGTTTGCTCCCTCAGCAGGGCAGCGATCTGCATATGGAGGCCAGCGGAGAGTGTCAGGGTCTCCCCTTTCACCCCGCTGTTTTGCTTCTGTATTTCTGTCCTGACAGCTGCTCTCTGTGGCGCCCGTCGCGCTCGTCGTTGGACTTGACAGTCCCCCTCCGGTTCGGCCTCCATCCATCATTTCTGAAACCCTTCCAGGTTCCAATCGTTCATTTCAAACGGCTTGCGATTTTCCCTGCTGTTCTTGTCGATCGAACTGATGTTTTGGCTTTAAACAACTCGGTCTGACAAATGCTACATTGAATTTGTACGTTGTTACGTAAAGAACGTCACGCAGGAAACGGTCCATCCGAACGCTTTGCTCTGTGGCTTTCGCAGCAGCATATAAACACAAAGCTGTGATTTACGGTGCAGCACTGCAAACTGCTTTTATCTGAAGGGCTTTGTGGTCCTGTCAACATCAGCAGCATTAGCCAGTCTGTGTTTACCCGTTCCTGGTCTTAGTCAATAATCCGTGCAGAGATAAATCATGGTGTGTCTTCAGCTGGTGCAAACAGATTCTTGGAGCCAAACAAGCTGGATGATGATTACTGCAAGCTTTATGCCGCTGACTTTTACATTTTGACTTGAATTTGGTTTACTGTGCTGTGTGAAAACGAATTTCTTCCCTTTTCTGCATTGTCACTTTAAAACAAGCTTAAATGTGTGCTGTTAGTATACTATGAGACCTAGCAACACAAAGGTTTATACAAGATGTCTTGAATTTGTATATCTAAAGTTAAGACTTAAAATGTTTTGAATTAATAAAAGAAAAGAAAAGAAAGTTAACCCTAAATATGTTGATCATAAGTCTTAAATTTATTTTCAAATGTATTTTTATTCTGTCGGGTAGAAGCTCGAGTCGTGCACGGACATCTTCATTGCGTTCTGTGACTTGAGGCCATTGAGGCTATCGGTAGCTAGCTGCTATGCGTCTGTACTAGCCATCTAGCTTTTTTTTTTTTCCTTTATCCTGGGCATGTTTCAAATTTTCACTGGTTGGCAGCACAACGTTCATTTTCTCTACATCTCTCGCCAACCCATATGATGTTGGGTGCATTATGTGTAAAAAGCTTTGGAAGTATGATGAGGGTCAAGAGAATAAATGCAGTGTGACGAACACAAAGCTGCTGCCAAGAGCTACAAACATTCATCCATCCATCTTCTTCTGTCACAAACAGGCTTCAGAAATGTCACCGTGCTTCATTACAAAGCAGCATGATTCCCCAGAGATTCTCTGTCTTTTCTGTCTTTAAGGACAGAAAAGACAGGTTTTTCTGTCTTTATAATTTAATTGAATGTGGCATTAAAAATGTCTTAATTTTGACTGCAGAAACCCTGGTGAGATTCTGAAGCTCTTTTTATGCCATTGATTGTACTGTCACAATATGCAAAATCTTGAGGGGTGTGAAGAAATATGTAATATTTGTTTTTAATATATTGCTTATGTCTTGTCTTGTTGTTGTGAACGTAGTATCTTGCATCCCGTCATCTACCAGCATGGATTTATCATTACAAGCCGACTGAACATGCACACCACTGTTAGATTGGTTACATTCACTGCTTTGGTTTTGTACTTTTGGTGGCGTTTCTGAAAACAATCGTAAAATTCAATATTACATCTCAAAGGTATGCGCGTTTGGTCCGATACGGTTCAAGTTTGCGTCTCCTACTCCGTTTGCTTGTCCAAATACGGCCTCTTTCAGCTCCATGATGGTTATTGGCTGGTTGCCTAACCCGAGGCTTTAAAATTAAAATTGTAGCTCAGGCCCATTGCTGACGTCATAGTGAATTCATCTATTCATTTTAAACAGGCTGTGGTTGTAATGCAAGAATGGCGCATCAGACATTTTGTGGTCATCGATCTGAGGAGCAGAACTTCGGTCCAATTGACTGTGGACAAGAGGACATTCCACCATATGAGCTCTAGTAAAGATTCCTACTTTGAAGCACCTTCAAACTGACCATTCCCGGAGTGGATCACAGAACCTGAACATGTGTTCAAACCCTGCAATAATGTTTAACCTTCCTTTCTTTCAAATAAAGTGTTTGTCGAATAAAAGGAACCACATGGTAGGCCATCTGGCAGGTAAAACTGATTTCTTACCCTCATAAATATTTCTGCAGATCAGAAATTGTTACTCCCAGAGCTGCTTTGATGTCCATCTTTGAAGCTCAGATTGACATGGTCAGCCAACAAATCTTGTCTTTATTATTCGGACTGTTAAAAAACCCCAAAAAACCTCCAAACTTTCTAGTTGCTCGCGATTGGTCCTTGTTGAATAGCGTGAGATACCCACATAGGCAGGTGAATGAATTTTATAATCGGCATGCGCTCATGGAAGGCATGAAGGAATGTGTGAGTAGCAAAACACAGAATAGTTTCCATCTGAGAGAGGAAACTGGATACCGCTCTGTTCTTCAGAGTCGGGATGTTGTGGTTTCAGACCTGCGAGGACAATGATCACTTTGTTTACCCATGTTACAGTTTTCTCCTAAAAAGGCCAGAGTTGAGAGGATGGATGGATGGATGGATGGGTCACAGGTTGCCGGCGGGGCGTTTGTCTCTGTTGTGGTCTGGCTGGATAGTAACTGGCACAGTAGGAGGGGGGCAATAAAAAAAAATGTTGGACCGCAGATGGAAAATATTCAAACTCATTCCTCTCTCTAAGGTGGATTTAAATCTTGGAAAGATGCACAGACAGATTGATGAGAGAGACTTTCTCAGCAGACTTCTAGGCAGAGCCTCTGAATAACGGATCCGAACTGAACCCGCCCTGAACTGACCTCTGTTGAAATGGTTAGAGGAGGAATGTAAGCAGCAGCGTGACTGTCTCCTCTAACCCCTGCAGACAAATCCTCATACTTGCTGTTCTGTCTTTCTAAGCTCCAGCAAGAAATGAACAGTCTATAGCAAACTTGGTAACGCTTTATTAGAAGGGTTGTGCAGAAGACTGACGTGATACTGTCAAAAACATAACACATGTCATGAAAATGAAGGATTCTTTATGAATGTCTGACTGTTGCCATGACGTGTCATTCGGTAAATAATGACACTTTTAATGCAAAGTTGCTCTAAATGTTGCCATGAAAGTCCATTAGAAGTGCCAACTTGGTATTATTTTGTAAATAATGACACATTAGCATTAAAAATGTTTCCCCCAAAACACTCCTGATCCATTGATCCATCGGATTCCACTTGATCTCTACATGTTTACTGTTAGAGACTCTGCTGTCGATGTGTTGGTTCAAACCCTAAGGATGACACTTGCTTACTCATCAGGTTAATTCGATTCACCATTGTCAGGTCTCAGTCTAGCTGGTTAATGTCTGGTTCATTTCTAGCCAAGTTGGGTTTGTCTCCATTGGCAGTGTGTTCCTCGCTATGTGTGCATGAATATGGGCAGGAGCATGGTGGGAACATGGATGGGCCGTGAGCGTTCCGGAGCTGCTTTGGGTCAAAGCTTTGAAATCTCTCGACATATTTTGTTCGTTGCACCGTCTAAGGTTGAACCTCAAACTTTGACAACAGAATTATCGATTTGCAGTTCGCCATCTTGTAAAATACTACGTGGAATCAATAATTATCACCATCCACTGATAGGAAAGGCTTGTATCATGATCCGTTTTTCAGCCACATCGCTTGATCCAAGGCCAAGGTGAAAACTGCCCCGTTCTGATCTCCAGTTTTGGTCCGTTATTAGTTGTGGTTAATAATAAACACCAATAGTTCAGATAAGGGGAAAGAGCTGGTCGTTAATTTCAATTATTTATCTTGCCAGTTTAACACTTGATTAGCCACGTCTAATTCTGTGCTCTGTTTTTCTATTCCACCTCTTTCAGACGTGGCAAAAAGCTTGTCTCCATAGAGACATGTGAAAAGTTGCTAACTGAGGCACGTCATTTATTTTCAGTCGTCACTGTCGCTGCCAGCAGAACCCCATGTGGCTCTGTGTCTTATGAAACCTGTGAAGTGGAGGGAGGGGAGAGTTGGGGGGAACCGGAGAGAGCTGGAGTGTCACAGAAACAGAGAGGGGGACACGGGAGGACACTTCTTCCCCCGTCCCATAGAAACAGCATGACCCCTATGGCTAGAGGACATGAGGCTGCAACTACACTGTAAACACTTAGTGGAATAACACCCCTACCAGCCGTGTACCACATTAGTCTGGTATGTGCTCGTGCTTTTGTCATGACAGCTTGTGGCCACACTTTTATCACATGACCCTTCGGGCCCCCTGGACTTCATTCTGCCCACCTGCCCCAAATCTTTATTACTTTGTGATCTCATTCTCCCTGGCTTCAAAACATTGGCTGGTGAAGTGAGACGCTGCACAGCTGGATCACAGCAGAGGCAGACTTTGCCGTTGGAGGAGAAGAAGTAAATACCCTAGTGGCGAGAAGGAAAGGGAAGTACGTGAAAGAAAAGTCAGAGGCTGGATAACCTGAAGAGAAGTTGGATGATTAGCAGTTCATAAAAATATTTCTCCTTTTTGTGTTGCCATTAGTTTGATAAAACAGGACTTTCCCTGAGGCTTCATCAACATCAGTATTGAGCGAAATGCCTGCAGTAGCAAGAGTTCGATGTTTCGCCCGGGATCAACAGAAAATCAGTTGTGCTCAGATCATCCTCAGGAGTGAGTATTTACTCTATCGAGGCCCTGTGGGGTTAGTGGTGGTCCAAAGTATGCTTTTGTGATCGACGAGTCCTTTAGTCTGTATTTTCTAACGAAATCATACATAATAATGTATTAATGATTGGATTTGTGCAAACTTTTCTTTGTTAGAAAGTGCCAGGGAAATGATATGTTGAGAAGCAACCCTGTGTAAATCAAATTGAGTTAATGAGGTACGCAGAAGTTAGAACCGTTATTGGAAATTGACCGTTCAATGAACTGCAACCTTAAAATGTAAAAAAGAGAAACATTTCATTTTGTACCTTCATTCAGCTGAAAGGTAAACTTTAGTGACGACTTTCTGCTAGTCACCATCCTCATCACCATGTAGCGACGGCGCCACAGATGCCAGTGTCTCTCCAGACGTGAACACTGAATCAAGTCTAGCTGGAAAGACTTTGTGAGAAATGCTGAGGCAAGGGAAAGAGCTGCAAACTAAAACTTGTTTGGCTGTTGCGAAAATCACAACGTAGTAAACAAAACGCTTAAGTTAAACAAGCTGCAACCAAGCTGTAATTTTTAGTCATTATCTTTTGGCTGCGATTTAAAGAGCACCACAGACACCACAGAGACGGAGTCTCCATCCTTAATTCTGAAGCTAATGGCCTGTTGCGTTTGCCAGATCTCCAACATGTAATGTTCTTGTACATCGGCTCATCTTTTGGATTTTCTGAGGACTTCACTGATGTCATGCAACTAGATATTTCTTAAATGTAACCTACTAACTATCTTTTGAAGCTTTTAATTCTGTACTTTTACCCATCTGACATCTCTTTTAATGAAACCTTTCCAACATGCAGCCTTTTCTAAAATTATTTAGGTAAGATTTTCTCTCTCTCTTCAATACCCCGGTCAATTTCTTAGCATTGCTAGCTTTCTGTTTTGATATGACTTGTTGATAGTTTGACTTAGAACATTCTTCTACATTCAAATATCTAGATACCTTTTAACAAAACTGTCAGAATAAATTGTTAAAGACCTAAGAGAGTTTTTGAACACTGGAGCATGGAGGAAGGAAATATGATGTGCACAATATAGTTTTTCAAGCCACGCAGGTGGAAACAGGCTATAATTAATTATATTTGCACATAACACAACTGCGCCTCTCACTCGGCGTGCAAGGTAACATGCTGCAGATCAGCAGCAAGTATCAGTAGCTGAGTTGATCAGGGTCACTGATCTGTTAGAAATACAAGAAAACTGCTGCCTCTGCAGCTGTGTCTGAGCCCATTCAGAAAGAAAATAAATATGCTGAAATGCAACATTTCTACCTACAAAGCTACAAATTATTGAAATGGCAGCAAACTGTAAATCTATCCACTCTTGCTTTCCCCTACTTCTAAACATATTTTGCTTTGTTGGCAAGTTTTGCGATCATTTTTGTTCTGTTATGCACTTTGTGTTACCTACATGATTTAAATATGCAATATAAATACATGTAATAATTGTTTTGAAAGTCCCTCTGAAAGTGGAGCGGTACAGACTCAGGAGCTGGAATGTCTGAGTTCCAGGTACTGTGAGCTCCTGGTTATTTACCTGTGGCCCATCCAGACTCCCAGATCTGCTGCTGTGTCTTGGAAAATTAGTGCTGACAAAATGAGCCTGTTCACAGCTTATTGAGTGTTCACTGCCAGGTTTGAATGATTCTCCACTCATCTGAGCCCAGACGTAGATGAGGCAGATTTTTGCCCAGCCGCCTCCTCTCGTCTTTTCCTGCACAGTCCATCTTGGTCTCATCCCCGTTGCCATTACTCAGCCTGTCTCAGTGAGGAATGCACACATTGAGATGTAATGGAAAGCTACGTCTGACTACAGCACTCTTCTTTTTTTTTTCCTTTTTTTTTTTTGCTGTCTGGGTTTTAACTTGCACTATTTGTAGAAAAATTTTCAAAATGTTTTTCTCTTTTAATTTACAGTTTTTATCAGATTAGTAAGTTCATTTCAGGTCATGCAACAACACATAATCTTTGTGCTATGAAAATAACCTTGAGTGCTACAAATGTTCGCTTCCTCCGTGTTGCCAAGGCTAATAGAGTTGAATACATTTGGATACGATCCACTAAACAAAGGGAGATAACTTTAGTAAAAGCTTCTAAGAAGAAAATGATCTTTTTCCATTTTTTTGCATCATTTCCTTTAAGAGTGATGCTTGTGACTAAACTCAAAACACAAGATCCACCCAATATTGATGCTGCAACAGTTAAGCCGAAATAAATTATATAAAGAAATCTATTTTATTGACAATTGACAAAAGCGTAAGATTACATTCTCCAGATTATTAGATATATACAACCAGTTGTGTTTTTTATAACTATTAAGTGGGATGGAGAAATTTTTTTTAATGTCAGGATCATTATTCATATCGGCTGAGACCCATGTGAGGCAGAGAACTACAGTAGAATAGGATTTTACTGTTTGATTTAAGCAATTGTTGATCATTGAAATGATTAAACAGTTGATATTGTAAAACACTTTAACCTCTTTCTCATCAAATTCATGTAATCTAGTCTTATTGAAACAATATGTATAGCTTAGCGAATATAATCTTCTAGGTCTGATAACCCATCAACGTTTATGTCATCTTGAAATTGTTTAGCATGAACCTTTTTTTCTTTAATGTAATAGATTCCCACCTGTTGTGGAATTTTTGAATAAAAAAATATGTATTTCTTTACACATACTTGCCATAGTAGTGAGGTATAAAGCATCTGATAATACAAGTTCTTCAGTTCCTCATTGTGTCATGTTTGTTCTGAGGTTGGGAGGGTTTCCTTTGTCATCCTCCAACTCTGAGGATGTTTAATATCAGGAAATCATAAGACAATCCAAACAGTCATGTAAACAGTCAAGGCATATACATTAAAACAAAGCAAAATGCAATGCAGTGTATAAATGCAGACATTTTTGTTGATCAGAACTGGGGGATATTATTGATAGAGGGTAAGTTGGTAGCTACATTCTTAACACATCCCATTAGGGCTGCGCAATATGTTGCGTAAATGTCATCATCACAATATCATTCTGCTCAATATTAGTATCGCAAAAGACTGTTTTGTAGTATCATTGTTGGGTAGTATATTTTACAAGTTCTGAAGTTGTTGAGTTTTTTATGCAGTATTTAGCCAGGAGGACAGCAGGAAAAACTCACAGTAGACACAAAGGACTTTGCCTAAAATGCTAAATGTTACATAGAGTAAGAAACACAGATTGGCAAGAGAGAAAATATGGAAACATGCATATAGTCGTTCACAATATTTACCAATATTATAGCCATTTGCGAGATTTTCTTATATCATGCAGCCTTACCTTCTACACAATGTTTGAAGGCATTTTAGTCAAAATCACTTCAGTTTCCTGATTCGTTTCTGGCAGAAACTATTCTGAACACATTCCTTATGATGTCACTCGGTCATCTGACACTGGCTTCAGGATCATCCATGCTTTAGTCAAATCCCCCAACATGTTTCAGCAAAGGAGTCAAATGATCCATCATCCTCTGGGTGTGGATGGATATATGAAGCTGTGGATCGGGGCAGAGGTATGACTGTTGCTATCCTGCAGCCGCCCTGTAGATATTATGGTCGTTTGAAACCCTAAATTAATGTTGGTGAAAGAGTCACAAAAAATAGTCGGCCGAGTTCAAGCTGAACCCTCAGCCGTTTTTGTTTACCATTAACACAGACTTTATATAAGGAGCATCTGGTAGTTATGGACATTAATTTTTATTATTGACTTTTTGATTTATTTATTTATTTTTTCAACTTTTTGCGCTTAAAATAAAATCTGAGGTCCTGAACAAGGTTACCAAGGATAATGGGTGTGGACTAAAACGGCAAAGATCCATTAGGTCTGTTGCCAGACATCCCATTTACCCTGGCCATCTGACGTAATGACATAATGGTTGTTGATGGACGTTCAGGAAACGTTTCCCATTGCTTTATAAAAGTCCAGCGTCAGCTGAAGAAGCTTTGGAAGCATTAACCAGCCGATTGCTGCCAGGAAAGGGTTCTCTGCCAGACACATTCTTTGAAGACTTTGTGGTTTTAGTAACTTATTAAAATGAACCTCTGTAGATCAGCTGTGACATGTTTCTCTTAGCCATCTGTAGCAGACCTTCTAATGTCTGGAAGTATGCTTAATGGGTTAAATTTCTTTAAAAAAAAAAAAAAAAAGGAGTTGGCATTAACTTTTCCAGGTCTGGGAGCTTATGGTCAGCTTGCTTTCTGTTTTACTGAAAAGAGCATGTGCTATGCTCCTGTCTAAGTCTGATATTGAAAACTGCTTGTGGCCATTTCTAATCATCCCAGCCAGCATACATAGGTGGGCCTCATATGGGGAAAAGGAGGACACCCACATATGGGTGGGAAAAGGAGGACCCACCCATATGTGGATCCCACCCGACCCACCCATATTGGGAGGGTCTCACATATGGGTCCCACCCAATATGGGTACCACATGGGCTTGTCCATGTAGGGCCACTGATATGTAGGACCCCTACATGAGCAAACCCATGTGGGGCCACCATGGAAAGCGCGGACAAACCCATGTGGGACCCATATTGTCTGCCCTTCTTTTCCCCATATGGGGCCCACCTAGGTATGCTGGCTGGGATGGCTCTAAAATCTCAATTGATGCAATTGTTTAACACCGGAACATCAATACTCGTCTGAAATTGAATACCACAGATTAGGGTGAGACCTGGTTCTGGTACTTTTATTTTTGTTTTGTTTTTGTTGCAAAAAAAAAAAAAAAGATGAAATCACTTATACACAGATACGCAGATCGATAGACAACATAGGGTTGGGTGCCTTGCCCAGGGGCACATCGACCTGTGAAAGGAGGTGCTGGAATAGAACCTTCTGCTTACAAGAGGATGACTCTACCCACTGAGCCGGAAAAACAGCTGGATTCACTTGAAGCGTTTCTCTTCTGCACCACAGACATAAATATACTGAATTATCAATTTATTTGATGACTGCACCAGTTCAGTACACTTACACACACCAACCGCTTCACCGTATTGGTTAAACCGATAAACACAACCTTAGTTTGTTCATTCAGTGCAATTAGGAGAATAACAGTCAATGGGAAATAAATAATAAAGAAACTGACAGAAACAACAGGTTGACTATTTTTGGTCAAACATGTAAAAAACAAACTGCAACAAACCTTCTTTCAAATGGTTCAGGAAGGGCAATTAAGACTTCTAAATATAATGTAAAATAAATGAAGCACGCTATTGCTTGTGTCACAAAACGTAGAGTTAGACTGAATAGATTAGATCTGCCCAATACCCGATCTAGAATTCTCTTCAATATTGGGCCCATACAGATATTAATACTGAATCGGTGCATCTCTGTTGTAAATGGCAGGGTGGGAATTGGGAATAAATATTATAATATTATTTATTCAATCTCCTTAAAGACAAGAGGTTTCTACCCAGCAGCAGTAAGATATTCCTTATAAACCGGATGGTGAGTGTGTATTTAACAGACGCACTCAGAATCATGTGACTTTTAACCTGACAACAGACCCTACAGGATGACATCATGAGCTATATAACGCTCTGTGGGTCTGTCTGTAAAGCATGCGTCCCTGGAATCCTGCTGCCTCAGCTGATAGCAGCCTGCTGAAATCAACCTCTGTCACCACGTCAGGCTGACAGCTGGAATCTCCTGGAGATGTTTCCAGTGGAGTCTGTCTGCAGTTGCCGTTCAGGTCTGTGTGTGTCGACTTACTGGCTGCACTCCCTGGTGGAACCAGGCATGCTAAAAGTGGAGGTTCCTGTGACGCTGTATCTCTGTGGATAAAATGTGCTCTAAAAGTCTAGCAGGACTTCATATATTATTTATATTTACCAAGTCTGACGGCTTGATGTGCCTAAAAGTTTGACTGATATGGAAATGGTCATTTAATGGTGAAATAAGAAATGCACCTTATTTCACTTCTAAGATTATTTGAATGAGAATCTTGACTAAACACACTGACATTTTAACAAATCTTAAAATCTTTGTAAGTGACACAGTCACTTACAAAAGCATTCATACAGCTGGAATTTTTTTAATTATTTTTCAATTTCATCACATCACTACTGCTTGGTTGGGATTTTATGTGACAGACCAACAGAAGCAGTGCAGAATTGTGAAATTGCCACTGCTAATCTAATCTTTAAACTAGAGACACACTGATCCAATATTAAGTCAGTCCAAATAGACAATTTTTAGTTAGTTTTAAGCACGGACCTTTTTTCCATGGAATCGGTCACAGCCAATAATAAACCTCAGATTTCTGTATTTGCATCGGAAGTGAAAAAAGTGGATCGGTATTTTAAGCTAATTAAGCTGCACTCGTTTTAGGCCTGTTTTGCAAAGAAAAGCATTTTCCAGTTCATAGTTGTTCCAGTTCACAGAGCTTCACTGCACACACACGCATTCAGTACCTTCATGTACCCAACAAACATGTGGAAAAACGTCCTCTTTTCCCCATGTGACCCACACACAGCTGGAGCTACAATTGAATGTTTTAGATCAAAGCCCATTGATACTTTAGAATGATCAAATTGAAAGTATGCTGAGATTTGAACATTAATGTTCAGCTGACTGAGCTTTGTCTGATGATTGACCCCTGAGAACACTTGGGTTATTGACAAGTTGGAAATATGCAAGACATTTGCTAATCCAAGACTCTTAACTAGAGGAAATAAAAACTAAATCATGTTTAAACATGATTTAGTTTTTCTGCCTAAAATAGTTGGCTGCTGATCTAAACTGAACTTCAGCTTAACTTTTGCGTTAAGTAAAAATGGAATTGCAGTAAAGATGGAATGGAGGACGTGAATGAAGCTGAGGGTAGCGGCATGCTCCTCTCTGTGTGCAGCGTATGAATAATAAATTGGATTCAGGAAGCATAAACGGGCCGAACAAGCCGTGCTGTAAGGCATCCTGCCACTTACTGTAAATGGCTCTTCCTGATGTTATTTTAGTCAATCTAAGGTTGTTGTTTTTTTTTAATTCCGTCAGTTGGCTTCTCTTCTGTCTTCCCCTCTCATCCTCTTCCTTTGTTCCCATCAGTCATATTCTCTGGGAGAACTAGCACAGAGCGAGCCACGCCCGGCAGCTCAGCATCATCTCTGAAGGTGTGCCGGCAGAATCTCAAAGCATCAGATTTACACAGGATGACGAGATTTTCCAGCTGCTGCTCCTTAGCAGAATGCTAACCAAGATTTAGTAAAAAAAATTTTTGTTTTTTTGGGGAGGGGTTTGTTTGTTTGTTTTTTTTTCTTTTGGAACTGCAAACAATCCCTGAAGTTTGTTCCCAAGCTGCAACTGAACTGCATTTAGGAAGCTTGAGGAGCCGCCTCCGGATAGCCTGAGCCATGGTTCTGTATGTGACGTCCCAGGAGCACCCGGGGGCAGCCGGCGGCGGAGCCGTGGTGGCTCTCAGGCCTGGAAACGGGTCCGACGGGGCCTCACTTGGACTGTGGCGCTACGTCTGCTGCCAGAGGAGGCCCTCACTCACACTGGCTCCATGTAGGTCCGAAGGGGAAGGGGAGCGTTGCTCATCCGTGGGAAGTTAAGTTGAGGCTGCAACTCTTATGACTGGCTGTGCGTTGTTTCCGTATCGACCCCTTCTCGTACTGTATATCTGTCGAGGAAAACTTAAAACTTTATTTATTACCAAGAACTATGTTTTATAGATTTCTCTGAAGATCTGGCAGAATCTTTTCAGATTTTTATTTTAATCTTCCTGCGTTTGTGTTGATCTTTTTTGAAAATGGGCCAAGGCTATGATCCACTGTTCTGAGTAAAAGGAACTTTTCAGATTAATTCAGATTTCAGATTTGTTTAAAAAAATTGTATAATACAAAAAAGATTAATCAAAAACATTTGGGAGAGGCAGACCTTGGAAATAGATCAATGTGAGTAAAATATTCAATACTGAATATATCAACAAAAATAAGTCCTTTTTGTTGTCAAAAACTTTTTTATTTTTTGTTTTGTTTTGCCAAAATGACTTGGTCCATTATTTTAGGGAGGTGACGATATAGTAGAATATTCCCTGAACGCTAATCCAGAACCACACGGCATTCTGGGAAATGTAGGCAGAAGAAAGATTTGAGCAGCCGGCGGCATCAACTAACTCACTCGCTCATTGGTTACCTAGCAACAAGCTGCAGCAGTTTCAGGTTTCATCTCTGTGCTTTATAACTGCTTAAAAATAAAAACAACAGTGTGGAGTGAAAATTGTGTATAAAACAGGAACGATCACATCGCCAGCTTGGCAGCGTTTCAAACACTGAAAACAAGAAACTAATCAATAATTCTGGATATTGACCGACATGAAAGACTAACCATGATGCGATCTTTAGCCACATCATCTGGCCCCAGAGAGAGGCGAACGTTCCAGCTTCTGCATTGATTGCAGTTTTTCCCTCCTTGTTGCTTTGCTGTGTTGGGCTGCTGGCTGCGCTCTGTCATTAGCACACAGGTTTTACAAGGCCAGGCAGTAACAGAATTATACACAAAGGCATGGAAGATGGAAACCAGAGACCATGTCTGGTAGTAGATGCAGATATTGACTGGCTGTGGCCGCAGCTTTATTCTGTTATTTGGGTTCAGCATGTAAAAGGGAACCAACAGGAGGGCGACCACGAGAAGATTTGGGTTGTGGGTGTGTTGATTACAGAGATTGCAATTTGAGTTTAAAATTCAAAAATATTTTATTAATCCCAAAGGGAAATTAAATAATTAAATAAGACTCTAAAGATCGACTTTAAATAAAAAAAGATGTGTTTACTAAATTATGCCTGACGATAAAATCTCATAAGATTATCTTTAGATAATCGGGGCGTCCCTAGGATTTTCAGAAAGGAAAGATCAGTTTAAAAAAAATCAGCATCAATATCTTGGCATGTGAACTGGGTGTTCACATTTGTACTGGTGCAACTAACAAAAAATGTGACGTACACCAATTAAACCGGTACATTAAGTGTTGGTCTAGAGCCCTGCTCAAGACTTAGTACCAGTTTTAATGGAGAGTGTAAAGAAGCTGACATTTGCTCTGCAGCTGCTACACATGCTTTACTGTGGCAGGATTAGCTTGATCATCATTAATATTCTCCAATGTCTTGGCATTTAAAAGTTGTCATCCATAGACATATTGTAATATTTGATTTTCTTTTTCAGCTTAATTATGACTAAATGCATCGTTGGGTTTTTGGGAAATTGACGTGCAGCTCTGCTTCACCTGATCTACAGATTCAGGTTTTCTGCTTTTTCCACCTTCATGACTGAAAAATCACCTCATTCATCTTTTATTGCGTCGGAGTATGCAATCACACAATTTATGGCATTCATATTCTCATTGTAATATCAGTGTGTGTCATATACATCCTCATATTACCGTTTGTAAAACAATGTGTGGGATGTTATATTCTAGTTCTCAGGTGGACACATAAGACTCTATTTCACCTGTTGTGTGAAATTATTCCTCAGATGTTTGTATTGGATTAAAATGGGATTTTTGTGACTTAAGGTCAGTGGGCTGCAACCACACACTCAAAAAAAGATCATTTGCTGAAGAATGAAGAACTTCAGAGCAGTAATTAAACTAAAACTGTTCCAAAAATAGCAACACGTTTACAATGAAAAAAACCTTTTGAGGGCTGAGCTTTTCAATTTTTATTTTCATTTTTAAGCTGCAGATGAACCTTTGTTACAAATTATCAAACGTTCACTGAAGGAACGCTTTTATTGCATTTTAGGTTACAATTTTTTTTTTTTTTGGGGAAGAATTTATGTTTATTTGCAGATGTTAATGCATCTCCTGTTTTGTATAAAAAGGCTTACGTGGTTAAATGAAAAATCTGCATTACGAACCAGTTTTCTTGGCATCGGGATAATTGCCAAGTAGAATAATCATCTGTTGCAGCTTCAATCTCAATCCATATCTAGTTGGGTCGCTTGGAAGAATGAACTCTAACTTGTTTAGCTCCTTTTGTAGTTCATCCTTAAAAGCGTTTTTGTCTTTAAATTGTAGTAAATCACAGTCTCCAGCACCAAATATCCCATCCTGAATGTTTGGAACAGCACAGTTGCCTTGTTTGGTCTTTAGCAGTGGGCGCTAACGCCTGCGACAGCGTTAAGTGGGGTCACTGTGTTGATATGCAGAAGCAGCTGTCGGCCTGGCTGATCATGTCCGTTTAGTCTCTCCGTCTCTTGATTACTACACACAATCGACACTTGGCTCAGCGCGACGGGCTTCCTGCTCAGCTCGGTCCAGATGCCGGTTGGAACCCGCTGTTGCTCCTGTTGTTGGACCCTCGATCTGTAGTAACGGGGAATAAAATCAACTGTTGCATTGGTGGTGTTGATGTTAGGCGATTAGTTCTTGCTCGGTTTAAAGAAGGCGTTTAGGTAAAACGTCTAGCACACTCCCACACACACATGTGTGATTAAGTCAGACTTCACGCTGCGTATGTGTAAGACAGAATAACACGTTGGTCCATCTGTCTCTGCTCAGGTCAAACTGAGAGGTCAGCTCATGAACTGGTGTTAATGAGATGGGGATATCGAGGGCACTGCTTGTTTTCTTCCGAAACGTTGCCGATGACGACTGTGTTGGCAATGTGATGCTTTGTTCTGTGTTCATACATTCAAAAGCAGTATTTTAGTACATCTGAATGCCTTAAGCATCAATATGTATTGCCTTCATTCAAAATCAGGTTCTCCTTTTGGTTATCAACTGCATTGTGGGGCTGCTTGGTCTGCTTAGAAAAAAATGTTCAAAGGTTCTTCTGAATGTCAAAATTTTCAATGTCAAATAAAAAAAATAGTGTTTTAAAGTTGCAGTTTGTAACTTATAAAAACATGTTTTATAACAAAAACAACCAATCAGAGCCAGGAGGACAGGAGGAGGGTCTTACTGCTGTCAATCATCCTCAGACACTCGCTGCACAATGTGCTAATGGTGAAAAAACAACTTACTGTTTCTCCGCCAACGTCGGTGGCCATGACAACCAGCCTCAGCATTCACAACAGGCCCTGCTCGCTGCAACGTAGCAGAGAAAAAGGGGTAAAGGAGAGGGTTGAGCAGCATCACATGGGAGGTGATTGACAATGCCAAGACCCGCCTCCTGCCTCTCCTGCCTCTATAAACAACCAACTATAAATTGGTTGTTTTTAGTTAGCACTCGGAGAAGACAGAGGAGCTCTCTTTTTGTTTTGTTTTTTCAGATTCTCTGTTTCATAATGCACAGTCATAACATAGTGACAGTTTCAACAAATATGTAAAAAAATATGTTATAGAGATACTGCAGCTCAAAGTTTAGCATTAGACTCGCTAATGTAGCATGTTGCTTACTATTAATTTCAGTCCAGAATTTCCTTCACGCATCCCGTTTTTGTGTTATTTTGGTTTTTTAAGTTGATTTTTAGGATTCTATCACAGCAAAACAGCTCAGAACCAATGTGCCAAGGAGAAGAAAGAAAAAAACAGTAAATTTCGAATCCGTTGGCGTGTCAAATATTCTCATGGCATGGTTTTAATCCAAACTTCAAGGAGAAACTATTGCTACCCTCTGAGAAGCGTCTTTACATTTTCTGACAATGCAGCATGAGGTCAATACAAGCACAACACTTTGAAGATTTTTATTTTAAAAAAATGTAAACCATGTTTCATTTTTCTACACTTTTTCGCCCGTTTTTGTTGGTCTCAATAAAAAAAAAACACAAGCGTTTGTGGTCGTTTGGAAATAAAGTGGCAGGAAGTTAAAGCGGTGTGAATAATGCTGCAAAACGCTTCATCCTCCAAAAGTCTGCAGCGAAGAAAGACGCCATATAAACAGACCTTTACTGGAAGGAGAAAGATGCTTTCAATCTCTATAAATGTATTTGAGGAGGAGGCAAAAGCTGCGGCACGGCAGACCAAACATGTATGTGGAGCAGAAGGAATCAGATTATATGGCCCACACAGATGTATAGTGGATGTTTTAAACCAGGGGGCCATCGCAGCAGCCTCAACATTCACAGACATTCAGAATTCAGGACTTCTGATTGGGTTTCTGTTGCTGCTGTTAACCAAACAAACTGGGCTGTTTGTGTTGGTTTCTCTGACAAGTTAACGTCTAAATGACCAGAGGACATCCGCACAATCTGGACGGCAGATATTTTGATTAACCTTGTTTCCATGGTTACCGGCTATGTATCAATTTTTCCGAAAGGCGATATTGTTTCTTCGTACTTAGATGTGTTGCGAGATTCGGATCCATCATGTGTCGGCGTGTTTGATGACACATCAACATTTTGATTTGATAATAACTGTTGTCTTTGTGCTTCCTGTTCCCCAGGCCCCACGCTGCCCAGACAGGGGCCACAGGTTCAGAATGGCCCCTCACAAGAAGAGCTGGACCTGCAGAGAAGGTAGGAATCTTGACTCAACAGGCCTTCACCGTCCAAATGTCCACATATGGATGTTTGTTTTCCATGAGACGCACTAAATGGAGCTCCTGATCTCCTCCCGCTGCGGCGTACGTCGTGGTGATTTCTCATGTCTGATTTACAACAGCATAATAAACACAGCCGTCGTGGCAGAGAGAAATGGCTAGTACAAGTTCGCAAGTTCGTCGGTGGTGGAAACGGTAGGCAGGATGGAAAATGGAAAATCAAGTTTTATTTTTTACGTTATTGGGAAAGAAAAGCTGGAAGGCGTCTGTGAGCCGCTCGCCAATTGCATCAGACCAGAACCGAGCCGGGGGGGTTTAATATTTCAGACTGTCCTCATAGTCTCATACAGTTGCTCTTCAAAATCTGCTCTCTGATTTAAAAAAACAAAACACTGGCTGGTAGGTTCTGACTACCTGTGCTACCCAACGACCCGTCCTGCCTTGGACAGAGGTGGTTTTTCGGCCGTATGGAAATAGATGTTTTTGCAAAACTGCAACTTTTTCGCATCACATTAGTCACATGATCAACAGCTGGATGTTACTACTGGTGAAAATGACAGAGGATGATGTTTTTTTTGTGGGGGGTGTCAGATAAAGTGCAGCTGGTCCCACCAGAGCTCAGAAGAGGTATGTGTTGAATCCCATACTTCTTCTGTACACAAGAGGGGATTAATATTTCCTCAAAATGCAGCATCTGCAGCCTCTCATTAGGTGGGGCTAGTTGATCCTGAATAAAACACCATCATCCCCTCTGATTGGCTGATAGATGATGTGCGCTAGCGTCATGGCGCAATTATGAATATATCTCACGTAACCTTTTACATCCGCCGCTTTTAATGAATTGTCAAGTGAACAAACTTATTCACGTATCATTTTAATCTCTGATTTAATGGAAACTGCGAAATAGTTTTTTGTTGTTTTGTTTTCAAACAACAGTAGCATAGTATAGACAAAGATTTGCACACATCTGTCATGAAAACGGAGGTAATGACAACTGGATTTGTCAGTTTGGCTCCACCGTGCCTTGTCTGCTGTAAATGCAGCTGAGGAATCCAGGACCAAATCAGCAGGAAACGGTTAGAAGAGCCCGCAGTGTTAATAGTAGTGGATGGTCTGAATGTTTGGCACCAAACTCTCACTTCCTGCTCTGCTCCAGTGGGATGGTGTGGTTTTAACCCAGTATCTGTGTGCATGTACAGTATAAATGTGCTGCTGAAGAGTGTGTGTCGTGGTCGACCAAGGTCCTGTGTAATCTTCAAGTTAGATCATTCTGAAATGCTGCACGTTGTTGACGTCACTCCTCAGATATGCTGCCTGTGTTTGCACGGCTCACACACACACACGGCCAAAAAAGGCATTTTTCAGCTTTGAGTCAGTGGTATTTCTAATTTTATTTGGGGGGAGCTTGGATCTGTCTTGACTTTAATGAGCAATCCATTTTTCTTCCTTGCTGGCTTCCAGTCCTTTCTCACTCCACCTTACATTACCTCTACCTACCTCTCCTCCCTCCCCCCCTCTCTCTCTCTCTCTCTCTCAGCTCCATTTTTGCTCCATTTTTAGCCCAGATCACTGACAGGCAGACAGTGGATCAGTTGCTGAGGTCATCTGCTGATTCAGAAGCCAGCATCAACAGGATGGGGGGAGCAAGACAAGGATGTGTAAATCATAGTGAGAATGGGATAAAAGACGGTTTGTGTAAGAAAAACTGGGTTGCATACTTTTTCTAAAGTTTCCTAATATAATGATTAACTATTGATCCTCTCAGAGACATGGGTTTTTATCTCAGTGCATTGCCATTAATAATCTCAGTCAGTTTTTCTCATCAATCTTTCTCGGATAGAAATAGTTTTTTAAGGATTTGTAGGTTTATTATTTAATCATAATAACTTTTTTGCTGGACCTTAGCCCCACCTGGGTCAGCAGCACCAGAACACAGACTATCCCATTTCGATTTTACCTCTGACTCTACATGCCATCTGCTGGACGTTATCATAGGTTGACATTTTTTTACTTTTCTTCCATGCAGCTAGTAAGTGGCTGTTACTTACTAGCTGCATGAGGAGACCTAATTTTTTTTAACCAAAAACTATCAAATAAAATTGGAAAAAAAATCTTCTGGATCTAATTTAAAACAAGAAATCAACAGTTATTCCTGTTGCTTCTGATTTTGCTACATAGATGAAGCAACAAAAACCTTCTGCTCCTCTGTCTGCTCAGTTAGTGCAGGCTAGTTAACCAGCTAATATTAGCTTTCATTGTAACACACTAAAAGCTGAACTAAATGGACAATAAGCATGTTTATTTAAATGCTCCTAATCATAGGGCATCTACTACATGTTTGGCAGTAATATAAGTTTTGTTTAACTGATACTGACTTTGACTTTATCGCTTACTTATGATCAAAGTATTTGATTCTTGAGTAATTTTTTTTTTTAATTGAGCTGAAGAGAGAAAAATAAAAACAGTCTGAAATGTTTTAACACTATCCAGGTTATAAAAAAGACATAAAGGCAAAAAAAAAAAGTATATTTTACCATTTACAGATTTGTAAATTTGTTCATCTTGAGATGAACAATATCTGCTGATTATGCATTGATTTGAGTAAAGTAACTGGCTAATATGTAACTATGCTTTCTAAAGCAATAAATGTTATATTTAGCTCTATTATATCTGTATTAATCAATAATATTATAACAGCAGCAGTGCCATAACTGCCATTTTTAAATTTTAAAAATGGATGTTATAGATTTTTGTTTCAGATTTTTACATTAATGCTGTGATGCAGGGTTTAGGTTTGAAGGATGTCACAATTTTGTGCAATCTCTTCGAAATATGTGAGAAGCGAAATGAGGCGAAACAAAAGAAGTCCTGTGCTGCCTCCTCTCCTCCTGCTTAGGTTTGGGTAATCAGCTAAACCACTGTGTGGTTTGTCACGTTCCTCCATGACCGCACTGCCTCGTTTCATTGCTTTGGCTTCTCTCGTGCGAGCTCGTTTTCTGGAAATACGAGAACATGGGCTTTTCCACGGGGGTCATCTGACAACAGGATCTGTACTGCTCTGTTCCCTTTCACGCCGCTCTGTCCTCCATGCATCCGCTTTCCTCTCACTTTCTCCTTTACTCCCCGTTTTAGTGGGAACGTGGACGGACGAAGAAGCGGGCCCCGCTTCCTCGTGGGCAAGGTTGAAAGATTAGCGAAAGCGTGAATGCACAGATGAGCGGACTCTCCTATGGGGTGAGAGCCTTGATGAACCACCTGTTCAGAAAAGCAGGGTGCTACTCTCGGATTAAAAAGGCATGAGCTGGAAATAATAGGCTGCGGTATAGATAGCTTTGTGTTGCGTGGGAGCAGGACATGCTGGGAGGCGCTGAACAAATGTGTTGCATTGAAAAGTGAAATATGCACAGGTAGATTTCACCCCTCAGCTGCGTCTTGAATCCCTACAGAAGACAAAGGACTTCACAAACATGTTGGATTTTTTGGATCTATGTGTGGTGATGAGCCTCAGAACCAATATGTTTATTCTAGTTTGTTTTATGCAGGCTCGGTGCCTTTAGTTGGGGGGGACTCAACACATGGAACATGTTGTGTTTTTGTGCAGCGCATTTGGACTGGATTTTCACTAGAGTAGGTCCGTATGGTCAATCTGGGCTGTCCTCCATTCAGATAACGATTTCTGCTACTTTGAGCCAGTCAGACGAGCTGGTGAGTCCAGCTGGAGGCTTAGCCAGATTGAAGGGTCCCTGAAGACTGAGCTCAGTTTTTTATGTCGTGGGGAAACGATGCAAAGCTAAAGACGCACCGATCAGAATTTTGTGGTCAATTCCTGATCTCTGCCTGGTTGTTTTTATAAAACTCTAATCTGCTAATTCCTGTGTTTCCACTGGGGGAGCTGTTACACGTCACTGCTGTGGAACAACACTGATTGAATTGCAACCATTTCAAACTGGATGTTCTTTGAAAAACATTTATTCACTGCATTTATTCACACTGTACAACTGAAATGACAACTGTGCTATAATGACATAGTTTGACATAGAGTTTTATTTTTCTGGGTTTTTAAAAAGAGCTCTCTTATAAGGGAACTCAGAATTTTTACCCATTGATACGGAATTTCATAACAATGGGTAAAAATGGGTAACTGCTAGATTTGTTTCACTAATATACATATATATTTAAATATTACATTCAAATAGTTGTCTGTGCTACACTACAGATGGATCACAATAAAGAACATTGAGCATCTCCATCTTTCATTACTGAAAGATCGTCTTTGGTCTGAAAATAAATTAATATAATGATCTGAAAATGGAAACAGAAACGAGTCTCAAGGGAAAAATGACATGACAATAATCTTTGCCGTGCTTCTCAAAATGTGAAAAGTTACGCATGAAGGTCAAACTCTATTTATTAGCTGACTTACTCTCAATCAAATGCAGCATACGTTGATGTTAACATCTCGTACTTTATGTTAGTGTCATGCTAACACAGCTAGCATAACTCTTAACAGAAATACAGCAACAAGATGGAACTGAATTTCGGTTGTTAATATCGAAGTTTTATTTTTCGGACAATACCGATATGTTAAAAATGATCCATATCGGTCAACACCGATCTCTGTGCCGATCTCTGTGCCGATGTATCATGCGTCCCTAACAAAATCTATTGAAAATGAAAACAGCTGTGATAATTGAGTATATATATGTGTAAATAAATAAAAGGCTCTAAAGTGAATTAAAAGATTGTGTTGCATTTAATGACCAGCTGTTATATTTCTCACCTGTCTTTGTTCAGCCGGATCTAAACTGTGTTAAGTACCTTCGCAAGCCCTTTGATCTGTGTTGAAAACGCCTGCAGATGCTTTGCCGCCATGCCGCTCTCGTTCTTCCCTTAGACTGTAAGCTTCAGCCTTCAGGATGTCTGCGCCGCTTCCCAACAATCGCCTTTCATTCCGACTGCTTCAGAGTCATTAACTCTTTATGAACGTGAAAAGTCAAGAAACGAGCAAGTTCATGCACGTCTGCGTGCTTGTTAGGGATTCAGGCCATGTCGCCACCCACACTTCCTTAGCAACGGTTTCCCTGGCAACTCTTATCAGGAGGCGAGCGCGACGCCAGCTGGATGTTGCAGGAGGCGTTTTTACAGCTTTGAATCCTACAACGCTTCTCTGAGGCGACGAGTCGAAGAAGGAAGAGGGAGCTACTCTGCTCTGGGTTCGGTCATGAGGAGACGTTAGAGGAGGGCGATATTTACTCTGGCATCCTTTTACTGCACTGCAAAAACTACAACCCTTACCAAGCATTTTGGTCTGACTTCGAGTCCAAATACCTTAGTACATTTGAAATGAGACAAAACAAACTTAAAAGTAACTTTTCAGAAAGATATAGGAGCTTGTTTTAAGTCAACAATTCTTTAATATTGATGAAAAAGTACTAGCTCCATTTAAAGCATGAGAAAATATCTTGCTATAAGTGAAATACTCTGCCAGTGTAACTGGTACTTTTTGCCTATGTTATGGAATTATTGACTTAAAACAAGTGCCTATGGTTTGCTGAAAAGTCACTCCTAAATAGGTCAAACTTAGGAGTCATTTTGCTGCACAATAAATTGCCCCAAAAATTACTGCAACAAGCGATATTGTTGTTTTGAGACCATTTTCAAGTAAAAATAATGGAAGTGGCATAATAATGGATGAATACATTCTCAGAGATCATTAAGTTTAAATTATGCTGAACATTTAACACTGAAAGATATTTTAAGCCTCCAAAATAAAACAGAAACAACAAATAAAATCAATTATGAAGTTTCTCCTTTAAAAAGGGGTTAGTTGAGAAAAATCACCAGACTGAAGAGTTTTCTTATCTAGTTTCTGGTAGAGAGAGAGAGAGAGAGATGGTGGAAAAACAATAAATAAAATAGACATTTTATTCTGGAGCTTGTTTTAATTCATAATGTCATCAATAGATTTATTGCGACAGGCCTCCTTCTCAGTTAATTCTGTCCTATTTCAAGTGTCCTGGGATATCTGCACTAAAACTAGACCAAAAATACTGGGTAGGATTTGTACTTTTGCAGTGTGGAAGTGGTACCACTATAAAGACTTGACTTTGGATATAAGGTGTTACGAACACTAACAGACTTTATGTTGTCAAAGAACGAGGATGTCAGAGGACTGGTGTCACTGAGCAGGAATGTTGGTGATGGGAAGATGACATCAGCTGCTCTGTAAACTCCCTGGTGTCCTGATGGTTTACAGCCGTCATCCCCCTTTAGGGACTCTAATCTCCGTCACACACACCTGGATCGCACAGTACACCCACAAACACACCTCTTCAACGCTTCTCCAAACAAGTTATTTTAAGTTTAGGTGCTCATTGTTTTGGAATGTCATGATCTCCTTCTGAAGGGAATGCTTTGTGTGTGGCGGGGGTGTGTGTGTGTGTGTGTGTGTTGCATTCCTAAATCGCAGTCCGTTTGCTTGAGAGGGCAACTTGCTGCATTATCGAATACAATCTGAACGTAGCCCCTTTGCCAGCAGGATTTCCGTTTCACAGCTCCGTTGTCCTTTTAGGGTGAACTTGTCCAACAGTCGAGAGTTCAGACAGCCTCAGCAAAAAGTGATTCATCATCCCACCAACAACAGAGCAGTTCGATGGCGAAGCTGAACTCTGCTCTCGCCTCTAATTAGGATTGATTTGGGAAGTTCCCAGTTTTCACTGATGGCAGTCCTCGGGGGGGAAAATGAGGCAACAGAAGACAAATGGCAGTCTCTCCTCTATGTTCGTCTGTCATCTGCTCCAGCAGCAGATGACTGGAATTATTTATGGCTGTTAGGTTTGGTTAAAGACTTCACTCCAGAACGCTGATCTGGAACCTGCTCATAGCTGTGGATATCAGTGTTCTCCTGTCAGTGCTTTAAAGGGCCAGTGTTATGTAAAATCCACTTTTTTCAGCCTTACAAAAAAAAGCTAAATATACAGATATTCCCTCATCAAAAAACATTCTATGAGTGTTGCCTTGATTCTTCTGAGCAAGCTTGAAAGAACCTTTAATCTCCATGGCAACCATCCAGGTGTACAAAACGCCTGGTTGCACCTAGCTCCGCCTCTGATGACGCACTTCCTTATTAGAGCTGCAATTTCCAAGCTTTCACCTCACAGAGCAGCCCTCCCTTACTGAGCTCCTTCAGACTAGTCAGCAGCAATTAGCAAACACCTGGTGAAGCTGAACATTGTTATAGGAGCTAGTTCTCTAAAAAAAAAAGCCTGTACTTCTCTTACAGGCTTTTTAAAGATCTCTGAAAACAGCAGTCGGCGCAGCACTAATTGTCACTGATTGTTCTCCTTTATATTCAGAACATGAACCAGATGTTTGAGCTGGTTGCTTATCAGCCAGCTGAACATGTTAACATGTGGATATTGCTTGGCGGTTGCATCACCAACAGTGATTTTCCATGTTGTATTCTGTGCATTCCGTGCACACGCGTCGTGTCTCAAGGCTTCGTTTATACCCAATGTGTTCTGCACTGCAGCTGACCACAAGCTAGTCATTTTGTGTGAATTATTAAGCTCTACTTTGGGGGAAACAATCCAAAGCAGTCATTTCGCAGTTAACTGTGCACTGCACGCCAGATGGTAACTATACTTAAACAGAAAATAGAGGGGAATAAAAAAATGCAGAACCCCTACTGATCCTGCTGATTAGATTAATTCTCTGCCGTCACATTGGGGTCTAAATTTAACAGTGAAGATGCTCTGCTGCTGTTTCAGTGTTCAGAATCCAACAGGGACTAATTTGCTACCAGAGAGGATATATTATTGTGCATGAGGAACCCCACCCCTCCCAGAGGAGACGGTGAGCCCCTCAGAGATGTGACACAGCTCCACTTCCACCAGCGAGGAATCCAGGTTAGCTCAGTGTTTTAGTAATTACATCAATGGACCTCCTCGGTATGGTGAGAACTGGGACAGTTCAGTGTGGGGGTGTGTGTGCGTTAGTCAGTAGTTGAGAGCCAGTGTTTGTACTGTTTTCCTTTACCTCCGGATCAGTGTCATCTGTGAATGGGTGAATCCCATCAGTAGAAAAAGGAATTACAAGAGACTGAAGGTGTGTCTCGCAAAAATAGACAGTCTTCGTCATCAAAGAAACCGAAAGCTGTGCAGCCTTAATGCATCATAACTCCAGCAAATAAAGCAATCAGAGCTTCCAACCTCCACTGGATCTTGGAAATTGAACTAGATTTCACTGTAAAACACATTCACTGTGTTGGTTACAACATGTGGAAGTTTTACAATAAGCAAAGAATATTAAAGATTATGCTGCTACTACGTTAATGAGTAGCAGCATAAACGTAGTAGTATCCCTCTGCCGGGAGCCGTATTTTAATTTTACCAATATGTTTCTTCTTCTGCTTTAATATGTGTGTTTTGAATCAGGCCAATCAGAGTCCTGACTCGAATCTGATTGTATATTGATAGAGCTGAAGAGCAGGGAGATGGTGATGAGGTCCTTCATCACTTGGAGGTCATCACCAAGGACAAATCATTCAGATGTCAGTGAATGTATCCCAAAAGCTGTTCATCACAAACGGTTTCATTGCTGAAATGCCAATGAAGTTTTTCTTATTTTCCTATTGAGAAGCAAGAAATACTTTTCAGCATGACATTTTTAAATAAAATGCTAGTAATTTTTTGTTTAATTGATAATCCATTTGTAATATTTTATCTTTTGAGAGATGCCAATTTATTTTCTAAATAGACACCAACTTCTTAGTGCAATGAAATCTGCCGGGTGTGTAAATGAATTTTGGGCTCAACTGTTTTTACCTGTTATTTTTGAGCTAAACTAGTTCAGCGTTTCTCTACGTCTCGCACATTTTACATTTGTTCCCGTCTTTCTTCTTTGCTTTCACTCATGTTGTTAGCAAGAAGTAAATTTGGTTTAATATCCATTTTCAGTTTAGATGTAAAGTAAGACATGCTTTGGAACAGAAGAATTCTGCGTTATGGAAAACGCATAAGTTAAACAAATTGAACAAGTTACACCACTGAAGAAAAAAGAGAGGTAGAAGAACACTGAACACCAAGAAGAATAAAAAGATAATCATTTATTTATTTATTTATTTATCTTTCCAAGACACCACCTAATCATCTATCCTTAGACATAAAGGGAGAGAGCTTCAATGTTCAGGTTTCTGGGAGCACACAGAAACACACTAAGAACACACAGCGACAACTAGACTTCCTGCGAGCTCTTCTGCCACTGCTTTGCTTTTTTGAACAGCATTCTTACTCATCCTGACCTAACCTGATTCTGATCCGAGAAAGCCGTGAACAGAATCATCACACCTAACACATGGATTAATAAACAAACTACCACCGTCCCTGGAGACCTGTTTAACTCCCGCTGCCTCTAAAACACATGAAACATTCCAAAGGACGCCCCTCACTCAGCCAGCACATCGTCTGTCCAACCTGCCGCCTTCAGACGTCGCTGCTCTCACAAAGCAAAGACAAACTGGCTCTTATGAACCGTTAGCACACCCCAGCTGTCACAGTGTTCAATGGGAATTCTAAATCCTTGAATAACTGTGTGCAAAAAATGTGCCGGTTAATCCACAGCACCATGCTAAGTGCAATATGTTGACATCCGTCTTTGAGAGTGGAGTTGCATATTTTGTTTTGCTTTAGTTTTTTTTTTTTTGCATTATTGTCTTAATTTATTTTATAAGGGACAGGGCATATTAATCAACATGAGTATACTAAGACAACCATGTCAATATAGCATATTGACTCACAAGGGCTAATTTTCATCTGCAGTCCCCTGGCAGGGTGGTGGTTAAAAAAGACAAAAATAAACACTGAGCTTAAAATGTTCCTGTACTTAAATAAATTGGAACCAGGGGAATCTACAGCTGCAATTCTGTCTTTCTCTCTTCTCGGTTATTTACTTGTCATGCATAAGGTACACTCTTAAGACAGTTATGTGTACATTTTAGGAATGGAAGACAGGTGGTTTGAGTAATGAAATGAAAGGAAGCATCTATATTAAACATATATAGATGTTTAATATATATATTAAACATCTATATATGTTTAATATATAGATGTTATATATCTGTAACATAGATATATGCAGGAGATTTGCAGGAGAGCAGGTCAACCTGTAGTACTAAAACAGAAGCCATGCCTCGAAGTCTGCAGATAATTAGTCTGAGATACCAAAAAACTGCTAACATTCCTGAACACATAACACATAAGTTAAAGGGTCTAAGGATACATTTTGCTGTTATACTTTAGCTGGAAGTCTTGCATCCTGAATGAACTACAGATATGTCGTATAATGGTTTACAAAACAGTTTCCTTTTAGACAGCTTCTTACATTGTGACTTCATTTTAAATCTTGATGCTAAGCAGCTCTCTGTTTCGTTACTTGGTAACACAGATCATAACATGGCAGCTCTACCTAAGGTCATAGCACACTATGACCTGGTCACATCGTCCTAACATTTGGTCATATTTTTCTGTTGCAGACCGCTGAGTCACCAGTCGGGGCCAATCAAGCTAAAACTGGCTGATTCTTGTTGCAAGCCCTTTTTCGGTCCACATCTACACACAAAAAAATTCAGCTAGGGCAAATATTCTTCAGCTTTTATTGCAATTCACGTGGCTTGTCAGTGAGTTGTGGAGACAAAAAGTCCCAGCTGTGTACAGTGACTTCCAAGTCTCTAAGAATAAACCATTGGAGAGAATACTGGCGGTGAAAAGATCAGGGTGAATAATTAGAACATTCTGCGTGATCTTGTAAAAGGAAGGAACGTGTTTTTAGAAAAGCATCTGTTTCCATTTTATGAACCTGACTGAAATGAATTCCACTGACTGACGCATCAAAGCCTGAAAGCAGCAGGGTCAGGTATAGGATCAGGACATGTTTCCAGGTGTCTTCCCTCCTGGGTGTGCGTGACGGAACCTGTGATGTGTGCTAAAAGTAGTACGAGTCGTAGTCACACTCCCAGGAGTGTGGGAATCTCCTGCAGAGGAAAATAAAATAAAGCAGTAACTTTTTTTCTTTTTTTCAATTTCAGATCATCAGCTTTACCAGAGTATAGGGTCATGTTAGTGCACTTGGTGTTGAGGCAGCACCAGTAACCTTTATCAGGGAAAAAAAAGCCAGCAAAGCATTTCTCAGGAACCTGGTGACAGATATGACATCATCCCTATGAGGGAATATACAAGTGAGTGTGTATTGAGTGTGTGTGTGTGTGTAGGTGTGTTTGTTTGAGTGTGTGTGTGTTTGTTTGTAATACCTTGTGGGGACACACACCCACCAGTTTCCTGACACATACTACATTATGGGGACCCACTGCTACTTGTGGGGACCAAATCCTGGTCCCCACAAGGGGAAACGCTGTTTTTGGGTCAGGGGTTAGATTTAGGACTATGGTGTGAATTGAGTTTTGGTTAGGGTTAGGTATGTAATGGTCAGGGTTAGGATAAGGTTTAGGCTGTAGAAATGAATGGAAGTCGATGGAAAGTCCCCACAAAGGTAGCCACCCAAACGTGTGTGGGGGTGTGTGTGTGTGTGTGTGTGCGTGCACATCCCTGGAGAAGGATGCGAGCAGTAAGGGGGAGTGTTTGCATTAAGCAACAGTTGTGCCGATGATTGACTGTGCGCTGAGTCAGCACGGCGGGCCACCTGATTTGGTGTGTCTGTGTGAGAGTTGGCACTCAGATCCATTTCCCACCTCCTCTCTGCTGGCTTGTGTGATTTATGAATCATCAGCGTGACGTTTACTGCGAAACTCCAACTGAATGAAGGATATATGTTTGTATGTGTGTGAACTTGACAGATTACAACTTCCCACAGAATAATGCATCTGTATTTTTTTTTAAGAATCATCTTTATTGACCAAAAATTGTTCACACAAACAAGGACTTTGACCTTTGCACAATCTCACAGGTTACTGAAAATAGATGCGCTTCCATTGCCCATATATTTGCACAAATTGGAATTCCAAAAATAAATGTGCTCAATGGAAACAGTGCATTTTTGAAACGCATCACCTTTGTTGATAAAAAGTTTTTACTCTGGGGTGAGGTCGTTTTTCAGTCTTATGGAAATTGGCATATTTCTCAAAACTGCAACACAACATTTTGTCACATCACTCCTCATGATGTCACCACTGGCGAAAAGATGAAGAAGATGACAGGAAGTAGTGGAAGGAAGATGGTCCGGCATATTTTTTATCACATGAACAATTTGTAACGTGCTCACACACAGTATGCACACTTGTGTGCTGTTTAAGCTAATACAGAATGCTTTCTTTTTGACATTTTTTATAAAGTCACTTTTTTAATTATTTTTCCTGCAGATGTATGTAGAGAACATGTCAGTAAGTTCTAGCATCCATAACTGCATACAGTCACTCAGGCTCTTTTCCTGCTGCCCTCTGCTGACACCTAGTGACCAAACTTGGTTCAGCAACCAGGGAAAACCTGCAGGAGAACTCGCCATCAGTCTACAACTGACTTTGCTTCTTTCCTGAAGAAGATACTTGCAGATTAAATCTGGATTTTAAGATTTCATAACATGGCAGCTCTACCTAAGCGAAATGATTACATACGACTTAATTCTAATAATATTTCATTACCTTCCTAAAATAATGGCCTAAGTCATTTTTTGCCGAGCGGGATTTTTTGTTTGGTTTTGCCTGAATCTTCTTTTGGCCTTAAAGAGGTGGAGATTTCTATGCTAGAATAGCTTTTGGCTTTGGGCATTTTTTAAGGAAGGTGACAATTTTTAAAAAGCGACAAAATCTGATTCACCTAATTTACTTCCTATTTCTCCTGCACCTGTTTTCTTCACCCTCTGCTTTGTTTCTTCTGCAAAATTGGTGACATTGGGTAAAAACCTAAAGCGCTGTTCTCCGTTCCTCCAGGCAGCTCCAGGAGCTGCAGCGGCAGAAGGAGATGGAGCGGGAACGTCAGGAAAAGGAGCGCCAGGAAAAGGAACGCCTGGAGCAGGAGACGCTGGAGCGGCAGGAACGAGAGCGCCAGGAGAAGGAGGCGCAGGCGGAGAGGGAGCGGATGGAGCGAGAGCGCCAGGAGCAGCACAGGCAAAAGGAAGGCAGGAGCTTGGAAGAGAGAGACGGGGGAGGAGACGCATCTCCAACGCCGGTGAGTGTTGACCCCACACACACACGCACGTCTGTCCACTCACGAGGAAGTGTGAAGCCGAACATTGAAAGAAATACACTTTGATTGTTGATAATACCTTTTTACCAACTAACAAATAATATACCACCTGGAACTGAAAGCCATCTTGTTTATCAGGATCCTCTTGTTGTGATGATTTGTTAGTGTTTATATAAGACATTTCTTTCCATATTATGCAAAGCATACTATTTCATTCAGCTCATTACATGGAATTAATACCACATAGCAAAGAATTCATGCTTTCTGTCACTTAAAGGGGTGGAATTATGCATTTCCCAGGTACGTAGGGCCATTTTATACCTCAGTCAAGTAACTGTTACGTTCAATTATTATAAAAATGCTATATATACCAAAGATGACTTAAAAAAATTAACTTCACAATTTAACATCTTGAAATCTCTTTAAGAAGCTCCAGCTATTTCCAAATCTCCGGCATCAACACGTCATTGCAACAGTGCTCCTCCTTGATGCTGTTTACTACCATTCATAGGAGCTTTGTACTTGGAATTAATTCTCAGCCGGTTTGCAGTTCCACCAGGTGTCCAGGTGTTTTGCTAATTGCTGCTGCTGCTAGTCTGGAGGAGCTGAGAGGGGGACGTGGGGTAAGGGGACCCCTAAGAGGCGGAAATCGATGGTGCTTTGTGAGTGCGAGCATTTAGGCTCCCCGACTGGTTTCCATGGAGATTGAAGGATTCCTCAAACATGCATGAAAGAATCAAAGCAACACCCCAAATATGATTTTGATGAGGGAACAACATTCTAGCATGAGTTAACGCTCGAACAGCCGATTTCACACAATACCCACCTTTTAAATGAAATTTTAGTTTTAATTTGGTTTATTTTTTAAAATGTATTTAGCCAGAAAAGCAACAGTTACAGATTTAAAGAAAAAACATATTCAGTCCGTGTTTCTTCTTAATCATTCACAGTTTGGCTCAAATGCAAAACTGGTGGAAAACTAAAGCTCTAGTTTTAACAGTGTTGTCTGCAGATGAAATGTTGTGGAACAAAATGAGTTCATTTACTCCACATGACCCCCACCTTATTAAAAATGATTCAGACTTAACCCTTACTGTAACTTACGGCTTTATTCCGTTTCTTTTTTCACCGATGAACGGTTTCTGTGAATCATCCATCTAACTGACCCAGGTTAAGGTTGTTCTCAAAAGTATAGGATCATTTCTCGAGTCAAAATCCAACAAGGAATAATTCTGTGTAGATAGAATGTAATGTTTCAAGACTTCATTGCCATTTCTACCAGCTGGTCAATGTTCAACTCGCCACTCAGTTTGATTTCTGACCATTTTGAGGTGCTGGTGGGATCACACTCTAACTGGAGGGGTGTGTGTGTGTGGAGGGGGGGAAAACGGGGCAGTAACCATCTGATTCCAGGACTGGGTCAGTGGGGAAGGCTGTGTGAACTGGAGCGCTTCAGTGGTACGCTCAGCTTGTTGGCATACACCCACGCACACACACACAGTTCAGTGGAGTTACTCAGAGACTAAAAATACATGAGGAAGAAGCTGCTGAGACCCTCAAGGAGGGATGTGCTATGTGCACACATGCATGAAGAAGCTGCAGGACGAGGTGGGAGGGTGGGGGGTGTTAGCTCACGTGTCATGCAGAATAACATGCACATCACATGAGAGGGCAAATGCAAACAGACATGTTCTGTTCGCCCAGGAGACGGCGTGATGGGAGTTGACATTTTCTGCTTGGTAGAGATTTGAGTTTTGCTCTTCCAGAACAACGATTGGTGTGTTTTCCACTGTTGGCAGCCATTCCTCTGCTGCAGCCGGTCACACACACACACACACACACACACACACACACCTCCGTCTTACTTAACGTCGTTCTGTTAAACAGCCCTTAATCTTTTTCTTAGGTGAGCGTTTTAGTTCATTTAAAAACGTTGAACAATGTTCAACGTTTGTGGCTCGTTTTTAAAACAAGCCACAAATTTTTAATTTAGTTAATTAACATCAGACTGGTAAACAGGACCAGCCGGTGTGGCACAGAGAAGCTTGGCTGACGGACGGCGTGTTGGTCATCTCACGCGGGGCTGAGAGCACTCACATCTGTGTGCTTATGTCTGGTATGAGCAGAATAATTACTCCTGACTGATAGAGCAGAGCTGCACATCTGCAGAGACGGAGAAATGTGAAAGGATGGTGGAATGATGAAGATGTTTGGAAAAGGATTGGAGCTGAAGCGTGTTGAGGCAGAGAGATCATAGTGGTGCATTTATAGATTAGGAAGAAACATTGCTGGGGGAAGTGCGTGTTGTTCAGTCTTGTGCTGCGTTCCAGTTGTACATGGAACTGGCAAATCCCGTCTTCCCAGTCAGAAAAGTTAACTAGAACATCTTCTGAAGTCAGAGTTCCCAGCAACTCCAACTACCAACAGTTCTGACTTTTAAGGGCGACTTCACATTTCAATATGGCTGCTCCTCCCATCAACAGCAGCAAGATGTGGTGGAAACGTGTTAATTTTAACATTAGTGTTGCATGTAGCGCCTGCAACTATAAACTGGACAAATTAAGAGCGGACAGGATGCATTTTAAATCCTGCAACCAGAAGCAGAAAAAGATTAGACATGAGTCCTGCAGGAGTTCTGCAGTTTCTCCGTCTTGTGATTTGAACTTCTCTCTTCCCGCTGTGTGACTGAGGCGGCTGAGTCCTCTGTGGTGAGCGGCTTCTATCTCTACATGTGTTAGATGTGTTTCTGTTTGCTCATAGAAAGAAGAGGTTTAATGAGACAGACCCATAAGAACATGTAATTAACTCCAGCAATTATCAGCCACTGGATATTAGTAAAGTCGGCAGACTGCTGTTTCTGCATGCAGCACCAGACTGAACCCTGAACAGAAACCTAAATCTAATCACTCAGACCTGCACATTTTCCAGCCTTGGTGAAGCAGACGGTGATCTGAGGATTACCAACTTTACATTACACAGGTCACATATGGCAAACACCACTGAGGCTGTTTAAGAGCTGTAAGAACACACACACACCCCCACGCACACAATCAAGGTAATTACCTCACACACACACACACACAGACACCCACATGCGAATACACTGATTCAGGTTAGATTTAGAACAAAATAAACTGAGTGGAAAATTAGCATTCTGCCTTTCCCTGCTGCTCCAACTTAGCATCTAAACAGATGATTATAGCTTCATGAAAATGGGAAGGACCCTTAAAATAAAACATTCTGATAGATGGCAAAAGAATGGCAATATAATTATCTCTTTTTATATATTAATAGCTAATATCCAGCCGATTTTCACCACAACATAAAAATACCAAAACTTGATTTAACCATGGATTTGTTAAATATGATGAATCACCAAATCAAAAACAGACCATTTGCTGAAAGAACATACTCAGTAATTAAGCCAAAACTGTACAAATTATATACATTTTGTGTTTACGACTTAATTTTTTTGTCTATAAAAATGTTCTACACCATGTTCTAACATCTACAGTTTTAGCTTAACCTGCTTTAAATTCTGGAATTGAAGAAATGACTATTTCTTTTTCAGCACCTTTTGCTACACAATAACTAATCGGATTATCCAATTAAAATGATCAACAGTTAATAACACACCGCCCAGCAGAAAGGGCTGAGCTTTTCACATGTATGATGTATTTTGTCTAGCTGCAGATTCATCCTTTGCTACAATTGATCAAGCGTTAATAAATAAATAAATAAATAAAAGGGTAAAATGTTTATTTTCATATTAAAAAAACGTAATTATTTTTGTTTGTGTCATTTCATATGTTTCTAATATTGTATAAAATTGTGCAGGTGCCTAAATTAATAATCAGCAGGATGCTTTTCGGCCGATTGTCAGAATAACTGACGGCTTAATCATTGTTCATGTTTAAAGAAAAACTGCTATTCTGACAAAAAATATCAGTATCTTGTATCTTATCAACATATTTCATATCATCATCTCCTCATGAAGATGCTTTTCCTTTCACCCAAAAATCAAAGGTTTATCATTAGATAGGAAGCGATGCCCATATTTAGATAAGTGCTGAGCATTCTTCATCGGGTAACTGTTGGATGGTCTTCTTGTTGTCTGGTTTATGGTTATGATGGCATTAAAAATGATTCTAATAACTCCAGCTGACTTGTCCTGTTTGTCCCTTTGTCCCTTCACCTTCTTTTAACCTGCAGGACTTTGAAAGGTGTCTCAGTCTCTGTCCTCAGTACTAATACCCGTCCACTAACAGACTAGTAGCATCCTGTCGGCTTTAAGCCGCGACTTAGAAGGCAGAAGAAGACTTGAGTTTAGCTCTTTGCTGGTTTCCTGCTTCATTTCCCCTTTCTCTTTTTTTTCCCCTCCCTTTCTTCCTTCTCTTCCTCCTGCCCTGCTGTGTTTTCCTCCCGTGTGCTGGACGGCTGCTTTCCTCCTTCCTTCCATCCTTCCGTCCTTCCTTCCTTCCTCCTGTCTCGTCCTGTCCATCATATTCATTTGGCCCGGGTGGGGTGTGTGTTTATGTGTGTGGGTGTGTGCGTGCGTGTGTGGGGGTGTGTGTGCGTGTGTGTGGGGGTGTGTGTGCATGTGTGGGGGGTGTGTGTTCAGCCTTTGAAAGCACACTCTACACCCCCACGCCTCAGGAGTACGGCCGGACCTCGTCCACGCCCGTATCTCCGTCCACGTTCCCGGCTCCCGGCGCGCCTTCGGCCTCCTCTGCCGCTGCTGCCCCCCCGACCCCACCCCTCAGACAATCGGCGTCCCGCTTCGCCACCTCGCTAGGCTCCGCCTTCCACCCTGTCCTGCCTCACTACGCCACGGTTCCCAGGCGGCAGCCGGCCTTCCCTCAAGCTCCGCCTCCTGTCCCCACCCCTCCCACCCCGCCCAAGTCCGTGGTGTGGTCGGCGTGTAACTTCACTCCGTTGCCGCCCTCGCCCCCCGTCATGATCAGCAGTCCCCCGGGGAAGGCCACAGGTCCGCGGCCACTCATCCCCCCCCGTCGTTCCCCGCAGGCCCCCCCTAGGAATCACCTGCCCCACTCCGCCGCCTCCCCCTACCCCTCCACCTCTTCCCCCGTCGTCTGCGTCCGTCTCGTCTCCCCCCTCCTCATCCCAGGCTCCTGGTCTTCCCTCTCCCTCCACAGCGCCCCCTGCTGCTGCAGCTGCCGCCACTTGTGTCTCTGCTGAGCACCTCTCCCTCCCCGTGGGTCTGGGCCTGGCAGGGCCTCTGGAACCGGACGCGGCTCAGTGGGGCCCCTGCTGTCAGCCCCAGCCCCAGGGTAAGGCTTCCAGTCTGGTTTCTGCTCTCTCTCCTCTCCTCTTCTCTTCCTCCCTTTGTCTCTCGCTGCCTCTGGCTCACACACTAACAGGGAACTGCGTCTCACTCCAAGAACAGGAGCCATGCCTGTGGTGCTCACCATAACTATAACTATTGGATTTTTCCACATTTTGTTTAATTGCAACCATAATCTCTGCTTGTTGGGAAGACCGACGAGGTAGTGAACAATTGTGAGGTGATTTAAAAATCCTACAAGTTTTCAAATTCTTTCTAGGTTTAAAACTCTAAAGGTGTGTGGCATGTGTTTGTATTCAGCCTCTTTTGTTCTCAGACTTGTAAATAGAACCCAGTAGAACCGACTACCTTCAAAACTCATCTAAGCCGGGCTGTACGATAAATCAATAACATTTGTCGTGACAGACAATATCAATAGATACATCAGACAGATTGTTCGACATGTAGAATATTGACTGAACTCTGATCCAGAACTGCACAGCATTCTGGGGGATGTAGGCAGAGCAAAGGCTTTAGTCATTCAACCTCTCACAGTAAGTTCAGCCAGGTTGGTAGAATCAACTTACTCACTCGCTCTTTGGTTACCAAGCAACAACCTGATGAGCAGCATGCTCAACTAGATTAAACAGTAGATAGGTCACGTCACAAGAATTTCAGATATTTAAAAGAAAAAAACTAATGAATAATTATCACTATCAACTGATATGAAACACTTATCCATATTGCCCAGCTCTAGACTTGATACTGGGGTGGAGGTCCACCTTCCAGACACTCTAAACATCCAATCACAGCTTTAATTGAACTTTTTAGATCAAAGCATGTCCACGTGTTAAAATGGTCCAGTCAAAGTCCAGACGTAAATCCAATTAAGAATGACATCAATTAAGAAAAAAATATTAGTCTCTAAGTAAATGTGCAAAACTGGCAGAGACCCCAAACGTTTTTCTGCTGGAAATGTAGAAACACCTTGTGTTGGTTCAGGCTGATAGCTATACATGCATGCCACACGTTTCAGATTTGTCTGTTGAAAACCATGCATCAAATTCCTTCTACTCTCATAAAGATAAAATCAGAAGAACACTGAAGTTCATGTGATAAAATGTAGAAAGTCTTTGGTGGAATAAATGCAAAGCACCACACAAGGATTTTTACCTTCCCGGCAGCAGATACTCGACTTTAACACAGTGAAACTTCAAACCATGTCCAGTCTTCTCTGTACTGCAGGCACTCTGCTCCATCCCATCCTTACCTCTGGTCTGTGTGCTTGCTGCTGAAGAACCAGGCTTGACTGAATCTAAAATGTCTTGTTGAGCTTTGCATGTTTGACTCGTCGTAATGTGTTCCAGCAGATCACTGACTGGAAGTTGTGGAAAGCCAACACCTTTCTCTATTAGTTACTCTCTTGGTGTGTTTTTTTGTTTGTTTGTTTGTTTGCTTGCTTTATCACTTCATTCCTCATTAGTGTCCCACCACAGACACTAATGAGTGTCTGTGGTGGGACACAGACACTCATGTGTCTCATGACCCTGGTCGTGAGACACATGACCCTGGGTCGGGTTCTTCTGTGTCAGTCAGTAACTATCCATTCACGCACTGAGCCTCTCAGTTGTAACCAGACTGTCTGTAAATACAACTGATTCATAACTAAATCTGTGTTTTAGACTTCGTGGTTTGATCGTGAAAGACAGAATGCTGAATTTGTTCTTAATCTGGCTCATTAGATAAACTGGTTTAATTAGGTATCAAATAAATCAGGGATTGAATGCTAACTTCTGCACCAACTCAGCAGCGGTCCTCTGACTTCCAGCCTCCGTCCTCTCACACACCAGATGATGTTTTCCCAGTTCCAGTTGGTGTCGAGGCCGACGGCTCTGATTGGCCGGAAAACTCTGGGCTGGTGGATTTGCATTGATCGCAGTTCAACATGGTCACATTCCATCTGAGTCTATTGATCACATGATTTGCTCTTATCATCATAATTTGTAGCATCTTTCTTTGTTTTTTTTTAAAAATAAAATCATTGTTTTGGTCATAATGCATCTCTGTGGTTGTGTATGTGTTTCTGTGTTGATGTCTATTCTGTCAAATGTTCTGTTTAATGTCGGCTGCTTTTTTTGGCCTGTTAAAACATAATGTTCTAATGAGACTTTCCATACATTTTGTTCTTGTTTCTATAAGTAACCAAAAGCAACAGGAAACCTGTCGTGTGTCATGCTGCTCACTAACCGCATGCTGTTTGCTTCGATATGACAAATAACATCATTCTCTAGTATGTGCATCGATGTTGTGTTAATTGTGGATATTACAGTTTCAACACAAATATGAACTTTCTTTTAACATCTAAATTTGTACTGAAGGGTAATAATGGAGGACGAACAGTCATGGTAATAAAATACTTTAAAAATAACATGGTCTTTAGATCTTCCAGGGTGTAAGATATGAAAAGTTACAAAAAGTTTTGACCGCTTGAGTAATAGTGCAGACCAGTTACATAGATTAACACACGGCTGGATGTTTGACAGACTTTACTTCTTTTAATGAAAACTAGAATTAGAATACTGCAGCAGACCAAAACTTTTTTTAACAGAAATGGCTTAATGAGAAGAGTGTTTAGTACCTGCTTTAAGGTTGTTTCCAAAAGGTGCTTTTTAATCAAACGAGACTCGTTGGGATGTGTGTTCTGATTTACTGAATGTGACTGTAAATGCTCTTCTCAGAGTTATGTTTTCAAATTATATGCCAGCTGCAATGTCCAAACTGTGCTGCAAGGTTAGAGTGACGATTTAGCGCGAGCGCTCCCAAATCCAATTGAACAGAAAGCTTTAATTGTCATTGCACTCATATACTGCAATGATTCACATCACAAAGGATGGTTGTGATTCATACCACAGCAGTCCTATGTGACGATGTGAACCGGCTTTTGAGTTGCTCTTGTGGTTTTGTTTTTTTTCCCCAAGAAATTTGGGGAAGTGAAATAATTGAAAACTGCCATATACTTTACATTTTAACTTTGTGTTTCGGAGATAAAAACTTATAGCCGACATGTCACATCCTGTTGTTTTCCTCAGGTTGTGTTTACTTCACTTTAGGACAAGACAAACCGTCACATAAAATTGATCTCAAACATATTAGTACACCTTTCAGATTTGTATTGCTTTTATTCAACTGAGATCTTTGTTCCAGATAGGAAAGAAAACTGCAGTCATTCAAAAGATGGTAGCATTTCAAAACAGTATTAGTAAATAAAAATAACACATTTGCATTTTGTGCGTCAGAAATTTCAATTCACTTTTCGATAATCTATGGAAGAATCTTTCTTTGCATCCATCAAGCTTATATTTGCTGAATCAGATTTTGCAGGTTTTCGCTGCTATTTTAAGTTTCTCTGTGAAAAACTCCAAGTCTCTGAAGTTAGAAGCTCTCCTTACCATCACCCTAATCTTTAACTCACTCTACTCAGTGGGTGCAGCTTATGTTCAGGTGCACCTAATAGTCTGGACATTATGGAACTCTACCAGAGATACGACTGATTTTAGTTTGTAAATCTTCCTCTGACAAAGTCAAAGTTGGAGATTATTCAATCAGTACTTCCTCTCTGGGGTTGGCATTGAGGTCGGGGGTCATGGCTCTGTGTGGAACACCCTCATTATTCACAACCTTCTGCATTGTTGGCTGCCTTGTGCTCATTGTTCTTCTTTAACTTTCCCATATTTCTCACTTTTGAACATGGAAATAAATGTAACTATCATGACATACAAGGCTGATTAAATGAAAATGGAATAGATTATAGATTTATGAATTACTCCTAGAAGCTTCAGTGATTATTAAGGCGAATATATTTTCCTGTTGACTGTCTGTCCTCCATTGTAACTAAACACACAATCCACCGAAATTTAAGCGCTTTAATGGAAACAAATCTCTTATTGAAGTGGGGTGATGGTTCAGATTGAGTAACACTGGAAAGCTGTTTGGATCAAATGTAAAGTTGATTCAATTCAGTCTTTAAAGTTGTGAAATCAGATGATCGGCTCAATGATGACACGGCATTACAATATTATTGCAGCAGCTTGAATCTCATTTTCTTCCTTTCTCCATGTCTCCACCCCTCCCCCTCTCCATCATCCCCTCCATCTAGCAGACGTGGCTCAGACCCTGGTGCTGACCACCCCCACCCCTCCCCCACCTCCGCCCCTGCCACCCGGCTCCACTGTGACCTCGGCGCCGACCACCCCAGCCGGCCACCCTCCTCTTCCACCGCCGCCTCCTCCTCTCCCTCCCACCCTGACCCCTGGCGGGACACCGCCTCCTCCACCAGGCCCACCCCCTCCGCCCGGGGCCCCGTTGCCTCCCCCGGCTCCGCCCCTTCCTGCGGGACTCTTCTCTCCCACGGAGGACGCCCCCTGTCGGGCCTGGCCGCTGCCCTCGCTGGAGCCAAGCTGCGCAAAGTGCCAAGGGTGAGCAGCCGGCTAGAATCTCCCGATGTCACTTGCTGCATCTCCATTGATCACGTAATGGAGCAAATTGAAATTCTGAAAATAAATTAGCTTAATAGAAACACAGCAGTTTTGATTTTAAAACATCTAGTTTTTCCGATAAGATTTTGCACTAGGATGAGGGGAGGAGGGGGTTCACAACAGTAATTTGCAAAAACTGAAATGGAAACGTATTTTTTGGCACCACATGAGTCATGTGACCCAGCCAGCATACCTAGGTGGGCCCCATATGGGGAAAAGGAGGGCAGACAATATGGGTCCCACATGGGTTTGTCCGTGGTTTCCATGGTGGCCCCACACGGGTTTGCCCATGTAGGGGCACCGCCTACATGGGCCCTAAATGGCTAATGCCCTCTTTTTCCCCATTTGGGGCCCGCCTAGGTATGCTGGCTGGGGATCAACAGCCGGATGTCTTTACCAGTGGAGAAGACGACGAAGACAATAGGAAGTAGGGGGAGGAGTCATGTTTTATGATGACTTCTCATGTGAACAGTTATTCCCGTGTGATTTTAATTCAATCTTATTTAATGGAGACTCCACTATTACAATTTTTTTTTTGTTTTTTTGGGGATTTTTTATTAAACTTTTTTTTTTACACTAGCAGAATATAGACAACATTTTGTGAATATTAGTAATGGAAATGCAGCCAGTGTTATCTTTGGAACCGAGTGCTGAATCTCACCTGATCACTACCCATTCAAGTGTTCACACAGTGTTCATGCATGCTCACACACGCACAGGCACACACGCACAGCCACCATCTGTCCCAGCCCATCCTCATCTCTGGCTCAGAGCACTGACAGCGCCTGCCAAACTCTCTGTGGCTGCTTATGTGCAACATGACCAAACACATAAATCAACCATAAATTTGACAAGACACATCTTGTCCTGAAATGTTAAATCACCAATAAGCTTTTTTTTTCTTTTTCTTTAATTATTCCTCCCCCTCCCACCACCCCACAGAGTGACGATGCAGGTGCGGCTCTGGCAGCTGCCCTGTCGGGGGCCGCAGGGGCCAAAACTGAGGCCAGAGGCAACGGGCCTCTGCCAGGAGGAGGAGGGCTTATGGAGGAGATGAGCGCCTTACTGGCCAGGAGGTAGATTGCTGAATTCAGTCTGATTGAAGCTCCTAGTTCCACTTACCAGATCTAAATTAATATGGCAGCACTGTTGAGACTCACATCAGGACTGCACTAACTAAGATGGTAATTATGCTAAATATTGTGACATATCTTCCCCCTTTGTCCTTCACTCTGATCATTATCATTTTGAACCTCTGTGTGATCATCTGCTGCCATCAGAATAACATTAGACATTAGCATGTAAAATGCAAGTTTAAAACACTAGAATGTCAGCCAACAGTTATTGTGATGGTGATATACAATGCAGCACTAACTTAGATGTATTTTTATTACTACTATTGTAAAAAGCTGGAGTCGTGGAGAGAACGGCTGATTTAAACAGTCATCTCTGTTTTAACATTGTTTCTGGCTAACGTCTGGGATTTACATCCTGCAGGAGAAGAATTGCAGAGAAGGGCTCCTCACCTGAACCTGACCAGAGATCAGTAAGTTGGACATGCTTCGTTTTTGGATATGTTGTCACAAATCAGGTGGGATTTTTTTTCTCACTTCTGAGTTGCACAAAAGCTCCCCTGTGAGCTGTGGTTTCCTCAGTGAGGCTAAGCTCCACATTCTTTCCATTCTTGTCTGAAATGACCTCTCAGTCACGCAGTGCTTCGTCTTTCTGATGAAGAATGTGAGCAGCAAACTGATGTCCCAAACCTGGCCAAAGATTTAAGATTCAATGATGACTTTAAAACTTTATTAAAGTTTTACATTTCCTACCTGCATCATCTTTCAGACACCTTGAAAATATGAATGCATGCCTTAGCTATAGCTAATCACAAACCATGCTATGGGTGTAATGCTTACAACTCGATAGGTATTCTAAAAACAATGTTTCCTTCATTATTTAAACTGCTTTATTATTCCTATGGACATTATTTGAAATCCCTGTGGATCTTTTTAGGGAAAGGTTTTGAGCTTCAGGAGGTTCTTAATGAAACGTCAAATTACAAATCATCTTTAAATGTCAAATTTCTTAGATTTTTTTTTCTGCCCATCAGGAGGAGGGTGAGATCAACACAACCCCCAAAGTTTCCGCCTGTAGCACACCAGGTAAGAGTCAGAGGAAGGCTGGCCACTCAGGGCTGCAGCTCAGCTGCAGGTCCAGATCATCGAAGTTAGAATCGACCTTAGTGCTTTCTTCTGAGGGCTTTCCACTCAGCCTATTTCTGTTGGTGGTCAAAAGCTTTGAGTTTTTCATATGTACATATTTGCATATTTTTCTGCTGATAGCGATCATTAATTATTTATATTAGGAGCAGATTTTGCACCAAAGCTAAATAATAGGCTTCAGCATCCTTTATTGGATGCTGTGATATTTTAGCATCAGCTATACAGTTCTCTCTTCCACGACAGACAAATAGATATTTGTATTTTTTTATAACCTCACATTGCAACGAATGGGGTCATAATATTTGCAGAATAAACATGCAATGTCACGAGAAGAGAGCTTTAAAATGACAGAAAAAGTTGCTTTAATGAGAACAGAGCTTTGATACAGGTATAGAAACCTGACATGACCAGCTGGCCCATGTGGCTGTTTCTTTGAACTAGAGTGTCACTTGCACAACCATTTCAAAGTCCTGCGACTGATCATTTTATCCTGACGTGTAAAAAGATTAAGGTTTCCTAAAACAGATACAAAGAATAACTTCACATTTGAATTTTGTATCATTTTTAATAATAGTTCTCATAAAATTTCTGCTTTATTCTGCTAATATTGTTACTTTATTCTCATTTCTTTTATTATGACTGCATTCTTGTCAGTTTTCTATATTTTACATTTAAATTTACATTTGGGATCAATAACGTGTCTTTGAATTGAATTAGTGCTCTTCTCTATGTGCAACCTGGAGAATTCAAAATTCTTACCTTTCATTGAGATTTTCAAAAGGTCATTGTTTTCTAAAGCAGCATGTTTTATGCAGACAAAAGCTGAAAGCTCTAAAGGATACAACAGAGAGCATTGCTCTCTGACAGCCTGAATAAACACAGACATGCCCCCCCCACACACACACACACATTTAAATGGCATAGAAAAACATTTTATGTTTAAATAGCTTTTTACTGCACTTTCTATGCCTAACTTTAAATCTTCTTCACTCAGTAGCAGCAGACAACACAAAGATTGTTTTTGTCTGTGTTTAATGCATTGACTGATTAGAAAAAGATAAAAAAATTTCTGTTTCTGACGAGTTAGTCTACAATTGTCCCACTTGAGCCACCATCTGATTTCTCAGTCTGTCTCCAGCATCCTCCTTATATAATGGTTTGATAATGACAATAAGCTGAAAATCAGTAAGAGGAGCTTGGTTTTTATCACTTTGTGTGCTTTTGTTGTTGTGCAGACATGCCCAGGAAGCCATGGGAACGAACAAACACCATGAACGGTAGCAAATCTCCAGTGATTGGAAGGTAACAGTTCCAGCCCTCTGCTCAGTAGAGCCTCTGATTATTTCACTAAGTCTTTTTTATACACAATTCATTTTAAAATGCATTTTATTTTACTGCCTGACTCAGACGCTTGGAAAACCTTAGCAAAAATGTAGAACTTTTTCAATGGCGTGAACTCAAGAAAGCTATTAGCATCAGCTAGCTTTAGCATGATGCACTTCCTGGGCCGTTCTGTGCTGCCTAACATCACTAAAGCTTGTGTTGCCTCTTTGTCCACAGTAAGGTGTCCGTCACACACTGTTATGTTGTGGCAACCTCAGAAGTGTGTGAGTGAGAATGAAAAGTTGTCTGTCGACAACGTTGTTTCTTCATCTAATCTGGGATTTCAAGACAAAAATCTTAACATTGGCTCAGAGACAAAAACAAAGAATTTTTTCAAAGAAAAAAAGTCTTTTTCATTGTGACGCTCTGTAATCATGTCTGATCTTTGTTCAGTTGAAAACAAACACCAAAAAAATCCAAAGACACCCCGCTGCCTTATCATATAGTTAGTTTGGAGCAGCCTGACAGGAGTTTGCAGATGTAACAAACCTAAGCTCTAGGGGGTCTAATGAAGAAGTCTCATCAGGCCGGGATCCTGCACTAGAAGAAGTAAAGTGTGTGTCTCTGTTGCTCACACAGACGAGAGTCTCCGTGGAGAAATCCCATGGCAGCAGATTCCCTCTACAGGTAGAGAGACGACTCGCGCCTCTGAGGAGTTTTACCAAATCTTTTCTTCCAGTCAAACTCTTTCTTTTAATCCAAGTTTGCTGTGATGGACGTGATCATTTTCCCTTTTTTTTCTTTACGATGAAGAGCAGCCTGGTACTTGGGAGAAAGTCTGGGAGAAACTGTGTGTCTGTGTGTCTTTTTATTTTTATTTTTTTATTATTTTTAAACTACCAGCCTAGCCAGCACCCCTAGATGCTCCCGCCATGTATGGCCATGTAGGGCCCATGTAGGCGGTGCCCCTACATGTGCAAACCCGTGTGGGGCCACCATGGAAACCGCGGAAAACCCATGTGGGACCCATATTGTCTGCCCTCCTTTCCCCATATGGGGCCCAACTAGGCATGCTGGCCGGGCAGCCTGCAGGGATTTTGCGGGCGGGGCAGCTTTGTGTGGCTTTTCCTGATGATGAAATTCAAACGTCATCTGGACATTGCGTTTGCATGCCGTTGAGCCCGTTTCCATCCAAACTTTGTCTTTTTTTAGTTCCAAAACGGGGGAACTCTCTATGTGTGCGTCATACGCCGCACTCCCTCCCTATCGTTAAAGAGTGTCCACCCAGTGCAGCGGAGAGTTGGCGTACTATTATCTTTGTAGAGCCAGAGCAAATGCTGCCGGCGCTCACAGATAAGGCTGAGTGTGTGTGAGGGAACGCACGAGAGGGGGACACCAGATGGGTGGTCTGGATTCCTGCTTGACTTCTTTCAAATGAACTATTGAGAGCAGAATGCTAAAAAAAAAGGTGCAGCCCATTGCTTTTCATAAAATGACTGGAAGTCTGCAAACTTTCTGACATACAGCATTTCCTGTTAGTGTTGAAGTTGTAAGTTCTGGGGCTCTGTGTTTGTTTGGCTCTCAGCTTCACCCATAGGGAGGATGAACATTGTTGTCTCTGTGTTTCCAGCTTCTTAACGAAGCTGCCGCTCAGCTCATTTCCTTTTCTTTCACGTCTCCCTCTTGCCACACTTCCTCTCTTGGAGCTGATTGGCTCAGAGAGCCGGCGCAGGATCGGCTTAATTACCAACGTCCTCTTTGCTTTTTCTGTGCTCAACTGAACAAATTTTATTTTTATCCAGTCATTTGTGAGGGGGTGGGAACATATTTTATTAAGTAAGTGTCCCGGTCGCTAAGATACTGACTGATCAATTCAAAGCACAGACAACATTTTACCTATTTCATCTCTTAAAACACTTTTTTCACATCCGGAAAACACAAAATACTGCAAAGTCACAAAACAAAAATCACAAAATCAGATATAAAAGTTGCCGATTGCATGTTTATGGACAGTTTTAACAGGTTACACACTGAAACAGATATTTGCAGGTCACTTAAGGAAAAGATCTTTTCAATAACTTGAAAAGATGGACACTTTTCAGGAAGAGTTTTTACTTTACAGACTAGCTATCGTTTTTCTGTTTTGATGCAGAATTAGGATGCATGCCTTGTGTCAATAACTTAAAAGTCAGATAAAATGCAACAGTCGGATATGTATCCGATTTAGTACCACATACGGAAGAGACATGAATCAGATTTTTTTTTTTACGGTGAAAAGATCAGAATTGAGCCATTCAGAGTTCAGACTGCCATGAAAATGTAGGATTTTGGAGGCATTGCTGTGGTGGCGTAGGGGTTAAGCACAACCCACATATGGAGGCCTTAGTCCACGACGCGGTCGATTCCCCACTTTCCTGTCAATTCCTTATGAAATAGAGGCCACTAGAGCCAAATAAACCTTTTTTAAAACAGCAAATGCTGGATTTGGGTTGCATATGGGCAAAAAACAAAGTCTGATTTGGGTCACATTTATCTGCTGTGTGAACTGAGGCCTAATTAGTAGAATCCAGCTGGGTTTCATTCATCGTCAGTATAAATGCAGCTGCTCTGTAAAAGCCTCGCAGGGCTACCGGAAAACAAAACACGAAGACCAAGGAACACAACTGACGCTGTGGAGAGGTTTACGCAGAAGGTGATAAAACATCCCAGTCATCTAATTGATCGCTGTTCACTCAAATAGTACGGCACAACTCCAAATCAACTAAGATTTCACCATCCACCTAACTGACATGAAGCATACTGAAGGGATTATGGTTGGATTAAATTAAACATTTTCTGATCCACATGCTTTCAGGAAGCATCACATTTAAACAACACACAAGCATTATGAGGAGAAAGTAACAGATCGCCATTTCTTTACTGACATGAAGTTTAATTTTAAGTTGCTAAAATGGCTTTGGAGGTCTAAGCTTATGACGGGCTGATTAAATTCAATGTGTGCTTCCATGCATGTCTTACCATGTCCCTGTGTGTGGGTGTGTGTGTGTGGGGGGGGGTGTGTGCGTGTTTGTGTGTGCATTCTTCAAGCAGGCTTTCTCTGGTAATTCCATTGCAATAATTGGGTGAATTCTTCAGCATCTTCCCTTTTTTAAATTATAAATGCAAAACTGTTGGTTTTGATGCTTCTGTCATGGTTGCAGGTTTTTCCAAATACATAGATTACCTCAAAATCATGTCAGAGGAAACATTCCTGTTTTTAAAGCGACACATTTTTTTCTGTATATACACATTGAGACTCAGTTAGATTGCCATCTGTAGAACATGTTAGTTTTTCTATTTTACTGTTTTGTTTTTTTAAAGCATTATCGTTAGCATGTTTCTGGTGACATCACGTAAGACCATAAGGTCACTGGTCTTTGGACATCCTTTGGTATCCACCTGTTTTTAACCAAACTCTTCCTACGGAGGTGTTTACTTGTATTCGGTACAGCTGCAGCAAAAACGCTTGAGCCTTAAATGAGAACATTCCAGGGATTCCAGGACCAGCTGGCTACAGTCAGACACATGAAGTGGTCTGTGAAGAAGGACAAGGCAGGTTTCAGAGCAATCTGAAATCAGTCACAAGTCGCTCTAGTTTCAGGCTACTGATCGGCTCCAATCTTGTGATGTCATCAAGAATAACAGGCCACACCCACAGCAGGATTGGCTTGTTTTTTGGGGGTTTTTTTTGCTGTGACCTTGTCAAAAACAAAGTAGTTTGTGAAATCCTAAATCACTACACAGACATGTTTTCAGTACATGAAAGCATTGGCGCAGAGGTCATGTTGTCTTCCTGTTAGTCCTGTATTGATCTTTACTCTAAGTTTCCTGGGCTCTTGTTGTTTCACAGACCCAAATCCACCCCGACACCTACTGCATCCTTAAGTGCCAACGGTGTGCCAACAGAATCTGTTGATTATGACAGGTTGAAACAGGTAAGAATTTTTAAAAGCCTTTAAAAATGTTTAGAAGACTTGACCAAATCAGAGTTTTTTTTCTCTAATTCAATATGTATGACATGAAACATATATTGTTGTTTTGTGGTAAAATTTATAATCAGATAGGCCAATGGAAATATCACAAAGTAATTCGGGCAAATACCTGCACTATCTTAAAGAGAACATTTGGATTTTTTAAAAGTGAAGTTGTGGGGTGCTGTGATGGCGCAGGGGTTGTGCTAAACTCCTGCGCCAAAGTGACGGGTAGTGCTGGCTTCGGGAATTGAACCTGGCCGTCCCAGGTTCGATTCCCGGCCTGGCGACCTTTGCCGCATGTCTTCCTCATCTCCCTCTTTCCTGTCCATTCACTGTTAAATAAAGGCCCCTAGAGCCAATAAAATCTGTAAAAAAAGAAAAAGTGACGTTGTATGAATGTGTTAGCGTTAGCAACAGTTTCTAACTTCAGGTAAACAGGTTTCATATTCAAATGAATTTTTATGTCTTATTATTATTGTATTTGTTGTGGATTTTTAAAAATGTTTTATCTGGATTTCAGTTGAATTCATGTTAGTGCTTTCAGGTCTGATCGTTATCAGATGACATTTGGTCCCTACCCCTACCACTGTCTGACTGCTCGAGTTGTTTTTACCATAAATATTTACTTATACTTTTACCATAAGTCTAAATGCATTCTCTGAGAAATGATAAAATAATCATATAGGAATTGAATGAAGGTAACTGGGGGAAAAATCTCTTTTGTGAAATGTGATCATCCATATTCGTTAATTCAGCTTTGTGAGCCACAGATACAAACATGTTCAGTTTTAGAAGGTTTAGAATCCGATCAAGCAGAGTATAACTGTGATTGGCTTCTTCAAAGTCTTCACTACAAACTCCCTGTGATGTCAGAGAACCTCACTTAAAAACATGCAGACTCTCCCTATAAGGAGCAGTATTATGGGAAAATGTACTTTTTGGAGCTTTAGATCATGTTATGTTATTTTCTCATTAAAAACATACCTGGAGTGTTGCTTTGCTTGTTTGAGAAATCTTGTAATCACCATAGCTGCGCAAAACATCTGGTTGGACCTAGCCCCTCCTCCTCCTCAGAGCTGCAGTTTCCACTCAGCTCCTTCAGACTAGCCAGCAGCAATTAGCAAACACCTGGTGGAACTGAACATCTGCTGAGCTCACCATTGGAGCTACTTCTCAGCGCTGCTGTTGTCATTAAAAGGTTAATAGAGGAGCCATGTTGGGATGGCTTCCTGAAGGTGGAGATTTAGAAAGAGTAGGAGTTTTTTTAAACAGACAGAGGCCCAATTTCAAGTTAAATTGCAAAGTAAAATTACTTTTAAAAGACATTTCACATATATAGCATATTCATAACAACTGGAATTATTGATTGTTCTTTATCAATCTTTATCCTCTTTATCCTGGCACTATATAGCTGGAAAATACATAATACTCCTCCCTTTAACCCATCCATCACAAACTTTTTTTACTCTCTTTGGTTTGGTTTCCATTTCATAATTGCTAATGAAGTTGGACTTGTTGCCATGGAGTTGGTGTTGTGGTGGGTGGGAGGGGCAGCTCCTCTCTGTCTGAATGAGTCTGTTAGATAAGAGTCCTGCCTATCTGTGAGCAGAGCGACAGTCAGCTCAGTGCCCGGCTACACTCACTGCTGTGGTCAGCTCGTCATTCAGTGAGCTGATGAGTCGCCCCATACGATCTCTATCTAACACCTGCTTATGTCTTGGAGTTAAAAAAATCAGTCTTTGGGCCTAATCTGATCAGGATTCTCAGCAACTATAACCTCTGACCTCTAGCACCTTGTGACTGGATACTGGAGCTGCTCAATGCATTCAGACTGCTCTGTAAAATCTGAACTCTGAAAATATTTCAGTATTGTAAGAAAATGTGACTTTATTTATTTATGTCTTCTTGTTTTTGTAGGACATTCTCGATGAGATGAGAAAGGAGCTGTCAAAACTAAAAGAAGAGCTTATTGATGGTAACTATCGTCAGCAGGTTTTCAGATTGTCACTTTCGTCTGTTCTTCCTGCCTCACGTGTTCATAAGTATTTTTTTAAACACCTGTTGAAAACAGGAAGTGAGATAACGCAAGTGTCCTCGTTTCAGAAACGGTCATATGTTGACATTGGTGTTGTTATGTTGGCTCATCACTATAAGACTGAAAATAGGATTAATGTTAAGGGTTTGTGACACATCAGTGAGGGTGCAGCACTTCTCATTGTCCTGCAGGAAGCTTAAATCTGCAGACACTCATTCTGACTGAGCTGCATGCAAATATCAGCCCTACTGGAGTTAAAAGAACTGATTTTTTTGTTGTTGTTGCTATGCACTTTTCTAGTTGTGTTGACTTCAAGTAATTATCACTAAAGCCACTTTCACCCTGTCACACACATTCACACACCAATACACAGCTCAGAAGCATTTTAAAAGCATTTCAGAAAAGCACAAACCCAGTAATAAAAGTTTCTACAGCTCTGGAAAAAAAATTATCAGTTTCTCTGAAATTCCAAGCAAAAATTTTGTATCTATTTATTGGCAGAAAATGGGAAATGGTCAAAATAACAAAAAAGATGCAATTCTCTCAGATGTCAAATAACGCAAAGAAAACAAGTTGATATTCATTTAGAAATAACAGAACTAATGTTTGAACAGGAAGAGTTCAGAAATCAGTATTTGGTGGAAGAACCAGAAGGTTTTCAGTGGGGCTCAGTGCAGCGGACTCTTCATTTTTTCCCAAACTGTATATTTTTACATTTCAATAAATTGTAGTCGTTATAGTAAATAGGTATTTTTTAATAAACCACCTTGTTAAATAAAGGTGAAATAAAAAATAATAGTATGATTTCCTAATGCTTCCAATCAGATAATTACCGATGCAGGGTACTAATTCGATAAGAGTTATAAAAATATGCTCTTCTGACAGATAACAACTTGTTAAAATGCATAAAATACCTCACTGTCCTGCTTCAGGTTTCTTCAAGACGTCTTCTAAAAATCCCAAGTGGTTTTTCTGTTTAATGGTTGTGACCTTTCTCATTTAAAAGAGGACATCTTTTGGTTTTATTGAGATATAAATCTTTTTGCAAGGAATTTAGAAACTTGACAGTTTTCTTGTTTTAACAAGTTTTGCATCTCGTTGTGATAAACAAAGTAGTGCTACTGAATTTGTATCTGCACACAGTCTTTAAGAAACTGATGACTTTTCCAAAATTCTAAGCATTATTGCCTAGCAACAATGCTAAGCAATTATTGCTCTCTGTTTGCTCTGTTTTTGAGTAAATGAAACAATTATTTGGCCTGTAAACTCATCTTAGTGGGTTTTTTTAGCTGGTCACTTTGTGGCTTACTTTGAACATAATCCTATTTAATGGCTAGTCTTTATTCTCTTCATCCAGCATACACGCAACAGTAGTGCCTCTTTCACTTTACATGTCACATCTCATTATAAAAGGATGAAAAACACTTTGATTGTTTGGTAGAAACTACCAATTTTTGGAATCTGAAAAATAATATGGAGTTCCTCAAATGCTTTGCAAGTCATTTACCTAATTTTACCCCAAAATGTTCTGGGAACTAAAAAAATCCCATCAAAATCTGACATCTGTGAGTCCATTCTCTCTCACTTTTTTTTTTCTTTTGTGTGTGTGTGTGTGTGTGCTTTTCTGCAGCAATCAGGGAGGAGCTGGGCAAATCCAGCACTGCGTAGAGGATCCACACTCCCTTTCCCTCAACATCCACACCCATGTGACCAGAAAGCCAACCACAGTCCATTTCAGATGAGACAATTTAACAGCAGAGCAAACAAAGAAAGATGAAGAAGAAGTAGTCGTAATAGTAGTGGAGACGGTGACTATGACAACAATCGCATAATCCCACAGAACGGACAGAACTCGGTGCGGAGCGGTGTCAGAAGTGGGAAGAATCCACCCAGCTAACCTCATGTTCCTGCTGCCCCCTCTCAGCCCGCCCTCCCCCACATCGCCTCCTGGAGGACAGGGCACAGTCTGCCAGAGAAGTGACTTGTCTTTATGCAAACACGAGTTCTCTTTTTTTTTTTTTTGTCCCACAGTAACAACGGCACCGAAACGCAACACTGAACTCCTCACAGATGCTGTAGTACCCGCTGATGCTCAGAGTCTGAACTCCTGGAATTTCCTATCTGACGTTTTCCTGACATAGAGCTCGGGGACGGGAAGAAGTCTGCAACTAGAACTCTAAAACTTTTTCCCATAATGCCATTGGGGTAGCGCGTGTGTGTGTGTGTGTGCGTGGGGATGTGTGTGAGCGCGTATGAGGGACTGCCAGTCTCCTCTGCAGGACACTGTAAAGCTCGTCTTCCTTCAAATGCTATTTTAACCTGAATATGTACAAAACAGAGAGAGAGAGATATTTAGAGAGAGAGTATCTTATCAAGCGCGTCTGTTTTGTTGTAGATCTACAGTACGGCCATATCTAGTAGCTCAATAATCCAAGTCTTTTAACAGGACGCCCTTATGTCTGTCTGTCGGTGAACTCCTAACCTGATGTGTTGTATTCCGTCTCCAGTTTTCCGCTCATTTATTTCTCTGTGACATTCAGCGACGGGTGGATGAGACGGCAGGCGGCGCCTCCCGTTGCAGCGCTGCCCCAGGATGCATCAGGTTCACCCTGCCGCCCTCCTCTCCGTCCGTCGTACTCGGGTGCTCTGTTGGCGTTGGAAGCATGTAGGGTTTTTTTTTTCTTTTTCTCTTTTCATTTGACACTATACAATGAGGATCACAAGTCTGCCACGAAACTGCATTAACTGTCGCAAGTTTTCTTACAAGCAATAAGTGTAGCATTAGCTCCAAGATTCACCATCCCAACGCCGCCGCCGCAGGTTCGGAGCATCCGTCGTGGAAAACTCAGAGCAGCACTGTAAAAAAAAAAACACACACTTCTGGAATTGCTATGCTCTTTTGTTTATAGCTTTAGAAAATCTTTACCTGCCCCTCCACGTCAATAGCATCACACTTTAAAGACGTTCTCCAGAAGGTGAGCGTGCGAGGACACAATGTGCCATTTTGTTTCTCTTATTTCCTGCCTTTATGTTTCTGCTGCTGTTGAAAATCATCCAGTGAGACTTGCGTTTCCTGTTCCTTTATCCTCCGAACATTTTTTCTCTCACCCTTCGGTTCCGTTCAGCACCGTTTTGTTTTGTCAAACGCTCAAAGTACAATCAACTCGAGAGGGACGTGCCGCAAGCTTAGAGGCCGGCGTCCAAACGTTGAAGCCGTAGATTACAGATTATGGAGATTATAGGCCAGACAAACCATTTAAAGTCCAAGTTGCAGCTCAGTATTCCCGCTTTGTGTGAATGAGATCCTGAAGAGGGAGAGTTTCACCAGTGCAGAGGAACCAGAGCCACTCACAGCTGCTTCTCTAGGGACATTTTTGACATAAAATTAGTCCTTTTTCTTTTATTAAATCATAATGATATCTGAATTGAAACAGTGTTTTTCTTCTGTGAAAGACTGAACACCAAAGAACAAAGGAGTCGAATCCATCTCAAAGAGGCTGAGAAATATAGTTAAATATCTCTGTAAAAATGCACACTTGGGTCTTAAGAGCTGCAAGTGAAGTCATAAACCTTTACGTTTTGGATTATATGAGGAAATAAAACAGCTGTGCGTGTGCAGTGAGCAGGCACCATAAAGCAGGATTTAACTGCCATTGTGAGAAACAAATCGAGTTTAAATCTTGAACTACAACATCTTTATAATCAGAAATAAAAATAATTCTCCGTGTGAATATTCTAGATCTTTAGCTTGAGGATTGTAAAAGCTGCCAACATCTCCAAATGTTTTATGAAACCTAAAAGCATAGAGCAAAGCACTTTTTCTGCTCACAGCCTTCCTGTTATCTAATAAAAGTCTTGGACTCTGCAGCGCAGACACGTTCAAATAGCTTTTTATATCTCCGACTTTGTATTAAATACCTCACTGATACTTAAAAAAGCTAGCTTTTTACCCTTAAAGAGTTATATTACCACAACCTGAGAGCGGTTAGGCGTGCTGCGTTCACTGACCAGAAAAATATTGGATTTCTGAATTTTCTATTGATCGGTCACTGACCTGGGCTGAAAATCAACCTATTGGGGGTCACCAGCTGATTTTTGGATCATCTTTAGTTGTAAGAGTTCATCTAGCTCCAGTTAGAAGTTAGGTAATGAAAAACGACCTATGCTTGACTTCTTATGCTTTATGCACAAATTATTTGTCGACACCCTGTTGCTGTGGAAACCCCTGCTGGATCTCATTTGACACACGCTAAAGGGCTTTGATGTCATAGCTTTGCTACACACCAGACTCAGTCATATCTCGGATCAAAACAAGAAAGGTTCTGGTGTCACTTTGCTTGGACAGACGCCATCTTTTAATTTAACTGTATATATTTTTTTTTCTAGTAGGCATGCTCTGGCTCTATACGTTAATAATCCAAACTCGCCTCCACATCCATCTTTTTCTGAGTAAAGCAGCCGGCCGTCAAGCTTCCCAAGCTGCACGTTTACTCAAAAGCGATTGCACTTTATGCCAGAACTGGCAAAGCAATCTAGCATCCCCAGAAAGCAGACATTTTGCTGCCAGCAGCATGGCTCCTCTCTCACCAAAGGATTTAAGCCAGTAGCCTCCTGCTGAACATCATCACTCCCAACAAAAGTCGCCTTTCTTATTTTTGTATCATTCTGTCTAGAGACCTAAAAGCAAAAGGTGTTTTTTGGGTGTCAGGTGAAATGCTTCGATGGGGGTGGGGGGGTAGAATCTCTTTGTGAAGCAATGTGGTTTGTGCCTTGTTCCGAAGTTGCATTTAATACGTCAAAGATTTAATAGTAATAATACGTAGAGGCTGTCATAATCTTTTTCATTTATCTTTATGGTACGACTCGTTTAAAGGGAGCGCTGGGTCGGCTTCGGTACCGTTTCCCACCGATGAAACGTCTTTGCACCAAGATTATTTTAACTGATCGATTTAAACACTTGTTAAATGTTCCTCCTACAGTTCAGAAGTACAATCAAACTTTGATAACACGAGACCGGGAAGAGTTAAGAAGTGATCTTCAGTCTGATGTAATTTCTTATATTAACCTAAATTTTCTGTTTTGGAAGTGCAGATGGAGAGGCGTCTCGAAATGTCAAAGACTGTTCAGTTTTTGGTTCAGGATCTTTGCTTCCTTTGAACTAAACTCAAAGGAAAGTAAAAGACCCTGACTGCAGATAGTTGGGTTCTTTTCTCATCTGCATTGTACCATACTGTTACTTGTGTTAATCAGTCTTTTCTTACTTGCTAACATGCTGTTTTGTTTGAGCAAATAAAATAAAAGTTGCAATAAAAGATAAAGAATGGTTTGTTAATTTGGATGAGAATGAAAAGTGGATGATTTTTTTTTTCCAGCCGCAAGCTTTGGATATCAAGTAAATAATAAAAAAAAGACAAAAAAATGTTTTCCTCCAAGGTGAGCCCTTGGTGACTGTTGTGTAGATAGCTGCGACTAAACCACCCCAAGGTGGTCATTGTGTTTAGTTTTTACCCAGCCAGTATACATAGGCGGGCCCCATATGGGGAAAAGGAGGGCAGACAATATGGGTCCCACATGGATTTGTCCGCAGTTTCCATGGTGGCCCCACACGGGTTTTCCCATGTAGGACCCATTTAGGTGGCGGCCCTACATGGGCAAACCCGTTTCCCCATATGGGGCCCACCTAGGCATGCTGGCTGGGTACATACGCTTCCACATTTTCATTTAGCACCCCGTTAGCCCAACTAATTCCATTTGAGACTCTTGTTTTCAAAGATTATTCCAGAAGTTTCTACCTCTTTCATGCCTTAAATCTGTTAAAATACCATATAGAACATCCCCTGGCTGTGCAGGTTGTTGTATGAAACATCTAAAACGGATGTTTCTCAAGAATGGCAGTAGAGATCCCAGCTGGAGCGCTGAGGTTGTGATAAGTCCTTTCTTTTTAGAAAATATGACACGCAAACTATTATTTTCAATAGTCACTATACCTGTTCTGATGCCACTACATTTGTTAATGTTAGAACTGTACATGTGTGGCTTTTTCTTTTGTAATTTGGTTGAACATGAAATATATCTAGTTATTTATCCTGTGAGTTTCCCTTCTCACATTCTTGATCCGTTTCAGACTCCGTCTCGCTGCCCTCATATCAGCCATGACGCATCTGACTTGTCTTTCACTGCTCTGCCAAGAACAGGAAGAGGAGGGCCGACTGATTCAAAATGGGGCGCTGATGCAGATGCCTCATTTGAGTCTTTGGCACCTGCACTGTCATTATGAATAAAGTGAACGGCTGCTTGGTGAGAGGTCAAGGTGCAGCAGTTGAACCCTGAAACATTGAGTTGCTTTGCATTTGCCTAACTTACAAAGGATGCCTTTTAGGAAAAATAATATTTTTTTAAAAGACAAATCCAGTTGAATCTTTTAAATGCATGCCAGTAAGTTATTTTCTGCAAAAATAGGATTATAAATATGAAAGGTTAATGTAGGTTCACCAAAGCCTTGAAATATATTTAACTTAAGCTTGCTCTCATGTAGGGGATCCTGTGTCTGGTTGCTGAAAACATTCTTAAAACCTACAGTTGCTTAAATCTAAATCAACCAGGCTTTCCTCCTTTTTTTTTAGTTGGTTCTTGAACTTCACCTCACATGGCAATATGTCCTCAGGGTGGAACTCTGCAGTGCATCTGCAGTTCATTTGAGGTTTTAGTTTGATTTACTGCCACAGAGAGACTCGGGTGAGAGCCGCACTGACAGGAAAACACTCTGAGCTGCAGCGAGAAGGACGAGGAAGTTAGAAAAAAATGGTTCAGCTTCAGCTTGATTGGGGAGTTTGAATTTTCAAAAGCGCCTTTCTTCCTCTTATTGTTAGTTTTTCTTTCGCTAACAGCAGGTGCAAATATACATAACATGCACGAACTTGATCATTGCTTTGAGCAGTGAGTGTGTGTAGGTTTGCATAGAAAAGCAGCAGTCAGGTTTATGTTAAAAAAAAGTTGGAGGGAGACGAAATTCAGCTAAACCATTTTTATCTCAACCTCACTTAAACCCTATCTCAATTAACTGAATAATTTAAAGTTGTTTTATTTCACCCGTAGTATTTGCTCTAAAAAGAATGTCATACTTTATTTGTTTTGGACAAAATCTGCCATTTTGACCGACTGTAATATGACACCAGTAAACAAATAGTCGTGACTGTTTCCAAACCAATCCCAGCTCATTTAAAATCCACCAGTAACCAATCAGAGCGCAGAGCCTTTTGAAATGAAGGCTGAGCCACCCAATCGTTAAGCTTCGCGCCTTCCTGGTCACTGGTGGGTTTTGCCCGGTGAGGGAGGGAGGACGAGCTCTATGCCAAACGTTAGCAAAGTTCGTTTTTTAAAATATTAAGCTTAATTCATTAATTCAGCGTCGTTGGGTGGATTATCTCTCACGTTTGCTCAGTTGACTTAGTCGTGCAGTGTAAGGTAAGTGCTCCGTTTACTTGTGCTGGAGAATTTCCAGTCGCTTTACGCCTCTCTTTGTTGGGTAACTGAGGCTTAGCCTATGCTACCCCCAAGCTGCTGCTAACGGTGAACTGGGCTCAGACTAATTTCTGGAACGGCTTCGTATTTTTACCAAAAGCATGATAAACACATACTGAATTCAAAGCCCGTGTATATGCATGCCACTTAAATACATTACATTTTACAGTGCAGCAATTTTGGCGAGTTTTGGATGGGCGGAGTTGTCAGTAAGCTACACTAGTAGACGTTATTTTGCCAACATTGAGATGAATATACGCAATCATGCAGTGCGCAGGAATTAGATTGCGCCCGCCTTGTGAAATGACAACTTAAACAGACTTGGAAGAATGAGCCCCCGCTTTCTTGGCTTTCAGGTTGCAAGGGTGTCACGCATGCTGTTATTCCCTTCCTTTTCACAAATTAGTCCCTGTATTCAGTGTAAATGCATAGGCGCGCAGGCTTTGTCTGTTTGGCGGATGCGTCGAGGTTTCTTCAGCAGCAGTATTTGAATGCATGACGTTTTCCCTCCTTTCGGTTTTGTTGCTTGTAGCCGCGGCAGGCTTCTCTGAAAGCAAAGCCAGCGCACGACGGATTTTGTTAAAGCAACAGTTCATGTTTTTATTTATTTTATATTTTCTATAACCAGATCTTTGCATTGTTAGGGGTTTATTAAGAAATCGTTAGTAACCAAACGAGGCTGAAGGCCAAAACTATAAAATTAGATTTCCCTCAGAAAAAAAATTTTTTTAAATACAATTAAGCCCATGGAACTGGGTGTTTGCCTTTTTGACGTTTAGTAGTTTCGGAAGTGATTAAATATTTAATACTTTTTTTCTTCATAATCGCTGTTGTAGCCTCCAAGCGAAAGCGTAAACCTGGTTTCTTCTCTTGAGTTAGAGAAAACACGATTGCAGGGCGTATGTTAAAAAAAAAAAAGTCCACGTTCCAGATGTGGACTTTTTTTTTTTTTTTATTTGAAACTCCACCCTCTGGTGAGAGCCGTGTCTCTTCTCATAAATTGGCTGACCGAGATCAGTCAGGATCTGGACTTCCACATTCCACATGGACCTGAGCCAGCAGACCTGAGGACCGGACCGGACCGGAGCAGAGGCCGGCTTTGGGTGTGTCGTTTTTGAAACGGGCTTTCGTGTTTTTACAAGACGCGATTATTGAGGCCAAAGTAACCAGTGAATCTGGGGGCTGATTGGGAACATGTGACTGAAATAGATCGAATTATAGGATTGCGTTTCTGGTTTGTTTAGGGAAATTTTTTTGCAGCGTTTCAGTTGTCCTCTGATTGTAGATTAGGTGGAAGAAACAGTTGTAGCCAGAAACCTGCAATCCGGGTTATTTTAAAGCAGCTCCTACAAGATTCTTGTCATGCAGTAAAGTAGAGATGGTGTGAACTGCTGGAATGTCCAGGAGCCTGACTGCTGACAGCGGGCTGTGACTCCAAGTAAAAAAAAAAAAAAACTAACTATAATTGAACTTAAAAACTCAGGCTGGTTGAACCCAGATACTTTTTTTTTTGTCTTGGGTGTTTAAATCCCTGTTACTTTTCAAATAAACGCTGCATGTTGCTCAGCCTTTTGCAGTTTATAGCTTAAAGGAGCAATTGCAGTGTTTCTATTGATATAAATGGACTGAAATAAGCTTGTTCACAGGATAAGTCACTAAAAAAACATGGAAACTGCTCCCTTTTTTTTAATATTTTTTTTTTAAGGAAGTTGTAGTCAATTGCTCTTTGCAGAAGAGCAATTGACTACAACACGTTCAAATGACGCACAACTTTTTATGCAATGCTGTGAGAGCTCTGGTGGAGCAGGCTGCACATTGCCATCTTCCTCCTACGTTCTGTCTTCTTTCACATTGTAGATTTCGCCAGTAGTAACATCTGGTTGAAGAGGGTAGTGACTCCTGGATTGGGGGGGAGGGGAAGGCGGGGGGGTTGCAGTGTTCCCGTTTCATTTTTGCGAAATACATCTATTTCTATTTTATTTTTTATAGAAACATCAAATTTTATGCCCATCATTAGAAATAATTTTTTTCCACTTGTGATTATTGTTAAACTCGGTGCTGGAGATCACAGACCTGCTGTCTATGAGCCTCATCTAGTTTCCTTTCATCTGTTGTCTTTTCCTCGTGGCCTGACTTGAATGGAGAGCTTCTGGGTAAACCAGTGGGACAGGCCCGTCAGCAGTTCTGCTGTCCCTCTGCTCTGTAACGTCTTTATGCTGACTGTGCCTGGCCCGTCCCTTTGTTGACAGTGGGTGGCTCTACTGTATCATTCTGTTGTTCCAGTTGTGTTCTAGTGGAGGTTTGTCCACCTGTATACCACAACGAGCTCCGACCCAGCAGCAGTTTGGGGTTTAGAGTCACGTTAAAATGTTGGCTTTGTAGTGTGTTTCTGCATCCTTTGTAGTCCTTTCAGTCCTTTGTGGTGTTTGCCCCACCACATCTGATGGGTGTAGAAGGATTTCCTCAATGGGTTTCAGTGTAGCATGTCAAATGTTTTTAGTTTGAAATACTCGATGAGCAGACAGCACCGTTTCTACCTGTTTTTTGTAGCTTCGTGACGGGCTCCCCTGTTGAAGAACGATTTTCTCTGATGCACTACTGTAATCCTTGGTCTTACGCCTTTCTGCACTTTACTGAAATAGTCACATGACGATCCGTGTCAGTGCTGTTTTTTGGCATTCCTTTAAACATAAGGATAAGGTGTTTGTGATGTGGGTTAAGTTGGTGTTGATGCTAATGCATTAAATAAAATGAAGCAGCAGTTGAGTACTGCTGAAAGTGACAGTCTGATCGTTCCTACTCACTGCTGCAATACAGAATTTCAGAAACAGCAATTACTCCTAATGCTGCTTTTAGGGTTTGGCAGTCAAGCAGTTTATCAAAAAAAATAATAATTGTGACTGTGAGAATTATAAACTAACAGATTTTTGTCGCAAATTTCCAAACTGCTTCTTGTCATTGTTGCTTACGGTGATTTAACTACTTTCTCTTATGTTGGTCACTGAGAGGGAAAAAAGACAACATTCAATATCAATAATAAAACAAGTTCAATACTGTATAAGTGCAGACATCCTACTCATACAATGCCTAAGGCCATTATGTGTTTATTTTATTTTCTGCTTTGTATTGGAAAATCTCTTAGAACTTGAGTTTTATTTGAAACTGTGATTATTATCAACATTCTCCAGTACAGAAAAAAAAGTAACTTATGTCCATATTGAGTCTATATTGAGAAATTTCAAGACCATATCACCCGTTTATAACTACTGTTTTAACACAAGGATTATTGGTGTTGTACTTATGTTGTCCATATAGTTTATTTTTGTATTGATACAGATAACCAGATGACTCTACATCATAAATAAGACCTGGCTGGCCTAAGTAAAGCCCACAGTAGGAATCTCAATGAATGAGAGCAGCACTGCGATGAGGCTGTTAGTCAGATTAAATGAACCTTTATTTTAAGGATCATTTTTGGCTCCTTTATTTAATCGTGAATTTACAGGAAAGTGGATTGGTGGAGTGGGGGAGACGTGAAAAAGGTCAACAGGTCACACGCTTTATCGCCACAAATGTACCTTTTGGAAAAAAAACAAAAAACTTAAGAAGGTATAAAATATAGTAAATAGGCCAAAATTTCTATATTTAAAATGTTTATTTTATTGCTCTGGTGTAATATTTTTATCTTAAAGTCTGTGTTTCCATTAGCTTTATTAAGTAAGAAATTATTATTATAATAAAGGTCTGAAAATATCAGTCTAATTACCATGTTTTAATAAGTGAGCTAAATTACTAAAATAAATGAACTTTTATTTCAGTAAAGAAAAAGGGATCTTTAACTTGATCTACTTCTTTAATCTCCAGCAGAAAAGCAACAATTGTTCCAACTGCTGCTTCTCCAAGCATTTATTCTCTATGGACCTAAAAATAGCAGATTATTTTTTCCTTGTCTTTTTTTTTTTGAAAGAAATCAGCCCGATTACAGATTCCAATTTTGGCTAATGCAGATTTACTTCTTTTCTTTTCTTTCCTTTCTTTCTTGTTGGAAAGCTTCACTAAGTTGGCAATAGCAGGATGACTCCAGTTAACCAAAACATGCAGACCCGTCAGTCAGTCCTCTCTCTCTGTCACAGCGGAGATGGAAGGGAAACGGAGGCCGATTCTCAGACCAGATCGGTTTGTCGTGAGAGGATCGACCGACCGCGGATTCATCTGAGCACCCGAGTTATTTTGATGAACAAATGTGCGGCTTGTAGTTTCCCCACTGCGGTTTCAGAACATCGCTACTATATTCGGAGCAGTGGTGACGCTTCTCAAACTTCCACATACCGTAGACGGACTTCTGATCTGTGGCCATAAATATTTCTCTGGTTATTCCTAGGCTTTCTTTAAAAGGAACTGAAACCAAAGGAATGAGGAATGCTTTGTGATTTTGAAACCAATATGATGCAGCACATAAAACCCTTAGCCCACAGCGATGGGGATGCTGCGTATCCGTCCAGTCATCCTTCTGCACCTCCTCTTTCACTCCCTGCCCTGTCCCCTCTGTGTCCTGCTCGTCTCCAGTGGTCCATTACTTCGTCTCACTCCTCCTCAGGTGGATGACCATGCCTTCTCTGAAGTACCAAGCGGGGGACAAGGTGATGGGCCGCTGGCCCGGCAGCAGCCTGTACTACGAGGTCAAAGTTCTGGGCTACGATGCTAAGAGCCGCCTCTACACGGTCATCTATAAGGACGGCACAGAGCTGGAGCTCAAGGAGCAGGACATCATGGTACTGACTCACATCTCCAGGATGTTTCACTGCCAATACAACATCTGAGGTTTATTATCAGGAAAAACTCTGCAGAACTGATTTGAGATGGGGTTTTTTTTTTCTTTTTCAAACACAGACATAAATGTAGGAAATTACAGATTTATTTGATGGCTCTGCAGCAGCAGACGCACACCAGCAGCTTCACTAGTTTGGTCAAACATGTAAAAATGACTTTAATTCATTCAGTCGGTGCAAGAAGGAGAATAAAAGCCAATGGAAAAATAATAATAAAGCAAAATGAAACTGATCACCTTTGGTCAAACATGTCAGAATAAATTGCAACAAACTTTTCAAATGGTTCAGTAAGTGCAATTGGGAATTCTAAATATGATCTAAAATAGTTAATAAAGAATGATGTCACTCATAGGACAAAGTATAGAATTAGACTGAATAGATCTGTTCTAGATGGGACACATGATCTGGACCGTTTTTCAATATCTAGACCAGTATTAATATTGGATCAGTGCATCTCGAGTTTTAACAAAGTTCCTCCTTCACACCTCCTGATTTTGGCATTACAGCTTTCTATACATGAATATATATAATTAATCTTTTTTTTTTTTTTTTTTTTTTTTTTTTTTTTTACAGAGTGTCACCAGTTTCCAGCAGGGCACTCGCTCCCGTTCGCGCTCCAACTCCCGTTCCCCCGGGCGCCGCCGCAGCCGCTCACGCTCCCCCGCTAGGAGCACACGCCGTTCCTCATCACGTACCGCTGCAGCCGCCGCCGCAGACAGCACACCATCCTCACGCGGGGATAGAAAGCTCAAGCAAGCAGCAGAAATCAAGATCAGCCCCATAGTAAGGCTTCTCAGAGACAGTCCAAAGTCTCCAGGACCTTTTCTTCACCTCCGGAAATGTCCACGACCAAAGTTCCCTTCGTCTGTTCCTCACCTAGTCTTTCTTTCTCCCGTTTCCCTTTGTTCCTCTCGTCTCCATCGATCTCCCTCCCTCCGTTTTCTGATGGGCAGCAGCAGGAGAAAAAGCCAGCAGAGAACAACAGCAACAATGAACATGAAAAGAAAGAGGAGAATAACACAGCCAGCAAAGTCAACGAGGTGAGTTCTGGATTATTATGGAGCAAAATGCCTGGAACGACCATCCATCCATCCATTACCCAACACGCTTATCTTTAGTGGGGTCACACAGGCTGCTGGTCTCCATCTCCAGTGGTCAGCTGACAAGACAAACTGGAACTTTTCCTTAGTTTTTATCAAACTGAGTTCCATCAACATGCTGACCACTGAGCTGCCAGTATGTCTAAACTGCCACATAAAAACAGAAAGAGATCAGTCTATGTAAAGTCAGCTGATCAATCAAAGTGTATTAATCACGATTAATCAATTATTAAATCATTACAGAAATGAACCGAGTTAGTACATGAGCTCTAAACAGTAGGACAGTCCATTGTTATCAGTTATTTTGGCTGCCAGTTGATTGAGACAGGATGTAGCAGGACTAACATGGGCTCATTTCTCATGTTTTTGATGCTTTTGTGTTCATCCTGTTAGTAGCAGTGCAGTGTCGCTTCAGTCATGCATGAAACCGACGCTTTGCCGCGTTTTGTCCACAACCATGAAATAATTCCTTCCTGGGCTCTGAGAGCCTTAATGCTGCAGCGCCGAGCAGGAGGAGAGAGTGGAGCCGTTTTCAGAGATTACGTCAGTAAGAAAACGGGAGATTAGCTCCATAGAGAAACGGCTGAAAAGGAGGAAGAAATCCCGTCCAAAAAGTACAGAAACCCGCGCAAGCAGTTGTGGATTTCAAAAACTTTCCCCACCGTGAATTAACGTGCTATTTTTTGAAAACCGTGGCGTTAAAACAGGAGCCGAGGGCCTGACTGGTGTTAATGCTGACTGGGCTTTGAGAAGAGCCTGAGCTGCTGGAATGTCATGATGCGTGCAGGTTGACGGAGCCATCAAGGCTTCGGTTGCTCCATCACATGGTGGAGCAGCACGCGGCTTTCATTTCTCTGCTTTGGGGGGAGAAAAAAACCGATCCAGTTCCAGCCACAAGTTCAGTAACTCTGTTATTACTGTAACAGCAGCAGGACGTCCCACCCAAAGGCCTTTTTCACCTCACACAATTACTAAAGTACCCACCTGTATGAAGTTGCGTATATATTTTTTTAGCATTATAATCTGTGTGTGTGTGTTTGACTGAGCAACAACATGGCTTCTGCTCCGTTTCTATTAATTTCATCTTTCTTGCGTTTTAGAGTCGGCCTGTCACGGTAACACATTTTTGCTGGATGATAAATTGTCCTGGAAGTTATCACCATAAATGATAATATTGTTTGGAGGCCATTTTCAAATAATAATAATGCAAGAACTCTTCCTTACAGATCAATATTTAAATTCTGATGAGCATTTAGCTCCTGGAAGATGTTTTAAATATCCAAAATACAGAAACAAAACATAAGCGACAAATAAAATCAATAATGAAGTCTCTGTAAACTAAAATTGCCCTTCACAATAAAGGTCAGTTGAGACCAAAAGACTTTTATCATCCAGTTTTTAGTAGAAAAAGAGAAAAATGTGAAATTATGCAAGTGAAAATAGTTTTAGTTTATCATGCGGTCTGTTGATTATTGTGACGTTCCTCGTCAGGATGCAAAGCTCACAGTGATCCTCTCTGGTTTCCCTCAGTCTGACTCAAAGGTGGAGGTGGATTCTGAGAAGAACCAGGGCCGCTACAACCTGCGGCGCAGGAAGGAAGACGGAGAATCCAAAGCAGCCGAAGCCAAACCGGAGGAGAGGGAGGAGAGGGCGTCTGCTGCCCCTGCTGCCGCCGCCGCCTCCTCCTCCACCCCACTGGACTTTGGAGGGAACCTCGGTGAGTCACAGGAGAGGCAGCAAATAAGTGCAAGTGTCAAAGCAAAAGGGAACCTCATTGAAACTGTGTGTCTGTCCCCAGGAGCCCTCTTCCTGATGCTCTCCCTGCCTGCCCTGGTTCTGTTTCTGGTCCTCCAGGTGAACCAGAAGGATCCCAGTCTGACAAACCTCCCCGCTCTGCCTCCACTCCAAACCTTTTGGGATCCTCAAGCTCTCGGCTTTGTCGTCATCTGGATTTTCTTCCAGGCTGTGCTCTACACTCTACCTATCGGGAAGGTGAGTGAGGATCAGGACGTTTAATGATGCGAGAACACCGCTGTCGCATGTGGTCCAGCGTCCACGTGGACTACAGGTCATGTGCCTTTCTCTGGCACATGACCTGGAGGAAGGCAGAGATTGGATTAGTGGTCAGGAGGAAGGCTTGATGAGAGGCTCCACAGCAGGAAGGGAAGCTCTCATGCTGACATGTTCGGAGCTCAGAGTGCTACGTCCTGCTCCCATCCTGCAAACACAATGGGGCAGTGTTCTGTAAAATCCTCTTTATTTAAATTTGTTCATAAGTTGTCATGTTATAATGCAATTTCCTCTACAAAAACATACCTAGAGTGTTTCTTTGATTATTTCATAGATGTTTGAGAAATCCTTTAAACTCCATGGCAACCATTCAGCTCTGCAAAACGCCTGGTTGGGCCTGCACAGGCCTTTGAGGACGGCGCTCCTCCTCAGAGCTGCAGCTGCTCAGCTTCCACCTCGCAGAGCAGCCCTCTTCCACTCAGCTCCTTCAGACTAGCAGCAGCAATTAGCAAACACCCGATGGAACTGCTGAGCTCATTATACGAGCTGGTAAAAATGTTCGGGGGTTAATAAAGGAGCCATGTTGGGATGACTTCCTGAAGATGGAGTGTCAGAAAGAGCAGGAGTTTTTAAAGAGACAGAGGCCCAATTTCAAGGCGTTACATTACGAAGTCAAGTTTCGTTTGTCATATTTGATATATGTAGCATTTTTATAACTGAAGTTAACACAGTTACTTTATTGTGCTTTAAAATGACTCTGTATCCCTGTAACCTACATAAATTCTACCCCGTTGTTATTGATGCCCGGCTTCTGGTTTTACCGTCTAGTGATTCTGTCTCTGCTGTCTTACTTCAATCCGTTTCCTTTTCCTCTGTGTGTTTCTGTAGCTGAGTGAAGGAGTTCTGCTGCGGTCTGGCAGAAGGCTCACATACAGAACCAATGGTAAGACGTAGCTGATCACACTCCGTCACTGAGCCTGTTCTGGTCTCACCTTACCTGGATTTCATGTTTTTATTTGACCTCTTTGTTCCCAGATGTTCACCACCATCAGTGGTTTTAATATCAGTCACTTTTTGTTCCATATTAACCAGTTGTGTATTTGACAGCCCTGATCAAAGGCTGTTTACAGTTCAATAATTGTTGGCCAGTATATTCCAGGTGTTATGAAGTTGCATTTATCATGCTAATGTAACGTTCAGCCAGCCAGTCAGTCTTACAGCAGCAGGTGAGATGGAAGTTTTCTGTGTAGGCCTTTCTCAATAAGCAATAAATCACATCATAAATTAAAACCAGCTCAGTAATTTCCATTTGCACAATATGCAGTTTTTCTGTTTTCTCTTTTTCTATCTGGATGGTAAAAGTTTTCAGTTTGGTGCTTTGGTCTCAATCAGACCCTTTTTTTTTTTGTTTTTTTTTTTTTTTTAAGAAAATTTTAATGACAGAACCTTCATAATTGATTTTGTTATTTTTGGTTGTTTTGTTTATTTCGTACGGAGCCTCAAAGGGAACATGGAGAAGAAGAAAAAAAGTCAGGATTTTTTTCTTTCTTTTTTTTTCTCCATGTCCTCTTAAGGGCTCCGTAATTTTGGATATTTAAAATGTTTTCCAGTTTTCACTAGAATTGAAAGCTTATTGATCTCTGGGTAAATATTTTCCTGCCTTTTTACGTCATCAGCATTTTGTTTCTTGAAAATGGCCTCAAAACAACACTTGTCGTTTATTGCAATAACCTCGGGGACCATTTCTCGCTGTGTGCAGGTTTCTTTGCCTTTGTGGTCAGTGCTGCAGTGGTGGCAGCAGCAGTGTACCTGGGAGCTGACCTCACCTACATCCACAGCCACTTCCTGCAGCTGACCTCGGCCTCCTTCCTGGTGTCCATGCTGCTCAGCGTCTACCTGTATGTCCGCTCCCGCTCCGCCGGCCCCGATGAGCGGGCGCTGGGAGGAAACTCTGGTGAGACGCATCACAGACCAGGCACGCTCCGCCTCCGTGCCGCCTAACCTCATTTTAACGTCGTCTGCTGTCATCTGGTCTGACTCTCCAGGAAAAGCGATCTATGACTTCTTTAAAGGCCGCGAGCTGAATCCTCGCATCAAGGAGTTTGACCTGAAGTTCTTCTGTGAGATGCGTCCTGGACTCATCGGCTGGGTGAGTGCTGATGGCATGTCTGAGGGTCATCGTGCAAAGCGGGCATGTAAGGTCAAACGTCGCCACCAGGGGGCGCCACGTGGCTCAGTGGTAGAGCAGGTTCATCATATGCAGAGGCTGCATGTCTTCTACTCAACCTACTGTTGAATCAGCACCTTAGTACTGTTAGGAAACAGCACCCCCTGCTGGGTTTAGAGATCTATTATTTCTATTGATAACAATCTGTGTCTGTGAGACGATTACAGTAACTGAAGTGAGGCGACTGTTTCACGGAAAGGCTTCCTGACTGATATCAACTAAACTGTGTTAACACTAACATTTAACGAACCATTTAAAACAATCAATTTGTTTGCTGTTCTTCTCCTTGTAAGATGTTACAATGTAGTGATTATCAGATTTAACTCCACGTTTATGAAGGAGCTGGTGACACGGTTGCCTAGAAACAAAAAGGTCCTGCAGCCTTTCTTGCTCCACTTTTGAAAGCTTCACTGGGACACTCGGGTAGCAACAAGACATGGCTGAGTTAATTGGTCTCTGAATTTTCCATAGACAGCAGAGTGTGTGGGGTGGGGGGGGGGGGTCCGTGCATGGTTGTTTGTCCTGTGTGTGTTACACATTGTTAGCTGAAGCTTCTTTAGCGTCCACACTGTGACTGTCTTCACAGCTGGTATCTCTAGACAGCAGAATTTGAATATAACCAAATCAGGAGGAAACTTGGCCAGTCCGTCTCTTTCTGTGACTTTCACATTAAAGATCTTGGAATGAAGGAACATTTAAGAACAACAGGGCCTCGTAGAGAATCCTAAGAATAATTTTAGTAAAAGTCGTAGCGTTTCTTTCCATTGACCGATGTGACTTCTCCTGCTCAGTGTCTGATCAATGTTGCCATGGCGCTGACCGAGATGAAGCAGCAGAAGCTGGACTCTCCGTCAGGCTCCATGATCCTGGTCAACGCCTTCCAGCTCATCTACGTGGTGGACGGCCTGTGGAACGAGGTTCGCGCAGCTCGCCGCCCGGTTTCCCACAAATGTCTCCTCTGTCGGCTGAAACGTGACTGAGCCGCTGTCTCTCCTCCAGGAGGCCATCCTGACCACCATGGACCTGATGCACGATGGCTTCGGCTACATGCTGTCCTTCGGGGATCTGGTGTGGGTTCCCTTCACTTTCTCCCTGCAGGCTAACTACCTGGTTAGCCACCCTAACCCCCTCAGCCTCCCAGTGCTCAGTGCCATCGTCGTTCTCAAACGTGAGTAGTACCATAGCAACCAGCTAATTATTTCAACGCTATCTACTGTTACGAAGCCTGTCGCAGTTAATCACACGATAGATTTATCGATTCCATTTTGATTAATATTTTTTGAAGGGCGCTTTTGTTTACACATAATTCATAATCTGTTTTGTTTATGGCTTTAGTTGTGTGCAGTTTTTATTTCTTGTTTTTGGTTGTTTTATTTTGGATATTTAGAATGGCTTCCAGTTCCAGTGTTCCTTACAAAATTAAAGTATTCGTTTTATTCGACTTTGAGAAGGTAAACTTACATTATATCAACTTCTAGGGATGGCCGTCCATCGTATCATTTTTCACGATAAATTTTTCATAAGATTTTTGATTTATTGTTGTCACAATTAATTCTGTTTAAAAATCCACAAAACCGTCCCAGTTCTTCTATTTTTATGTTTATTCTGTTTATCCTAAAGAAACATTACAAAAGGATTTTATTTTGAAGAGCAGTATTTGTGTTTGGGGTTCTAATTAAAGCATCACGAAGTCATACATGTAACAAAAAAAAAAATCTTATTTATTGTCTCTTATTGTTATCACAATGCCACAAAACATTGTAATAAAACTTTACGTCCATATAGCCCACACCTGTTCATATAGTTCTAGATATGTTCTGAAACTGTACCTGCTTTGGATCAGATATAGTTTTGTAAACATTTTATGACACCAGCACTTTGATAACAGGCCTCTTAAAATAGGTTTTTCTGACCACATATAGTTTTGATTTATTTACTTTTACTTTTATTTATGAAATTGTTATGTTTTTGTACTTTCTCTGAATGGAAATGAGCATTGCTGCTGAATTCCGTACATTGACGAGAGTATTATAGATTCATGTCCCCTTTAAACAAATCAACCTGATGATGCTGTTATCAATACTTTATGTAAAAATGGTCTCCAAGCAGAAATATTCTCATTTATCGCATGAACCACTGTGGCGATTTACCGTCCAGCAGAATCGGTCGTCATGACAATCTGTCTCTGTGTTTCAGTCGTTGGCTTCTACATATTCAGGAAATCAAACTCTGAGAAAAACGCCTTCAGGAGGAACCCGGCAGACCCCAGACTGTCCCGTAAGTTCAGCCCAGGCTTTGGACGCCGTCTTCCTCTGGCTGTAATGGGAAAAACTTCACTGTCTTCTCTCCTTATGTGTCCAGATTTGAAAACCATCCCCACAGCTACAGGGAAGAGCCTGCTGGTGTCCGGCTGGTGGGGGCTGGTCCGCCATCCCAACTACCTGGGAGACCTGATCATGGCTCTGACCTGGTCCCTACCGTGTGGTGAGTGGACCTCACCTCTCTCAGCTCAAACATTCAGGCTCCAAAGGCCTGAAATGACGCGGCTAAACCTGGAACGTTTCACCTAAAGTCTGTAGTCTAAACTGTTCAAGTTTTGTTTTTAAAATGTAAATTTAGTTAATAATTTAGTAGTTTGCTCGGCAGTGCTCTAAACTTTTCATGTGTATTTCAGATTACCATGTGCAGCTGGAACAAGTTTCTATTGTTTCACAGATGTTGTTCAATGTTATTCAAGAAAATAAGTTTGGAAAATTCAAGGTTTATTTATTACCTTGCAACACCTGACAGTATCACTTATTTAAAAAGATCAACGTCGGTCAAGATCAGAATCTACTGGCCAGAAAACCGCGGTCAGTTCACCGCTACTCAGTGGAATCATACGCTGTAGAGTCTGCAGCAAAAAATATTTTTATGAAGTCTAAAGAAGAAGTAGCTAGGTGTGGACAAATGAGATCAACTCCAGGTGATGTGATCATGTTCTGTCCTTCCTGTCTGCAGGCTTCAGCCACCTGCTGCCCTGGTTCTACATCATCTACTTCGTCATCCTCCTGGTGCACAGAGCCTCCCGCGACATGAACATATGCCGACGAAACTACGGCTCGGCGTGGGACGAGTACTGCCGAACGGTGCGCTACCGGATCATTCCCGGCGTCTACTGAAGATCCGATCCGAGGTCTCCCCCCCTCCCAGCATCATGACCCCCAGGGCGCCCTCTGAGCGTCCCGGACCAACCAACCCATTGACTTTAGAACATTTTTAAATCTGGATTGAAGAAGCTTTGATTATTTTTGTTTTATATATGTATAATGAATAGGAAAAAAAAGAAAGGACAATTATATTTTGGACTTTTTTGAAGAACTGCCTTTTTAATAGAAATTTTTTAATAGAAAATAATTATTAAAAAAAAATGAAAAGTTTACAAAAGAGGAGAAAATGAAAAGAAAAAGTAAGCGCCTCTTGTTGGAATATCTTGTTAGGACGTACTGTATATTTTTGTATATACACATTTGTTTTTTATACTTCAGAGTAACATACCACATGCAGAAACTTCAGTCTTTTTTTTGATTATTTTTAAGATTATCCCCGTAGCAGCAATTTCCACACTGGCTTCCAGCTCAACTTTTCCGAATACGTCTGACTAGACATTCCTGTCACCAATCAGCCTGTTATATTGTGAAGGACGGGACTGACTGCGGCGCTCAGCGGTGATCTGTGCAGTGGAACTGTGACTCATGTTAATACTCAGGACTCCAACGTAAATTAGAAAATTTTTTGTATTAGCTTCGTTTTCTTTCTAATCCATAGAAACCTAGTTTTAATTCGAGCGCGTCAGATGATTTTTAGAGGTTTTATGAAAAATGCACTAGTGGGTTTTTGTCTCGGTTCCAAAGCGTATTTGATTTGGCTTCGCTACCTCAGGTTCACTGACCGTTCTCCCGCTCTGGGCCCTCCAGGTGGCGCTGTGACGTTTGTCCTCGTAGAGTCTGGACGGTGCTATTATGAACTGAATTGGTTATAAATTCCCCAGTAGTGCCACTTATTCTCATTGATTGTACTTATTTTAAGCTTTAATTTCCACAGCAGACCAGTGATGACTGAATGAAGTTCTTACTGTGACGAACTGCCACGCCCTGTAGCATTGAAACATGTCCATCTCCAAACGTCAAAGTGTTTTTATGCATGTTCAGCTGTAGATCATCATACAAGTAGCAATACATCAGTTAAACTAAGTAGTTGGTTTTTTATTTTTTATTTTTAAATGCTGTGCTGACTGAATATCTTGTAAATAAGTTTTAATCATGTGATTTATTTTTTAAGAATAGAAGTGATTTAGTATAATTGCAATGTTTCCAAGTAGCTATTTAATGTTGCTTTATTTTTATTTTTTGCTATGTTTTGTTTTTTAATTTAATTTTGACCACTGTATTTATGTTTACACCCAGGCCTGCCAGGGTTCTGGGTTCCATTCAGCTTGTATTGGAACCAGGTTGGAATTGGCTCGACCCTGTTTAGCTCCAAGATGAAGCCGTGGTGAATCATATGTTATAGTGGGAAGCAGTACAGCTGAACATCAACAGATCCAGTGGGGCTTTACTGCGAGGAAGAATCCAGAATAGCAGCTAGATGAGGCTTAAATGTGTAAATGTTGCAGCATCAAATAAAGATTTTCAGTATTTTCTTGTCCCACTTTCTGTGGCTTTATTTATTTACCTGCAGTTGTGAAGAACAAACAAAGCCTTTCTGATCGAGAGTTGAGATGTTAAAGTGATTCAAGTCAAACTAACTAAACTCATGTATTACTTTGTTTTAGGTGTTTTGATAATTGTGCCTTACAGCTTCAGAGTTTTTTTGCAAAATAACATAAGACTGATAACATTTACAATTTTTTTTTATTAATATAAAGTTATGCTGTGGGTGTGACTGACATAATTAGGAGGAAGACACTCCCAAGTCACCAACAATGGTTTTTACAGAAGGTGGCTGTTCAGAGTGCTACATCCAAACAGAAGGGAAAGGTGAGTGGAAGGAAGAACTATCCAAGGTGGGGAGGTGTAGACTGCAGTTTTGAAAATTTTTTAAGTATAACCTAAAAAAAACTATCATAACTCCTAAAAGATTTAGGGTTATCACAATAATAAAAAAATTTCCTGGATGACAAATTTTACCAGAAATTATTGTGATAAAAGAATATTGTTTGAGACCATTTTTCAAGTTAATATAATGGTAAAGGTGTAAAAATCCAAGAATGTGTCCTCAAATATCGATAAACTTTAAATTCTGCTGAACATTAAACACTGGAATTGAAAGATATTTTAAATATCCAAAATAAATCTAACAAAATGAACTATGAAGCCTACAAAGGACAACTGTGTAAACAAAGTTAGGACACTTTTGTCATCCAGTTTTTGTCAGAGAAAGTCATATGAATGTTCTGGAGTGGTTTAGGGTTACAGTTTAAATATAAAGGAGAGAGCTACAGATTAGGGTGGTGGCAAGGAGACTTTCCAACCTCAAACATAAATAGGACACCAGAGGAAACACAAAGAGCTGCTTCGCTGCTGAAAGGGTTTGAATGCTTTGATGGCTAAAAGACTAGGAAAGGTATAAATAATTTTCAATATGTTTATTTTGTTAAAATATTAACAAAGTGTGATCAAATAATTTTTTTCAAACTGCTATCAATGAATGTCTGACAGAAAATACATTCATGATTTGCAGAGGACAAACATTTCTCAAATCATAAAATTATGTATTTTTAAAATTCAATTTATTTTTTTTACATGGCACATATGCGTCTCAAAATTTCAGGGGGAATTTACTTTTTCTTTCTATCTACATTTTCCCTTTTACGCCGTCATTGCTTTGATGATTCCTTTATCTTCAACCATGTAACTGTAATTAAATATCTGTTTGCCACAGGCAGGGGCGCCGCCAGCGATCTTGGGCCCCATGACAAAAAAATTGTATTGCCCCCCTCCGCCCCCCCGCAGCTGCTGATACAATTTTTTGAGTTTATTTGACCCATCAAAAGCATCGCAATTTTAAAGGCTTGCAACTGCCTTGCTTTCTTTGGTTCAATACTGATACTAGCGCAATATTTACTGCTCATGACTTTTACCTGCAACAGTCTGCAAACAGTATGCAACTAGGTTGCTTACATTTTTTCTATTATTTCTATTTTTCTATTTTCTATTAGATTGAAATGTCTCTCCCCAGGAGCAACAGTCATAGGCAACGTGCAAAATATACATGAACCAATCCAGACTTGTCAAAAAATTGTATATAGTTGCATTTTATTCAAGCTGCAGTATATAACTTTAATAAAAAATGCTTTTTCCATAATTGTTAAAACTGTCACCATGTCGTGATATGGTTTGTAGAGATTGATAATCTGTGAAAAGATCAATCTCCACTTCCTCCCTGAACTACTATTACTGGCTAAAGCAATGCAACATTCCAGCCAACAACAACAACCAATCAGAACAAACAGGATGCTCTTAGTCCTGCCAATCAACCTCATTCATTCACTGCTAAATGTGCTAATGGTGGAGAAACAACTTATCATTACAGGAAAAATGTTTATCTGCTGTCATTGGTAGATATGCTAACTAGACTGAGCATTCACAACAGGCTGCGCTAGCTACAGCATAGCACAGAGCGAGGGGGAGGGAGGATGAGCAGCCACATGAGATTGTGATTGACAGCGCTAAAACCCACCTCCTGCCTCTGATTGGTTGTTTCTAGATAGCACTATGAGAAGGAGGAAATCATTTTATCACAAATTATCTCTCATGCCACAAAACAATGAGTTTCAATAAATATGTAAAAAAATTTTTTTATAAAAGTTACATGGTCAGGAGGGTCGTGGCATTATATATCTGTAATTTAAACTCAAGCTAAGGTGAAACTGTGTAGACTGGCTGCAGTCCAGACAGGAGGCTGATTTTTATTATTATTTTATAAAGATTGTTTGAATTCACACAGTCTACTCGCCTCTCAATTAATTTTTACTGCTAAAACCAATTAAAAAAACCCACAATAACAGTAATTGACAGGGCCCAATTTTTTTCTATTTCTGTAATATATATATATATATAAATATTTTTGTGGAGGGCCCCCTGTCGGTCAGGGGCCCTTGGGCTTTCCCCCCTTATAGGGCGCCCCTGGCCACAGAACAGGACACCGAGAATAAATTCATACAAGCTCCTCTAAAAACACTATTGTCAAACATATAAAGTTTCCCCAAAAGTTTGGTGTTTGCTCAAAGGAATCCTAGAACCTTGTTTTATTTTGAAAGTCAAGAGCGGAAGTCCAAACTTCGGCTGAGTTTGAGCGCAGAGGAACGTGTACTGGTGACTGACTTCCGGGATGAAGTGAGCTATAAATGTCTCGCGCAGTTTAGCCGCTTCAGGGAAGTCCTTCCAACCTCCAGAGCGGAGAGGCTGCGCGTCCACGAGGAAAGTGAAGTAGAAACTTCTGTCGCGGCAGGTTTGTGGCGTCTTTATGGTTGTTTGGGGTTCGGTACTCGGCGGGTTTTGTAAAGTAGTTTAGTTTGTAATACAGGAGAAGGAGGGTTTGGTTGTGACTTCACTCCCAGCCTCGCTAGAGTTTCTCCCAGCAGGCTGGCTGCTCTTCCTGGAGGCTGGCTGCTCTTCCTGGAGGCTTCCCATCCTGCCTCTGTTGGCTCTGCTCGTATTTAGCCGCAAACACTCCCCTGCGGCGCGAGGCTGGCCTGACCGCTGACCTTGTCCACTTGTCTCTTAATGTGGAAAAACAACAGGAACTCAAGGAGGACTCGGGAATATTGGAGCTTTTTTTGAAACTTAGGATACAAATGGGAGATGCCAACACATTTCTGAATTCTTTGTGGAAAGATAAATAGATTATGTGAATGTTATCTTTATTAAAAGTATGGCCAACAATTTTCCAGCCATCACAAAACCAATGAGTTCACGTTTTGGGGTATTTGTTGGTGTGGCCTGGTCCTTCCCGCTGATTCTTCTACAGCCCTGAATGAAACCTTGGCGGGGAGATTTGGTAACATCCTGTCCCCAACCTGAGGTGTGATGCAGGTTTATTGTGATTAATGTAAATAATGAATTGGTAAAATCACATGCTTCTCCTGCAATATGTCTTCAAAGACGAACTATAGCTGACAATCTGTCTGATTCTGCCACATTTGCTAATTTTTCCTCTTCTATCAGATTTTGTATACAAACATCATGACATTACGTGTGTGTGGGTGTGTGTTTGTGTGCCCATATATATGCATGTGTGTGCTGTAGAAGACAATATAATACAAAGTAAGGTGATGAGCAGCCTCTGCTTCTGCTGCAGCATGAGTCTACGGGAGATCAGTGAGAATGTGAAGCTGGCGCGGGAGTACGCTCTGCTGGGGAACTACAGCTCAGCCAGCGTTCTGTACCACGGCCTGCTGGACCAGATCAAGAACTACATGTACACTGTCAGGGACGGTGGCGTTCATCAGCGCTGGCAGCAGGTAAAACACAAACCCACCCATCAACTGGACAGACTGGAGAATTGTTAGCTAAGCTTTGCTTGATCCCATGTTGGGGATTGGCAGGTCTAAAGGAACCAGTTTTAGTGATAATATTTATTTTTTGGTCATACACAATCCAAAAAGGGGGAGGAAAAAAAACACACTTTGCTGAAAACACAAGGCCAGCTAGCCCAGAAATAGATTAACAATAAATAGATTAACAGTATTCAAATTCCTGTCAAAGACAAGAACACAAAGTGTAGCTTATTCTACCTTCACGTTGTGATGCATAAAGCATCATCAGTCTTTCTTGTGTATTTTTCTAAAATATCTCCAAAGAGCTCCAGCTAAGTCTGTAGACAAACTTGTGAAAGTAAACATAATCCATATTCATTCAGCAAATGGTTTAAATACTTTATTTTTCATTTAAAGAGTGAAAAACATCTGAATCCCTCGAACTGAAGAACAATTGTTCTTAATGTTCGTCCTGACCTTTAAATAAATCCTTCTCTCGTATTTCATAGTTCGTTTCTTTAATTTCAGACAAACTATACACTTTGGAAGATGTAGTGGTGAACATTTGAGTTAAAATTAAAAATCCTCATTCCTTCATTTTCTGCTGGGTTCGAAACGAACCTGCAGATCGTTTTTGTTCTTGTTTTACGTCTTAAGACATTTCAGAACAAAACAACTCCGTGCGTTTGGTGCCCATTAAAAAGCCTGATTACCAGGGATCAATCCAGACTCGTCTCATCTCCGCCTCCGTTTCTCAGCTGTGGCAAGAAATCAAAGAGGAGAGCCGGCAGGTTCAGGACATCATGTCCACCCTGCAGAGCTTTCAGCTGGACACGGCGCCCGCCAAGCCCTCCAACCACAACGACTTTGAAATGAGGCCAGCGCATGTGGAACCAAGGTATGCCATTCTCTCAGTAACACAGTTTGTATTTTTAGCTCCGTGTTCGGCGCCTCAGTAACAATCTTTGTTCGCGATAATCCAGTTGCAGTCATATGATTGAGATTAGGAGGAGCCTGCAGTTCCTGTCGGAGCTCCTTCCACTGCCAAACGGTTTCTGTGTCCATTTTGGATTTAGTTTTTCTTCATTTCTAAGTCCTGCTGCTGATGGTAATTTGATGCTGCTGTGTTGAGATGAAGCATTTTTCTTATCTGTGAAACTGAAACTAAAGTCTAACTTTGCAAGACGCTCAATGTACCTCATGTTCAGTTTTTCTTATTATGTACTCCTGATCCAAGTGACGTTCAACTGAGTAGAACTTTATCAAAATGCACATAATGTGTATGAAGTTTTAAAGAATGCAACAGACACATTTACAAAACGTCATGTTACTGCAGACAAAAACAGATGTGGAATAACAGCACAAATGTTCTAGAAAAGAGTAAAAAGTGTGCTAATGTTTAGTTTGCACTGCTACCAATGATCTGCTTTTACTTTTATTCATATTCAGTTGATTCATAAGTCGGTTGAATGAACATTTTGATATCGATTGCTATTAACTCAGATTCCTACCCACCTCAGTCAGTGCAGTGCATTGTGGGCATTTGAGTGCATGACTACCTGAGCTGTGCATCTCTCCAGCTCCTCCAGAGTTCCCATGATCCTCTCTGCAGCCTCTGTAATGTCTCTGTCCTGCCGTACCAGACACTCTCCTGGCCCCGTCAGGCGCTCCAACTTCCATAAGGAGAGCAAACCCTCCAACCACCGGCTGAGCGCCGCCGTGAGGCCCCACCAGAAGCAGTCCCAGCGGGGGGCCAACGGGGCCGGGGGCCGACCCTCCAAGGCCAAAGAGAAGAAGGAGGCGAAGGAGGCTGCCGGCAAAGCTAAGGACGACAAGGTGATGAGCCGCCGCTTTCAGTCCTAAACCATCACTTTCATGTTCTCTGTTTGCGTTCCTGATCAAACAGTTTTCCCTGCTGGTTTGTTCACAGCCTGCTCTTCCAGTTCCCCTCCAGGTCAGGGCCGTTCCTCTGAATAAACACCTTTTCTCTTCCGCCTGCAGGAGAAAGAGGTGAAAAGGTTTGACGGGACAGGATACGACAAAGACCTGGTGGAAGCCCTGGAAAGAGACATCGTGTCTCAGAACCCCAGCGTGCGATGGTGAGCAGCCTGAAGGACGGCTTTAGCTTTGGACCTGGATCCGAACAGAACTCGGATCAGTGAAGCTGATTATCAGGATCTCAGGCTCTGAACTGAACGGCAGGAGTTTGTTCTGGTTTATTCATCCAGACTCCGTCTCGCTGCTTCTGTGAACTTGTCGTTTAACTTCACTCTGGTTGTTCTGTGAGATGTGCTTTTATTTCTGTTATTTGCACATTTCTTAGGGACGACATTGCGGATTTGGAAGACGCCAAGAAGCTGCTGAAAGAGGCGGTGGTGCTGCCGATGTGGATGCCTGCATTCTTCAAAGGCATCAGGAGACCATGGAAGGTACGCGCTGACTTTCATTATTAATCATCAGACAGAAAAATTCTAAATAGCAAATGCCTCAGTTGCTCTCTCTGTCGTTGTTTGCTGGAAATTCTATTTCTACAAAGCAAATAAATTCCTAGCAGGAGGAATCAGCAGAGCTGAGCTGCATCGAGCCGATTCCGTGTAACTGATTTGAATCTGATTCAAAGTGATGTCAGTGAAGCTGCGTTTCCATAACAACTGAGCACCAAACTTTGTCAATAGTTCACTAATGTTGGGAAACACACAATTTCACAATTACAGTCTTCTCTGTCTGAATGCTGCAACGTTTTAACCAGGCCTCAGCAGGAAGCAGCAGCTTCTGATGGGGAAACGTGTTGGGCTGAATGTAATCTCAGGATTTATTTATTTTTTTATTGTCAAATTTGCAGAGTCAATTTTGCATTTATTATGCAAAATGGAGATGCTGCTATTTTTATTTTATTTCTCTTTTATGAAGCAATATTAATGTTAAACCTGCTTTACTACCAGGAGAATTATAAGTTTTATTTTTTTTAATGGATTCACTGATATGCAAAATTTGTGCCGATATTGATAGAAATATAAACTCCCCACAATCCTTTGCTGCATCAGTATCACTGTCTCACACCCCTGCACGAACACGCCGAGCGTCTCGGTCGTCCTGTGCTGTGATTGGCCGTGTCCTCCTCAGGGTGTCCTCATGGTGGGCCCTCCAGGCACCGGGAAGACACTGCTGGCCAAGGCCGTCGCTACGGAGTGCAGGACTACGTTCTTCAACGTGTCTTCGTCCACTCTGACCTCCAAGTACCGAGGAGAGTCGGAGAAGCTGGTTCGCCTCCTGTTTGAGATGGTGAGCTCCGCCTCCATCCAGTCCGTCTCATTTAACATTCACGGCGGTCGTTTGGAAACGGAAACGCCTCGTCCTTGACTCTGCCGCTACCTGTCGTCCACGTTGTTTGCAGGCGCGCCACTACGCCCCCACCACCATCTTCATCGATGAAATCGACTCGATGTGCAGCCGCAGAGGAACCTCAGAGGAGCATGAGGCCAGCAGGAGGGTGAAGGCCGAGCTGCTGGTCCAGATGGACGGTATGGCAGCACACAGAGGCGCTGGGTGATAACCGCACAGTTTCCAGATCGCGCAGGGAGCCGAAAACATGAGACTGTTCAGTTGTGGTCGAATGATTAAAGAAGGTCTAGTTAGAATGTTTTACTTCTTCTGTTATCTGTGCTCCGGTGCAGGGGTGGGCGGGGCTTCAGAGAACGATGACCCGTCCAAGATGGTGATGGTGCTGGCGGCGACCAACTTCCCCTGGGACATCGACGAGGCCCTGAGGAGGCGGCTGGAGAAGAGGATCTACATCCCGCTGCCTTCCAGTAAACTCCCCACAGCCTGTCCAAATGGACAATTTCACATCACAAAACTATTCACTAGTGTTGGCCGTATCAGTTGGTGCACTGTTACTCTGCCATGCTTTGGTCAGTGATCAGGATTGCAGCACCAAGCTGGTGTTATCCTCATTGTCTTTAGACTCAACTGCTGCAGAGTTCAGAAGGTTTGCAGTGAAACTCTTAGTTCTCATTTCCAAATTGAACCCGAGCCCAGGCAGGCATATGGCCACCTGATTGGTCCACCTGATGAATATAACCTAATTTGTAACCGTATTGAATTTCGTTCCTTGTATTTGCAGTAAAGGGCCGGGTGGAGCTGCTCCGGATCAACCTGAAGGAGTTGGAGCTGGCCAGTGACGTAGACCTGGACAAGATCGCAGAGCAGCTGGAGGGATACTCAGGAGCTGACATCACTAACGTGTGCAGGTCAGATATACACACACACACAATCACTGCTTTCTGTACTGACTTCCATTCATTTCTACAGCCTAACCTTGACTTGACCATTGCCCCAAACAAATCGGTTTATATGTTGGAGTGACCTCGCATCATTAGAAATTCATTGGGAAAGGAAAGAAGTTGCTCTTAAATACATTTAATCACGGATCTTAATTTTTGTTGTGATAGAACTATTTAATCTCATATTTTGTGTAATTTATTTATTTTCTTTTCCTCATGGGACTTTACTGTTGCAGACTTCTTCACTGTGTTCTGATTGAGGCTACCGCTAACTAGCTGCTAATACAGCCTGCAACAGTAAAGCTAGCTAGTGTATTTCTGTCCAGTTTATCAAGTTATGTGGATGATGTTTGTCTTAGCTGTTGGCTAACCTCTGTTGCTAACCCACATGATTCATTTATTTGCGATTTTTGTTTCTTTTATACATTTTTGAAGCAATACATTGAATATGAATAAATTCCATTCATAAAGGCCTTTAAAGCTTGAGTTGGTGAAACCTGCAGAAAGCCTGCTTTAGTTCTTAGCCTAACCCAGAAACGGCACTACTTCTTTAGGGGCTTGATCTTTGACCCCATATGGAACAGAGGGGTCCGCACAATGTTGTATTTGTTGGAAAAATGGTCCTTACAAGGTGAAAATTACAAAAAACCCACAATGCATAACGCTTCGGAATACAAACATAAAGATGGGCTTAATATGTAACACAGTTCACTGTTCATGTTAACAATCTGCTTTTTCTTTAACTTTGCCAAAGAAAACATACAAATGTCAGTGTGTTGGCAGCAGACATTTTTATTAAAGTTCATGTGAGTGGACGAGTGTGAGGGTTCAGAACCTACTGAACTCCTCTGAGCATGTAAGGACCGTCTTGAATGTATTTTTTTCCTGTTTGCTGCGTTAGAGACGCCTCCCTGATGGCCATGAGGCGACGCATCGAGGGCCTCACCCCAGAGGAGATCCGGAACCTGTCCCGGGACGAGATGCACATGCCAACCACCATGGAGGACTTCAAGTCGGCTCTGAAGAAAGTCTCCAAATCCGTGTCAGCTGCTGACCTGGAGAAGTACGCCAGCTGGATCGAGGAGTTTGGATCATGCTGAGAAGAAGGCGAACTGAACGTTTAAAGATGTTTTAGTGCATTTGGGTGGACTGTCTGATGTTTAGAATGTGAAGTACGGCTGCGCTCGTTTTGTACATAATGTTCAATCTGAAGCACTAACATGTTCTGTAGCAAAAACTGTTCATGATCTCATCTATCAGGGAGTTAACAGCCAATCAGAAGTCATTTACTTACTTTTAATTACAGTTGATGTTTTGAGACCAAAACTTTTATTTATTTTTTGGTCTTTTGGGCAGTGTATATTTCTATAAAAGCAACACTAAAGGTATTGTTATGAATAAAGTTATTACTTCTTCAATTAAATCAAGTCATTTTCTCCAACTGTGGGTCGAGTCATCGTCTTATGATTGGAGGCATCTAACCCCAAGTTGCCTCCTGCTCTGCATATCCATGTACGAGTGTGAATATGACTGAAGCCTAAAGCGCTTTTGAGTTTTCAAAATAATTGAAAAGGTGCTAGCAGTTCAGCCCATTTACCTTCCTGGTTTAGGTTTGGAAACATTTGGTCTTTGACCTTCTTGGACCAGTTGTGATGCCGTAGTTCTTGCATTGACAAATTTTGCCCATATGCCAGAGATGACTATTGTTCATCCAGTTCAAAGCAGATGCCACATTGACCTGTCACTGTCCTGACAAGAGACAATTTTAAGAAATATTGAAAAGACCTTGAAGCTGTAAAGGAAGTTCTCAACAGGATCAGCAGGACGTGTTGGTTTGTAAGGAAAGCATTTATTAAGCTAACGTTCCAACCTCAAAACACAATCCAGTTGCAGTGGAAACATGTAACACATGGATTCATACAGATTCAACAAATATGTTTCATTTGTCATCAACGTCTCTAAAACTGGCCGCCTGCCGTAAGAGCTGATCTACGGTCTGCGTGGGACTGGAGCTGCTTCCAGTGGCGTCGAGTCGTCATGCAGTTTAGAACAGACCGATGAAACGCCACACATGCATGGGTGTTTTTTTTTTGTTTAACCGAACAGACATCATGCGCTCTGCCGTTTGACTCCGGTCCAGAGTCTTGATCTCGGCTGATCTGAGGAGTAAAAACCCGGGTTTCTTTTAAAAAGTGGGACGAAAATCGACAGGAGTGTTGACGGATCGAACGGGTGACGAGAAGAAAATGGATGATCTGAGGCACTCTAGATTACGGAACGTGATGAGATCGGTCACATCTGTCCAGCTTTCACAGGCAAATACAAAAAAAAAAAACAACTAAGTGCAGAGTCAGCATTTCCATAGGGTTCCATCTGATCAGGAAACAGCAGCTCTGTGTCCACCGTGCAGGAACAATATGAGCTACTTCATTTACATTCTTCAACGTAAGCAGCACTAAGTAGTGCTTGTAGTGCCACACAGGCCCCGGCTCCCCCTGTACATAAAGACCCTCCATACCCCCACAGAGGCACTGAAGAACAATCGACAGAAGCTCGCTGATGTGCAGTAGGCTTCACAGGGAGGCGCTTTCTTTGTAACAACATTCAGTTCAAATGTTTCTACATTGTGACATGAAACATGCCGAGGAAATGATCTGCATAGGTTCGCCTCCACGCGCTGCCTTGTTTCAGTTAAAGGGCGACAGAAGAACAGCCTGCTGGGAAATGAAACTCTTCTACGGACGCACCAATCAGTTATCCAGTTGATTAGGATTTTTTTTTAAGTGCATCAAAACTTTCAGTCTACACCTTTTCAGCTCAATAAAAATTAGAGACACATATTTTGATTCCTTCGTGTTTTGCATGTATAACTAATATCGCTATGAAAAATAAGGAAAACATTTTTTCCTCCTTGTTTTCGTCACAATGCTTAGAAAAGAAAAGAAAAATTATCAGCAGGTCAGACCAAAAATCGATGAGCCAGGAAAAGCCTGATTGGTGCATCTCTGTTGTTTTCTGTTGGTACGGTGCTGCACATCAGCTATTTGCTTAAGAAGAAAAAGATTATTTTTGGTATCATATAATCGCTGTTTTTTTTGTTGTTGTTATTTGTGCTTTAAATTTGCCTGATTGAACTCTGGCTTTAAAGGATCTGTTTGCCATTTTTACAGAACAAACACGCTTCCTGCTAACCTGACAAACATGGGAAGAGGGAAACCGTCTGGAACTAACTTTTTATTTATTTTTTTAAACAGAAGAAACTAGTTCATTCTTGAGGTTCGTCTTTAAGTGATGAAACAAACAGGCGTCTCCAACTTCTGCACGAGGAAGCGTGTGAGCTTCCCTTAAAGCAGTGAAATATTTGAAACGATATTCTGAGTGAACGTTAATTCCTCCCCCCGTGTTTGGAAAGCGAGATGAAACGTGCGCTCTCCCCCTCGGCTCGGTGGGTGGTCGGGGGGACCGGCGCCTTCAGCAGGTGTCAGGACAGTAAACTGAAGTGAAACCATAAGAGCGGGTCACAGGTCTGAATGGAAGCGGGGAACAGAACCGAACAGGAAATCAGAACCAAACGGAGTTTTATGGAGCCGAGCCGCTTCAGGGCTGCTTGTCTTCCTCAGGCGCCTCCGTCTCCGTCTCCACCTCCACGCTCTCCAGCAGGTTGACCTTCTCCTCCTCTGGCATCAGAGTGGCTGGGTTGATCTGGAAAATGTGCCTGTGGAGCGGATCAGGGAGCACAAAATGTTCTCCAGGATCTCTGGAAATTGGCCACTTTTGTGGCTAATAAGTATAAATACTACATGTTACTGTAAATACAAATATTGTATGTGATTAATTACTGACAGTGCATACTATAATTTTCAGGCAGAGCATTTTGATCTTGTTGAAAGCAAGATCAGATAAAGATGTTTGTAAAAAGTTAAAGTTGTTTGTAAAAAGTTGTTGGATGCATTCAATACTCAGACCATAACATTACGCCATAACTGGGCCTGGGACTCACTTGTGTTCGCAGGTCGGGAAGAACAAGTCCAGGATCTTGACGATGAACGCCGACCCGGCGACACCAATCACAACCACCCACATGACCAGGAAGAAGAGGGGCAGCGACTCGTAGCAGAAGCGGCGCAGGCGCTCCCTTGCGTGCTCCACCCACTCACACATCGCCTTGGAGAGGATGGACAGAGTGGAGGCCAGAGGTCAGAGGTCAGGGTGGAGGTCTCCAGCTCCAGATCTACAGTGAGATGGTTAAACACCAATCTCTTCTTCTGCAGTTCTGCCGTTCCAGTCTCAGTCTGGTCTATGTTTGTGATGTGAACAAGCGATACTTTGTCATGCTTCAGTTTCAATCTTACGCAGGGCCTTTTTTAATAGATTCAGAGTCACAGAGCCAGACTGTGAAAGTCTCACTGATTTTTTTTCTCTGACCTCCAGCCTGGACTCCTCTCAGCCTTTCGCGGTTCCAGGTCCACTTACCGAATACGATGATGTCACTTCCTTGGGCGGGCTGCCCATCTCGTTCTGACCCGACGGGCTCGGCTCCAGGTCGTCGAACTCGTCCCCGTAGGTGACGTCGGACAGCAGGTCGGGGTCCATCCGCAGCGGCGTCTCCGGAAGCTTCCCTGGAGCCGCCACCTCCTCTTGCGTGGTGTCCGAGTGTCGCTCTGTGTGAGGGTACTGGCTGGTGGTCTGGGACACCAGCTGCTCCTCGTCTGAGGTCGGGGGTCACACGCAACAAGACATGAAAACAAGAGGAGGAGTCAGGAGCAAATTGAACTTCTGAAATTAAATTAAAACGCGGCAATTAAGAAAAACTAATTGGTTTTGTATTAAAGAGTTTTTTGCTAGGATGAGGTGATTTTTCAGCCGTGTGGAAATAGATGGATTTGGAAAAACTGTTTACGAATCACACGAGTCACATGATCAGCAGCCGGATGTTACTACTGGTGAAAACAACAAAGTAGAAGGCGACAGGAAGTGGCAGGAGGATGATGGGTTATTTTGGGGGGTTTTCAGACAACGTGCAGCCGGCTCCACCTGAGCTCTGACAGCATCACAGCTCACACCGTGAAGCTGTTTTAGAACATAACTCTTCTGTAAAACCAACCAAAACGCAGCACATTGCCACTCGTTGCTCCAAAACCTGAATAAGACGTCTCCTCTGATTGGCCGATAGATGATAACCACCATGGCTGAATTATGAATATATTCCATGGAACTATTTACATCATTTACTATGATTTTTAATGACTTGTCACATCAACGGCCTTATTAACGTGTGATTTTAATTTCATTTCTTATTTCACGGAAACGCCACAGTTGCAAATTTGTGGGTTTTTTCAGCATTACCAGAAGATTTGAAAACGCGGCTCGGGTTAGAAGACAAACCTCTTCTAAAGTTGGGAGGATCCGTGACGACCACGTCGTTCTCTCTGGGGATCCGGAAGATCTCGCTGTGTCCGATGGGGTAGACGTTGGTGAACTGGGCCAGCTTCTGGAACTCTGGGCTCATCAGGATTTTCACCTCACACATGTCGGGTTGGTGGACCTGAACGGCACAAAGGAAAGGTCAGAGGTCACAGTCAGAGGGAGAGCGGAGCCGGACCAGCTAGCTGCACCCAGCCAGAGAGGAGATAAACGGAAGAGTTTACCTCTTTACCGTCCAGCTCGATCACTTCACTGAACACCTGCAGAGCCACCACCTCGTCCGAGTCGCTGTACAGCCGGTTCTGGCTCACCATCACCCGGGTAACGGCCGACACCAGGTCCCCCGAGTCAAACTCACTGGTCCCATTACTGCCGTCCACTGGAAGACACCAAGCAGGCATCAGTGCACTAGTTACCTGGTTTTAAAATGTTAAACAGTGTCATTATGTCAAGTAGCTGAATGTAGGAAAGGTTAGTGAACATTTTGTCTTCTAAAGAATTAAATGAGGCAAAACAATGTTTTTTTTTTTTTGTTTGTTTGGTCTTCCATAAGTGAATACTCCCTGGGGAATTTCACAGTTTGCAGTTTCCAAAGTTGCACAAGAGAGTTTTATTACAGTTTTATTTTTATGAAAATATTTTAGGTCAAACAAGTCAAACTTTGTTGGTCATGTTTGATTTGCAAAAGTAATAAACCGTCCAACAGGGATGGTCAAAGTCCATCATATAAATATACTTTAACCAGTCTATTTATATGATGATAGAGGAGATGCTAAAGTTCAAAGAGGGATCACAACATCTGAAAAAAAAATAAACAAAAAAAGATTTCCAAAGAGATATTAGCTGAAAAACAAAATAAAAACAGACATGGCCCGTTCGAAAGCGTGAAGCGCCAGTTATAAAGATTGCAGGGAGAAAAAACTAACGGGCGGATCGTTTAGCTGTAGTTGACTCTGCAAGCGCCAAGGAGAAGTGAAGGAAACTCACAGAGAAGAGCCTGGCAGTTGAACCTGGTGACACCTGAAAGCTCCACCGGAATCTCATTGACCAGCACCTGCTCTTCACCCACTGAGATGTTTAAGTTTATCTGGAAAAAAAGAAAACCGGAACAGAGAAGTGACTCATGAGCTCCCCTCCTGATTTCCCGGAAACAGAGGAATCCTTGGAATTATTCCCACCGAATGTACCTGTAAGCTGTTGGACTGCTGCAGCTCGGTGTCTGCCAGCGTCCCTGCTGTCACGTTAATCAGAATATTTTCCTGCGAGAAAAACAACTCGGTGAGAAATAAGAACAGAAAACACCCGAACGCCTCACTGCTACATTCTAGTGAAGAGGCTAACAGCGAGGCTAACACCAGACAAAACACCTCTTTTCTTTTCCTACCGTGTTTAGCTGCTTTGTCGTCGACTCGGCGACAAACAGAAGAACAATAAAACAAACAGTGGGACTCGCCATCTCGGCTTTTAGTCCTCTTCCATCAAAAACAAGAGTCGGGAAAAGCCGTTGCGCACACCTACGAACTGCGCAGGCGTACGGAATGTTCTTGCTGTTTTTCTCGCGAGAAGTGAAAACGTCAGTATGGCGGTGCTCCTTGAAACAACGTTGGGGGATATTGTAATTGATTTGTTCACCGAGGAAAGACCTAAAAGTAAGACTATATGTTACATTAACCCGGAACTATTTGTCAGCAATTAGCTCGTTTATAACTGAACGAGACAAAAGAGAACTTATAAACAGAATATTGCGACGTTAGCTTCGGTGGTTAGCTAGTCTGTTGTCTGTTTCATTCAGCTTTTGTTTTACCTTGTTCCAGAATTACTCTAATTGGAGTAGAGTGTTACAACTGCTGCGCAGTTGTAATAAGTTACGTCATATCTTACGTCCAAAACTCATTATGTTCTAATGTTACCAGTGGTGCATCTAAACATTTGTGCTCTCTTTCAGCCTCCCTAAATTTCCTGAAATTATGCAAAATAAAATACTACAACTACTGCCTCATCCACAATGTGCAGGTAATGCTAAGTAAGCTGTCTTATTTCAAACTGTCTCCGCTATCAATCTAACTTTCTCTTTCTTTTGCTAACGCTATGCTGTTTCAGCGAGCCTCCACAGGAGGGCGCCAAACGCCAAGTTTACAGTCAGAGCTGCCATTGACGTTCACACAGCTGTGGAAGGATTTTAATGTTTAATTCTTTTGTCAAATGTAATGTTGCAGATTAACCAAAGTAAAACAGACCACACATCCATTTTTTATCACAATTTAATTCAAAAGCTGAACATTCTAGTTACTCCATATCTTAAATGCTAATTACAGTTTTTCATGTCAAAGTCATACACTTCCCTGTTTCCAAATTCCTTAGTCTCTCTAGAATTCTGTCTACTGAACTGAGATTGCTACATTAGAACTACTAGCTTTGCGTAACATTTGGACCAAGTACAAAAAATCCCCATAAAATAAATATTTGATGTGTTACTCTATATTGAGATTTGCTGGCAAACTGTGTTTTTCTCAGAGGGATTTCATCATGCAGACTGGAGATCCTACTGGAACCGGCCGTGGAGGAGAATCTGTCTTCTGGTCAGTCAGTAAAATGGTTTTAGATGTTTGGGAATTGGGCGGCGCGCACTGAAAACCTGTATGTGCTCCGGATCCGCAGCAAGCTGTACGGAGACCAGGCGCGCTTCTTTGACGCGGAGAAAGCGCCGCGCATCAAGCACAGGAAGAAGGGGACGGTTTCCATGGTGAACAACGGAAATGACCAGCACGGCTCTCAGGTGAATGAGAAGAGAGCTTTTAGAAGCCTGCCATATTTTTCTTTTTTTTTTTTTTTAGGGCAGGAATATAAAAAAAACTGTAAATGCACCCATCAGAGGTGCAACAGGAATAATTAGTTTCTTCTTAGTTCCTCATTACAACCGGGGAGAACCTGGACTACCTGGACGGAGTCCACACCGTGTTCGGAGAAGTCACAGAAGGCCTGGACGTCCTGACCAAGATCAACGAGGCTTTTGTTGACAAGGATTTTGTCCCATTTCAGGACATCAGGTGAACCAGGAGGCCACGTCTATCATACACATCTACTTAGATAAGAGCTTTTTAAATGACTGAACAATTCATTTAGCTTACTCTGCTGTTTGATAACGAAGATCAGTTGGATCTTAAATGAACTTAAATGTTTTGTTTCTGTAACATTTGCTGTGCATTTGACTTGTGTTCTTTTGTCCAGTTCCTAGTACAAATATCTTAGATATAGAAACTTATTTTAATAAATAATTCCTTAGTTTATTAGTTCCATCAGCAGATTTATTACCCGGTAAAATGTTTTTCTTATTATATCGTCCTGATTTGTTTTCAGTTTTTGACGTTGCTGTTGTGTTGCTGCAGGATAAACCACACCGTGGTGCTGGATGATCCGTTTGACGATCCCGCTGATCTGCCCGTTCCCGATCGATCGCCTGAGCCCACCAAAGAGCAGCTGGATGTGAGAGCAGCTGCGCTCGTTCTGGCCAGAGTGATGGGGCGGCTCAGAGGCGCTCAGGCAAACGTAGATGCTTTCAGTAGCTTGTGTGAATCGGTGTTTGTGTCCGCAGAGCGGTCGCATCGGGGCGGACGAAGTGATCGACGATACGGACGGGAAAGGAGCCGAGGAACTGGAGGAGAGGCTGAAGGAGAAGGAAGCCAAGACTCAGGCCATCCTGCTGGAGATGGTGAGACACACGTCTGCTCTGTCTTCTGGCTGGGGGGACACACTGAACACACACTGAGTGTCCCTGCAGGTCGGGGACCTCCCGGACGCAGACGTGAAGCCTCCTGAGAACGTTTTGTTCGTGTGCAAACTCAACCCGGTCACCACAGACGAGGACCTGGAGATCATCTTTTCACGCTTCGGGTCCATCAAAAGGTCAGGATTCTTATTTCTGTCAGATAAGTCTTTGTATGGAAACATTTTTGCCTGAACATTTTGTAGTCATTGTTTTCTTTCGATGCTACTAGAACACTTGTCTTTGTCTTTTTCTATATAGTTGTGAAATCATCAGAGACTTTAAAACCGGAGATTCCCTCTGCTACGCTTTCATTGAGTTTGAGAAGGTGAGCAGGAGCATCTCTATGCACCAATAAGACCTTAATACTGGCCCTCTAGCAAGAAGTGTGTCCTCCTTTTGTCACTGTAAGTGACCCTGACCTCTGACCTGTGAGGGGTGGGACAATACTAAAAATCTGTCCGTCCATCTATCCATTTGTTCTGTCCATCTTTTGGTTCAGCAGCGTGTCAGCACAGCCTTAAAAAGTCTTCAAACATGGGTGTCAAACTCCAGTCCACAAGGGGTGCTGTCCTGCAGTTTTTAGATGAGCCACAGGTACAAAACACTGGAATGAAATGGCTTGACTTCCTCCTCCTCATGTAGATCAGTTCTCCAGAGTCTTGCTATTCACCTAATTATTCTAAACAGGTGTGGTGCAGCAGAGGCACGTCTAAAAGTTGCAGGACTGGAGTTTGACACGTGTGCCTTAAAATGTCTTAAATTCATTTTAGAAATGTAAGTTGCCCTTAAGTAGGTTGATCACAGGTTTTAATTGTTTAAATTTTGGATTTTTTTTCCCTTGCAGGCAAAAGTTTGAGTCATGCGCAAATCTTCGTTGCGTTCTGTGACTTGAAGCGGTTGAGGCTAACTCACTGCTAACATGCCTTGCTAGCTGGCTTTTTTTTTTTTTTTTACATAAATGCAAATTGCATCCAGTTGCAGGATGTTTGTTTTTGCCGCTGGCTCACTTGTGTTGCCAAACTACCAAAGCCAGCCACTCATCCACTATATTTATAGTTTTTTCAGTCCTAGATTAGCAATAAATGACATAAACACCTGATAAATGAAAATGAGTGTGATCATCTTCATTCACATGCTTGTTTCTGTAGTTTGCTTCATCATTAGAGAGAATATCGAAAAACCTGCATTTAGAAAAATACTGCAAACATTTGACACATAATACAAAGTGGTTAGTTTGCACATTTCAGATTCACATTGTTTTTGGTAAGTTAATATTAAAAAAGAAAACAAAAACAAAATACTACTTTACAAATGCATAATTTAACAAAAAAGGAATTCTTTTATTTTTTTATTTTTTACAAAAGTTCTATCTGGCTGTTTGCCTGTTTTTCCCTTCTGAGCCTGAAGGTTAAATTCAAAAATACTTTATTGATCCCAAAGGGAAATTAAATGTTGTTGTAACTCGTATCAATTCAGGTTCTTCAGAGTCGTTATGGTGATGTTTTGAGGCACATTTTTGATTTGTTTAGACTTCAAAGAGTTTTCCAGTCACAGTGTCAAATCTTCTTTTGAAAATGACAGTTAGTGATCATTGAGAGGCGGCGCTTGCAATATTATCCCCTTATCACTATATTCAATTAAAATGGCCTCAGGAGAACTATATTATTGTTTATCGCAATCATTCCTGGGACAATTTGTAATATGTAATCACGACTGGCACAAACTTGTCAAGATGACAGAAAGACAGTAGTGAGGTGTGCAGTGGGTTAGCAGTGGATTGTGATGTTTGAGTTTGGTGATGTGAAGCTGGTGAAGGTGGATCCAAAGCTCAGCTCATGTTTCAAGATGCACTGTTGTAAACAGACTCTCTTATGATGTCCGAATCACTCAACTTTCCTTTTAATTAGTTTTTCTTCATGTGCTTTTTGCATGTTCTGGTTCACCGGGAAACACAAGCTGATAACATCGTGTTTTTCCATATATATATATGTCCTTAAGTTTTTATAAGGGAAATAATAAAAGGTGGAAAAACCCTGCAGGACGTGAAGTCTGGAAATCAGTCATAAACTCAGTTTGCTCTGTTTACGACATGTTGATTATGATCAGACTGTTGGAGTCATTATGACAGAGAAAGTGAAGCAAATAAAAGAGGTCTCACATCCCCGCCTGTCGCTGCTGTGCCTCAGAGCCGCTGCAGCGCAGAAATAAGAGCTGATCAGTTGGAAACGTGAAACCTGTCCGTCAATGTTGATTAGATCAGTCATGTAAGGTAATAGGGAAGATCATATTTGCACGGTTTGTTTTTCAGTGGTGAACCGTGTGAACTTTTGATTTGGGGAATAATGGAGCTGCAGGAATTTCACTGCCAACGACAAATGGAATCAAGGCTCTGGAAGGAGCCGAGCGCAATGCCTGGTGCAGCCAGTAGAGGATGCTACCTACATTTTTAGGCAGATGTTGACTTTCGCGCTCGGGCGGTGGCGTGCGTCGCACCAAATGGTTCTTGTAAAGAAGCCAGAAAAAGCTGACTGCTTGAAAATGAAAGATAAGAGTGTAGTCAGGGGTTTTCCACAGCACATTAAAACAGAGCAAAACGTTCCTGCTTCCACATGAAATCCATGTTTTTATTCCGGGTTTTTGAACTCGGCAGCTGGTGTCATATTCCTCCCCGGACGGGCAGCTTGTGAAAACTCTGGATTTGGCGTTCCATTACCTTTTGTGTGAAGACATTTAAGAGCTCACAAGTCATTTAATATCTGATGGTGGAACATTTCGAGAGAACAGTCAGTGTACATTCAGCAGGTGCATAAGGAGGGAAGTTTATGTGAGGTCTGCTGTCATTGGTCAAGTTTTTTACATTGAACTTTACAATGTATGTCCCTGTTTTCTTGACAGCAAGAAGACTGCGAGAAGGCTTACTTCAAAATGGACAACGTGCTGATTGATGACCGCCGGATCCATGTGGACTTCAGCCAATCGGTTGCAAAGATCAAATGGAAAGGGAAAGGTAGCCACGCTGGTCCTGAGTCTGGACTTTTTATAACAATAGAATAGTAACACATTTTTTCACATAGAACTCAAAGACACCTCGCAAGAGTACAGAAATCTGAAAATCAAACAATGTAACGTAATAGAAAACGTACTAAAAGGTTAGATAACATTTTCCACTTAGTTTTGTGGGAACGACTGCAGTTTTTCTCCGTTTTATATTGTTTCTTTTACTTTAAAGGGTTTCAGTGTTTTTTAAATGAACTTCTTGGAACTTTACAAGCAGTTGGTATCTTATCTCCAGAAGATTGCTCTGCATTTCTCATAAATCTAAACTAGCTGGCCCCAGAGACTAACGCTAACAGCTACTCAGAAAGCAAACCTCCTCTGATCTAAAGCCTAGAGTGTAACTAACCCCCCGTGAGAACATAACCCCACCACTGACTAGCTTAGAACAGTTTGTCTTGTGAATATCTCGGTAGACTTCAAATGAGACGATAATAACTTAGAAGTAACTTCTAACAAAATATAGCAGCTTATTAGTTAGCTTGATTTGACAAAACAACAAGCTACCTACAACTTGTTAGCTTGTTGTTAGCTGACAAGATAACCATTAACGATTGTTAGCTAACAACAAGCTAACAGCTTCTTACATAGTAGCTTGTTTTAAGTCAATAATTCCTTAAGAGACCTTTAAAAAAGGTTAGTTCCCTTTTATGACCAGACATTTTTCCATCTCTCTCTATATATACATATATATATTTCTGCAAAATTTTGACAAAAATTGTCAACGCTTTTGCAGAAACGTAAAGCCCTATTTGCGCTTATAGTGGGTGTGACTATAAATTGCGTGAATGCTATTTAAAGAACAGCCAATCCAAGCTGCTGTCAGGGTCACATGGTCTGCTTACGCACACGCACAGGTCCATGACTGTTTACACACGAAGTGGAAGTGGAGTTAGGAGGCGTGCAGCGTGTGCGAAGCGTGTGCGAAGGTCGGACATGTGAATGTGAAGCATTTCCAAAGTTAAGGAACATAAGTAGAGGGAAAAGATCCATGAAATGCATGCTGACTGTAAATGCCTTAGGTGCTTCACACAGAGCGTTCATTAGTGGTGCACAGCCTCCTCTGGCTGTGTAATCACAGGCTTCCCTGTACATAAGGATAACTTCAGCTTTTATAAAATAGTGCTTCCATAAACTGTGTGGCACCTTGGAGACTTTATTTTAGTAGGAGTCTCCTTTAGGTCAGACTAGCCGTCAGCTAGTCTGGATTCATGCTAACATTAAGATCAACTTAGATAAGATTTTAGCTGTTTCTAAACCTTTTAACAGAACCTCATGTCTAAACGTCTGCACTGCTCCTTTAAGTTAACAGCTGTGTGTGCGCTAGGTGGGAAATACACTAAAGATGACTTCAAGGCCTACGAGAAGGACCTGGAGAGCCGGTCCAAGCTGGCCCTGAAGGATCAAGTGAAGCCCAAACAAGAGTATCCTTCTGTGTCGACACGCCTGGGAATGGCTTGTTTTTCTGTTGATGTTCTTCTGATCCGTGTCCGTCTCCACTGCCTGTCGTTTTCTGAGCAACCTTCCAATCAGCTCCAACTACGACCTGCTAATTGAGGATGAGGATGAGGAGGAGGCGACGAGCCATCGGCACACTGAAAAGAAGCACAAGAAGCACCATCATCATTCAGACGATGAGGACAGCAGGAAATCCAAAAAGTACAAGGTCAGTTTTTTAACCTGAAAGCTATTGTCTTCTTGTGTTCTCAGGGTTTGTTTGGCGCCCATTCTGGTGGAGCACCCACATGGATCAGACCTGTCTTTTGTTTAAGTGATCAGCTGTCCTTCCTCCTGCAGGGTGAATGACGGCTAAATGGACTTAGAATTCAGTATTATTTTATGGGACTTCTGTGATTAGGATAAAAATGATAAAAAGAAAATGACTGTAACTGCACAGCGTTCAAAACGCCGCAAACACAAACCCTGCTGTTGGAAAACGTTCCCGTTTGAAACGGGCGTCTTCAGAGAATGTATTTGTTTTATTATTTGGCAGGGTTACATAATCATGTTAAATAAACGACCGTATTGTTTGCTTGTAGCTATTTTTGGGCTCCCAGGGACCCAACGGTGCACAGTCAGCAGAATAAGATCAGATGTTAGTTTAATTTTTCAACAGACAGTTTGATGTGGAGCAACTAAGAATCACCAGCATGTAGGCTGTTCCTCCAGTCTGAACATGCAGTTGTGGAGTTACTGTTGACTTTTGGCGCTGAAAACTTCCTGGTCTGCACCATGTTGTGGCAAACGGCCATGCAGACCGTTCGCCAGTCTGGCAGGAAGTGGCGGTGCAGGAACTGTTTGTGTCATATGTCAGTGATGTGCAGGATGCAGAAGGCGTCTGACAGGAACGCCGATGGGTTTTTGGAATGAAGGCTGACAGACGAAGAAGCAGGCCTGAGGCTCATTACCTGTCGGGAAAGCCACCTGAGGTCTGCCAGGAAAAAATATCAGCAGGCAGATAATGCTAGAGTTCTCCTGCGGAACACTTCCTTGTTCCTGTAATAACTTTTTTATCACTGTTCGCTTTGTTTCATTCCTCTTCCAAGAAGCCTGAGCGCTCTCTCGATTTCTCTCTCTTCCGGGGACTTAAAGATGCACCAATATGATGCTAACATCTGTAGCAATTCGAAATAAAACTCTAGTTTTGGTGTCTGTGACAATGTTCCAGATCCATGATCTGTTCTGTCTAATTCTATATTTTAATTGTTTTACATTATATTTAGAATTCTTATTTGACTTTCTGAACCATTTGAAAGAAAGTTTATTGTAATTTAGTTTGCATGTTTGACCAAAGGTTTTAGTTTCTTTACTATTTATTTTTCATTGTCAAATAAATGAGTAATTCAGTACATTTATAGTTTAAAAAAAAGAAACATTTTAAGTCTCTTCTGCTGTTTTTTGTATCGGCCGATACTAAACCTCATGTAATCGGTATCAGAAGTGAACAAGTGGATCGGTTTTTCTCTAACCGGGCAGAAAAGCATGTTGATCAAGGGAGTAACTGTCCTCCTTCCTTCCAACTGGACGGTTGGACGTCAGTCCCCTTTCTGCCTTCTCCCACCTCGGTTCTCACCGTCCTCGCTCTGCTCTCGTTTCCAGGACAACGAGGAGAGCAGACGCGACCGAAAGTCTGGCCGCCAGCGCTCGGGCTCTCGCTCGCGCTCCAGAGACAGAGAGCACAAACACGGCAAGTCGCGGGTCAAACACGGGAAGGAGAGCCGGGACAAAGGTCACAGGGAGCGCAGCCGCTCGCCCAGGAAGTCCAAGGATAAAGACAGGAGCAGGTTCAGATGAGGGAAGCTGTCTGGTGTTATTTTAACTCTGACCTTTGTTTCAAAATCACCCAACTAGAAGCGAAAATGACATCAATTGAACAATTTCTATATAAATAAACTAAAAGAATGTGCAGAAAGACTCACTCTGACGTGGAATTTGTCTATCAGTTCCACTTTTTTTTTTTTGTTGTCGTTTTGTAACCATGACAGACTTCCTCACCGCCGCGTTGTTTACTTCTTCTGCATCTTCCTCTGATGACGGCCGCATTTAGAACAAAGGCCGCACACGGTCCCACCTGCTGCTGACTGCTGGGGGTGGGGGAGGGTGGGGGGGGTATGGAAAGTTGCCGGGCGGGTTCCCTCTGCCCCCAGGCTGCCGAGGGAAACCACTGGTGTCTCCCTCCACCCACCCAACTTTAGCAAATGAATCTGAAATCAGCTGAAAGTTGACATTTCAAACTTGATGCCAAGGATAATAAAATATTTTTCTAACCAGCACGCTTTCCGCTTGTCCTTTTTAGTTCATAAACTTTCTAACTGTTGATGGAGGCGATTAACCACTGGAGGTGATTTGTTTGCATTTTGTTGTTTGGTTGTAAATAAGCTGAATTTGTCCCTTTTTTTTTTACTGTAGTGAAAACTTTCACACGTTAATGTTTCAGATCACCTAACAGACATCAGTCTGGGAAAATACAAATTTTACTTATTGAAGGTACAAAGTTATTCAAACCAGTATTTCAGATAGTATTTCATTGTAGATACCTTAAATTAAAGTCTCCATGCAAATCAATGACGTCATTTCGACTAGTCAGAATGTAACTAGAGATAAATCAAATAGGTATTTTATCTAGTCAAAATATAATTAGAGATCTCTTAAACGTCTAGTCATAAAACTATTTAAGATATTTGGAATGTAAGGGCGGTAAAACCGAATTTATGTTAAAATGGCTTGCCATAGGACTTCAGTCCTTTCAGTGAAATGTCAACAGTACTCAATGCTGAGCTGAAGAGTTGGTTGGGTCTCCGGTCCAATAACTGCTGGTTATAATGTGTTATAAAGAACAGAACGACTGTCTGTCAATGGGTAACTTCTCATAGAAGCAGACAAAAGTCACATGTGGGGTTCCCCATGGTTCAATCTTGGGGCCCCTCTTAATATCTACAGGCTTCCACTGTCTTAGATTATAACAGGAAATAACATTAGTTACCATAACTACACAGCTCTAAAGTACGATGTCACCAGGTGACTCTGAACCCATCCAATCACTGAACAGATGCTGTAACATTGATTTTATACACACTCTTACATGTAAAATTAACATGTTTCACCACAACCTACTGCTGCTGATGCAAGGAGCGGCCATATTGAAATGCCAAGTCAGAAACTGGAGGCAGCCAGAGTTGCTCCCCTTTTCAAAGTGGGACTTCGGACGGCGTTCCAGTTGATTTTTCTGGCTGGGAAGCCAGAATTGACCAGTTCTTAGAAAACCGGAACACAGGATTACTCCCAGATCTGAACATCTAGAGGCTGAGAACCTGGAGAGCTGGAGAAACAGAAGCCAACAAACTTCATCAGTCAGGATTTAACCAGCAACCAAAATCCAGCTGGAGTCTTTAACTTTCTAAATGTTGACTGTTTACATAAACACAATTGGCTAATAAAAACCTTTTAACTGTATGAAATCTTTTTTTCTTTGGTATCCTAAAAATGTAGAAGACTCCACACATGTTCACTTCCTTATATTTCATCCTTGAATGCAGAAGTTGTCAGGAAACAGTTTTTCCAGCAGAATTTGGGTGTTTGTCCTTAAACAACTTTTTTTTTTATCTGCCGGTTGCCAGAATTGAACTTGCCTCTCCTGTTTGGTTTGCATCTTTCTCAGAAGTCGCCACACAGTGTTTTCAGTTTCCCCAAAATAAGATCCAGCCCTGTAGGCGGAGAGGAGTAGTGGAAACAGATCTGCAGGGGGGAACCAAAATAAGCTGCGATGAGAGTTAACATAGAAAAGCAAAAGGTCCTGGTACCGAGCAGAGTGGAAAAAAAGGGTTTCACTGCTTTACACCCCCGGGTGGAACCACTGCCAGAGTCATCCCCGGCTTCCTACGCTGCCTGCAGCCTGCAGCCTGCAGCCTGCATGCAACCTGCAGCCTGCATGGTTTATTTTTATGTCTGAAACCTCTGCAAAGGTCCAAATACACACAGACACACAGACTGGGGCTCCCTGTGCACATGTAAACCACGCAGGATCAGAATCTGAATATTCAGGACTGAGCAAACCCTCAGTCAAACATTTATGAGTAAAGATTTGTTCTGACATCTTTCGTCTTACTGCTGTATTTATATGAGGAGGAATGGAAGCAAATCGTTCCTGTTTCTGAATGATAAGCTGAATCCAGTTTCCTCATATAAGCAGGGTTACATATGTTTAAGTTATTCATTAACCCACCAGAGGAAGATAAGATGAACTTTTCTTCTCTTCCTCTGGAAATGATTTGGTTCTGTAGAAAAACTTGATTTAAAACACTGAAACTCCCAGATACATTTTTTTTAGCTTTTAGCTTTTCGATAACAGACAAAATGAAATATTATTTTGTATGAATATAGATCAATTTTAGACTTTCCACAGAATGTCAGTTTGATTTACATCTGGACTTTGACTAGGCCTTTCCAACACATGAATATGCTTTATTCTAAACCGTTTTTGCTCTTTTTTTTGCATGCAGACTAAAAGCTGAGTTTCACTTGAGACCAAAACAGAATATCTTGTTCCTTTCATCACTTTAAAGGGGCAGTGTCATGTTATAATGTTATTTCCTCATCAAGAACATTTCCTGGAGTGTTGCTTTGACTCTTTCATGCATGTATGAGGAATCCTTTGATCTCCACGGCAACAATTCAACTGTGTAAAACGCCTGGGTGGACCTAGCTCCGCCTTCGAGACGCAGCTCCACCTCAGAGCTGCAGTTTATGTGTTTCCACCTCACAGAGAAACCTTCTCTGTCAACTCTCCTACCCAACTCCTTCAGACTAGCCAGTTGCAATTAGCAAACACCTGATGGGCTCATAATAGGAGCTACTTCTTAGTGGAACGCTCATGAATACATTGTTAATGAGTCAATAGAGCAGCCATGTTGTGATGACTTCCTGAAGGCGGAGTTTCAGAAATGCAGGAATTTTTAAAGAGACAGAGGCACAATTTTAAGCAGTCAATTTTATTTTAAGTCATATTTCATATATATAGCATTTTTACAACAACTGAACGTGACATAGTTGATTGTATAAAATCAATTAAGCATCACCTCTCACCTCTTCTTGCTTTCTTTCAGCTGCCTGCTCCCTGCTCTCCTTTTCTGTCTCAGATCCAGCGGCTCCTTATGGACAAGAGCCACAAGATGCATCCAACTATCTGAAACAAGAACCAAGAACCCCTGGCTACAAAAAACCACAACACGGTAGCAGGGGCGAGCAGTTAGCAGTTAAAATCAAAGCTTAATTTTAACTGCTTTGGCCAAGTCCAGAACAGAAATCCGTAGAAAATCATTAAAAAACATTTAAAATATTTTTGTCTGTCTGAATGAATGTGAACACAGATTTCTAACAGCATCATTGTGATGATTCAAGGTGAACTGCAAAACCTGAAGGCCAACTTTAAAGATGTGTCCTGATTACTACAATGCGGTAGTAAAGGTGTAATGACGCAGTGACTTCACTGGAACCAGTTTGTGTGATCTTGTGTCAAAAACATCATTTTCTAATATTATTTTGTACGGTTTGCTGCTCTTACGAGACGCTCCATCCACGAGTCGAACAGTGGTTTGAGCCGTGCATGTCCTCCTGCTCCACGTCAGCAGTGTGTGTCTGCTGTGAAATAAAAGCAGGTTTTGCCTGGAAACACACCCAGGCCAAGGTGCTGCAGGCCTGAACAAAACAAGGTGGAAGTCTGTGACTAAACATGTGGGGAAATCACCCTCATTACACACTCTGTACACACAGAGCCAATCCCTCACAACTTCAAGGTTCTCAGAGGGAAAAATAAGAACAAAAAACCCCACAGATGTAATATAAAACCTGTAGAAGCAGAATTGTTTAAATCTTCTGGTGGAGATGAGTTTGGGTATTTTTTTAAATGTTTAGCTTACTGTGCAGAATGTTCCATATCATCTGCAAATGTATTTATTTTACCCCTAAAACATTTTACACATGCAAACTTCAGTGTGTTTTAATGGGATTCTATGATACAGAACTCTATCTGCCTCCCTGGACAGATGAAATTATGTTAAATGGACACTATTATGTATTTTTCAGGCACATAGTTCCATTTCATAGTACAATAAAGTAAATAAGTTAGCTTCAGTTGTTCTTAAAATCTTGTACATATCAAACATAAATCCAAGAAATTTGACTTTGCAATTTGTCTCCTTGAAGTTGGACTACCGTCTCTTTAAAAACTCCTGCTCTTTTGGATACTCCCTTCATCATGTCATCACAATACTCCCCTTAATGCTGTTTACAACCATTCTTGGACTGAGACACAGTTCATAGACAGATAGCAGACTGTCTATTGTTTATCATCTAAAAAAATATTCCTAAAATTAGACGACTCTTGTCCCCACAAGATTCTGTTTGCTTTTGTTTTTAGTGGACTCGATTATTGCAAGGCCATTTTAACTGAATTATCTAAAAATAAGACAGCTCCAGCTTCTCCAGAATGCTGCTGCTCGAGTTCTTACTAAAACAAAGAGAGATCAGCATGTCAGTCCAGTTCTGAGATCCGTTGTTCTGGCTTCCTGTTGCTCTAAGAACAGAATTGAAAATCTCCTTAATGGTTTTCAAAGCACTTCATAATAAAAAGCCAGACTCCATTTGTGATCTTCTTCAACCCTGTTTATCACTCAGACCTTCAAGATGCTACTAATTATTCTGAGAGTCAGAACTAAACATGCTGAATCAGCTTTTAGTTTTTATGCTCCAACTCTGGAACAAGCTTCCTGCTCTCTGTAAGACTGCTGCTACCGTGAGTTGATTTAAAACAAGAATAAAAACCTTTTTATTTATAGTTGCCTATTCACTTATTATATTTAACATTTTTAATATTTAATCTGTCTATTTTTAATCTGCTTGATGGTTTTTTTTTGTTTTAATCTTCTTGCATGTTGTTTTTAACTTTTTTGTACAAGCTTTTTGAATTGTCTCTGGCTGAAAGGTGCTATACTGCCTTGCCTTCCGCTATGACTCCAACAGGTGTTTGCTAACCGATGCTGCCACTAGTCTGGAGGAGCAGAGTGGGGGAATGGGTTGCTCTGTGAGGCAGAGACTTGACAGCAAAGGGGGTAAAACGGCAAATATTTAGGCATCCTGAATGGTTTTCATGAGAAACTCAAAGGTTTCTCCAACATTCATGCAGTTCAATCTGTAAAAACCACAGAGACAGAGGCAGTTTCTCCCGCAGGCTGTCTGATGAATGCAACGGACACCTTACAGCCACAGTAGACAATGAAATAATTGAAACATATTTGCATTTCCACAATCTGCTGTTACTTATTTTCTCTACTTTACACATACATGCCTATTAGTCATATTCATTGAATTAGAGCAGAAGTTCAGGCGAGTCTCATTTGTCAGGTCAAAAACACTTTTTGAAAATAACCTTCTGACAGGTGTTAAACACACTTCTTATTAAATAATGAATGTGTGTTTGTCATCATTACTGTGTCATCAGCCAGGTCATTAGAATTTCTCACAATGGTCCAGTAGATCATGCATATGGGACTGATTTGTTCTTTACTCTAGAGGATCATTAATGTTGTGGTGAAATCCTGTTCATTTGATTTGTTGCTTCCATCCCTGTTGGTTACAGATGTGTTGGCCTGCAGCCACATAAAAGACACGTGTGTGATTTATTAACATGCAGCAAGACAAGCAACCCTGAATTCACCTCCACAGGTCTGCGGGATTTTCCATAAGGACTCATGTGAAGGAAAATCCATTTGCCTATGGACCCACATGGGAAAATCCATGGACATGGACCCATGTGAAGGAAGGGTCCATGTCCTTATGGACCCAGGTCCTTCATTAATACCTCAGAGTCATCAGTAGAGGAGGAAACTCCTTTCAGCTACTAGAATTTGGGATCTCATCGCAGTAGGTGAAGTTTTGGATGTAGACAGATGAGTGAACTGAGTTTTTTTTGGTTCAGATTTCTTTACCTCAGAGACCAGAGAGATGCTGTCATCATGGCCGACGGAAGCACAGATGGCTGTTCACATGGAGGTGAACGGCTTCCATCCGCTAAAGGTCATGTTTCTAAGGATGCAGTGAAACCATCCTTGTTTAGTCCGCTTTAATCCGACTATTCGGTTGAGTGAACTCTGGCGTGGTTGGAATTCACACTGTATGTGGACGACAAAGAGCCTGAGGACCGCTGCAAAAGCAGGAAGTGGACTATAAAGCATTGCATTCTGGGTAAATACAACCAAAACAAACGCTCGTGTCTAGGATTAGCGGAAGAAATGGCTCATTCAGACAAAAGTTTATTATTATTATTACTATTATTGATTATCATTCAGACAAAAGTAAAACCCCGCAAATGCAAAAGTCTGATGCGACTCTGTTTTCGTTTACATTTTGTGAAGAAGAAAATTACGCTCATGTCTTCTTCTGAGGTTTTCATGTCGTTTCCTTCAAGTAGGTCTTGTTGCAGCGCCACCACAAATTTTTCATTCAGTTGTGTGACAGTTCAATGTGAAATCGAACTGCAGCAGTTGAAAATGTACTAAATGTTGGAACTTTGGTCCCCAATCCAACCAGATCTGCCGACTACCAGGTCTGAAAGCACCCTGAGGGGCCAAAACAACCAGATCATCTATGCAAAACAAAGGCCCTGAAGTTCCCACCCAGACAACCACACTGTGTTTGTTACTGACACACCAGAAGTCCAGTGGTCACTCCCTGGCTAAACACAGCTACAGTTCAAGGGACAAACAGACAGATATTGACAGTATTACCACTAAAGTTCTTCAACAGGACTGAATTTAGGACTTTGATCCCTATTGTTATCCTCCTAAAATGTTGTTAGGCCTTCAGGCATTTTCCCATTTCCTGTCAGCAAGTCAAATGTCTGCTGATGCAAGCAGAGCAGTGAAGCAGCCACGCCGACATTCAAGAGCAACTTCAGGTTTTATCAGATCAACCTGGCAGAAGGTAGATGAGTTCAAATGATTCAAAGCTCCATGACGCAGCGTAATCTGTGCTCCTTAAGAATCCTTAACAAGTAGAGTCATCATATGAGAAGACCAGAATGTCAACAGTCAGATTTACTTCCCAGCACAGCGCTGTGGCATGATGCACACCACACCTTTGTCTTTCTCATTGAAAATTCCTTGAACTTCCTGGTTTGAGCAATTTACATTTAAAACAAACATGCACAAGGATGAATAAAAAAATCCCAGGCAGGAGTTTCACTCCAGCCATTCACTTTACACCAGACAGCCTCCTTCAGCTCTTTCACTGTCATACAGACCAAATATGAATCTATCTATCAAAGGAAAATGAACGTCCTATTGTTTGATTTCCTCCATCCGACACACGCCTGCCTTATTAATCAATTCATTATTACTCAGCTTTCTGGTTGGGAGCATCAAAATGCTGTGTCACACTGAGAAAGCATGACCGGTCGTGTTTCTTAGTATTGCTTTATTGCGATGTCGTCAGACTGGCATTTGAATGCAATCAGATTTTCTAACTATGTCACTTTTTATGTACACATGCTAAGTTGTGAGTAGGTGTGCAGGTCAGAAATAGCTTTGTGTGTCACACTGATACTGAGGAACAACAATTGCGCATTCAAAACTGAGCATTTTGAATGCTGTGGTTCCTGGAAGTAGAAGCAGTTCAGGTAAACCATCCCATTCCTACAAGCCTGTGCTGTTAGTTTATTTCTCAATGGATGCATTCCCAGTAATCTAAGCTAGCAAAAAAAAATTTTAAAAATCACTGATTTAAACATGACTGTGACTTTAAAGTGTTAAATGAAAGTCAGCTCTTATCACTTTCCTGGAATTGGTAAGCTTGCTTGAAATGTAATGTCAGTCTATATTTAGCCCTGAGCCTGTTCAGGCAAACATTCTGGCTGGCTCAATAAAAGTCTGATTATAGTTAGAGAGTACCTGGAAAAAACCTTGTTGAAAAAAAAAACATTAAAAATATGATATATGTTACTTTGTACTCTTGTGCTTTTGCAACATGTCTGACAGTGAAACTGACTCCTATGGGAAACTGCAGTAGTGTCAGGTTCATGATATTCATAACACAATCAGCAACTTATCTCCAAAAATCCGATATAGAGCTGCTGTTCTTTTGAGGCCTATGACTGGAAGTTTTCTTTTCCTCTTCCTGATCAGCAAAAAATGTTTTCAGTTTTCAGGAAATTGAACAATGAAGCCTCTGGGAAAAGCACCGATTAAGTAAAATAAAAACAAGGAGAGTGAAGCATATATAATTCACATTTAGTGTCACACAATTGTGCAAAAGAAAAATTAGCAGTTTTTATTAAAATGAGTAAAAATGTATAGCTTTTCTTTCCAAATGCATCCGTAAAAAAACACAAACTGGACCTTCAGTTCTGTGCTTGGAACATCTGGCAAACTGTCTACAAGAAGAACAATATATACCGTAATTTTTGGACTATAAGCCGCTACTTTTTTCCTACACTTTAAACCTGGCGGCTTATAGCCCGGTGCGGCTGTTCTGTGGATTTTTCTTCAACCACCAGGGGGCTCTCTAGCAGGAAGTGAATCATTGGAAGTCAAAATTGGAAATCAAAGAAGAAAGTGCTGATTTTCATTAAGAACAAGCACAGCCTAGCAGCAGACACGACTTCAAACTCATACCCCCTCATCATGGAAACCACACGAAGAAGTTCATATGATGCCGCTTTTAAGTCGACAACTATTGATATGTCGTTCCCAGTTTTTTTTAGATGGTGTGGTGCGGCTTATAGTGAGGTGCGCTTTATAGTCACCTCACTACAGAGGTGACTATAGTGACGGTATTTTATATATCATATATACGGTATTTTATATATGATATACGGTATACATATATATTTTCAACAGAGGGGCATTTGTGGAGGTTTCTCCTTTGATCATCTACTCAGATTGATGTTTTCAGTTTTCTTTCTTTCATCCTTTCTTCCTTAGTTCAGCCCAGCCTCCCTCTCAAGCCCGCTGTTTAGTCCAGCTTCCTCTCAACAATGCTTGGAACCCATTTGACTCTGAATTTGCTGAAAGCAATAAAATCAGTAAGTACATCTGTCGCCTTCCTCCTCAGTGAAAGTTTGACAGTTTACAGCAGGTTTTTAAATTATTTTTTTTTATACATAATGAATAGCCTGAACGACTGATATTATTTTAAACATGCCACTTTCAATAATAATCTAATAACACATAATTAACATATTGAATTAGTGTACCTCCAACCAATTAAAAGAGCATGTAGAAATATAATCTCTTCCAAAAACATTGATTAAAATATTCACTGATGCTGGTTTTCTATTTTGTTAAAACAATGGTATGTATACTGTACTACTGCATCTAAAATGAAAGGAAATTCTGTTCACATATTTAAACTGGACATGGCCACGAACAGGGCTGAGAGGTAACTTTTGCAAATCCTTTTCAAAAATCCTTTTGAAATAGTAAATGTCAGGCTGATGAGGAAGCAATGAAGGCTATGAATGTACCAGAAAAAAAAACCCATTCAGAACTAATGGCAGGGTATGACTTGTCATTTTTATATTTTTATCTCCATAACAAGACATTTTAACCCTTCAAAAATCAATATTTTTGTTTGTTATTATAGACTGGATTTAGAATCCCAGCCTGTGCGTGATTATAGAAACCAAGACAAAAAATAAATGTTATGACTGTAACAATATAATATGTTGTTACATTTGAATATAATTGAGATTTAACAACATGAAGAATAATTGTTAACCATAAGAAAGGCAGAAGCTATTTTGAGAAAGACGCTAGCTTTCTCGAAAAGCTAATGTGCTAAGCTAGCTGCTTCAGATAAGAAACTGTTTCTGTGTTGAAACCTTTTTCTGTTGGTTCTCCTACATTGTTGCCTTCATCCTGGAACTTTACTTCCCCAATGCTTACTTGGCTATTTTTGCAGTAGCCTGTAACAGAGGATAAAATATGAATGGAATAGATTAGGAATAAAGAGTCACTTCTATAAACTGGAATACTTCACAGTGCCTAATAAGATAGTGTTGCTGCTTCAGTGTTGAGTTCTTGAAGAAATGGTTGGCATTTTTCCTCTTCTCACCAAAACTCTGGTCAATGAGACTTATAGTCTAAATATAGTCATCTAAAGAAGGGTTCACAGCCGGTACTGTACACTGCAAATATGACATGAGTTGATATATGTCATTATATCAGGCCGGCCATGAGAAAATAATACATTTTCTCATGTAGGGCCACCGCCTACATGGGTCCTACATGGTGGTGGGACCCATATTGTCTGCATTCCTTTTCCCCATATGGGGCCCACTTAGGTTTGCTGTCTGGGTTGTACTGTACAGAAACACTTGTCAACAAACACCGTCTGGGTTAATGAAGAATTAGTGGCAGCAGTCGCTCTGTTAGCGGCTTTATTTAGGTGAAAACCAGCAGATAAACTCTGAGCTAATGTTTCAATCTCTGAAAACCAGAGTGCATGTTCTCCAGTTAGTGACGGCAACAGCTGCTTCAGTGTCTTTGTCCAGGAAACCGACAATTTAAAAACAGGAAAACTAGGTCAAGTGTATCATCTGGCGAGCGTGAAGTTATTGGAACTGATAGCGCCGGCGATGGTCACATCCAGGCAGATGACACAGTGAAACATGGAAGCGGCCCAAAGTAAATATTGATATAAATATTTTTTTCTCTTTGCTGCAGTAACATTACCTGCAGTTTAATGAACCCCAGGCTTCATCATCATCATCATCATCATCATCATCCCAACTCTTTATACTATTGACTGTTTGGGCCTCCTGGTCCGACCGGGTCAGCACATTTCATCAACTACGTTGGAACATCAATAGGTGAGTTTGAAATTTTTTCACTTTTCAGCCACATTTTCAGATTAATCAGACAGAATGTAATGCTGTCTTTTCCACAGCTACTCAAATAAAAAGGTCCAAATATTTCAAGCACCAAATCTTTGAGTCAGTGGTTAATCAGGGCAGCGACTCAAGGTCACAGCATGCATGCATGTCCAATGCTGTATTGCAAGATCTCCTTTATACACATTTCTTTAATTTTCATTTTTTTGGTCCCATAAAAGTTTCAAATGAACAAAAGACAACCATAACCTAAACACAAAAATCAGTTTCAAATGGTGTAGAAAGCAGAACTCAATTTAATCAATTACAAGTCGCTCAGATCCTGCAGCATCAAAGCAGCCCCAGATCATCATACTGCCACCGCCATGTTTACCTGCTGGTGTTATGTACTCTTTCTGAAACACTGCATTCGATCTAACAGGACACACACTGTCCAAGAAGCTGCTCTCTTGTCTCATCAGTCAGGATATTTCCCCAGAAGTCGTCGTCAAGGTGGACCTTTGAGTTCTGTTTGAGGTTGTCGTGGCCTGTCTATTCTTTTTTGTTTAATCATGAACAAAAAGGAACAGACAGGCCTTTTTGACTGACCTTACCTGAGGCCTGCAGTGCTTTGGATTGTATTCTGGATGAGTTCTCATTAAGCTCTTGGAGTAACTTTGTTAGGCCTGGGAAGTTTCTCCTCTGGTCCATGTTGTCTCCGTTTATAGATATCTGCTCTCTCTGGAGTCCCAAAGCTTTACAAATGGCTTCATAACTCTAATTCCTCCAGACTGAGGCATGGTGTGTTGCTCTTGGAGATCTTCCACCTACTTCATGTTGTCTGACAGGTTCTGTTTCGCTGATGTTTTGACTCTGCAGGTCTGGTGTGGAGCGTGAAATGTGTCTAAGAAGAGGTCATTCATGATTTAAACAGGGGATGTACTTACTTTTCTCGTTAGGCCTGGCTTGGTTTGGGTAGATTTTGATGTCATTGTTTGAAAAACCACTTTTTGCTTTGAATCCGATTATCTTTGCAGGATGCTGAAATCAATTGGATGATCTGAAACATTCAACTGTTGCAAAAAATAAATAACTAGCTGGCGTTAGTAAAAAGAGGAGCCGGCGAATTTGCTTTATTCATGAATTTCTCTGTTGGCTCTCATGAATTTCGTTGTGAACGGACAAATTTGAATGAATGAATGAATTTGAATTGAACTGATTGCCGCACTTTGGCTACCAAATCAGTTGCAGTGAGCTGAAGATGTTGTTTCTCTCCAAGCCGTTCACAAACTTGAAGGTAGAGATATATATGAAAAAAAAAAACTGAAATAAGACACCAAGATGATTTTTTTTTAATCCCCTGCCAAGGAATAATAACCCTGGCACGCTTTCAGGAGCTGCACACATTTATCCAGCATTTGTTACACCACACAAGGAAGTGTTCGTTCAGATAAAATCCCTTAGGCTTCTCAGGAACTGATCCCAGATCAGGAAGTACGAGCCTTTTTTTTTCTTCTTCTCTTCCTCCTGTGAGTAATAAGGGCAGCTTCACACACACCGTCAGTGTTTGTCAGAGCGGCTGGCAGGCAGGAGCAGCTCAGGAGGGATCCACCTGGAGCGAGTAAGTCCACTAACAGATCTGGCTCCAGCTGGGCGACGCCACTGCTCGCTCGGGTGGAGAAGCTGCTCTGCTTTTTCTGTGAGGAATCTCGACTGGTTAGATGTCACGTCTCACATGAACACAGAGAGAGAGGTAAGTGTTAGGGGTCAGACTGTGGTCTGAGCTGAAAGCTGCCTCACACACACACACACACACACACACACACACACACCGTTGGACTAGTGAGACAAACAGGAGTTAAACAAACAGAGTGTGAAGCGAGGGCAAAGGATGTGGTTAGGTGCACTTTGTAGCAACAGTGTGCAAGCACAGAGAAGGAAACAGATAAAAACAGAGAACTGGTCTTTTTAGACAGCGGTCTGTTACATCTGGAGCTTTTTCCTCATTCTTTAGACGTCAGGCTGTTTATCAGCGAGGCTGGACAATGATTGAAAGCTCCAAAGAATGACTGTCATCTGTTGTCCTCTGGCTGTTTCTCTTAAAGACACACCCTTCGGGTCCGACTTCAGGTGTGACACACGGTTTTGTATTTTCAGGTGATGCCGTGGGTTGAGTCACTCAGCGGTGCGGTGCCGCTCTGGGTGGGAGCCTTAGGGAGTTCCCGGGGTGTGATGAAAACACTGGGGGCTTGAAAGCCTCGCCGTCCATTCGGGCTGTTTCCATTCATTCATGTTTTTGGTGGCTGTTTTCAGTGAGTCAGGTGGTAAAATTAGACTAGAGATCACAGCGGACCCCTTTACTTCCTCTCTCCGGCCGCGAGGGGCTTTCTTCGCTCAGCGTGACGTCAGCTGGTTTTGGCGCTTGCGTTCAGAGTCAGGAGGCTGCGGCAACCAGAGCAGATTCTATCGCCGCGCATGCGACCACAATCTGATTGTCTGAAAACCCCGTAGAAACCACAGATGTGCTTCCTGTGTTTTCAGTGACATAGCTCCTCTGTCTGCACCCACAATCTTTTGACACCTGTCAACTGTTCCAAAACACAGGCTGTTACCTTGGAGACCGGCGTCAGCCAGAATAAGGAGGCAAGACGAGGGATTCCCAAAGACAGACAGACCTGAGAAAGACAGCAGCTCGGAGCGATGGACCGGCAGCAGCACGCCAAAGTGGAACGCTTTCTCAAGTTGGGATACGCTCACACCGACATCCTCAGGGTGCTGGAGAGCCTGCACCATGATGCCCAGACCAACGACATCTTGGAGGAGCTCATCAAGACCTGCCACACTCGCAGCACCAGCGTACCCAACAGCCCCAAGCTGGTGCCCAGAGGCTGCAGCCCCGGCCCCAGCAAGGCCAGGACCGGCCCTGACAGAGAGTCAAACACGGGATTCAGACCCGTGGTTATAGACGGCAGCAACGTGGCCATGAGGTGAGTCAGCGACGCTTATCTGTCACTAGAAACACTTAATCTTGAGTTTCACCGAGTGTGTGGAGGAAGACAGAGCAGCAGTTGGATTCTTTAAACTCACGTCGCTGAGAGAGTTTAACTGTACAGCTCAAAAGCTATCTGTGTTCTCTGCAACATCGATTCAGAGAGTTTCTCTGTGAAGCTACACAGCTTCTAGGTATTTACTGTAGAAAAAACAGATGTTTTGTTGCCCATCTGCTGCTGTACTATACCTAATCTACATGGTTGTGTCACATTGCTGATGATTATGAAGTACTGATGAAGGATCTCTAAAATGAATCATGCTGGCCAGACTGTGCAGTTAATGTGGTCTGAACATTAAAGCAGAACAGAAAGCAGGATCATTCCCAGAACTCACTTGTTCTCACATGAATAGTTCTGTCTTAATCTCAAGGATTTATTTTGGTTTGTCAGCACCAGAAAGCGTGTTTTTCTTTCTTTACTTCCTGGAAAACTTCTTTCTTGTGCGGCGATGCGCATGCACAGAGCAGCAGTTTGTGCCTACTAGTTCCAGCAGACATTATCCTACATCATCACTAAGAAACATTAGTTTGAAAATATATTTCAGTGGATTTTTTTTTTTTTGTGTGTCATCTTTACATTTGCCTGGTGTGGTTTTACTTCAGGCTTGTGATCGGAGAACACTTCCTCTTTGCAGATGATGTGTCATTCTGGGCTGTGCTTGAGAAGCAGCATGACATGTGTTCTCCATGTTGTTGGTTTCTGCTCACTTTTCACCTGAAATGTTGGTTCAGGTTTGAGATTTTCCATTATTCTGAGAAGAACGACAACGTTATTACGCAGCTGATGCTCTGTACATAGAAACGTGTGGATGAACGCTAAACGTTACTCAGCTTTAAGTTAATCTTTAAATTTAAAGATTCATTCTAGAGTAAAAACAGATCCTGTGAAATCGCACAACCATTTTAGCAGGAAAGATGCAATTTTCTGCTAATCCTTCTGTTTCCCAGAAATATTGCCAAAGTCTGTTCTGGTCTCCTCCTGTTTGTGTGAACACAGTATTGTATATCGGGCCAAGAAGGAGGGAGTCGCCTGTTCGTGTTAGAACCATCGCAGAATGTGCAACACAATGAGAATTGCTTAACAACATGATTGCATGGCAGGGATATTTTCACGACCTGCATTAATGGATCAGGAAGTTCTAAATTAAAACCCACGGCTTAGTGAGAAGGTGGCAGAAACGTTATGAATTTAAACTAGAAGATAAAGGAGGGATGTTTTTACAACACATAATCCTGTAAGGACATGGAGTGAGTCCAAACAGGAAGAAAACCAAACTATTTACTCTGACGTTTTTCCCAGGTGAAGCAGAGAAAAACGCCTCACGGATGTTAGATACTCGCTCAGTTATTCCAAACCACTGAGTCGTTACCCAGAAAGACCCGAACGGCAAGAAGAATTCCTTTAAATCGAGTAACTTATCAGAAAGTGAAAAAGGTTATTGGTTCAAATCTTAAAAGAAAGGTCACGACTTCCAGTTCCCATGATGCAACACGGTTCAAATTGCAGTTGAGTCTTACTTGGTAAATGCCAACTTGTTTTCAGTCTCAGTCCCACCCTTAGTAGTGACTTACATTTGACTTTCTTACACTTTTGTCCCACAAAGCTGCAGAAAGCAATCAGCACAACTCAGATTTTTACCTCACAGACACATCTGTAATTGAAACTATGTAAATGTTTATAGGTAAAAGTTTCCCCACTGGAAAAGAAGGCTTTGAGCTAATGCTCAAAAATTTAATGTATACATTCAGGAAAATGTTGTAGATTTCAATAAAAATGCTTTTTAAAGTTGTGGCTGTTCGCTGCTGAATCAGACTCGTCGTTAAATCAACTCAGTACAAGAAGTGAAAATTAAAAGGCAAAGCTGAGCTAACTGTAATGAAGCTAGAGCCTCATCCAGCTGCACTTAAAGCTTTCTAAACGTTTCAAGCAAACTTGAGAGCTTTTAAATTCCATATTTAGAATTCGATTAGACATAATCATGTCTAATCAAATTATTGTAGCTTTCCTGCTGGGAACCAATGAGGAAAAATATGCTAATAATAGCATGTATGTCACTGAATTATTCAAAGCAATAATTTCTCAAAGCTCTGCGAATGCCGCACCAGAACGAAATGTATGACTAGTACAGGAGGTAATTTGAAACAAAAACCAAAAAGACAGGAGGTGGAACAAGCTACATTTTAGCTATAGCATCTTTGCTAGGCTAAGTTCATTCTTCCTCCAAAAAGGCTCCAAGACAATGATCATGCAGCTTAAAATGAAATTCCAAGTATAGCGAAGGAGAAAGTTAGCTTAGCCACAGTCATTTAGCCAAAGGATGTCAGAAACGTGGCACTGACTACCAAAAATCCAGTCCTTTATAAAGACAAAAGTTACTGAATTTGGATTAATGCTGCTTGAATTATGACTAAGACCTCTGTCACACATTCATCTGACACAAACCTGATGGAATCAAAGGAGGGAAGAGCAATAAGACACTTTTAAAGAAAGTGCGAGAAGCCATAATGGTTTAAAGAAACAGGCTATCAGGTGACCCATCTGGGTGAGCCACAAGTAGCTCATGTCAGTCATTATCTTTTTACCTGTTGTATGGAAAGCAGCTCACCACTTCCTGCTTATGAAAAAAAAGGGAAACTCCCACGCGCACACACACACACACATGCACCCCCACCCCCGTGAACACACCCCGACGAGCATGTTTGCAGACACAATGTCTCCTGTAAGCGAAATGATCTCGTTTACCTGCTCGGTAGTCGGCGCTATTCTGGGTGCTGTTCTGGGTAAATATTATGAGGTAGCAATAATATGTAAAACTACAACTTTCATCAATGTGAAAAATGTATTTCCCCCTTTAAAAAATACCCTTTTGGAATTTGTTTTCCCAAATGTCAAGAACTTTCAAATCAATAAATCTAAGACAAGACAAATTCCATCCATTTATCATGAGTTTATATCTGGCATGATGACTGTTACGAAATGCCTTATTCATAGTTAAACCAGTATAGGGAAGTAAATGTCTTTAAAAAAACAGGCATGTTGTCAGTTGTAAAAGGCACCACCTTTGAATCAGCCAACAGTTTGAGTTCTCACAGGTCAGCAGCCTGTTAGAGAAAGAACATATGAAAAGTTTCAGTTCTGCATCTGGTGACCCAGCTATGAGCGTGGACAGAACTCTGAAGCACATGTCTTACACCATCAGCTTCCTGAAAGTGGGAGAGGGGTGTGTGTGTGTGTGTGTGACTAACGTATAAGGAAATGCAAAAGCAGAAGTGGATTTCTTTTTGTTGACACTGACTTTTGTCTCCGTAGCCACGGAAACAAGAAGGTGTTTTCGTGCCAAGGCCTCCAGCTGGCGGTGAACTGGTTTTGGGACAAAGGGCTGCGACACATCACCGTGTTTGTGCCCCTGTGGAGGAAGGAGCAGACGCGACCTGAGGCACCCATCACGGGTAAGATCACCTGAATGCGCCGCAGTCACTCCGTTACACTGAGAGGGAAATGCCACTGTTCATTTTAGAAATCCCTGTCAGGTAAGTGGCAGGGATTTCTAAATCACAGTGTTTCATCCTGTGATTTGTGTGAACTCAGCACCACTAGGCTAGTGGTTACTGTGCTGCAGATGGGCCTTATAGCACCCAACTGAGGTGAAGTTCTTCATAAGAACCAGAGGGTTGCATTAGTGGCCCTTGCTGACGTCCCCTGGCTGTCTGAATCAAGCTGAGTGACCGATGCTTGACTATAGAGTGACCTTTTAGCTTGCACGCAGACCTCAAATCGACTGGTTCTCAGAGGTTTTTGTTGTTTTCCTGTTTGAAAAGACAAATTACACTTAGAACCAATTTCTGATGCTACAGTCAAAAGGGAGATTTCTACCTACTTAGAGTAGAACAATTCAAGAACCTGACTTGATGGTGACTTGATTTATGAGTGAGGGGACAATAGCTCTTCCAGTCATCTTCAGATAAGCGCCTTTAGCGGTCATTGGGCAAGAGGTGGGGTACACACTGGACAGGTCACCAGTCCATCATAGGGAAACACTGAAATCACATCTAAGGTCAATTTAGAGAAACCAGTTAATGTTTTTGGACTCAGGGAAAAACTTGCAAACTTCTTACCCATCTAAAGTGGCTCTTACCATCCTGATGGGGACTAACTGATGTATGCAGATGTCTGAACCTGTAGAAGAGAACTAAGCCAAAGGTCTCAAGAAATCAACCTGAAACTCTGACGCACATGACTCGAAACTCAAACCTTGTGAAATTAGAAAAACAACTCGTTTTGTACAGTTTTCTTCTTTTGGTATTATTGTTCGACACGAGTGGAAACCAGTGCACTTTCATGGTTCCACATCAAAGCAAACGATGGAGCTTACTGGAAGGGAGGCAGAGCAAGGTGTTTCGTTTGCATAATACAACAGTAGAAGTCTTTCTACTCATTTAGCATGTCGAGGCAGCGGCAACGTTAGCAAGAAATTGAAGTCAGACAAATCTAGGAAGTGAGTTGTACAATCTTTGGAACTGTCAAGGCATGCAACATGTCACTGAGGCATATAACTGAATAGTGCAGGTAGATTCCCATCCTGCCACCCTTTCTGTTCCATTCATCCCGCTTGGCAGCTGCAGCGCCCTCAGCGACTTCCACTGAACTTTAGTGCCTGTAGTGAAGCAGGATCCAAACTCCATGCAGAACGAGGAAGTGGGTGCACCTAAATGAAATCCAGTATGTTGTTTGTGTTGGATCATCCCTAAACCTCAGCTTATTCCAGGAAAGTGCTCAACAGGAGCAGAAGTAGTGCAGAATGTAACTCTACACCTTTGATATTTCCTGCTCTGACGGTCGCTGTCAAAACAACTAGTGAAGGCCTTTGTGAACAGCGAGGTTTAGGTCTCCTGGTTCAGAGAACCCAGTGTACAGCAGGTGCTTAAACATGTTAACAATCGCTCAGATCTAGCAACCGAATATGACAGTTGCAATGTGAAGAAGCAGCAATACTACCAAATATTGTACATAGCCAGCTCCAGAAACAATTAGCTTGCTGCTAATGTTTTTACAGTAGCCTCTTCTTCATGCCAGAACAGATCGTGTAGAAACCTCCCAGCGATCTTGTAAATGCGTGGGAAATGTTGATGTTTATCTTCCTGTAAGGATACACGATAAGTCTGTTTTCACTCCTTTGCAATTGTGGTTCTTTACCATTAGGATTTTTAAAATCTACGAAGGGTCGAAGTCTAAAACATCTGGAGTAGAAAGAACATCCGCAGCGCTCATCCAACCTGGTCTGATCATCAGCTGGGTTGTGGTTATAGAAGCTGTTTTGCTACTTAAATATAAAGGCAACATATAAGAGGTTCTTTACCAAGGAGAAGCTTTGTAAACTGCTCTATCATTGCACTAAACCGCATTGTCTTGTGACCCCTAGATCAACATATTCTCCATGAACTGGAGAGCAGAAAGATCCTGGTGTACACACCGTCCCGCTGCGTCAACGGCAAGAGGGTGGTGTGCTATGATGACCGCTACATCATCAAGCTGGCAGTTGAATGTGATGGAATCATCGTGTCTAACGACAACTACCGGGACCTGCAGACAGAGAATCCCCAGTGGAAAAAGTTCATTGAGGAGAGGCTCTTGATGTACACATTTGCCAATGACAAGTAAGGCTTCCTCAGTTCTACCAACTGCCTGCCTTGGGTTTGGGTTCTTCTTCCCCCAATTACCACTGACCTAACTTTACCCTCGTGCTGCTGTGCAGGTTCATGCCTCCGGATGATCCCCTGGGTAGAAACGGTCCCACCATCGATGACTTTCTCAGGAAGAAGCCACGGACACCGGACAGCAAACAGCAGCACTGTCCATACGGTTAGTTGCCACACTATACTAATAATCACTCGTTCTGCAGGAGCAAAACAGAAACCAATACTGCAGCAAGGAACCAAAAAAAGATGATACGTGTGACCAAGATCTTAGAAGTTAATCATTCATGTAGAAAGATGTTAGTTTCATTGATGTTGGGTGGAACTTTTCTGATGAGCAAAAATGTTCACTCTCCAGGGATGCATGGAGACAAAACGCCTCCACGTATTTCCACTCAGGTTTGATCATTAACCTTTCGCAGCAAAAGGGATAAAAACCAAACATCCAGTTAAAGCAGCAACTTTCATTTAGCTTCGGGTTAAACTGTACCACAGGTTAGACCTGCAGAGACAGACAAACAGACAACCGCCTGCAAGCTAGCAGCTAACTGAATCCCAGAGAGAGATTATCATCTGTTAACCTGCAGATGGAGTTTATTCTACCTACACATAAATTCTGCCAAGCGGGCAAATAAACGCTAATAGATTTTTCTCGGCCTGCCAGATCATACTGTCAGATATCAAGGTTGTGGAGATGTTCCTCTAAACCAAAAATAGAAAATATTGAGGCTAAACCTGGAGGGTCTTTACAGTAAATAGAAACCATTTTCTAGCTTTTTAGCAACCACTTCGTTTAAGAAACACATTTTTAAGTACACCATCCGGACAACTTGAAGCAGAACCGTTAGAAAACATGAGCCTTTTTGATTTGCGCACTGAACATAAAAACAAAACAGAAAATAAAAATGTGCTTAATAATCTATCAGAAAATGTCCTCTTGTTATTTAAAAGTTGAAATTTTTACAGGAAGTTCCGTAGACCTTTCAGAGGTTTGAACTCCAAGTGGGGGAAAATACGGGTTTCCTACGAACCCTGAACTCAAAATCCAATATGGCTGCTGTGCATAGCAAACATGTAAGGATAGCTGCAGTCAAAAACGGTTTATTTGCACTGCTGATGGTGTTTTGTTTATCAGAGACAGTAGTGATGGTGGGACGCTGTGTATTTTCTCTATGGAACTCAAAATTAACAGATTTCCCTGTTTGTTTGGTTTTCCAGGAAAGAAGTGTACGTATGGGATAAAGTGCAAGTTCTACCATCCTGAGAGGGTGAACCAGTCACAGCTGGCTGTAGCAGATGAACTGAGGGCTCTGGCACATCAACCCGAACACAGATACACTCCGCCCACCCCTCCCTACGGAAGCAGAGACGACCTGACTCACAGCGATCCCTCCATCTGCTACAGGGAGAGCAGCAACCTGAGAAGCCAACTAAACAAGAGTCCTCTTTTTTACCAGTACGCAAGCTCCGATGCAGACGAGGCCTTCAGCTCCATGGGGAGCTCCATGTCCAGGCTCAGCATCCAGGACATGCCCTACAGCCTGGAGCCCCCTCAGACCAGCTACAGCAGCGGCAGAGGCAGCTACCAAATGTCCGGCTCGTACGCCGGGAACAGCCTGAGGCTTTCACCCAACGGACACAGTTACTACCCTCCCCAAAACGGCTCCATGCCCTGCGAGAGTCACATGTACAGCCACTGCAGGTGTGGCCACCAGAACCCAGCCAACCACCACCAGCACCAGCAGCGGCAGCCGGTGTGGAGCTCCTGCCCCCCTGTGCCTGCACACGGCGGGGAGCAGACTTCTCATTTTTCAGACATGCGGTACCAGCATAGCCACAGCCTGCCCCGGGACCCCTGGCTGCAGCAGCCCAGCGTCCCCATCAGCCAGAGCAGAAGTGTGTCCACTGAGAGGAACGACCTGCGGAGCCAGCTGAGCACGCTCTTCCCCCAGAGCATGGTGGAGCAGGTCCTGAACGCCAACCCGCACGTCTCAGACATGCTGGAGCTGATCGGACTCATCCAGAACTACAGGACCAGCAACATGTCCTTCTAGACTGCAGAACCTCTCACTGGTGCCTTCAAACTGAGCCCACACTGGAGTTCTCATCCTGGAAATAGTGAAACCAAAGTGAACATTTCCTTAAGAGACATTTTATTTGTTATGAAATGTGTCAAATGCATTATTTTAAGCATTAAGAAGGAAGTTGGTCTGATAAAACTACAATGTCGGCTATTCCTTTATCCTAATAGAGAAGTGCAATGCACTTAGCTCCATTCCAGCTACTTATTGTAGCGTTGACAAATGTTTATTAAAGCAACATGTGTTGTTTTTTCATGTTGCCTCAAAATGAGGAACACTATAGACTGTACTTTTGTAAAGACTGTCCCAATATTGACTGTGAAACATTCATTGTGGTTTTGTTGCACATTTTGAATAAAAACTTTGTAAAGAAGTCAGGGTTTGGTTTTTGTGCCGAGTATGCCAATTAGTTTATGACAAACAGTGGCGCCTCCTGGTGGCCATAGCACTTTATAGTAAAGTCGACTTAATTAAGCTTTACATCATGTTATAACGTGATTCCATCATAAAAAACAAAACAAACAAACAAACAAAAACCTGGGAGGTTGCTTTAATTCATGTTTAAGAAATCCTTTTATCTCCATGGCAACCACTGAACAGTGCAAAACGCCTCGGTGGATCCAGCATCATGTTGCAGTTTCCAAACTTCTGCCTCACAGAGCAGCCCGCCCCCTCTAGGATCCTTCAGACTAGCCAGCAGCAAGTAGCAAACACCTGGTGGAAGTGCTGAGCTCGATATAGGAGCTTCTTCTCAGTGCATTGCAGATTAAAACATTGCTAAAGGGTCAATAGAGGAGTGTTGTGATGACTTCCTGAAAGAGCAGGAGTTTTTAAAGAGACAGAGGCCCAATTTCAAGGCTGAATTACAAAGTGACATTTCTTTTAAGCTATATTTGATATATATATGTGATATATTTCAGTCATTTTCTAAACAAATTAAATTAACAGTTATTGATTGTGCGTTAAAATGGCGCTGTGTGGCTGGCAAACATGCTTTCAAAGATTAAGTGTTCCAATGAACCCATAAGACAACATTGCGTAATGATTTTAAATTGAAAGCCTAACAAAGCTGTTCAGTTGTTATTGTGACTTCAGGTTTCTCATTAAACTTACTCAACATGTGGTAAAGTGCCTTGCCCAAGGGCACAGCAGCATGTACAGGAGTCGGTGAAGACTTTCCCACTGAGTCACAGTTACAGTTAAGTTCTGTAATGTGATACAGAATGACGCTTCATTCAATCACTCCAGAGAATCTCATACGGATACGCTATATATAAATGGATATATCTCTGATTATTAATATTACATAAAAACATATTTATACAGAATTACACTATGGTCCACACTCTTGTCACAAGCTAACAGAGATCATTGCTAAAAAAAAAAGATTGTTCAAATGTTGCATCTTTCTGCCGACAAGCTTTAAGAATCTGAATTCCTCTTCATGTCATTGTGCACAAAAGACGAACAATGAAATTGTGAAAGCTGCTGATGTCATTTTACCTGCTTTAATGATGATGCACACAGAGGACACCAACTGACCAGGTCACCAGTTTATGAATGTCATGTGGGAAAAATTTATGTGCAGTATATGTCTTTGGTTTATTATTTCTCCTTCAGCCCTGATCAGGAAAAAAAAAAGAAAAATCTAAAAATCTAATTTCATCCAGTTGCAAACTTTGTAATTTACACCTGGCTACTCTACGGTCTTTAAAATGGTTTGGACTCAAAATAAAAAAAATAAAGAAAAAGTCACAGAAATAAAATCTTTCCATTCTATGCAAGTATATCTCTATGGAAATATTATAAGCACATCATGGAATGGAATGCAGAATTCATTTCTGCCTGCAGCCATCAGATAAAGCCCAATTCTGACTGTCCTTAATCTACGTTTTCTCTGGATTTATTATTTATATATTTTATTTATATGGAAATGCGTTTCCATGTGTATTCTTATTTATGTGTTTTATATATTTATTTTAAATGTATAAATCACTGATAGTATAAAATGTATTTTTTTTATATACATTTTATATTGGTTATGGTTGTATTTGTGTTTACCAATATTTAACACTTTGGATGGAGTAGTTGTCAGCACAGCTTGGGGATCAATCCAGCATATTCTATTTTATTAAAGAATCAGAGGAGGATGAAGTGAATACTTAGAAATAGGAAACGATCATAATAGTGACATTCCTGGAGGCGGGATGGGTTCTGGTAAGTTTTCTTTGTTTTTCATTTTTTGTATTACTGTTATTCTTCTTTCTACTTTGCAACATTCAATAAACGCTGAAATACAAGTGTTATTTAAATCCATTCCATCAATTCCTTTTTTTTTTTCTTTTTTCAAATTGGACTTATCTGATTGTCTAATTTCCTGAAAAAAAGAACTTTTGGTTTTCATTAGCTGGAGCCACAGTCAAAAAGAGACTTCAATTACCGAACCGTTATTGAACTCTGCTGCCATCTAGTGGGAAGAGCATTCTGAAGGCACGCCAACAACATTCAGAATAGATTTTTTTTTATTTTTACAAATAACTTATCTGTTACAAAGACAGTTTTCCCAGCTAAAATCCAAAAAAAAAAAAAACAAACAAAAAAACTTTAGATATCCAAATGACTTTTTTCCTCCATTTAATAAAACATGAATGAACTGCCTCTTCACACCAAGGTGCAGGTAATGCTGAAAACTGGATTCTTTGGTTTGGAAATAGGAAGAACAAAAGAGACAATAATTCATCTTCTACTTCTAAACGGGATTACATAATACTAAGAATTTGGTTTGAAAAAAATGGCAATTTGACTGAGGAGATTGATGATATAAATCCATAAGGCACTAATGCAAGGCACCAGCTCACAAATAAGGGAAAAACTCACAAGTAACTAGTTCAAGGTTACGATATCTTAAATCACATTGAGTAAACTTTAGAAGCTCCCTCTTAGATAAAAAGGTTAAGAGGATAAAATGAGCCAATAAAAATAAGGGAATAAACAGTGGACAATCATGTGCTTACATGGGGTGTGTGTGAGTGTGTGTCTGTGTGTGTGTGTAGGGGTTCTGTCTGTGTAACAATTCTATCCTGTGTTTAAGGCACAAGGGTCACAGAGGGGTCATTGAAACGGAGGAAAGACGTTTTAATTCAACACCAGCTGGTTGAAACCAGAAGCTCCAGTCAGAACTTCAGATCTTCTCCAGGAGCTCCTCCAAATCAACCCTGGTGTGTTACAAAGTGAGTCTCTTCGCACTGAGGTGTAGTTTATCCCCAAACATCAATCCTACATTCCAGTTGTCAGATAGGATGGCAGTTTGTCATTTTCCTTTTTTTTTCTCTCTTTTTTTTTTTTTTAAACCCAGCTCTTCTACTCCCAACCCCCAGAAAGTCTCCAATATGTCCTGAAGAACAAAAAACAACAACAACAAGAACTCCTCCTCCGTCGCCTTACGTCAACAGATCGTACACGGGGGAAACTCGGCAAATACACAAGCGATGAACGGACCCAACCGACACATGTAGCTTCGTGGTGACTGTGAGGGTTTTAACCAGCTCTGCTCGTCTCCTTCTGCAGAGCTTACGCTCCCACACAAATCAAGTAAAAAGCTTAAAAATGGAGCATGGCGCTTGTCTGTTTAAGGAAAACAGAAATAAAATAGTTGATAAAGTCTACAAAGCTATAATTACAGGAAATACACGTGATTCATAGTGTGAGGAGAAAAGGTTTAAAAGCACATTCTAAAAAAAAATTATGTACAGCAAGAAGCTCGAGGAGAGCTTCTGCTTCAATGTGCTGCACATAAAGCATGCAACTTGTTTTTCATCGAGTCGTGACTCTGTAAGACGGAAAGGGGGCGCTGGAGAGACACTAATAAGCATGGGGAACGTGGCAGCGACGGTGGCTGTTTGCCCTTTGGCATCCTCTAGAAACGGCAAACCAACGTTCAAGTCCACAAGTGGATTTCCTTCGGCGGCTGAGGCTTAGGTCCATCACCAGGTCAAGCCGCCGCGCGGAGGAAGAAACAACTCGGATATACGATCAGGAAAAGGCACAGCGGCACCTGGAGTGTTTGTGCGAGCGTGCGCCGTCACCGAGGGGCCGCGCTCTTAATACTGTGAGTGGAAGCAGCGAAGCGTCGCCCGGCGAGACACAGTCCCAGCCTCTAAGGCGAGGTGTCATCCCAACTGTCGGGAGCCGACAGGAGCGGAGACGCTGTCCAGTCAGTGAGGCCTTCGGTGCACAGCTTTATGCCGACCTCGGAGAACAGGAAAGACGATTAATAGCCGCGAAGAAGAGGCTGCGAGGTCATCACCGCCGGAGCCCGCCGTCTGTTTTTCTCCTTCGCCGCAGAAAAGCAAAAGGAGAGCTCAAAAAAGTCTGGTCTGCTGTAGCCTGCGAGACGTCAGGGTGTGCGGAGGCAGGGCGCGGCGCGGCGCCCCGTTGGCTCAGAAGTGCCGCGGGAACTCGCACTGTTCACAGCGGTTGAGGGCGGGATGGTTGAGGAAGGTGCAGGCTGTGCAGTTCCAATGGGTGCCCTCATCCTCCTCCGGCGGCGTGCTGGGCTTCACAATCTTACTTCCTGGGTCTGAGAGCAAAGGGAAAGGAAAGAGGTCAACACAACACCGATGGAGATTCAATAGCGACTTTGAACCAAACATATTTACAGACTAAGTTTTTTTTTGTATGTACATTTTGTACCATTTTAGCTTAATTACTCCTCTAAATATGTTTTCCAGCAAACTACCTTTTTAAACTCGGTGTACTCCAGTTAATAATTAGTCTGTTACTAAATTAGTTCGTATTTCTTTCAATAATTGATTAATCATGAAATTCGATTAATTTGTTGGGGTCTCATTTTCTCAGAGCACCTTCTGCTACACGTCTACTGTGTCCCTGTGGCAAACTGCAAGCTAGACATCTGCTTTTCTTTTTGCACATCTCCTATAAAAGTTCAGTTTTGGGGGGGTTTGTTATAAACACTGGTCCTGTCAACAGTTTTCAGAAAGCGGTATATTATGTGGGGAAGCTCAGGGAAAGTTCAGGGTAAGCATGTACCTAAGCATGGTAAAACTCAGGAGAGTTTTCGGTTTCAGAAATCCAGGTAGGCATTATCCTGAGTCAGCTTACTCTGCGTGCAAATCCTGAGTCAGTCTCACTGTTTCGCTGAGACGTGGCAAGAGGAACGTGTCAGAAACGGCGCAGCAGATTTTGGAACTAATCCTCAGCAGAAACATCCACGGGGAGGGAGAGATCGACCACGATTGGATGTGTTGTCATTTTTGTTTTTGAAGTATTGCTGCCATTTATGTCAGTAAAATTACACCCTACACGTTTTTATTTTTAGTGTCGAGAATAAAACCGGAGTTCTCTGTCAAATCACACTCATTCATTGATTTGGTCTCTGCCAAGTTAACACTCACTATAGTCTCACTTTTTTTTTCTTAAATATGTTTTGATATTCTCCTTATGCCGATATTAAACATTTCTAATTCCTTCTGCGAGAAACGTGCACTTTGAGGCTTCTTATTGCCTCCCGTTGCCATGGTGAATCGCATTATTTGCCGTGCATTGATGAGGGCTTCTCATTTATGATCGAGTTACTCAGTTGATGCCGCCTGTTCTGAAACTGAAAACCTTTAGGTATTACCTTTTGTTCTCTAATTATGTCACTTCCTTAGGAAAATGGATGCATCAAACTTTATTTTTATTTAAACATACATAGTTTTAAAAAAAGTTAAATAAAAAAAAAATTGGGGGTATTAAAATAGAGGGGTCTGAATAAAATGCAGCTCTCCAATTTTTATTTGTGAATGATGCTGAAAACTATGGACAATTTTCATTCCATTTCAGAGTCCTGAGCTTATTATTGTTAGTCTATCACATCAGACGCCAATAAGAAAAGCACGAGGGGAATAAATAAACTCTTCAGCAAAGAACTGTACAAGCAGACATGAATGATGAAAAAACATATTATAAGGCCTGTCACAATAAATCAATACATTGCATGATAAACTAAAACGAGCTCAATCATTTCTATTTGCATGATTTATTGTTTTTCTCTTTTCTCTCTTTCTATCAGTCTGGTGCTTTGGTCTCAAATAGGGGTGGTTGAATTTTCTTAATTTTGAGAGATTGGTAATCGACCGATACTTGCATGTGGAGCCGTTCTTGTCCCCTGATCTTAACTACTTCAGCCAACGTCTAAAAATCAAGCACTGTCCTCTTCTGCTCTGCCTTTAGAGAGGTCTGAGTCATTGGGTCATGTCTGCATGTTTGTAGTTAACAATAGTCAACCCACTGATGCCAACTCAGCAACTTTCTTACCAAATTTAACAATATCTCAGGCAAACAAATTGGTATTGGCCTACATCGGCTCTACATCTGTAGATCACGTTTTTTTAAAGACCAGTTCAAAAAAACAAACAAACTGCGATCTGTGCGGCCTTAGTCTCAACCAAGCCTTTTTTTTTGGACAATTTTGTTTGCGGAGACTTCATAATTCATTTAGGTTTTTTTGTAAATTTAAAATGTCTTCCAGTTCCAGTGTTAAATGTTCATTAGAATGTAAAGTTTATCGATCTTTCAGAATGTGTTCTCATCAGCATTATACTGCAGGAAATCGGTTCTCGTCCAGCAAAATGTGTTATTATGACAGGCCTACACATGAGCACACACAAATGTGACTTTTGCTGTAAAACAAAAAAACAAGGGAGTTCATGCAAACAGAAGCAGTCGTAGCAAGATGCCAGCAATGAAGAGAATGCATCCAGGAATCGCCTTACCGACAGATGAAGTACCTTTGGGTTTGGGTGGGACAGGACCAAGGAATCCAATGTTGTCATAAAAATTATGGATTACACTTGGATTTAAGTGTGGTCCTGCACACAAGACGGAAACAGAATGGAAGGAACAAAACGTTGGCGTATCAAAACTTTGAAATCGGTTTTGATTTGCTTTGTATTGGAGGCTCTTTGTGTTCAAACAGACTTCATCAATAAAACATTTATGAGAGACCGAGACCCAACATCCTTCCTTGATGTGTGGAAGCTGCTGGCCCTGCGGCGGCTCAGCCTGGGGGGGATGGAGAGAGTAGGTAGGGGGGGCTGTAAATCTCTCGTTACCCAGCAGCAGCAGGATGCAATTCAGGAAGAGCTGGTAGCTAATAGTGCTGAGTGCAAAGAGCACGCAAGCAGGCTGCTGCTGCACTGCTTTCTCTAATAACTTACCGCTTCATGAACAATAAACAGGCCAAAAACACTTTAAAAGACAAAAAGTTATATTCATTGAGCAGAAAACCCAGAGTATTACGCAGGAGGCAGGAGTGGATACGTACCATTTGTTTGAAGGAGATCAATTTCTTTGCTGAGGCAGTCGATGTCGATCTGCAGCGTTCTGTTTTTGCATCGCAGATTCTTCATTTCATCAATCTGAAGCAACACACAGAGGAAGAAGCTCAAACCTAAACCAATAACGCGACATCCTGGGAAAACTCTCTCTACAACTCCAACAACTCAGCTAAGTTCTTATTCACTTCATCTAAACGTAGAGCGTATCAACAACGTGATAAACGATGCTTGGATGGACAGGAGTTAGGATACGAGGTGTATGGACATGGAAGGAAGGAAACGATATATGTAGGCAGGAAGGAAGAAAAGAAAGCAAAAAAAGAAAGGATATGAGGTAGGAAGAAGAAATAACAGAATATAACATGTTTATCCAGATAATACTGGAATAAAACTTCACACAAAAGAAATCTGGCTCAGTGGAATCAAAACGTGAAGAGGTCAAGTAGCAAACACCATCTCTGTCATCTTACGGAAGGAATTTGGGAGGCAGAGTTGGATCTCTCCAGCCTTCTCTTGGTCAGGTCGTTCTCCATGTCATTCACTTCCTCTTTTAGCTTCTCCAGTTTCTTCTTCTTCATATCCAACTCGTGCCACAGTCTCTCCATTCGAGCTTTCTGATGGACCAGCAGAGCTGAAAGCAGAGAGAAAAACAGCCTGTTTTATCAGAGGCAGCAGCTGCAGCGAGTGTCCTGCTTTCTCCAGCGTGAAGACACGAAACAGAAACATGTGGATGAAACCTCATTAAGAGTGCTTTGTTAAAAGAGCTCTGTGGTGGGAAGCCGTCGGCCTTTGAACACGAACCATCGTAGTTAAATAGTTCTGCAGTGATTGTTCTAAAAACCACAGCTGTACCAGGATCTGCTCAGGGTTCTTCTACGACTCCCAACTTTCAAAGGAATCGCTGAATCTGTTCAAAGATGCAGTGATCCCACAGAGTCTCCTTATAGGTGAGAAACCAGGTGTGGAAAGTGATGTGAATGTGGGGTTGTATTGAGTAGTTAGAACCAGTCAGCATCTTACCAGCGGTACAGAGCAGTCAGTCAAACCAAGAGCTTCATAACGCGTTTTGGCTTGGAGTGAATTTGGTCTTTAAATGACTCAAAGTTAAGATCTTTGATCCAGTGGCAACAGTGTTTATGACTGTCTGAATTAAAGGGACAGACACGTCTGCATGGAGGTGACTCACTACAAACAGCAGGAAGGAAACTGTGGGAACTTCTGTTAAAAAAAACAAAAACAAACAAAAAAAACTAATGAAAGTATAAGAAGCATTGACAATGGATTTGGACATCGATGACATTAGTTGCCAACATCAACAGTTCAGTCTGGTCAGGACTTTGATGTCGTCTCAGATGAAGCTAATTTTGAATGCTACATTTAAGGAAGGATCTTATAACTCCTGCTGTAAGAAAGAATTTAGCTGTTAAAAGTGTGTGTGTTGATGGTGGTGGTGGTGGTGGTGGGGGGGGGGGGGGGCGTTTCTACAGCGGAAACGCTGATTGGCTTGTTCCACCAGCAGAACTCTTACAAAAACTCACAGAAATCAGTGACCACTTCAAAAAGTTGAACAAGTTACAGAACAAGATTCCTTCATCTCTGGGACAGTTTAACATTGTTTTGCTTCATTATTTCTTTTAACCAGTGATGTCAGTTTCACATTCAGTAACCAAAATAATTTTGTTTTGAGGAGAAGCAGGTTTGGATGTCAGACTAGCTAACGCAATCCGACTCCTGTTGTTATATCTAAGAGCTAACGAGTCTTCTGATGCCCTCAGTTACAACAGCTAAGCTCATGAAACTAAATAGATAAATTAAAGTCTGATGCTAGAGAAATAGGCTAGACTATATTAAAGAGTCAAATGACGGCATTTATTTTGTCCAATCAGGTGTTGTTCTTGAGATGACGTGCTCGTCCAATCGTGTTGCGCTTCAGTTTGTTCGCCCAATCAGCTGTGCCTCCTGAGAAATGCCTTCCTTTAGAAATGACTATTTCATCTGTAGACGTAGTTACTTGTTCAAATCTGATCCAGATTTAGATTGGAATTGTTGGTATGGTGATTTTAGGAGTTTGTGGTGAGTTGTTACAATATTACCCAAAAGAATCCTCATCCTAACAAGTTAATCAAATTGTTATGTTAAGAAAATAGATTTAGAAACCTCTGTTCCCCCCCTGTAAAAAAAACCCTCCCCCAAAAGACGTTCAAAGAAAAAGCAGAAAAGGCAATTGGAACAATTTGTTTTTCCAAACTGAACCAGTTTAACAGGGCAGCTGCATTTCAAGCAGGTTTTCACTTGCATATCAGGAAAAGGCGTTGCGCAACACCAAAAAATGATATTCTACTGCCAAACAAAGATCGATATGATCTTGGTGACTGGTGGTAAAAACATTAGTGTTTAATTAACCGTTATGCTGTGACAGGTGGGTCCGTATCAGGTGGCTTCAAATGGGACTCAGCCAGGCGTAACGCTCCAATCGATATTCCGTGTTTTGATACAAACGCACATGAAGTGTTAAGTGCGGTAGTCGCCATAGACCAAAAGCCAAAGCCAGTGACTCACACATGATACAGTCGAAAGTCCAAAAAAGGAAAGAGCAGTGCGCTGCCACATGTTTGACTCACTCCAGGATCTGTAGTGAGGGGGTGATGGGGGCAAACAGAGCGTTTGCTGTGGAGGACTCACACTGCAGTCACTACACTGGGCCTTACTTAGAGAGCCACCTTGGCTTTCATCTGCCGTGTGGAAAAGGCCATGAAGAACATGTCTCCACCACAATACTGACAGGAAGTATACACTGTACCACTCAAGAAATACTTTTAAAGTCCATGTTTTCATAAGAATCTTTTCTGATTATACACTCTATACTTTTTAGCAGCTTAAGCTTCAGGGCAGGCGTTTAAGAAGAACTGGAAAGCACTTAGAGATCATAAAAAAGGAGTTCAAGCAACGACATTATAATTCAAATCTTTTAGAAAGAAAAAAAAAAACAAAAAACATTCAACCTCAAAAGTAAAAGAGCATTTAAACCAACACTAGCTGAACTAGCTGTTAGGGCAGTTCTCAAACAGGTTCAGTCAATACAGACAGTGTGGTCTGCTGCTGCTGGTGGGCATGTTTTACACTAGTTTTATTCTGGATGTTTAAATTAGTGCACACTTAAATAAGACATACGTAGTGATCTATTAAACTGTATGGGAGGAGCCAGCTGATATCGTCTGGTCTGCTGCTGCAGAGTGAGCGCTCTGCTCAGCTGCATCATCTCCTTCAGAGAGGATTTAATGTTGGAAATAAAAAAATTGTGGTGGAAGTTGGTTATTAAGTATTTTCCAGGAATATAGTGGCATTCTATGGCACAATCAAGGAACTGTGTTACCCTCAGTTGTTAGAAAAATGCCAAATATATCAAACAGGTCTTAAAAGAAATTTGACTTGATAATGTAACACCTTGAAATTGGGGCTCTGTCTCTTTAAAAACTCCTGCTCTTTCTGAAATGCTGCCTTCAAGAAGTCATCACAACGTGGCTCCTCTACTAATGTTTTTCCAACACTGAGAAGCAGCTCCTATTATGAGCTCAGCGGTTCCACCAGGTGTTTGCTAATTGCTGCTGGCTAGTCTGAAGGAGCTGAGTGGGGGAGTCGAGTCAGTGGGGTGTTCTGTGAGGCAAAAGCTTGGAAATGGCAGCTCCTACTCTGAGGAGGGGAGGAGCGAAGTCCACCTATGTGTTTTTGTGCAGCTGAATGGTTGCAATGGGAGAATATAAGATTTCTCAAATCTTATATCTTATGTAAAAAACGTACGTTTTTATGACAGAATTACATTATAAAATGATGTAAAGGTCAAAAAAGTTCATTTTTGCATAATTCTACCCCTTGCCATGTGCACCAGGCACAGCCAAAGAAATCCCCTGAAAAGAAAGCAGCTCAGAAACTGAAGGACAATCTGAAAAAGGAAGTTAATGTCGGAAAAATTTGCTCCTGAGTTCTAACATTTTATTTCTGAACACTTATGAGAGTTATTCAGCCAGGAACTGAGCCAGAGTTCAAACATTTTTCTGCAGTGAGACTCAAAGCCACCTCAGCGCCGGAGCGTTGCTCACCTTGTGTGTACGCAGCGTCATCAGAACCCATGCTGAGTCTGCGCGGCTCGCTCGGCCGCTCTCTGTGCGGCGACAGCGGGTCCGACAGATGCAGGGGCTCCGGCTCCACAAAGTGGTGGTCCGACGGCAGGCTGAGGAGATTGTTGGGCTCAAAGGTCGGGGACACGACCCCGGGCGACACGGCTGGAGGTTTGTTAGGAGACACAGTGATTTTAAAGGTATATTTGGTGTTGGGCTGAGTCACTACCACGCGAGGCGAAGACGCTGTGCCTCCGCCTCCCACAGAGGGCCGAGTCTTAGGCGGGTGGTGATGAATGTAGGCGGGGCCCATGCTCACTTGGCTCCCCATGTTCCTAGCCACCGATGGCCCCTGGATCTGAGGGTTAGCTGAGATGTAGACTGTAGGGGGGTTTCTGCTGCCGCCTTCGTCACTGGCAGAAATGTAAAACTTGGGCTGGGAGCGGGACCCTGATGGGGCCACCATGGCCTCTTCGGAGAGGGCACTAGCAGCAGTGGGCGGGCTGGCTGAGAAGTAAACAGTGGACTGGTTGCGGCTGGAGCCGGGCCCTCCGATGGACTGAGGGGTGCTGGAGACGCCAGAAGATGAGGAAGATGATGGGCAGCCGGAGGAGGAAGAAGAAGAGGAAGACCAGGGCCCGCCGCTCGCCCGCAGCACCGCTGTGGCAGTGGCGGAGCTGCTCCGCTGAGGAGATTCAAGTTTGATCTCAATCTGGTTCTTCCGGGGGCCGGTGGAGATGTTCTGGATGTTGTACTGGCTGACGGCAGACAGGGAGGAGGGCAGGCCGGAGGAGGAGGACGGGGGGCAGGAGGACAAGGTGGATGATGCTGCCACACCCCGCTGGGGGGAATGGAAGGCGCCTGTGGGTTGGTGGGGGAACTGATGGGCATGTAGACGTGAGAGGTCCTTGAGGCGTGCGAGGAGGCGTGCTGGGGGCCGGGGCGCGGGCTGGGGGAGGGGGATGGGTGGATCTGGAAGATCTGCTGCTGGGGCTGGGAGGTGGGGCTGTACGGGGCCCGGCCGCCCGGTTGCTGGCTCTGCCGGCCCGAGCCGGACTGGCTGACGTACGGCCGGATGAAGATGGAGTTGCCCTGAGGGCTGCCCAGGCCCGGCTGGGGCACCCTATGTATGTGCAAAGAGGCGGGGGTGTTGCGCCCCGTCTGAGGGTTCGGGGCGAGCGTCACCGTGATGGGGTTGAAACGGGGGGTCTGGTGTGGCCCCACGCTCTGCCCTTTGGGTCCCAGAGTGTAGAGCCCCAGGTTCTGGGGGGGCTGCACCTTACGCGTGGGCTCCATCACGCTGAAGACGTTGAGGGTGGAGGGGACCTGCACTGGGGCGGACTGCGGCTCGTGCTGGAAAAAGTCACTGCTTGGGGCCTGGCCTGTCTGGAGGGGCCCGTCGCTCATGCTGTGGGCCAGGGTCCGGCTGCCATTCATTCTCAGGCCGTCCCGGTCTGGGGCCACATGCACATTCTGTGACTGTAGGCCCAGGTTCAGCTGGGTCATGTGCTTCAAGTTGGGGTCCTCAGAGAAGCTGGGGCTGCTGGCGTCACTGTAAAGGTAGCCTGAACTCACCTGGGACAAGTATTTACAGCAGGCGTCCAGATTGTTGTTGCACTGCAGGAAGGACAGAAGAAGTGAGAAATAAGATGTTAAATAATGGGTCGATATTAACTGAAGATATTTATTTCCATCTCGTTGTTTCTTTCTGGAGTAAGTAAATAAAATTCAATATGTTTAATTAGTGTTTTGTAACACATTATTAACGTGAGTTAATATTAACGTGTTAGTATTAACGTGTGTTAATATTTCTGTAACACACAAAATGAAACAAAAATGAAGTTTGTTTCAAAATTAAACAAATGAAGTTACATTTTGTAACTTCATTTGTTTCCTTTGTTTTTATTTTGTGTAATTTCAAGCCTCTTTACCTCCAAAACACACTGAGAGACAACACCTTCAGGGACTTCAGGGAATTTCTGGCGCAGGTCGTGCAAAACCTGAATGTCAATCTGCTGGTTTCCCTGGGCCATTCGTATGTTGCCAGGTCAGGACCGCTTGTTCAGGTCAGCAGCATCAGCTGTGGCAGAATCCCACCCTCATCCTGAACATCTCAACTACAAGACAGAAAGAAGACAAAAAAACAAGCGATAAATAGACCACATTAAAACATATATATAATATACATATATATTTTTTTTATTATGGGCGCAGTGTGTTTACAGGTCTTGAAGAAACCTTTGCATGAACAAACTGCTGAAGAGTTTTTCCATGAGCCTGTCCAAGAGGCCTTCCATTTTATTAAGTCTTGGAGTTTATAAGAGCAGATTTCAGAGAGGCTTGATGAGAAGAGGCTGCATTCATGTCAGAGGGCCTCCTCCCCACAAAGCTCCTTAATAAAGGAGAAGTAGAGGGAGGAAACCACCTCTGACTGACTGTACAGGAAACCAGCCGCTCCAGCTCCTCTTAACATCATCATTTACTTATTAAAGAAACTAGGAGGATGAACAGTAGTCTGGTACGGACATATTTTTTTGACTTCAACAATAAAAGCTGCTCTGCAGAACAATTGGTTTCCATCAAGGTCGGGGCAGGAAAATCTGAAGCAGGCAGCGCACGACATACGAGCGAATCGGAAAAGGAACAGACTCTTGCAATGAGGAGGACTGTGCTGCTGTGGCTGTGCAGGAAGGGAAAGGGTGGAAACGTGTGACACCGAAGCCTCCTGTCTCCGGAGGAAGCTGAGCGGTGAACCGAGCCGCGTGCTGCTGCTAGCGGAGCAACGCCGTCTGACCAGCAGCAAAGAGAAAGAAGCTGCTGATTCAGCCGGGTCGTGTCAGTCTCCCACAGATGTGCAAAAACAAACAACATGTACGCCACATGAGTATCATTTGAAGCATATTTCAATCACTGGGGAGGAATCAGAGTTGCATCACCGTACTGATGCTTTTTCTAGACCTAAATCCAGAAGCAATAACTGGAAAGGATTTTCAGTGACACAGAAGAATCACTTGCTTAGCGATGCACCAGGAGATTGTTGTGGTCGATGGCCATTTTCACCTCGACCTGCTCTGAACTGTGACTAGTGAGGAAAAAAATAAATGTAAAAAAAAAAAAAAACTTTTCTCCTTTCCAATACCGATATCTGAGATTTAGTGTAGGTTAATGCAGAAAACAGGTAAGCCAACTTAAAACGTGTATATTTTTTTAAACACAGACATAAATGTACTGAATTACAATTATTTGTGTTTTTGCTAACTCTGCTCCAGTACAGAACATTTAAACACCAAAAAACAACCATCATTTGTTCAGTCAGCGTAATTAGGAGTAGAACAGCCAATGGAAAACAAATATTAAACTGACTAAAACAATAGACTGGCCAGCTTGATCAAACGTAAAAATAAACTGCAACAAACCTTCCAAACGGTTCAGAAAGTGGAATTAGGAATTCCAAATATAATTCACATTAAATGATGAAGCATGATGTCACCCAGAGCACAAAGCATAGAATTAGACAAAATAGATTTATCCGTATATGGACTGGGCACATCGTCACCAATACAGATGTTGAATTTTTTTTCCACATCTGGACTGCTCCATATATCAATATCAGATCGGTGCATCACTATACTCAAGTGCTTCTCCAAATAGCCACAACTTCCACAAAGTTTTTTCAGTACCAACTTGTACCAACGTCTCTTACATTGGTGATGGAGCAACTTGACCCAGAGCTGACTTGTGCAGGTAACATGAAGGCAACATTTCTAGTTTGATCATTTCAAGCTTTCAAACTCTGCGTTTGTTTGATGGGACATGCTAGCTTAGGAAATCCTTCTAGAAGTCTCCAAGTGAAGGTCATGGTCTAAAGACTAATGTTTTATCATCAGTTCTGGTCATTTTAGTTGCGGATATAAAATCCAGCTCCAAATCGTTTTGTCTTCATTTCAAATGCATAAAATCTAAAGCTTCAAAGTTAAAGAAAAGTTGGTGAAAACCGAAGTTCAGCAATGTAACCTTCATGGAAACAAAGCAGAGTGAGCTTTGCTGCTCTCAGGAAATAAACTGTACGCATATCTGGAAGCCAGCCCAAACAACCACAGCTTTTTAAGACTGTACAGTTTTGCAGCGCTGCACCAGTTATGCCTCAATTTCTTCACAGATCCTATTAGAAAATCCCAACCCCGGGGGGAAACGATCTGGCTGCACGACGCAGAATTAAATTCACTTCTTCAACCACCACAGGGTTAAGCGATGAGAACCACAGAAGCCTGATGTGGAGCATGAGCCGTCTTTAAGCGCTTCAAGTGCACGCCGGCCATGCTTTCTGTCTTGTCACACTTTTTCTCCTAACCGCACGTTTCAAAACAGCCTCCTGTGGGAGGTTCAAACGTGCCAATCAAAATATTGTGACAGGAGAAGCGCTTCCTGTTTCCGCCGCATGCTGATTGGCTCTGCATGAAGCAGAGAGAAAAACCACAAAGAGACTACAGCACAGACTTCAGCTGCGGAGCGTCTAGGAATTTCACTGAGAGGAAATCCAGGAGGATATCAAAGCTAAAGATCAAACCGAAAGGAAAGTCAGCGACTTTCCTTGTCACTTTCACACCTGCTTCCAGTTTACGTCTGATCTGCGAGGAATTTTCGCAGCTGAAAAAGTTGTGAATCGGCTCCGAAAAACATCCGCCTGCAGCCGACAGTGGGAGGAGCCACAGCTCGGCTTCTGTCAAAGAAGACGAGCAGGAAGGAGACGGCTGAAGGAGCGCAGGCTGGGCCCACATTCATGTTCCAGCGAGGAAAAAACAACAGGAGCTGCGCGTTTCATTCAGCGAAAAGAAAACACACACACTCATACCCAGTCCCTGTACCTAACTGTAATGAGAACCTAAGTGGGCCATAAAGCCATGCCCTCCTCAGGGATTACACTGTTTATGAGAGTTTCTCCGGCTTGTTACTTCTGAATGAATTTCCAGACGACTCAAAGTGAAATAAATTCTGCAATAATAACAATAATAATTATCAAGTGCTCCGAGTTAAAAGTTCCACATTGAATTTAAATAGGAACAAGTTCCATTTAGAAAAACAAAAACAACAACAAAATACATGTGTCATGCTGTTATTTACAGGCGTTCTGTCATTACAGTCACGTTACGCCTTGTTCACACAGCAAGACTTTTATGCCAGTTCTTCCCCGTTCTGACAATCTTAATGATGCCCTGATTGTCCGGAAGGCTCTTAAGTTAATAGCATGAGTTCTTCCTGCTGTGTGTGTGGTGGGCTAAGAGTCCGCTCCCATCTAAAATAAGGAATATTCCTGTTGGATTATCTTGGCCCGATATCACAGAGTAATGGACGTAAGGGGAGCGCAGCCTGTTGAATGCGACGTTCAGCCAATCAGAAAGTGAGGTGAGGGAAACGCCGAGGGGAAAGTCTGGAAGATATTGGAATAATCGCTTTTTTTCTTCTTAAATATAGTTCACAAAATATCGCCAAAGATTCTTCCCAGTCATCCATGATTGTTTACTCTGAACTGTGTGAGAACTCTTACCAGTCCTATCGAAACCATTCAAACATCTGAATGTTTGAATGTAATCTGTGGGTGGCGTGTCGCTCCTGCTGTGTGTCTCAACACCACTCACTGTTAACAACAAACCTGTTATACCCTTCAGGTGTGTGGTCTCACTGGTTTTGGAAAATCTTGCGGTGTGAATCAGGCATAACTTGTTTTATCAGGCTACATAGCAACCAGGCTAAAACATGATTATATTCACTCATTCCCAGGGAGCAGCTGCTATGTTAGCATCACAGCGGTGCTACTTGCATCACCATTTGGACAATTGTTGTAGAGATATTGGCCAGAATTGAAGGATTTTAGACCATTCACTCATTAAGAGGGTTTTACTCTAGCAGCCAACAGGAACATGTCACAGTAAAGATGCTTTGTTGTTTCCTTTTGAATGTTCAACCTATGAGAAGTATGGGACATGTTAACAATCTGGGATTTTGATTCTGTCAGAAATGGAGACTTATAGTTGCTAATGCTAGCCATGCCAATCTCAAACGCAAGATGCTTCAAACTCCACCGTTCTGTCATTTGGTTTTGAAATGATAATCAAGCAGTGGTTTAAAACCACTTGTCTGATTTGAATGCTGTCCTCATGTTTTTAGTGGATTATTAAATTCAGCAAAATAAGTTAGGCTTCGTTCACACAGCAGGTGAATGCGACCCACATCGGACTTTTTCATGGCAATCTGAACGATTCCGATTTTTTCACCCCCTGAAAATCCGCTCTGTGCCAGGATGTAGAAATAATTCAGATGCGTATAGTAAGCGTCTGCAGTCTGAAAGGTCGGGTCACATTTTATCTTTCATCTGATTGATGTGAGACATGCATCATAATCCTGAACCAGAAGACGCCGGACACGGTGAATCCAGGCGTAAGTGATGTTTGAAAATGTCTGATTATGAACTTATGAAAGAAGCATCACATCATAATCCCACCACTCTAAGCTCCCACTCCACATCCAAACAGGCTTCTCTACAGAAGCTGCAGTTAAGGCTCTACCATAATTACTTGTGCTTTCTTTTAATTAACTTCCTTCCTTTGTGTTATGATTTTGTGAGAATACTGTCAATTGTCATTGCTCAATAAACGGTTCCATTTAATGCTTCCATCAGAAGCATTGGATCTACGTTCTTTTGTCGATTTGGGTTCGTAAACCATTCATACATTGGGGTCACATTCCATTAGGAGTATGAACAACCACACAAAAATAATAAGTAAAAAAAAAAGAAAATGGAACTGAGCATCATGAGCTGGTGTGTAAATGTAGACTTAGTATCTCTAGGTCACAACTTTACAAAAAACAGAAAACAGGAAGATCTGTAAATCCTGAGTGCACCTCTAGTTTATATCTTTTTACTCTTTACTTTTATTGAAATCAGAAAAAGTCCCATTGAGATCAAAACCCTATTTCTCAAAGGAGGCCTGACTGGCTGTGCAGCAACTTGTTAAGAGTGACCCTTTTGTTTCATCAGCAAATCTTTCAACTATAGTTGGAAAGTTGGACAACTCAAGTGTCCAACCCTCTGCTGTCCATATTTGTGCACCCTCCACGAATGAAGCTTTTCACTGTTTGTTTACAGGCCTCTGTGGGGATCCCCGCTCTGCTTTCCTTTGGTAATCATACAGCAGTGATCTGGTCTTCAGAGTCCACTCAGATGGCCTGGCAACTGCAGAGCAGTGGGAAAGATTTACTCGTTGACAACTGACCCAATTACGGGTCAAAAATGTGGATAGATCGTTTCCCACCCAACCTCACAAAAAAAAAAAAAGAAAAAACAACCAACCAAAAACAAAACCTCTCTCATGCACTCACACACCTCTTCACTGTAAGTAATTATAGGCTTGCCTGGCGCTGAAATGTAGGAGCCGACTGAAGCTGGCAGATTAGGCCCTGCTGTCCCTGAGGGCTGTGGTGGAGCGGGGCCGGAGGAGGCGCTGCACAGCCAGCTCTGATAGAGACAAAGCTTCCTTTTGCTCAGGCTCTATTCACGCAGCCAAGGCTCTGACCCACAGCTCCACTCACAACGCCTGCCATCCGCCATCAATGAACTCATTCACTCCAGAACAAACACTTCTGAAGTCGACCGGAGAAATTAAAACCTAAAAATCAATCTTTAATAGGTAGGGAACACAAACCTTTGGAAAGGAATATTGACTTTAAACCTGGTGAGCCGTCTTCTACAGAACATACTGACCTAAACAAAGAAGCTGCACATCAAAGGAAAAGGAAAAAATAAATAAGTAAATGTCACGCCACTGTATCTGCAGCATGTGCAGACTGGAATAGTTGACTGTTTGGGACAGAATTATAGACAAAAAAAAAACTTTCCTAAATGCTGCATGTCAAGCAGAAAAAGAACCAACATCAATTAAAACCTTACCTACAGTGTAAACAATGAGCATCTCATCTGCTTTCCCCTGCAGGCTTATGGAGCAGCCCAGCAGCTAGGACCTGCTGACTAAGTGCTGCGGTTTAGTCCAGGAAAGTTTGAAACAAACAAAGAGACAAATTGGCAGAGGATGAAGCTGGGCTTGCAGCCACTCGTGTATCATTAGGAATCGGCGCGCTCGTCTGGGTCTGATGCTTCAAACAAGCGCGAGTGTAGAAATCAACATGAACGTAACTGCAATGTACAGAGCCAGCTGCTGCACGAGCCTGGAATTAAGATTTTGCACGAGTTTTAATGCATCTTTCACAAGAATATAGAGTATGGCAGAAACCCTGCCTTCAGGAAGTTATCACAACACAGCTCCTCTATTAACCCTTTAATAACGATTTTACCAGAGTTCCACTGAGAAGGAGCTTGTATAACGAGCTCAGCAGATACATCAGGTGTTTGCTAGTTGCTGCTGCTAGTCTGAAGGAGCTGAGTGGGGGAGTTAAGTGAGGGCTGCTCTGAGAGGTAGAAGTTTGGAAGTTGTAGGTAGGTGCCATATCCACCCAAGTGTTTTACACAGATATGAAAGGATTCCTCAAACATGTATGAATTAAAGCAACTTTCCAGGTATGTTTCTGATGAGGGAATAAATCCCAAATAACCCTGGACCTTTAAAATCAATTTTGCTGCATTTTGAATCGATTCTGAATCGTAATAAATGGGAATTGGGATTCTAATACAAATTGCTTTTTTTGGCACACCCCGACTGAATGCAGACGCAAATCTTTAAAATCCACGTATCCTTTTCCTCCCGCCAACAATGCAGCAAAAAATGCACTGATGTTGGTGACAAAATGTGGAAACGATTCAGGGAGTGTGAATGTGTTTGTCTCCAGTAAACAACAGCCTCAGTGACAGTAAGAGAGAAGTCGGCATTACTCAGTCCAAGGATCAAAGCTCCCAGTTTGTCATGCTCGCGGTTTGAGTTGTGCAAACATGCTTCACGTATAATGGTCCCTTCACTGACAAGCAGAAAATCACTCCAACCCGTTTTCATTCCACCAAGCATTTGTTTCTGGTACGAATGTATTTCACCTAAAAGATGGTACAACTATATGAAAAAAGTGGAATCGTTCAGATTTTATTAAAAAAATTCTGCGTCAAAAATTATTTATATTGTTTTCAATTAATCAAACCTTGTATAATTGCTAACCAGTTTGATTTTCTAGGCTTCCACTGGTGTTGATCTTTTATTTTTTGCTGATGAACATTGAGTGGAAGGCCTCACTGTCATCACCCTAGTTTTTCGCTCTCTCTGCTAATCATCCGATTTAAGTCAGGCCTCTAACTGTGATCCTGCTAAACATTAATATTTCCAGAAGAGACATGTTAGTAAAACTAAAAGTCTACTTAAAACTGAAATCTGCCAGGGTGAATAATTTGGAGCTTAGCTAGAAATGTAGTTTTTTTTTTCTTTTTGAAAATGCAACCATAGGCAACCTTTTTTTACTACATTTAGTTCTGACTGAATGACTGAAGAAGCACAGACAATAGCTTGTCCCTTAGAACACAGGAATGCTTGGAAACTGCACTCAGCAGACTAATCTTAACAAAAGCACTTCTAATCCCCCAAAAGATGTGAGCCAAAGAATCAAAGTGATTTCCCACCATATTAATGTCAGATGTGTCAGCAAACAGCGGGATAAATCTCAACTTCCTTCAATGAACATGTTGTGGCTCTTTAAGACAAAGTCTTAATTAGAATCTTTCGGGTAACTAGAAGAGCTATTTTTAACATCATAGAGGAATATAAATGATTTGATCTTCAGTAAGGACTCCTCTCCGATTTGTTTGAGAAGACATTCCCCGAGCAGCCAGAGCTTACCGAGCAGCCGAGGCTGTTTTGTTCAAAGGCAAAGCTGGCAGAAAAGCAACCAACAAAACATTATGTGCAGAGTCCTCACTGTGCTAAACCCTGGGCCTCCCACAACCCGCAGAGCTGACTGCCTGCTATGCTTTTAGCTGCCCACCATTTAAACACAGGGGGACCAGAGTGATTGTGTGGAAGCATGTGTGTATGCTTGGTGGGGGAGTGAGTGTGTTTGTGTCTGCATGTGTGTGTGTGCAGGAAATCAAAAATTCTTCAGCGCCGCAGCCAGCAGATGGTGGTTGATTGGAAGCAGGCAAAAGCAGCAGCTCTCCAGGTTGACCAGCCCCTCCCTCGGCACTGTGGGAAAACTGGCAGGTTCCTGGAAACACGGCTCACTCCAAGCCTCTCTGCATCATCATGGGCGCAGTTTATCCTACACTTTATTTTTCTGTGTAAATTGTTTCTCGCTAACAGGGTCAGAAACCATCTGCCATGGCTGCGGCGGGAAGCTTGTTCCTTTTGAGGAAAAAGAGTTTGAAGTTGTGGGACACTTGCTGCAGTGTGAACATGTTGGCAGCTCAGTTCACCGTGACCTCCCTCCGGCTTGCCCTCTTCCCCTATACTTTATGCAGGTCAAAATTTCTGAGGTTCACTTTCACACTGCACTGAGTCAAACAGTCCAAACTAATTGAAAACCTGTTCCTTCACCTATGGGGGCACTGCACCAAGAACTACTGAAGGAAACGACATGAAAACCTCTGAAGAAGACACCGAGCGCAACTTCAGTCTTCAAGAAATGTGAAATTTTAAGGATTGTAGGATTTCTCTTTTGTCTTTAGCAAAAGATCATGAGGCATTTCTCCCAATAGCGCTGGACTGGCCCGTTTGTTTTGGATGCATTTACCCAGAATGCCTGGCGCTGTAGTCAACTTCCTGCTTTCGGAGCGGTCTCCAGTCCACTTGGCGTTCACATATGCATTCGAACCACATTAGAGTTTGCTCTAACTGACCTGAGGCCGAGGTTTGTAGGCAGAACAGAAAAAGATCAGATCAGACTTTGATTATTCATTCACATCACCAGACAAACTGGACTTTTGAGGCAAACTTACTGGAGTTTAATTAAAGTGGACTAAGCAGGGCTGGTGAGAATGCAGCCTTACATTTCATTTCATATGACAACCTGTGGTGCTACAGTTGGGACTGTCGGCCAAAACGAACAGGAAAGAAACGGAGGAATGGATCCGTTACTGGCTCAGGAACAGACAACCAGAAACAGTAAAACCTTAATCATCTTCAGGTTTTCTCATCCATTTCTAATCTTAACTTCAAGACCAAATATCCATCCTTCTTCCTGCGTTTGTCCTTGTGAAACAGATAAGGAGAATGTCAACGTCCATGTCTGCATAAACAGGCTTATCTTCACACAGCCGTTTCTCACACTAAAGAAGAGACACAGATATTGCACACAGCTGAAACTAAATTAAATGAGTAAGTTTAGCTTTCATTTGAGCAAGTGAAGCTTCAAAGTAGTGTGTGATTTAAACAGGCACAGAGAGAAAGATTCAGCTAAAAACAGATTCTAATGGGATGAAATATCTGCTAAATTCCACTCAAATCAAATATCAATCTGGATAAATACAGCAATGACTTTGGAATACTGTTGTATTTATAAGATGGATGCCCAGATTAGGATTTCTACCTCATAGGTACCTATCCAAAATATTTAAGAATATGCATTTGCAGATGCCAAATCCCCATCGAGAGCTTAATCAAAATGAATGCCATATGTATGCAGTAAAATACAACGCGGCATTTCATCAGTATAACATGGTCTACGTTCGTATTCTGATTGCATTGCACTAAACTTTCTCTTAGTTGTCCCAACTGGTGTTTCTGCAGAGCAGCTTTAATATGCAGCTAAATCCCAGGTTGATAAAAAACTGGCAGTTTGTTTAAAAAAATATTTGCATTAGAATTTTTTCGATAAATAAATCAGGCTACAGAAACCCATTTAGCAAAGGGTGCAGCAGTTTAGCTAGACTGTAAACAATCCACCTTCTGCACAAAAAAAACCCTTCTTCTTCAGACCCCCCCGTTTCTCACCCCCCACCACCACCCCTCCACATTTTATTTTCCTTAGACGTTTTATGTCAGGAGCAAAGCTTGAGCTTAAAATAGAAAGATCTCGGCATCAAACGTTTTATTCAAAACCACTAATCGTCCGCTTTGCCGCCTGCAAAAAAATCCGGAGTGAAAAACAACACAGTTGCGAGGATTTTACAAAGTCAGAAATTAATAAGTTAAGAGTGCGTAGCGGTGGCGTTTTCAGCAGAGTTCTGTGCAGTGTTTTTTCCTTACATTGTGGAAACATTAACTACCGGGCGACAAGCCCTGACAGAGACTCATTGAGCATGCACCATATAATCTATAAACTCCATTTTCCAAATCTAATTTCAGGAAACATTTGCTACATGTAGGGTTTGCTTTCCATTCGGACAGCTCTCGGCCGCCATTTCCAGGACATGCACTTTGTGCAATGGTTTTATACTTAAGGAGGATCGTTTGCTCAGAGGAAAACAAATGTTTTACACACTGCCGGGCGGCCGTCGTTACACTAGTGCAGATTCTACCTCCGTTAATCACAAGGAAGGTAAAGGTTAAAGCTGACCAATCCCTGCAGAGAACATGTGAGACGAGAGCTACTAGATGACTCTTCTTTAGCACACTTCCCAAAAAGGCACGAGTCAGCAACCTTTCCCTCACCCTCTGGTGTTAACCCCACCACAGCACACACACTGGCCTGTCCAGCTGTGTTTGGAACAGCTGTATAGTAAAGGGAATACATTCCAGAGAAAAACAACAATAATGATGTGCATTGTGTTTGCTTTGGGTGCTTGAATTTACTATCGAGTCGAAAAAAAAAAAAAAAGTCTGACAAAACAACCTTAGCTTGGCATTCGGTCTGGGCTAAATAGGTTTGCTCTTTCAGAGCAGTTTTAAGTTAATAGGAAAAGTATGTTAAAGATGGTTGGTTAAGAGGAGGCTAAACCAGATTTATCCTCAAATGAGTCATAGCATTATTGCAGTTTAGCAGGGAAATAAAACCCCCTTTGGTTCTCATCTGATTCACCAAAACTGTGTATGCTGAGCCGAAATAATGAATCAAATCAACCCTGATGAATCAATTACTGAAATGGCAATTAATTGGGTTTTTTTTAAAAAAGACATTTATAGAAAAAACACTATAAAGTCATAGATAAGCCAAAACACACAGAACTCCTACAGTGCCATAGTTTTAGCTTCACCCGGTTCTGTTTCTGTAAGAAGAAGAAAAAAATATATATTAACCTTCTTCTGGTGTGCAATTATTAATCAGTTAATCCATAAAATCATGACCAGATCATCCGTAGGCATTGATGTAGCAGAAAGCGCTGAGCCACATGGAGTAAATAAAGTAAATCTATTGCTGTTGTTTAGGAATTAAAATGCTTGTTTCCTTTTTTTTTTTTATTTTAAAGCTAATTGTTTATTTGTATCTTTTGAAGAATTACTAATGGTTATAAGAGGCTTAATCTGCAGAATGCGCCGAGTTTTTGTCTAATTAATCCTCAGAAGAATCGATTACTAAAGTAATCATTAGGTGCAGCCATCTATTCATTCCTGACAAAGAATCATTTGGCTGTGTTTTTACTTCTCCTCCCTCTCCTCCACCCATCACCGAATGCAGAAGAAGCTGAAAGAATGGAAACAAACCTGGAGCACCGATTAGCAGCAGGGCTGCACACAACGCAGTCATATCAAGTCAAGATAAACCAACCAACAAAAAAACAAAAGACAATTTAGCAGCCTTTAAAGGTGGAAAATAACAGCTGGGTTGCTTTTTGTAGGGTGAAACTGTACTGAAAACAACATTAAGAAGTGTTATGGAAGTATGTAATTTCAATCCAGTAAAATAATTAATTGGAAAATACATCCTTTTACAGTGTAAACAGCGTTCCAGTCCATATAAATACATTACGCAGCAGCCAAGTACAGTTTTTGGTAATTTTCCCATCAAACCATGTCAGCATGGCAGGCTTTTATGGGTTCTGACTAATTCTGCTCTAATTCTCAGCCTTGTTCTGGACCCTCCATTTACTAACCTTTACTTATTCTATTATTAGCCACAGTAGCCACTAATTATTTACTAATAAACTGAGTGAAGTAACAGAGAGGGGGTGCACTGGTCATAGTTTCTGTGTTTCATGCTAGCCGTGCACCGATTGCAGTTTTCTGGCCGATCACAGTTCTTTGAAAAGCCTGACTTGCCTTTGCAGAGGTAGATAAGATTGTTGGACAATGTCAGTTTATTAGTGCATCACCTATTTCACACCAGCCTTTAGCCATCTGCTAGCCATCAGAAGTTGCTAATAAGCTAGCTTGTGCTGTCTTAGATGTTTGCACTATAGGAGAATTAATCTACTTTGTAACCTTGGTGTTAAATTCCCAGAAACAGTATTTATCTACTATATGTAACTGTTTACATCCACCGCCAACCGGGAGTTTTATTGACTTATCGCGTGAACATGCTGATTGATGTGTGATTTTAATTTCTTATCCTAATTTAATGGAAACAGCAATTGCAAAATCGTGTTGTTGTTTTTTTTTACATTAGCAGAATATCACCAAAGATTAGGCACATCTTCAAAAAGTTGCATCTGGTTACATTTGATGGTAAAATAGTTGTACTTTTTAATAACTTTTAATACATTCCAAAGCATTAGCATGAATGAATGCTATGTGAATAACGTTTGCTTCAGTTCAAGAGCTACTGCAAGTAGTTCTTTCAGTGACTGAAAGTGTGGCCAGTCAGTGCAATAATAATAAAAAGTTGCAAAATATTTTTGCAAAACTAATTAGCATTAGCCAGCATAACCAGCTGCTTTTAATGATTTAGCCGCTGAAATCACAACTTATTGATGATGTGTGCGACTGGTGTAGCAACTGGTCAGACTGCACTGCAGCATTTCCATATCTGCTCTTCCTCTGGCAGGCAGAACAATGTGAAGCATGCGGCTGAGCACTGAAGAGAGATGAAGATTCAGATAAAAGTGTGCTGTGTTAGCTAAGAAGGCTGACACTCAGATAACCAAAAGGCCCTGACTGAAGTTGTTTGATAAAAATAGTTACATCTGCAGTGTTTTTTTTGTTTGTTTCTTAGTCCAGCAGAGTAAAGATGTGCAACAAACTCATCTTATCTGGTAGGATAATCTTACACTAAAAGTTTTAGAAAGTCAATTGAGTAATTTAAGCCACTTTCAGTAAAATCCCTGATGGCACCTTTATTTTCTTTACACCATTCATTTCAAGACAAAACTTAACCATCAAGTTTACTTTAGTTGATCTGAATGTCTACAAACATTTCAATGGTATTCTATGACTTCCTGTTTCTCATGAGTGCACCATGCATTTTTTTTCGGATCTTAAAGACATTTTAATCTGCAACTTATGCATGTTCTTTACGCCTTGCGGTTAAGTCAAAGGACCCAGAATGGGGGAGTTAAAGTCTGCGTACCCCTGTTACACCACAGTATGCAGGGCCAGAGCACTAACGGCCGCAATAATGGAGGGTCGAGGAACAAAGCAACATACCGGTTGAACATAAAGCAAACAGAGCCTGTAAAGTTAGGAACAGCCAACATGCATGGTGAGCAGGATGGCAAAGGACATGACAGAATCTTCAAAGCTCTATGTTGAAAAACCCATTAGGGGTGTAACAATTTATCAGTGCAGATTTTCTTAATTTTGAGATATCAGTGATCGGGTGATACTTGCATGTGAAACCAATCGTATCCACCGATCTGGAGCAGACTCCAGCAAAGGTCAGAGCTCCTCTTCTGCTCTCCTGGGACAAGTTTGACTGACAGACTGGCCCACCAGGTCATGTCTGCAATAGTCACCCCACTGTTGCCAACTTAGCAACTTTCTTGCTATATCTAGCTAGAAATATCTAGTGACATTTCAGACAAAATAAATTGGTATCGGCCAAAATCGGAATCGACAGGTCAGGTTTTTGAATTTCGTAATCTCCGATCGTCCAGAAAACTGCAATCGGGGCACTCCTACGTCGCATCTTGAGATCTACGAGTCTCCATATAAGTCAGTCATCTACATGCAAAGCAGTTGTTTTGCAAAAAATCACAAACAGCTGGCGCTTGATGGGGTTTTCAACTAGGACCATGACAGAAAACACCTTGGAGTTGACTTTGGGGTGTATTCTTTCATGTCTGACACAGTTTGTTTCCGCCGTTGGTTTGGTTCTTTTGAGCAGGTGTGAATGCACTCGTGAATCCTGGTGTGGACCAAGCAAACAGGACACAGACCATTTTGTGAGGTGGTCTGTCTGTTTCTGAATAAACTCTGGGGCAGTTAATTTCTGGTGTGAATACAGACTGACCTTAATCTGAACCAACTACAGAAATATATATGTGTCTTTATGGACTTCACAAGACCCTGTTGCTGGGCATTTCAGTAAAAATGAGCCCTTCAGTGTGATTCTGCATGTACTGAATTGTACCTGACACGGTGTTTTCTGCCTAGCGATGCTAATGCCAGCATGCTGTGGGTCAGAACATGCAGACCATCTTGCCTCCTTCAGCTTTGCTGACGATGTTCCAAAATTAGAAATATGCCACAATGAGAGCAACACTGTATGAGTTGCTCTTGACATTCAATATGGTATTAAAGTTGAAATAACAGCACAAATGTGCACAACAGAAATGCAGGGTGCGGGGCTTCCATGTTTGTTTTCCCTGGCTCTGTCCTCCGTCCCGTCCCCATCAAGTCTGTTCAATGTGAGCAACGAGTCACCGCAGACTATAATTTGTCTACAAATTATAGTCTGCTTGCAAAAAAGTACAACACAAAAGCAAATTGCAAGAAAAAAAAGATAAACCACACTTCTGATCCAGACCAAACAATCGCACCAAAGAACCTTCCTTGTGTGAATACACTAAGGTTATTTTCACACCTGATAGTCCTGGTTGGATTGGGGACCAAAATTGTAACATTTATTACATTTTCAGGTAATAAAACACTGTGTCAAATGAACCATACCCTTTAAAAAACATGAACCCCCTTCATGACCTGATCTCAACCACTGGAGATGGGAACCAGCAGTCCTCACAACCCCAATGGGATAAGCATGGACCTCCCAAAATGAACCGGACTTTCCAAGAAGAAGGACTGGAATTGGATTAAAGTGGACTAAACAGGTCTGGTGTGAATGTAGTAAGATTAGTGGCCAAGTTGAGGAAAATGAACCCCCTACTGATGCGCTGATCTAGAGAAATTACCCAGCAGGAATCCTTAAAATGACCTAAAGAAAACATAATGAAGCAGGCAAAAAGGAAAGACTTAAAGCTTATAGTACTAGGAAGGTTTAAGAATATAATCATGAGAATACCCAAACTGTATTTCCTTAAGATTTAGTAACTTTTTCAACTTTACTTTTTAAAATAAAGGACAAAGTTAAACACTTCCACTAAAGAGAGGACCAAATACCAGTTCGTTACCAAAGTAATAACCACCTTCCATAAATAAGCTCCAACTTGAGGACAGCTGATTTGAAAAACCGGCATGGTGGTTAATTACTGAAAACTGTCATTCATTGACAGATCCATCTGGAACCTCCATGTCAAGGACAAAAAGTCAGCCTACTGCTTCTCATAAAAGGTAAAAGACCATCAATCAGACTCAAGGATCGGTGGGAAATACTGAACAGGAAGGGTAAATTTAAAGTCAGTTAAAGGTTGACTGACTCAGAGTCTGGCAATGTTCCTACTCCAAACAACTCATTCTTGTCATATTGCAGTCGAAGATCTGAATTGAGGGATATTTGTCAGGATTGTAGACTGGGACTGCGGTAGGTAAACCTGCATGTTCCTTCTGTTCGTGGTTCTCAAGGCCATTTTTACAGCAGTAAACCACCATGTCTACTTAAGAGCTCAGATTCTGGCTCATTTGGACTTTAGGGGTAAACAAACAAACAAACAAAAAACTCAGAGGGAAAAGTGAAACACATTTACTTTTCATACAATTCCCAACCCCGCTGCAGCTAACTATCATGTGATCAGTCTGCATTCTGACTAATACCTGGTGTGCTGTCTGCTGATTTAACTACACCCTGTCCTTGTTACACAAAGTCATAAATACCAGACATAACTTCCCTGTCAATCCCAATTCACAGCCCCACCTTCACTGGGAAGTTGTTCACACATTCATCCACCGAAACGCAGCTCTGAGGTTCACCACTGCCTGCATCTCACACTAATATTTCCTAACTCAAGAAGTATTTTAGGGTTAACCAATTATTAAAATAGCTGTTGGTAGTATTTGCCACCAAGGTAGAAGAAAACGTTGATCATCCACATTGAGATGAGCCCGGATTTAAACGGTGTCCTCCTGGAGGAGGGGCAGCGCCTGGCGGTCACCTCTCAACTCTTAAGAGTAACAAAATCTGACCCATAAAGCACTCAGGTATGCCCTCAATGCTGATCATTAAACAAGAACACTGCTTTGATAAAAGAAAAAGCAGAGCTGTGATCAAAGTGGGTTACCAGGGCAACATTACACTTTGAAAACCTGCATGCATATGAGGTATACTGTAGTGAACATGGAGTTACTGATGGATGCATCTCTGCTTGAGCGTGCTGCTGGATCTCCATCTGTCTGGCTGAGCAGAAAAGCCTCCACCGGAAATGCTTCTCGCAGCTGTTAGGAGTATCACTCTCCACTTTGAGGCCAACCAAAAGACACATAGCAGCGACATCACGTGACTCCTCCACTCAACAAATGCTATTCAGTCTTAATCCAGCCATCCCAAAACATTCAAGTCATGCTCTGCTACTCGACTTGGATGGTCTTACCAACAGCAGTAAGTGGTCCCAGCCTTCTGCTGCTGTGGTGGGGGCAATATTTCACAAGAGCCAGGAATAATTAGTCACTCTATGCCATGAAATATTGGGCTGGAGGAGCTACACACAGTGCTGCTGTTGTACCAGTGTTAACAAAAAAAAAGGTCATATGTCTCTCATAGCAACAGCTCCACAAAACTGATCAAGAAAAGCCTGAATATCCATAACCATCAACACAGGCAAGCTGGATTCATTTTAAAGACACGTTGTTAGGATTAGGAAACTGACATTGGTACAACTACTCAGCAGATAACAGACAGCATTTCACAAAACTGTGGTCATGTGACAAGATAAAAAGGAAACAAAACTTGCAGATAGAATAAGGTGCACACCCAAAATTTCTTGAGAAATTCTACATATTTAGGTCACCGTCCTTTTCTTTGACCACAAGAGAACATCGGGGTTTTTGCTGCAGAAACGGGTTTTAATGCTGACCAGATTCTGTCATTAAAAGCTTATTTGGAAAAATACTGATCAAAACTCTTGGTTTATTAAAACGGCAAAAAGAAAAAACTTGAAATCAGTCAAGTTTATTTGTGTAGCACAGTTCCAACGACAAGGCAGTTCAAAGTGCTGCACGCATTCAGAACATCATCCAGTAGCAGTTATATAACAGCTACAAACATTATGGTTTGTCAAATACCATCGTCAAGCAGACGTCAAATACACCAATCAATATTCCAGTTATGAGTTAGATGGTACTAAACAGGTGGATGTGTTTTGCTTTGATTTAAAGGGACTCGGTGTTTCAGCTTTTTTTTTGCGGTTTTCTGGAAGTTTAAGTTCCAGATTAGAGAAGCAGATGACAAATTCTGAGAGTTTGGTAAGGATAATCCCAAACCCATTGTTATTTTTGTCAAATGCATCTCAAACTTGATACAAATAAGAAAAATCCTTGATACCGCCAATAATACTGTGGAAAACCTTAAAGGTGTAATGTTCTTTCCAGTAGAGATCAGAAAGAACCAATAAATGATTCACCGGTTAATTGCTAATAAACCAGGAAATCATGAGTGATTCAGAAATTATTTAGTTTAGAAAATAAACTGAGTCACGTTCCTGCATGGAAAACTGTAGACAAGACACCCCTTGCTAAGTGTGTTAATATTTCGAATGAAAGGGTTGCACCTTGGACTCAATGTAATTAAATGTTATATTATAAATGTGACACATTTGCTGATTATCATTATGATTATCTTTTTTCCCCAACATAATGTCCTTACCAGCCCTTATGAGCTTTAATATCTGAGGCACTAAAAATATACATGAAATGTGTGCATGGAAGGTGGCGAACGCTCACCCACCAGGTCAGATATATTACTGGCATGCAGAACCTGCATGCATGGTGCTGGAAATCTAATATACGACCAAACCTTGCATCCCAGCAGCCTTACGATTGCCATATTTCAGATATTGATATTGCAATGTCGACTGCAATTTAAAATACAGTGCAACATCAGTGGTCATGTGAAAGGAGTTTCAAAGTGTTAGCCATCAGGTAAGCCACTGCAGGACAGGGTAGAGGTTAAGCACCTGGGGACAATCGATCACTTCATAATCGAGTAGCTTCAAATAAAAAAAGTCTGCATTGATAGTATTGACAATTTTTTTTTTTTTGTTATGCTACATGCATCAAAAACAACTGATTTGTATGTGCAACTGAACGGCATGTTCTTTACAGGGGCAGCATTATGCATTTTCCAGATACATCGTGCCATTTTGAAGCACAATCAAGAAACTATGTTGCCTGCAGTTATAAAAGTGATATTTATATCAAATATGTCTTAAAAGAAATTTGACTTTGTAATTTAACACCTTGAAATTGGGATTCGGTCTCTTTAAAAACTCCTGCTCTGTCAGAAACGCCTTTAACATCGTTCCTAGGGGTGTTGCACTGAGTTTGTATGAAGAGGTTTGCAGTTCCACCAGGTATTTGCCAATTGCTGCTGGCTAGTCTGAAGGAGCGGAGTGGGGTAATCACAGGGGAGAGCTGCTCTGTGATAGAAGGTGCTTCGTCCTCAAAGGCGTTCTGCACAGCCGAATGGTTGCCACGAGGTAAACCTAGATATTTAATGAGGGAATAACATTACACCATGATGAAAAGCCCAAAAAGTTGATTTTACCGAATACTGCCCCTTTACAACATATACGAGTTTAGTCAAATTAAAATAAAGGACATAACTGTCGAGCAGTAAATGGGAATAATCATGGAAACTTTTTCGTCTGGTTGAAAATAAATTACATAAATTGCCCATTGATCAAAACTCCTGCTATACATTTTCCATTTGTGGCTCATGTTAACTGCAAATAACTGCTGAAATATAACAAAGCTTGCACAAGTCTCATCATCTATACATGTTTATGTTCTCTTAATGTTGAGAAAACACAATTTTGCAGTTGCAGTGTTTCCGTAATATAAGAAACGCAACTAAAATCACACGTGAAAACATTTGTTCATGTTTTGAGTCATTAAAAATCATGCGACAATTGATGTAAACAAAGCTGCTTTATCCTTTTCTGTTTGCCATTAAACACGCAGGAATTCAAAACATTGACAGCCTTTTTAAAATGTCAGAGTTACGGTTTACATTCCCACAGAACCCAAGATATTGGCGATGCTAATGTTGCTAATATCTAATGAAAAAACAGCTCAAAATGTCAACACCATAAGCTTTTTTTTTTGTCTTGTTACAAAATACTAATAAAACCCAGTTTTACAGGGACTAATCTCTCTCACACAGTGGGGCATCACCTCTGCTCCTATAAATAATGAATAATGGCAGGAAGGTTAGAAAAAAAGCATCCTGCTAAAATCTGTAATTTCTTAAGTTCGCCCTAAAAATTCTGATTGGTGGATCTCCAGCTAAACAGTTTCTGCTTTATAATGGATTAGATGTTTGATTTGTAAACCCACACAACTGGTGCGTTGTGCCCAGTCTGGCTTTGCAGCGAGGAACTGGCTGGGCGAGCTGCAGATTTACACACGACTTAGCGACTGTTGGCAAAATCACATCGTGTCCCGGTGAGCACAAATACTTGCTTTCAATCCAACACACCTCTGTCTGCCCTGCCTGGTCAGGATAACACCTGGAAACCAGACCAGGCTGGATGTGCCACACTCAGGTTGTGCTCAAGAGACAAAATAGACTTTAAAGCCTTAGCATCTGTAGAAAGATGGAAAACATTTTCTACAAGTATTTTATGCAAAGCCTCATTTTCATTTCAGTCACTTGTTGGGCGCGCAGCATCAAGGCCGTGGCTGATGCAGAACTGAGTGACAAAGTGCAGTGCAGTGTGAGGGGCTGCCCGGGAGTCCCCATGTCCATATGAAAGGAGAGAACAGTGGTGAGCTTTGCGCAGCATCTTCAGAAGACACAAGTAAATGGAGGGCATTCATAGATGACATTCTTCAAATGTTTAAAGGGGCAGTATCGCGGGTCTTCCGGGAACATAGTGCCATTTTATAGCACAATAAAGTAACTGTTACCTTCAGTTTTTGTAGAAAATTCTCTGTATACAAAATATGACTTCAAATAAATTTGACTTTGTAATTTAACACATTGAAATTGGACCTCTGTTTCCAAGAAAGTCCTGCTCTGTCCAACTCTGTGGCTTCAGAAAGTCATCACAACGACGCTTCTCAATTATTCCTTCAACAGCGTGGCACCGAGAAGCAGCTTGAATACTGAGGTCGGCAGTTCCACCAGGTGTTTGCTAATTGCTACTGGCCAGCCTGAAGTGGCCAACTTTAAAATGAAAGTTTTTTGATCTTTGAGAATGTGTTCTTGCATTGTTTCACCAATGCAAGAACATATGCATTGTGTTCTTGCATGTGTATAACTGGAACATAGTCTCAAACCAACAATATTAATCACAATAACTTTTTTTTTACATAATACTGCTGCTTTAAAAATCAATTTTGGAACATTTTAAATCGATTCTGAATTTTGGTAGATGAGAATTGGAATTCTTTTGCAAACTTATTTTTTTGCAATAGCTGAAGGCAATCAAATAGTAAAAGGCCTCTTTTTATTCTTTGCTATAATTTATTTTTATGGTTATCAAATACTGCAACAATTCGATGTCTTCACTTAGTGCAATCAACATTTATTTTAAAAAAATCATTTTATATTTTGCACATGCATACTTTTTGCAGCCTGCTTCTCAAACTACAAGAGTCGACTGTGAGAATGAGCTGAAGATCAGTGTTGGTAAGAGCAGAACCCGCTGAGAGGAAGTGTTTGTGTCATACATGTGTATCCTGCTGCACCGACTTCTGTCTGCACAGGGAGCGCAGAGGCCAAAGATAACTCTTGACCCATCTTCCTGTGAGCCGTCACGGCGTTGACATTCTAGCGGCAGCTCTTGCTGTAACAGCACTGCGGTTAGGTGCAAGAGGAAGGACAGAAAGATTTGTGAATGAAACCGAGTAAATAAGCAAATGAGCCGTTACAGTTAAACGGCATTTTGCTTGTTTGTGACAAACACCAGACCATTTTTGAAAGACGAGATGCAAAGCTCATTTTGCATGAAAGCAAATTCCCCCCCACCAGACAGTTCCCCTCAACAACAGGAAGTAGGCTTTCTGAAGCCTGAGCTCCTTTTATCCTACGAAGATTGTTGGAACACAACATGTTCTCCTCCTTCGCTGTGAGAGGCAATGCAATCCTGCTGGTCTGCCACTTCCATTGACTTCCATTTTTATATCATAAAAAAGAAGCAGGGGTGGAAATGAAAGCTTGTAACAATGCTAAAGAGCTCCAACGCTGCCCGTTTCAGACACTAGCGGCTCTGTTTCCAATTAGTTTAAATGGTACAGTCAAAGTGAGCCAGCCAAGGAGCACCACTGTGTTCCTTTAATTGATGGCGCTGCTACTATCCTATTTCATAGCTATGTCTCTGCAGAGGCAATCTAAAAAAATTATAAACATAAAAAGCTGGTCTTTAACTATTTCGCAGTGTTAATATCTCAAGCAGGATCACATTAAACGCCTATTATGAGTTTAACAGAACGACTGGGCAACGAGAGTAACCCTACTTTTGTCTAAAAACTTTAGATGCACCGTTGGGATATTTGTGGCCAATTTCCAGTTTTTGTAAAGTTTGGACCTGTTGATCCCGAGTTCTACCACAATATAAAATAGTTCATTTTTAGCCTTCCAGCCAGGAGCGGTCAGAAAGGCTGCTTTAAAAACAGCCTTTTTAATATGCATTTTTTAAACAAATTATTTACAGAGCTGAAATTGTAAACTGTCTTTAGCATCTTATACATTATTCTTTGTGTGCTTACCCTTAAGAAATGGCAGCGAGACCAAAAACAAAAAAAAGATCTAAGCATTTCATTGCAAACAATCACTGAACTGAAATAGGCCGTTCATCAGCTGATCAAAACTCAAAAAAACCTAGAAAATAAAAATGAAAAGTTTCAAAAAGACTCTGTAATAAGTCACAGCGGCATTCTTGTTAAACGGCTCTAGCGCTGGATGATATGGCTGAAGAATGTATCTCTATAAAAATAACGTACCATTACTTCATATCAATAGATACTGATTATTATTGATTGCTTTAAATATGTGAAATACGGGCAAACTGGTGACAAAAGATGAAACATGTTACTCAGCAGGTTGTTGCTAAGTAACCAAAGAGTGAGTGAGTTAGTTCATGCCACCAAGCTTATTTAGCAGACTGTGAGGGGTTGAGAGGTAAAATGTTTCCTCTGCCTACATCCCCCAGAATGCTGTGCAGTTCTGGATCGGAGTTCAGTGAAATCATTGAAAATTTGATTGGACGTATTGATACTGATCTATAGCGATATATTGTTTTTGATTTAATGCTCTGCCCTAATCACCTCGCAAATTTGTTTGGGGAATGTTTAACCCTTGTATTTCCAGAAGGCTACGGGGAATGTTGATCACATTGGTGAAGATGGCTACATGAAGGGCATGAAGTGAAGTGAAACATGAAGTGGATTCCATTTTTGTAATCTTCCCTTACTAAATGTAAGGGAAGATCCAAGCCCAGATATTCCTGATTGGATTTAGATCAGGGGAACGGTATTTCTTTGGAAGAAGTCATTTGTCAGGTGGGCATTGTCCTGTTGAAAACACTCAGTAATTACCACACAGACGACGGCCTCCATCAGGCAAACTCATGGCCTCCATGAAGCCATTTTTTGCCGTTGAAGGAGACAAGACATCTGGAGGGTTCTTTAAACCTTTCACTTGCAGTTTCCATCTGATGGTTATGGGACTGCAGTTGGCCCAATGTTACCTTCATTTTTGCTGAAGGTCGTCCCGTGTCTTGACAGACAACCAACTTGTCTGTCAAACCACGGTTTGATCAGGTCACGCACTAAAGCCAAGCACAGCCCGACAGTCTGACTTTAGGATGTGGTTATTGCTTCCTTTGTTTGACAGACAAACCGTGGTTATCTGTCAAACAAACATGGGGTCTACCACTCAACTGTTTTGTTCCTTAACCCTCATGGTCTTTTAAGAAGTTGTCTTTCTGTGTCCAACCTCCACAGCAGTGGCAGGTTGCAAGAGGCCTTGCTTATGCTGCTCAACAATTGGATCACATTCAAAGAGAGAAAGCTTTTTTCCTTTGCCATCAGGAGCTCATGACAGTGTGGATACCAGAAAAAAGTGACACTAAATCCACATTTTCGCAAAGATCATTTTTAAATGATGTGGCCTTAAACTTTTGATCACCTGATGAACAGCCTGTTTTAGTTTAATGGTTGTTTGCAATAAATTGCCCATTCAATTTAAATTAGACCTGCCCAACTGGTCCAAAGTGTGGGTAACTTGTGTGAGACGATGTGCCATTTCAGAAAAGTCAAGACGCTGCAGAAGAATAGGAGGGAATTCAAGCTAAACCCAAAACTCAGGTCAAGTGAAGCGGTGTGGGGGTTGGGTAGCATGCACAGACTGACTTTAGGATGTGGTTATTGCTACCTTTATCAATTCACTTCAAAAAGGAAAGTAAAAGAAAGAGAAGGTAAACTACAACTCCTCTAGTATTCTGAAGTCAGTGTAGGAAACAGAATGAACACAGTGGAAATGAATATGGATCTTTCATCAGAACGGCCAGTGTCTGGTATAATAAATTAGAACATATAATGTATGTTGAAGATACCGCATATTCATTGAAATCTGTAGAGAGACTCTGGGGGTGTTTAGGGTACAATTTACCAAGAGCCTAGAGCAGGCAGGGGCCCTTAAAAAGCCCAGTGGTTGAGAGTTTGAATTCTGCTTTAAAAATAGATGCTGTCCCAGGTCCCAATTCCTTTTGAAACAAGATAAAATATAACTTATAGGCCATGAATCAGGTCCACACATGTGCCCTGATTCAGCTGACGTATAGATTGATGAAATAAGAAAAGAAGACAGAGAGAAAATTAGCTAGCCAGTGTCCTAGCATGTTCATTATGCTGCGCAGCTCTCAGAGAAATAACATAGCTTGCATCTGCAGCAGTTGGCTCAGAATGAAGGCAGAACATTAGTGATTCATTTTGATAGTTTAATTCATAAATTCATCAGCTACCACTTGACGACAAAATATCAGAGCTCACAGCAATAGAACGTATTCAATTAGCATTTTAGCCTTTTATTAGTAATTAATCTAGATAGAGCATTTTGATTCCTGCAGACACGCAAGGACCAAAGAGTTTGATCTAATAAAAATATAAATCCAGTGATTTTTTTTAATATACATGTGCTGCATATTTTAACAACCTCTGTGCTCTGAAGCCCAAAGCTGGGGAAAGCGGATTTATGACATCAGGCGAAATTAAGAGCCTTTTGCATATGTTTGAGTCACAAGACTCAAACATATGCACAATATGTAAAATTCCATAAAGGGCAAACAGTCAAAATCATGAAGTGCCAGACAGAAACAATAATGTGGTAGGCAACATAAATGGAAACTCAGAGTGGCACTTATCTTTATTTTCCAGATCAGATGGAAACACGCTCTGCAGGAGTGGAAAGCTCCCTTCACATCAGCAATACAACTGCTGACTTTTACAACACGCCACAACCTAATCTTATACATTTATCAAACACTTACAGTTTTTGTCAACCATTACCTAATCTGCATGCATCCTCGTTTCCTTATCTAAACTGATTCTGTAACATTTAAGCAGTTAGTCCAGTGGACAAGCAGAACTTGGCTGCTCACTGTGTGTGCTAAACAAACGTCTGATTTACAGATGGTACAGTGGGAATTGGTCTATATTGTTAAAGTGCAACATAATGAATGATCACAGCAGATTGTTTCTAAAGAGACATAATTATGTAGTTACCCAAATAATATGAGTCCTTGGTGTTACTATGCAAAGACTAGGACAGCAAAAAGCTATAATGCCTTGTGCAATTAACACGTTTACGAAATGAACAATTTAGAGTGTCTATATTTTTGTTTAAAGTTCGAAAGGCAAGAGCCACCCTGTTCAGGTCGCCAATCCAGCATGGAGACACAAATTAATCTAACAGTCTGTTTCTGGACTGTGGGAGGAAGCTGGAGTACCCAGAGACAACATGCAAACTGCATGGAGAAAAACTCCAGGCTGGGATTCAAACCCAGCAGCTTATTTTAATCATCAATATGTTATTCTTTTCCCCTTTTTTTTCCTCCCAACAGCAGGAATAATTATTACCTTTCATTTTAAATCAAAGTTATTGAAACGTGTACTATATTTTCTCTTAAAGGAGCAACAATTTTATCAATCATGCTTATTTTTTATTGTCAAAGATTGAATCAACTTACTTCAAGTCCTCTATCACAGTAAATCTTTTAGCTTGCACATATTTTAAAGGCTGAAAAATGACATCGTAAACATCATGTTACGATGTAGAGCTGATTCACTACACCACAGACACAGTCTAACAGAAATGAGGTCAAGGTGATAAATTGTTGGGAATAATCTCATAATGGCCGCTGGCAGACACAATGATATATTCCATAACGATCGGGGCCATAAACATTCTCTGAAACGCACCTGTTCAGTTGTTAACACACCTCAGCTAATCACACACTGGAAACTAACTGCACACAGCAAATTAAATGTTTTAAAAAGCAGAAAAAAGCAAAGTTAATTTTACTCTCATAGTCACATTCTGTTCATGTACTCTGCCGTGTATATTTTTATTAGTTCAAATGCAGTGTTAAAACAAAGTGTTTCCGTGTCAAATCTAGAGGCATTAAAATGGAATCAACAACTCTTGACTTCTTCACTCTGAACTCCTACAGCGGCTCTAACACTAAAGGAGTTAATTCACTGACTCCGACCCCAGAATCCCACATTCCCACCAAAGCGAAGCGACAGAAGCCAAGTTATTTCAGAACAATTTACTTTCCACATGTCTGAGGTGTTTACCACGCTTGGTAAATATTTTTTTTATATGGTTTATATTATTTTGAGTTGAGATCAACCTGTGTGATATACATCACGTTTGCCACACGGCTCGGTGTTAGGATATTTAGCTTAGCATGCCGAACCTTTGCGGAGTGTTAAATGTTGGAGCAAAAAAATCAAGCCGGTGAACATTCAGTCAAATTCTAACGGAGCCCCTAAGAAAAACATGGAGAAAAAAAAAAAAGAGATCTCGAGATAATAAGTCGGGATCTTGAGAAAATAAAGTCGGGATTTCTTTCTTTTCTCCTTTCCCTTTATGGGCTCCGTAAATTCTTGGCTAACTTGAACAGATCCATAATGCTGAACGCTTACATGAATATTGGTCAGATTTATCAACCTTTCTGATCGATTATTTTTCTTTGAAAAACTGTAAAAGGCTTTTTTCATGTTGAAAGTGTTTTTCCCCCAGTTGTGTCTTCTTATATATGTTTTGCAGCATAATTTAATCTTTTAATCATCAAACAAATCCAGTCGTTACTGTCAACCTCCCCCTTAACCCTCCTGAACCCTCCATGGATTCTTCGAAGATTCAAGCTCCAAGTGTTAATGTAAATGTTAATATCTCTGAAACTCCACATCTCTGTAATTGAGGCTTGTTGTTAGAGTTGTAGTGAAAATGGATTCCATTTCTCATTGGTATGCCTTTTGTTTGTTACGATCCAGAGACCAACACTGGCTATCAGGGACTGAAGACTGTCCAAGGCTTGAGGAGCTCGGTGATGTCCCCGGCCAAACTTCACCAGCAGCCCAACAATCTGAAGACAGTCTGTTAGTGAGTGGACAGCTCTCTGGGGGAGTGCAGGCCCTGCCTCTTATCAACAGAAACAGAAACTGGATAAGAAATGATAGATCTGAATATCATTTGGTCTGTTATGTACTGTAATATCCGGCAATCTACCTTTTAAAAGAAAATTTACTCTGTCATATCGCATGAACTGCATTCTTTACTTTCTCCACCGTGTACTTTGAACAATTTCAAAGAATACATTTTCTTTGTATTGAAGAAAAATGTATCCAAACTGCATTTTGTATTGCACAGCTGATATGTCAGACCTTTTAATAAGCAAAATGTAATGAAAACGACCAGTGAAACATGCACGTTTTGTAATTATGGTGCACGTTTCGAAATAAATGCATTTGAGAAAATCGTTGCCTCTTTATTAAATGTTCAAAACAATAAAATGCCTATTTAATATTAATTACAAATAACTTTTATGAAGTTAAAAAAATACTCTGTGAGTAAATATTAATATCTAACACTGAATTAGTGTTAGTAAGAGTTAAATGATTAACTCCAGCAGATTTGATATTTGACACTTTATAAAAGTTAAAGTACCAACTCTCCAAGAAGAGTTAAATTAACACATTCTGGTGTGGACCCATATAGACACTTTGAAAGTTTTTAAATCAAATCTGACAGAGTTAATTTGCCCACCAGGTGTGTGCTAATTGCTGCTGACTAGTCTGAAGAAGTCGAGTGTGAGAGTGGCAGAGGAGAGCTGCTCTGTAATGCAAAAGCTCAGAAGATTGGGAACTGCAGCTCTGAGGAGGAGCTGCGTCTCGAAGGTAGTGCTAGGTCCCCCCAGGTGTTTTGCACAGCTGAATGGTTGCCATGGAGACTAAAATTCTCAAACATGCATGAAAGAAAAAACTCCAGGTATGTTTGTGATGAGAAAATAACATTATAACATGATGTTAAGATCGAAAGTAACAGAATATTCTCTGTAAGAATATTCTATTGATTATTTTGATAATTCATCTTTTAAGAAGATCGTCACATTCTGCAGCTTTTTTATTTAACCACTTTATTATACAATGCTGAAATAAAAAATGCAAATACAGAATATAATTCCTTTTTAAATGAAAAAAAAAGTATAATCTAAAATGAAACAACATAACATTTTCAGAAACAACGATTGTTCAGGTTCACAGAAAATTGATAAAATGTTTCAGAGTAAAAGAAAGGAAACGGTGGTCTAGTGATGGATACAACTGACCATTCTTTTAATCAAACAGTACAAGTATTATTGCTAACCATGTCTTTAACCTAATGACGCCAAGTGGTCCAACCCTCTAAGGACTACCTCCAGCAGTCTAATCCATCATATCTCAATAGAACATGCTTTTTGGAACATGACAGTGACTCCACTTAACTGCAGTGGCCTCCACAGAAAACAGATCTCAATCCAACAGTGTAGCTTTGGGATGTGGCGCAGCTGGAGGTTTCCATTCGGATTAGCAGCTGACAAATCTGCAGCAACTGTGTGATGCATCGACACAGAACAAAACCTTTGAGGAATGTTTCCAGCACCTTGTGAAATCTTAGCCACAAAGGATTAAGCCAGTTGTGAAGGCAGAAGGGGGTCATGTACCTAATTAAAGCTGCAGTAGGTAACTTTTATTTATTTTTTTAAAGTATTTTTCTTTAAATATGGCTTAAAGTTAACACTATGTCATGACAGTATAATATCAGACAGATAATCCGTTTTAAAAAAAGAGCTCCTTTTTCTGCCATCTGCAGAAATAAATCTGCAACCAATCAGAGTCAAGAGGAGGGTCTCAGCGTTGTCAACCAAGCTCATGCATGCACTGCTCTCATCCTCCCATTTGCTCTCGCTTACAGCTGGTTCACCAAAGTTGAGCTTGTCATAAATGCTAAGGCTAGTTAGCCTTACAATTTCAGACTTTTGTGTAATTATTGTCCAGGTTGACTTTTAAAAAAAAAAGACCTGGTATTATTACAGGTTAATTTTCTAAGATACAGAAAAATAATAGCTTGGGATGTACAGACATGAAAACTTAAGCCGATATTGCTATCCGATATTTATACAGTTATGGCAGTAATGATTTATACAGTTTACAGTATAAACCAATATTTTGTTTTATCAATATTTTTTTTAATTCAATTAGTCAGCAGAATAATCAAGAGATTACTCAATTAATAAAATAATCTTACACAACAGCTATGCATACTTAAAGAAATATGCAAAATTACAAATAAATAAATATTTATAAAACTTCCATAGTGAGGATGGTATGAGACAGAAACTAAAAGAAAATTAGGGAAAAAAACAAGTAAAAAAAGAAGCTCCTCTGCCTTTTCCTGGCACCATCTAGGAACAACCAATCAGAGTCAGGAGGCAGGTCTTAGCGCTGTCTATCATCCACCGTGTGGCATTGCTCGCCCTCACCTTACCCCTTGTTCTCTGCTACGCTGCAGCTAGCAGATACTGTTTTGAATGCTCAGGCTAGTTAGCACATCTATCAATGACTGTGGATAAATAAATGTTTTCCCTGCTAGGTGTTTCTCCACCATTAGCACATTGAGCAGCAAGTACACAGGGTTGTTTGACAGCACTAAGACCCTCCTCCTGGCTCTGATTGGTTGTTTCCGACTGGGAGCGGTGCATTTCTGCAGACGGCAGTAGGGAGAAGACGAAGGAGATTGATCTTTTCACAGATTATCTGTCTCATATTATACTGTCATGACACGGTGATAGTTTGAACAAATGTGTAAAAAAAACTTTATTTTTTTTTTTAAATAAAAGTTCCACAGAGCATCTTTAAGTGGCCAGTGGGTGTACGCTCATCTTGTGAAAATGCAACAGGAAAACAAACTCTTAAAGTTTTGTGTTCCTGAAAAGTTTCCATAACGCTTACATTTATTTGGCCGTACATAAACTGTGAAGTGAACACTGCACATATATCATATACATCACAGAGTCATACAGTGTCTGCACCAGCCAATGCATTTTCACCCTTGGACCAACCAGAAGCATGAGCAGCATGTAATGGAAGCCTCCTTTTAAAGAGAAGAAGTGGACAGGGGGAGGGGGCTCCAGTAGGAGCCTCTGTTCCTGACAGCCACATAGTCAGGAGGGGGGAGGGTTCCGAACACCCGGATCCTCTTCCTGAATCTGCTGGAATGAGCATGATGGATCCTTCCTTCCAACTACAGGACTAGGAGTTAGCTCCATGGCTCTACCAGAAGAGACACTCGGTGGGAAATGCACCCTGTGTACTTACTTATCTGACAGAGAGCACGAGCACGGAGCAGTCTGAGGGGGTCATGTGACGGGCCTTAGCTGGAAATACACTAAACCGGTATCTGCAGCCTTAAAAAGAAACTGAAATGAGTCGGCAACAGAGAAAACATTTCCCAAGGTTAAACCGACACTGTGGATCAGAACGTGTTCTTCCTACACTCCGTGTTTCTACTCAGTCCAAGGACAGAACCGTCCTTCTCCCTGCTTAAAAGAGGCAAATAGAGAAATAGACGCAAACTACAACTTTGCCGTTCATTTGTTTTCATGGAGATTTGCGCAAACTAGAAGTGATGAACGTCTCTTCCCTCTAACGAAACCTGTTTTCCTGAGTGTTGGCGCAACAGAAAGCCACAGACTTGGTTTGCGCTCAAGAACAAGTCCTAGTTCAGCACTTGTTTACTGCACACAAGCATTCGCACCCGCGTCAACAAGCACGGTGCAAAAAGCAGGATGCTCCTGTTTTCCTCATCCGCACATTTCTTTTACGTGTTCATTCAGGCCTTCTGCAGATACCTCCTGACATCCAAACAGGGCAATTAGCCCCTCGTGCTGCACAAAAATCCTGACTTGGCACTTACCACGAACACTGCGAGCAGCTACTGCTGGGTCTCTGCAGAGTGGCAAATCAGCGAGGTCTCCTGGCAACACGTTTGCCCAGCTACAGGCACACATGGTTTCAGTTAGGGGTCTGCACCTATAAACAGTTGGCCATGGCAGCTCTCTGGTCAGGAAGTGCAGTGTTGACTGCAAGTCAAGGCAGGCACAAACTGCTAATGAATGACATATACTCTCACAGTTTAGCTGTTAACAGCAGGTTTGGACTGGAGGCATTCAGAGTTCTGCAGGAAAAAAAAAGAAGTGACTCTGAATTTAGTCAAAGTAGTAAAAGTAAAAGGTCAGTCAACCTCTGCAGGGCAGAAAACCTGATTTAGTTCAGACTCAGAGTGAGAAATAGATTCACCAAATCCGAAGGTGTCATGATAACATCATCCCATTATGTCAGAAAGTTCAGTGAGTTTCTTAACTGGCTCTTACAAAAATAAAACTAAGTGGAATTGTTGGAAATGCAATCATTCAATGTTAAACAAAATGTGACGGTGAATTTCGTATGTTTGGCTGCAACTAAAGGTGGGCGATCAATTAATTTAATCAGAAAATCACATTTTCTGTTTTATTGATGAGCGCCACTTATTTCCACTTTGAATTCAGGTCAAATCACAAAAGGAACGACTGAAATAAAAGCCAGTTATTTAAAGATATTTGTAATTTGTAATCTGTCACTTGTGAAATAAATAAATAAATAGATAAAGTAGGGTAAAAAAAATAAGTTTGTATACAAGCAGATAAGAACCAACAAATACACATGCAAGTTTTAGCAATTATGTTATAATTGCTTTGAATTTTACATCTATTCTTCTCGTCATCTGGTGGACTTGCTTTTTTTTTCCCTTTACATAATTTTCAGACGCATCCTATAGAACTTTTGCAAAGTTTTTACAGCTTTCTTCATCTTAAAACCTAAAATCAAAAATAAAATGTTAAAAATGAAAATGTTCTTACTGTAAATAGTCAAAAAATTTTTCCCATACAAGTAGGCTTTTTTCAAATGGTTATTCTACGTGAGCAGATCTATAGACGGTTTATTCAGCCGGACTGAGATCAAAAACGTCTCTTTGGTTTTCAAAGGTGGCAGAACTCTGTAGCCCACCATCCAGCCGGACGCTTTCAGAGGCCGCACATGCAGAAATAATATACGACAAGAAAGTCGACCTTCTCCTGTAGGGTTATCTCAGGCCAAACTCATCATTCTAGCAGCACAAAGCGCACCAACTGAGCGTTCGCAACAGCGGCTAGCAAAAGGTTAAGACCAACTCATCCTGCATCAGTTTAAATACGGTCACCTGGACAACCAGGAGGACTTTCGTTATAAACCGTCACTGAATATTTCATTACCTGGGCCAAAGTCGTGCGACACAAACAACTTCTGAAAGCGTATATAATCTAGAGGTCAGAAGAGTAAACAGTGGCAGTACAGGGTTCTCTTCAGGCCTTTATTGGTTTATTTGAACCAAGCTTACTTTAACATCACTTTTTTTTTTTAGAACAAAAACTGTATGCTCCATTTTAAATGTATCGTAGGGTTTTTGCTAACCCCTCACGAGTCAACTTAAGTGACGCTAAAGGTTTTAGGTTATCTTTTAACTAACAATCTTGGGAATTTTAAGAAATCGGTTTGTACAGAGACGACAATGCGGACGTCTGGTAAACTCAGTGAAAATCCAAAGAGAACTGAGCGTTCTTTGAGCCATTTTCTAAACACCTCCATATTCCAAGATTAGCTTCAACGACTGCAACCGAGTGCAACTTCACGTCTTTAAAAAGCCTGGGAGAAGACACTAAATGTCCCTCCCGCTGGGGGAAGAAAACTAATTAAAATGTTCCATAACAACCCAGGAAGCAGTAAAGCTCAAATCTGCCATGGACTGGATGCACTGGTGTTACTATCTGTTGTAAAACAAATTTTACACAATCAAGAACTGGGAGGATGCTTCTGGAGACAGACGGTTCTCCTTCACCAATGACACGCTGATAAAGTCTGTGTGTAAGTCAAGCACACTGTAAGTAATATGGCGGTGGAGGCAGCATGCTGTGGGGTTGTTTCGCTGCCAGCTGTATTAGTTTACTGTAATGTAAATGGAAAAATGACAATGGAAACTACATATTAATTCATAATTTAAAAAAAACTGTTTTAGTAGGGACACTTTAGGCAAACAAACTACAGTGCTAGAATATTCTCAAAGCTTACAGGTTGTGCTGGATCATTTTGATTATTACCACTCAAGAACACAAAAATATCTGTCAACACAAAATATCTATGTCAAAAACACTGCAACTAAAATAGAACCCTGTGCACTAATTTTATTATTTATTATATTATCAATCCATCACAGAAAATTTAAAGTTTCAATAAATCAAAACACGTCCGAAATCAATGTCCCAGACCTGAACCGCATCTATCAGCAAAAAGGGAAAATAATCTGTGGAGACACTGAACTGTGCTCGCATTTATTTCATTGTTCAAAAATAACTTCGGTTTATTAGAGACGAGAAAAACGTGTCCATTTGAAATGAACTAACCTGGGTCAAGGAGCTTAGTCAGTTTACAGTTTAATGATTGAACCTTTCCATGTTGACTAATTTTTTTTTTTTGCGAGGTTTCAACAGAGAGCTCAATGGAAAAAGTAGCCTGGGCTAACATGAGCTACAAAACATGTAGCGCCTGGCAGTGTAAAACTCTAAGGAGGCGGCTAATAATTACCACATTTAGCCATTAACACATACGTTAAACTTTCAGAAAATGTTTCGAAAGTTTTTTAATTTTTTCTTCACTCCGCCAGGAAAACGACGGTCTATAAACCCTCAAGCTTAGCTGACTTTGCTAGCTGCCTGCTGGAGACAAAAAGTTTTTCCACACATCAAACTTTTCTTCTCTGGCTGTGTGGCTCGTACGTAACAACACTTGCAGTGGAAGACGCTGAATTTGTTTTTCTACTCCAGGAAAACGAGACTAAACCCTTTTCCCTCCTGGGCTGTCGCTAAATGGAAAAGTCTCGTTAATTAAATGGAACTTACCTTCCAGTCTCCGCCGCTGCCGCCGCCTTCAACACCCGAGACCGCCGCCGGACCTCCGAAGGGCCGCGGAGCTGCGAGAGGAGAAGCCGTAAGGGGTCCGGGCGCTTACTGTGAAAAGAGCTAACAACACCGAGGCCCCGGGCCTGTGTCCTCGGAAAAGGAAGAAGCGGAGGCAAACAGAGCCACAGCCCTCCGCTGTTTGACAGAGACTCCGGGAGAACTTTTTGACAGCTCCTCGTCTTCGCCCCCCCTCCCCTCTGCAGCCCTTCGCTTTTCTCTTTTTCCTCACTTCCAGCAGATACGAATCAAAATACTGTCACAGAATATGGCGGCTGCTTCAGCGAGCTGCTATCGCGAGATGAAGAAATTGTTTTCCTTTCCCCCCCCCTCCAGTTTCCAAAGTTGTGCTGAAGAAGGAGGAGAACGTTCACCATCTGAAAATTAGGTTGAGCTGCGTGCAGTTTCAGAAGAAGACGAACTAAAGGAAGAGTTTGGTTCACGGCTGAACGGATGAGAACTGGTTTTTCTAACGAGGTTTTATCACCAGCATTCATCTCATTTTAATTTGATCCTAAGGTCAGCAGATGGGTAACTGTTCCAAAACTTTAAGCTGGAATGCTAAGATTTTCCAAAGCCATTTCGAATGCATTCAGACAACAAAGACAGAAAAACAAGCAACATTTTACAGCAGCTTATTTGACACATGGATTTCAGATTGTTGCGCTTTATTCTGAACAATAACTCTAGTTCAATAAATATTGCCCAAGAAGAGTGCTTGACACATGAGAGATATCCATAAAAAAAAACTCAAGTCATTTGAAACAACTTAACAGAGTTCTCAGCTTGAGAAGTTGTTGTGCTGCATGATTATAACCTAGATCACTACAACATTTGTACCATACCGTGCCTTAAACCTTGTCACTATTACTTCCACATTTTTGAATGTATTGTATCTGGATCGAATGTGACAAACCATTAAAATGTAAAACATGTTTGTGAGACGGATGGAAAATAACCTGATTTTCACATTTGGAAAGTCATAGAGAGTATTCGTGTTGTAAGTCTACTTGAGTGTGTTACTACTAGTTTTGCACATCTATGCATTAAGAATTTTTCCAAGCACCCCCACAGTGTTTTCACCTTTGTGATGATGCGTGTAGGTGGATGCGTAGCAATGTTTTCCCATTGCACATTGCATTTTATACATAGCCCAAAATGTTGGATTTGGTCCAACTTTTCTTTCTTTTTTTTTTCAAAATGTGCTTAAGAGTTAGAAATCACGCCCATTCTCCAAGAAAACTGGAAAAAGTTTTTTACCATGTGAAGTCATAATGTTATATACTCCCACTGGTAAAAAAAAAAAATTATAATAATATATATCCAAAGATCTGGACTGAACTACTCCAGCAACACAAACATCCAAACAGAGCTGAACCTGAAAAGCTCTTTCTGGCTCACCGACTCTGTAGGGAGAAGAAGACCAAACATGATGAGCTCCCCCATCAGGGGACTATAAACACACTTTGCGCAGCCACTCAAGCAGCTGAAGAGCTGCCAGGTAGTAGAAGAAAACTCGCTGCAAAGAGATGTTCACCTTTACAAATGAAGGATCTTTTACACTCGATTTAGTAATCATTTATGTTTTGTTTTTTGTTTTTTTGCCAGGCGAAATATTCTGTCTAAAGAAACTATCTGATATTCACTTTTTAGTAAAACATAATTGAAAATAACAGATTGGCATGGAAATTTGCGGAACATTAATATGGCTTTCCTTTGAGGGTTTTGGAGACTTCTTTTAGCATCTTGCTATCTGCTTCCAGGTTAAAGTTACCTCGACAGCCCAACCCCGGCAGCCCAACCCCGGCAGCAAGCAGAGCCCCAAGGTTTAAACAGACCAAACCTCCTTCAGAATGACGGGTGACGACGTATTAAACATGACCTGATGTGATACACCTGTCTGTCATTTTCATGTCGGGCTGTCCTAATGTTCTCCTGACCAAAAACTGCTGGTTTTAAAGGCAGTGGATTATGCAAAATTGCTCTCACAAAGGTACCTCCCCTTCTCAGTTCCTTCAGACTAGCGGTAGCAGCGATTAGCAAACAGCTGGTGTAACTGCATGTTCCAACTGCAAGTTCCTTATGCACAGATGTGTTCGTATGAGCTCATGATACAAATGACTTCTCAGTCCAGCGCTCCTAAGAACTGTTGTAAATGGCATAATGAGGAGCATTGTTGTGATGATATACTGAAGACAGAGTGCAGGAAAGAAGAGGAGCTTCTTAAAGAGACAGAGACGAATTTCAAAGCATGAAATTGCAATGTGAAATTTCTTTTAAGTCATGTTTCACACACACTGACCATGCCTTAATGCCTTGAAGGATGTTTATGTTTTTTTTTTGTTTTTTTTATTTCACATCATTTCTTTTAAACACATAAATAATTTTATTTATTTATTTTTTTAATGTGAATTTTATTTTGTATGCCTGCTATTTTGAACATCATTTTATATTTATATATATCTAGCATTTTCATATCAATGAAGGTAACATTTTCCCGATTGTGGTGGAAAATGACGCTTTGTGCCTGGAAAATTCATAACAATGCCCCTTTTAAATGACATGTTGCAGAGTCTTTGTGAAATTATTCATGTTGTGAAGATTGATATTAAAATATCCAAATATTTAAACAAAACAGTCTTGTGACTGTACATGACTTAAAATTATATATATATATTTTTGGACAGTATATTTGGAATGATTTTCACTGGATCCAGTTGGCATTCCAGTTTTTAGGAGCCCAGCAGTCAGAGAAGCCGAATGTATTTTTTTTAATTCCAGGATCTTGGAGCTGACCAGTTTTAAAACATTCTAAAAATATAGTGTTGGATATTAAATTGCTCCAGTATCACCTCATTACTTTACAGAATTTTCATTTGTTTCCAGCAACAGCTTTTTTTTTTTTTTTTTGATGTCAAACAAACAAAGCTCTACTTCAAAGGGCTCCTCTGCTCACCACGAAACCATCATGTCCTCCAGTTTCCTTCTGCAATGTCGCAGCCACTTATTTCCAACAAGAACCCGTTGTTGTTGTTCATTCCGCATGGACATTATAAACAGGTGGCCCACTTAACTCGCCTCTTTTACAAGATAATTGACGTGAGCCACGTCTCCTGCGCGCCGCTTCGCGCTGCATGAACCCGCAGCTCGCGCGGCTGAGCGAGGAAACAGAGGCTTGTGGGAAACCTCGGTGAAAAGTCGACGGCACATTTGCTCTCGAGTGAACTCGGTGGAAGAAACATGTGGCGTCTCGTGTGTCGGCATGATGTGGTGACTCACGCACAGAAAGGACCGGGCTGCAGCTATCTCACACACGGACTGTGACCTTTGACCCTGGAGCTTTAAAGCCCAGGGAGTAGAATTCCCCGACTCTTGTGAGCGCCACGCCGAGGGGGGACAGTGCAGCCTCTCATGCTCCCTGGACATTGCTCTGCTTTGCTTTCTTTGCACAATGCCTTCCACGCTCTGTGACAAGCTTGTGGCACGCGGAGCTCGGCGTCGGCTCACTGAATCAGCAGGGAAACAAAACAGGAATCAGAATTCTGAAGAATTTCCAACAACTTCACTTTGTGACTGTGGCTGCAAGTCTGTGTTCTCCAGTTGTTCATTTCTTTGTGTGAATACACGTAACATGTTTTTCTTTTCCTTCTGCAAAAAGTGCATATGAAAATAAAGCGATACATGTGTTTTAACATAGTTAACAAATAAAAACCTGACAAGCATACATTCACATTCAGCCAGAACCAGTTTTGCACATCTGGAGACCAAATTTCATTTATTGCTTGTTTCTTTTTTTTTATGCAAAGCAGCTCCAGTCCAGTCAGATTGGATGGACGGCATCTGGGAATTTGAAAGCCTTGCCACAGATTCCCAATTGGATTCCAGATGCAGCTGGGCTGTTTGAATCTGCTGTGGCTGTATCTGTGGCCAGGCGTCGGGTCGCTGTCCAACCGGACGGTGAAGCTTCGCTCCAATCTGCTGCTTCCAGGACTGACCTGGTCTGAGTTGCAGCCATTTTTCCATCATCTAAATCCAGCTTTATTTTCCCTGTTCAAAAGAAATCAAACATTCCCCAGTATGACGCTTCCACCACTATGTTTTACTCTGGTGGTCAAAAGTAGAATTTTGTTCCTTTCTGACCAGAGGTTATCTTTAATTTTATTTTATTTTCTTAGGCATGCACCCATTTGAACATTTGGACCGATATTCATATCCAAAATATCAATATCAGAAATCAATATATCAATACGCATTGACATAAACTTTATTCAACCTTCTTTTCCCTCCTCAAAAAAAAACACTTCCTCAGAATTATGCTGCCACCACCATAATTTTACTGTGAGTGTGGTAACATACAATATTCACCATGTTTTTGGTATTACTGCCCAGCAATAACCTTGAATATTTTTTAGGGATGAACCTTTGCTCCGATATCAATATCCAATATAAATTTTACTGCTCTGGCAGATAACCAGTATTTACCAATATTGTATATAGTGCATATATTTCACTACTCCACCATCCTTTGCTGCATCACCATCACTGTCCCATGACCAGCCTCCTTCATTCCAGATCCAGAAAAAACGGCAACAAGATGGAAATAAATGTCCGTTGTCAACATCGACCCGGTTCTATTTGTCGGACCAAAATGTCTATGTTAAAAAATGACTAATATCTGCCGATACGTTGCGCAACTCTAATATTTTTGCAAGGCACTGCACTCACACAGAGCATGCTGTGCTAGCCTAGCCAAAGGGGGAGCATGTGCATTCAACACAAGCAGCCTGGAAGAAAAAAAAAACTCCAGGCCTGAAACCAAGCAGCATGCTCCTGTGATGTGCTGTTCTGGAGGAAGAGGACTGGCCACCCACATTCTTGGCATGGAAAGAGCCCCGTTTCTCACGGTTTGAGGACAGCATGTCGTGGGTCAGCAGTTTAGCTTCAGCTCTGCAGTGGTCCTCCAGTCATTACTCCCGTCTTAAGCAAACCTCTCTGCTTGTCTGCTGGCCGCTGGGAGAGGGTCACACAGGCGTCCTGCACAAACAAGCTCCATGCAGAGATACAAGGGGACAGAGGAAATGAGGGCAGCAGAAAATTGTTCTGCTCTTATGCAGGAGTGACATATCAAGCTGCAACTTCAAAACCTTCACACATATGGAATTATGCACACTGTCGTGGAGATAAGGAAGAGAAGCATTTTGTTCATTTTGAATCTTACTTAAGCGCAATGAGAACAGATCCTCACCAATTTTTAAAAACTCCTATTTAATTCCACTTTGCTTTTCTTTGGAGGGAAAGCTGGAATTATATGATTAAAAGATATTGTGAAGAGCCGGTTAATCAGAAAATGTGTCATTAGCAGACATTAGCAATGATTGTAAAGAAAAAAACTGTTGATGTTATTTATTATAATGTATCCAAACTGCAGCGGTTGGCTATGAATGATATCCAATTTTATTACTTTACAATTATACAATTTATTGTATTTTGTTGGGATGAAATGTTTAGTTAAAATGTTTTTGACACTTTTTATCAATGATCAATTTTTTTTTTTGCTGCAAGAAATACAAAAACGTCTGGCGCATTAAAGGCAAACAGGCATGTTTATCTTTAATCCCACCAAATAAAGCTTTCAAGTGCTACGCAACCTTTAGAAAAAATATATATATATTTTTAAATAAGTATTTACTGGATTAGGAAAGTTGTCAATTTCAAAGAACTTTCTTCATCTTTTTTAGATTTTAGAATGAAGAAAAATAGAAAAGTTTTACAAAAACAGAAACATTTCCCTCCATCAGATATTGATATTTGCTCAATATCAAAAATGACGTTGGAAAAAAAAAAAAACTCCTGTCGACAGGTGGAAAAACTGAGAACTCCTGCAGGGACAACCGCTGTCAAAATTAGGCATGAACTTAGGCAACCAGCAGGAAACCCACAGCAAACCACACAGGAAGCTCACACTGTGGCATCTGGAGGTAAGCATTCAAGATATTACATCCCACTGAAATGTCCCCGAGGTCAGACTCTGCATTGCTCAAAGGAGCAACAAAATCTCCAAAGAGCTCCGTGTCAGACGCTACATGGCTCAGTTAGCTTTGTAGATGTTCAAATGGAAGAAGGAGACAGACCCTGAGCAAATTATGGAGGGTTGCCTGGGGCAATCCTCCACCAAGCTTCAGCCAGGCTACACGACATTAATGTAAACTTCACGTTATTCCTGCATCCTCATTGCATTTCACATGTACTCTACATTCATGTGTCGCACTTCTGTTTTCTATCCCAGCATTTAACCCATACAATCTGTCAGACGTCATGTTGTAAAGTCCCTGTTTTCCACTAAGAGAAAGCAGAAATACGAAGGAGATGTGTCTCACATATATGCATAGTGTTGCTTTAGCAGAGCAGGTAGGAGCATTGCTAGGAGTTTCTTAGTTTTTTCCATTGTAAACAGAGCTTCTTCTTTTTCTTTTTTGCAGTTTTTGCAGGAGAGGCAGTATTCAGCTTCTATATGCCGCACATCTGGAACAAACTTCCAGAATATTGCAAAACTTCTGAAACACTGAGTTCCTTTGAGTCTTGACTAAAAAGCCACCTGGTTAGAGTTGCTTTTGCAACAGAATGGATTAAGAATTTAACGACAGGTCTTGACCAAATGTAATGTTTCAACTGTTGATTCTATGTTGCACGAATTTGTGTTTTTGTGTTTTTATGATGTAAAGCACTTTGGAATGCCTTGTTGCTGAAATGTGCTATTCAAATAAAATTTGACCGACTGATTGATTGATTGATAAACCAGTTGAGGATGCAGCCGTTGACAGTTAGAGTTTAATTATCTGATCATAAAGTAAAAAACATTGTCCTAGAACCAACCGCTATCTCCTTGGTAACCACTTGAATGCAGCATCGTCTGCATGGAGGAATCCTTACTTCACTGAGCAGGGAAGTGATCTGTCCTAAAGCATTATGTGACAATGATCCAGGCTATGATGTTATTCTCTCCTCAGAAACATACCTACACTGTTGCTTTGATGTTTGAGGAATTCTTTTGTCTCCATGGCAACCATTCAGCTGTGCAAAACGCCTGGGGATCTGGTGTCCTATCTGCTCTTATCTGCAACTTTTTAAAGAGACAGAAGCCCAATTTCACAATGTTAAATTATATTATCAAATTTCTTTTAAGTCATATCTGACATATTCAGCATTTTTATAATAACTGAAGGTGACATAGTTACTCTGCCGTGCTATGAAATGGCACTATGTTCCTAGAAATTACGTTGTACTGCCCCTTTAAGAAGACACGTTGAGCCAAAAAGTCCAATTCCCTCCTCCTAACAATTATCTGCTGCCTTAATGAAACCTTGGGAATCTGACTTTTGTGACCCTGAAGCCATGTTTGGCTAATAAATTCTTTAAATTAATAATCATTTTCTGCTGCTTTAGAACTTGATAAGCAGTTGATATAAATGCAGATTGGATGTCAGAAACCTTGAATTAGACTGTTGCGTTCAGCTGGAGACATATCTCACCCAGGTTTGCTTTGGAAACATTTCTGTCTGAGAATGTAAACAATATAGCTAAAAAAAAAATGTGTAGATTTTAAACCTCTTTGTTTAACGTGCCACAAGCAGAGGCCAGATCATGAAAGGGGGATTGAATCCAGACCCAAAGAAGAGTTTGGACTGACTGACTGACACACAGAACTACGGAAAAAGAGAGCTCAAACAGACGCACTGAAACAAACCTGAGCAAAATGTTTGGGTCTCAGTTGTCAAAAAACAACAAAAAAACCATTTGTTTGCTGAACATTTTCATTCCTGGTGTGCAAAGATTTCCCTCTTCGCTGAGCTGAGGGGTGTCCAGCTGACCGGATGAGAGGTGACGTTCAGACTCCGGTCAACAGTCAGATATGTTAGTGTGTTGGGAGGCTCAGTTGGTAGAACACATGCTCCATATGCAGAGACTGTAATTCTCAATGCAGTTGTCCTGGTTCGGTTCCTCATATTGGACCGTTTCCTGCATGGCTTCCACTTCCTTCTCCCTATTTCCTGTCTATTTCCTGTTCAATAAATCCCACTAGTGCCTAAATGACAGCAGATTGATTCCTCATCACCTCCCATGACGGCTCCCAGCCAGGATACCTAGATGGGCCCCATATGGAGAAAAAGAGGGCAGACAATATCCCACATGGGTTTGTCCATGTAGGGCCACTGCCATGTAGGGCCCATGTACATGGGGAAACCCATGTGGGGCCACCATGGAAACTGTGGACAAACCCATATGGGACCCATCTTGTCTGCCCTCATTTTCCCCATACGGGGCCCACCTAGGTATGGTGGCTGGGCTGCAGCCTCAGGCTCCTGTCTGCCCACATCTCATATTGTCAGTTTGTCTTTCATTGCGGATGGACATGAATAAAGGCAAATCCTGAATCTGATCATCTGAGGGTGTTTTCCTTGATCTCAACTATCTGATAGACGTTGTTAGTTGTTAACATGTCGTTACATGATTCGAACTGCAGATACAAATAAGTCAAGTTATTTTGCCTTATTGTGGCACATTTCAGCAACAAGGCAGTTTACAGCATGAGAACATAATTCAGTTACCAGTTATGAAACAAGCAGTAAACATTACCTTTGCTTAAATCATGAATAAATGACTTAGACAAATCAGTTCTTCTTCTTCTCTCTTTTCAGAACTTTTCATTACCTGTAGTCAGACCTTCAGACCTCCAAGTTTTGTGTGAAAATCATAAGTTTGAGTTTCAGAGAGAAAGAGGAACAGTTCAGTTGTTTATTTATTGTTTTCTGCTGTTGATATTTAACTGTATTAGTGTTTTCACTAATGGTTTAAATATTTAAATATGATTTATTCCTCAGTATGCAAGGACTAAAATGTACTGCTGCAGGTTGATTTTTGATTTGAGACCAACATGCATTTTATGAAAACAAAATTATTTAACACATATATGAAATTTAAGTAGCTTTTTCAATTGCAACGGTGTTGCATGTGTAACTATGAGGAAAAACTGACTGCAGAAAAAGTCCAATCTCAACGGCAAAACACCCACCTTCAGAAAGCCTCTGGGAAGTTTAGAGGAGAGTTTATTACCAATTGAAATGTCAAGGTCTGTGGAGTGTAAGCATGAAGTGGTTGGACCCTCCTCTGAAAGCAGACAGGGAGTGAGTGGAGTGATGGCCGAGCTCCAGACACCAATCTCCTACCCATAAGGTCAAACTGACTCTCTGCGGATGGGCCTGGTGCTTTCCACCTAGAGCTAGAGCAGATAGATCAGACTGAGGAGAAACTTAAACAGCTAATGGTAAGTTCTGCAAGGTTTTGTAAGTTTCTAAACATCCGAACTTTCGCTGATGACAAGCAGCCGTCACTGAAATGTTGCTAAGACTTAAGGTTAGTTCAAATTTTCATCTGTTTCAGAGTCGATCTGCAGCGAATGTTTTATCTGCAGTAGATAACTATAGGATCTTGAATTAGATGAAGCAGAGTAGATTTAGATCTAATAGTTTTATCTAATGTTTTATCAAAGCAGGTCTCTCTTGTAAATGAGACCTTAGATCTCAGTAAGACAGCCTGTATAAATAACGGTCACATAAATATAGATCTAAGAGCTGCTCTGAGTGCGAAGTTGAAGCTGCTAAGTTGAATCGACTTAAACCTACACAATGTAACTTTTACAAAAATATTTTTTTCATATATTTGTTAAAACTGTGACTTTGCCGTGACAGCATATCGTGAGATAGACAAAAATCATTCTCCTTCACCTCAGAGTGCTTCTATTGTCAAAGAAAAACAGCCAATCAGAGCCAGGAGAGAAGGGTCTTAGTGCTGTCAATCATGCATGTGTATGTGCTGTCCGATGTGCTAAGGACAGAGATAAATGGTCTTCCTGTATTAGTGAGTTGTTTCTCTGCCATATTTGGCAGCACATACACGATGCTGGTTGACATACTCCTCCTGCCTCTGATTGGTTGTTTTTGGTCAGGAGCGGTGCATTTCTTCACATGGCATTAATAGTTCAGGCGGGAGGATGAGATTGATTTTTTTCCCCCAAAGATTATCTGTCTCATATAGACATTTGCAGTTTCCCTTTAATGAAAACTACAATGAAATTCACAAAACAGTGACAGTTTCAGCAAAATATGTAAAAAAAACAACATATTTTTTTCAAGTTACCCGCAGTTGAAAGAAAAACGTGTGAAGTGCTTTACATGTGAAGAAAAGAAACATACCAAGATTAACATTAGAACTCTAAACATCAGCAAATGACAGTGAGTCATTGTCCAGACATGGGGAAAACATGGAACAGTGTTGAACAATCCCAGGAATGGTCAGTCTGGCAAATTACTCCAGCAGCTAATTGATGAGTCACTCAGGAAGTCCCAATACCAACCAGAACATCTGAGGAACTTCAGGCAGCACTTGCTCCAAGTTAGTCTGGGCCAAACATTGTTCCACTGCAAATTTGCTCAAAAGATTTTCAATGTTCTGCTAAATAAAAAAAACACAACTTTGCAAAAGTGGTGTTTCCATTAAATGGAAACTGCAATGAAAATCACACGGGAATATGCATAGTCATGCAATAAATCATCAAAAATCAGGACAGCAACAAATGTAAACACTTACCTGAGATAATATTCATATTTCAGCTGTGGTAGACGCACTTAGCCACCAGTGGAGATGTCGGTGTCTTAGTCAGGCGTTTGGATGACAGAAACTACATTTGTGCCATGTTGGGAAATTGAAGAGAGGAGCTATCAAATTAAGCTCAACTTCTGATGAAGCACACGATGCTGTGAGAGCGCCGGTGGAGGCCAATGCCTACAAATAAACTGTTATCTATGTAAAAAGGCTTTCCATTGCAGTTGGAGGAAATACACAAATTTTGATACTGCTGAAAAAAAATTGCCTTATCTTAGATAAAAATCTTTTATCAAAAATTGTGTTTTTTGCGGGGCGGGTTGTCTCCAAATTCAGATGTTTCCGCTGAAAAAACATTACCTCTGGGACTTGCATGCACCTTTGGGAAACTACACAAGAAACAGTTCTCAGAAGAAGAATCTTATTTTACAGAATTGACAGTCTCTGACTTCAGGACTCTCACAGTTGGTTGTGGATTCATATTTCACCTGGAGGATTAAAGGAGAAAACGGAGTAATAGAAGGTATGGAACAGGCTTGAACCAGCTGGAGGTTTCCCAGTCAGCATTCCTAGGTGGGCCCCATATGGGGAAAAGGAGGGTAGACATGGGTTTGTCCGCGGTTTCCATGGTGGCCCCACCGGGTTTGCTCATGTAGAGCGACCACCTACCCATTGCAAACCCATGTGGGGCCACCATGGAGACCGCGGACAAACCCATGTGGGACCCATATTGTCTGCTGTCCTTTTCCCCATATGGGGCCCACCTAGGTATGCTTAACTCCACCACCATAGAAGTGTGCTCTTCCAACAGCTCCTTCCATCCACAGCAGCCCAGTCAGGAGGTTCTAGTGAATGCTGCAGCTTGCCCGGCCACGCCCAGAAGTGAAGACCTGCAGCTGAGTGGAGGTGAGCAAACTCTCACAGGTCAGGACTAAGAAAGAAAACATCAAAGCAGCGGTAGCTGTGTTTCAATTTCAAACTTCTTGTCGATAAAACATTTTGGCACCAGTGGGTTTTTTTTGGCCGTGTTGAAATTGATTTATCTCGCATAACTGCGATGAAAACACTGTTCGCATCCCATGAGTCACATGATCAACAACCCGATGCTGCCACTGGCATAAACTATGAAGAAGACAGGAAGTAGAAGGGGACGATGGTGCGGCTTGTTTTTTTAACTACTTATTGCATGAGTAAACTTGTACATGTGTGACTTTGTTTCCTATTTAATGGAAAAGCCTCATTTACAAAATTAAGTTTAAGTTTTGCGTACATTTGTAATGGTTACTCAGCTGGTGAAAGGCGGCGGTGGCAGTGTGATGATCTGGGGTTTCTTAGTGTCAGTCTGGTAATTCTTTTGCGTTTTGAGTCAGCTTGTGTTCATTGGTCACCTCCCCTTTCTGTTTGCATTACGCATTGTTGACATTCAGATTCTGGATCTGGAACAAAATGAAAAGCAGCAATGTGATAAATATTATTGTAAGTATCGTTGGAATGGAGGATTTAGTTCAGTTTATTTATATAGCACTAATTCACATGTTGTTTCCGATCAGCTCAAATCAGCAATTAAGATAGATTCCAAGTAAATTAATAAATAGATTCCTAATAAATCCTCATTTTCAAACAATGCAGTCAAGTTCAGTTTTTTATTGATAGCATTATGAAGCCCCAGAAGCTTCCTGTTCCCGTTTTTTTGTCTGGAATGTGTTGCATGTCATAAATGCAGAATCGAGCAGACAAGATGAAACATGAAACATTTCTAGATTATATTACCTGCAAAAATGCCACAGTGGTTTAAATTCCAATTTTCACATCTGTTGGTTTTGGGCTGTAAAATAAAACAGATGCTTTAAAAATGGTCTTACTCATCATTAAACCCATTAAACACATTAAATCTCACGCCGTAATTCATTAGCAACAACGGTCCCAACACACAGATTCATCAACTGTGAAAACCAAACGAGTTAGCACCCAGCAGAAACATTCCTCCTTGCAGCACCTGCACATCCACACAGCCACCTTGTGGGGTTGGCCTGGAGTCTGCTGGTGTGCAGGCAGCTTGTGTTGCTGCAGCAGCAACACAAGTAGGACACAGGATCTATTTTATAAGCACATTCTGCTGAGCTCTCTACATGTCAGTCATAAATTTTTAGGGGCTGGCAGGAACACCGGAGGCTCATCCGTCGACGCAAAGCTACGCCAGAAGTCGTGGGGGCATTGCCAAGTTTTAGCTTGCCTGTACTGGTTGCTCTCTTCACTCCAGCAGGCCGTAATGAGTCCTGAACAAATCCCGATGCCTGGTGCCTTATCAATGGATCTGGGATAACTGAATCGACGTCGTCTCAGACTCCTCCCTCAGGTGAAGCAGAGACACACTGAAAAGTCTCAGGACATCGGCCCCAGAGGCCTTAGCACCATCTTACATTGAGACGCATTAACAGTTCAGGCTGCTGTTCAGGACCTTTTTGGGGCTTTCAGCAGATCTTCTTTTGGGCCATCCTATACCAACATGTCAACACCAGATGCTTTATCATTTCTAAGCTGCTCTATGTGTGTAGCATGCTATCCTTAGCATGGTTTGTAACTAGCTTACATCATACTGGTGATATTTTGATTTTAAAAGCAAACTAAAAATGTATATTTTTGGATTTCGAAATGCAGAATGGCATAGAAGTAAAAAAAAAAACAATATAGAATATCAATGGTATTTTTAAATATACAGTTTTTTAACCATGTAAGTTTGGCACTTTTTGGGCCCCCTAGTGGTGGAAGTCCTTAAGCACCTTAACTTGCATGTGCCTCTGGCCAGCTCTGTTGGTGGTGGCGATATAATGGTGGTGACTGGTGGCTATGTGGGGCTCCTTTGTGCCAGCTGATCATTGTGTGCTCTCCACAGCCTACCTGAGAATTGTTGCTGACCATGTCTGTCACTTTAAGTTTGCAGTGTTCCCATCTTCCATGGAACCAACTCCACAATCTGAGTTGGTTCTATGTCAGAAAGAACGAAGGCAGTTCTGAGCTGGTCCAAGGATGTTTTGTGAAAGGCACATATATCTTCTTTTACTCTTTTCACAGAGCCCAGACAGTGAAGAGTTGTTTTTGGGCGCCATCATGTGGTCAAAATATTTATGGTGTTTGTTGGTAGGACTGAACATGAAGCACTTTTCAGCATAAGTTGTCAATCAATTTCATAGTCATTTTTAAAAGACAATGCACCACAAAAATGAATGATACTGGAAAACATTTCACAATAATTGGTTTGAAAAATGATTTCAACTCTGAAAACAAATTACATCAATATTTGTGAGTAAATAAGTAAGTTAAAATAACTCAACTAATTAATTTGTCAACTTAATATTACCAGAAATTCTAAATTTATATTAGGTTGCTTTGGGAGGTTGAAGTAAATCACATTGGTTTCCTAAACCAGTTGAGTTAACTGTGCTGGGTTTACTTGATAGTAGGCAATGTTGGTAATTTAAAATGCTGAGTGGAAATTGTTGCCACAGTTTTTCTCAATAAATCTTAAAAAGAAAAAAACAAGTCAAACAAAAGAGGTTTTTATTATAGAGGATATAAAATAAATATACATGACTTTTTTCTCATTAACAGTCATTTGTACAGTGACATTTGGACAAGTTTGCTAAAAGCAGCTAAATAAACATCTGATTTTCCTGCGTCGGGCTATTGCTGCCTCATCTATAAACGCTATGAAAAAAGACAACACATTTAGGCCATAAGTAGATTCCAAAGTCATGTGCAGGCCAACTCTCTCTTACACACACACACACACACCCACGCACGCACCCACACACTCATACCAAATACAGATAGGAGAGTGGACAGACGCTCCAACCAGCAAAGCTTTGTGTTTCCTGCTGTGGCTTAGGGAGAGCATTCTGGGACAACCAGCGAGGGAACGTTGGTGGGGGGGAGGGATTGGGTTCTGCGCCAGGGGGGCAAAGCCATTAATGACAATTAACCCCCCTGTGGTCTTAGCACAACGCTCAGGAGGAGCGCAGCAGATGTCACAGTCAGACAGTGGTCCCATCAGACCATCAGTTCCCGAAACCACACGCACACTAAAAAAAACTTGTAAAACCACATGCAGGATCAATGCAACCCCACACAAGGTACAAAGCCTGTGGGGTCGAATGGATCCCGTCTCTTAACGTTTGAGGGCTAAAAGAACTGATGGATGCTCGGCACGGCAGGAATGGCAGGAACTGAGCTGTGCGGGTGGAGCATCTGTCCGTCTATACAAACTGTGGGACAATAAGTGCTAACGTTCTCCACTGGAAAAAAGGCAGGCACATGCAACACTATTCAAAAACAGCGAGAAGAGAAGGAGAGTTGCCTACGGTGCACCAGAGTTTAATAGTGTGCACTGCCAGGAACTTTAGTGTCCAACGTGAGACAATAAAGAACAGTAAATACTTTCTTTCAACTTATCACTATGTAAGGTATCTTAGCAACAACAGTGCATTAGAAGACAATTATCTTATTAGTATCTCAATGAGGAAGTCTTAAAATGTGGTTATGTACAGCATCTCAAAACAGACTTGGAACTAGCAATGTGTGACAATAGTAATCTGTCAGCAGAGGAACCACACGCTCGCCCTCAGTTGGGATTCTCTGCAGTCCTCTGAGGTGAGACGCGTCAAAGTCATGCTAAATGTGGATGCTTCGCTGCTGGGAGTTAAAAAAAAAAGGCCAGAGAACACAAACTGAAATGGCATGTTCGGACAATAAAAAGAAAAGGCACCATCCACACAAAACAAAAGGTGGATCATTCGGTGCTGTGAAGACAGCTGAGGGACTACAGCTGCGTTTCCATTCACCTTCAAATTGCAAATTATAAAAATAGATCTGCTGACTGCAAACATGGAAATAAAAAAAAAAGGAAACTCAAGTTTATTGATAAAAGGTTTTTGGGCTAAAAACTGCAATTACAAAATTGTGGGGGGGTTTGGGTGTTTTTTTTTTTTTTGCATTGTTTAGCTTACTATTGGCAAAATTTTGCACACATTTGTCATGGAAACGCAGCTTATGTTGGGCTCACAGCAGAACAAGTTGGACCTTACTGGGAAACGACCAATCACTTAATGGCAGTTAATCCGAAGGAGCCAGAAAGTATTACATCGAAATAAAATAGAATACTGTGCAAAGTGGAATATTTCTTGTCAGTCATGTTCATGTTTTCTTAACCTGGAAGCCGTAACCGTTAAAATCGCAAAAAGTTATAGCTTGAAGTATTTTGCTCTATGCCTAATGAGTCTCTATAAAATGACTAGTTCACTTTATAAGATAACCCACAAGAAATATTGCACTCTTGTTTTTAAATGGGGGATAACTACAGGTGACAGTGCCTGTAAAAATATTCATACTCAATTTTTTTCAGTTTGTTGTGTTACTGCCACACACTTCAGTGGATTTTATTAGGACAGATCAACACAAGGTAGTTTTAAATTGTGGAGTTGAAAGAAAACGATAAAAGGTTTTCAAAACATCCCTTGATCCATTGTCTACACCTGCATGTCTGGTGGTCAGATCATTTTGTAGTGGGACAAAACTACAGTACAAATAGGTTTTTGTTGCAACGTCAGGTTTGCAAGTTTAAAATCAACAGATCAGAATCTGGTGTATCTGAAACAACCTAAAACTCAATGTAGAATTTAAGCCCCAGAGTTTGTTGGTGCCTGCCTCCATCATGAACTACTGAGTTTGGGTTCAATACATAAAATCTCCTAAAGACAACTTGAGGCTTGTGTGCATGTAGCTTTTTTCAAAAGTTGAAATGTATGAATGAGTGTGAACGTTTTTGCAAAAACTGCGTTTCATGGTCCAATATCAATGTTCTGTAGATGTTTGATGGAAATCTGGCCCCATAAGAACCCTGCAGTTTTTGGCAGGTGTTAGCAGATTGACTCATTACCATTAGAGACCCAGCTGGGACCTATTTCTGCTTCCCAACTGGGTCAGACTAGAAGGCGTTCTTAAAACAACCCAAATGGACCTTATGCAGAGCCCAGATCAACCTGCCTGACCAACACACACATGGGGCCCATATTATGGGTGCATTGATAAATTGGCCGGCCAATAAATAGGCCACAATTTCCTTAACCTTGGGACATCAGTGATCGGCCGATGCGAACCCAATCTTTTCCACGGATCTTATAGACCTCAGCAAAGGTCTGAAAATCAGCCATGAGAAGTTTGACTGATTTGGCCTAATTAGAATCAGCAGGTCAGGCTTTTTAAGGATCGGCGATCACCCAGATATCTGCAATCGGTGCACCCATAGCCCATATCCACATGTTGGTGGAGGAAAAGTAGGCTGCTGCTTAAAAACATGCCGGGTTCATTTCTACAGCTGTCATTGTTAAGGCAGAGGAAAGTCCGCTAGATGTAGATGCATGGAAATAATAAATATGATAGTATAATATTGATATATATGCATTTTTTCTTTACAATAGAACATTTAACATACATTTTAAAAAGAAGTGAACAAAAGTAGGAGCACTGTGTGTGCTGGAGTCATTATCGCAGAAGCTAAGCACGGGTGAAAGCTTTAGCCTGGGGTTTATTTGCATAGGAGTAGTTTGACGGTGACCTGCCACTCACTCGTGCCTAGAGCTCAGTTAATACTTGCGACACCTCGCTTCTTGTGGAGAGAGAAATGTTCAACAAAGTGTCTTCAGGTGTCTTTGCTGCCGCTCCCTTCTCAAATGCATGCTGAAGGGAGGAGGAAAACCTTCAAATGTAGCTGCTGGTTTTGATCCACGGCGTCGTGTACAAACCAACCCTGCCCCCCCTCCCGACTCCCCATTCGGACCCTTCTGCCAAAATGCCATAACATACACAAAAACACATCGTACAAAATAACTCAACTACACAGACTTCACAGAGCAGAACCAAACTTCCAGTTTCTGCTTGAATGCTAATAAATCTCAGCCAAAACAACTAAAAGCACAAAAGTAAAGATCAGGAAGACAACTTTACAGATGCCATGTGGCGATCTGTACATCAAGATTATGTGTGAAATAAAATTTAGGATCTGTTTTTACTTCAGTTGTTTACCGCTCATTGTCCTGCCTCCACAAATCAAGTCCTGCAAATTGAAAGCAGAGGGTTTAATTCTACTTTCAGCCACCAAGTGTCAGTGTTTTTCCAAATTAATCACAGGCAAATTTAATAGAAAAAGGTATTTTGTGGGTTAAAGCATGTATGAAGGCAAACACAGACACACCTAGCGGACCCACTGGGTGCGTTCTTTATTACAGCCTGGATTACAGCTGATCACATGACCAACCGGAACCAATAAGGATGAAGGAAATGCTCCATTCTTTCATCGTTCAGAATGTTGAGTCAATAGACAGCAAATATAGGAGTAGAAAAACAGCGAGGATGATTTCATATCTAAAAGTGTTTAGCTAATTTAATGTAGTGAGCTCATTATGGCCTGACAGCAAAAGCAAAAACATAAGAAACACGTGGAAATGCATCATGAAGATCACAGCAGAGAGGAAAGAGACTAATGTCAGACCTTCTGTCTGCAAGGAATCTAGGGAAAATGGACAAGTGGAGTTAACACTCTCTCTCTCCCCCACTTAACCTCATTCAAAACAAATCAAACTGGCGTCAAACGCCTGTACAGCAAAAATGTGTTAGTGCCTTTATCATTTCAAAGATGTTAATAAAAGTTGCAAGAGACAAAACTGGTCAACTCTGCTACGTTTGTGCTGCTTTTGTTATGAAGATATTGTTTTTAAAATTTAAAGGTCGGGTGCGGTGGTGGTGCAGGGGTAGCGCACCACCCACAGATGGAGGCTTAAGTCTGGAAGGGTACAGGTCCGATTCCTGGTCTGATGACCTTAGCTGCATGTCTTCCCTGTCTTTCATTACCAACTTTCCTGTCCAACTACTCTCAAACTGAAGTTTGAGAGTAGTTTTTTGTGCCAAAGAAAAAGTCAATCAGCCTCATCCACAAAATTAGAATGGCACAGAAAACTTTTTCAGCAGCAAATGTAGCAGAAGTCATTGACCAATTTTGTTCTTATTTGGTTAGTGTGAGGTAGGATTGGTTGACCTTTTAAAGATGTAAATCCTTCATATTCTCAAAATAAAAAAATTTCTGCTGCATAAACGTTCGACGCCTAATTTGTTTGATTTGAAGAAAGTGGAGGGGGTCAACTTCACTCAGTTTGCAATGGTCCAGTCAAAGCTCAGACCTCAAGCAGATAGAAAGGCATCAGTGTGACTTTAGAAGAGCTGGTTGGATATGAATCCTCACTTCCATTTACTTCATAAAACAAAAATGTGTGGCAAAATTCCTCTTAAATAATCTTCCTGCTTCACCCAGCGGTACAAATAATTGATCCAAGAAAAACTGTTTTAGTCTATCTGGAAGATTCAGGGAAAAATAAGAGAGGAGGAAACGCTCTACTTTAGAGCTCCTTGTTTCCACGCACAAGTTTTCTCAAATCTGGATATGGTTCCATTCTGTGCCGGCAAGAAGAGACTTGATTAGCACTCGGCTATTGATTGGTTCACTGGCTGAGGGGACGGGTTCAGACATGGGTCATCTCCCAGATCTCTCAGGCAGACGAGCGTTTAGACTTTCTCGATCTCCATCATTTTGACTGACAGCGTCACAAACATCCTGTCCTCATCTGTTTCTTCCTGTCAATTTTTAAATGACAAGCACAACAAATTTAACTGCATTAAATATTAAACAAGCCGAACAGATCACACATCAAGCAGGTAAATACGTGCAACGTTTTCTTTGCAGTGATAAAAATCCACCAACTGTGTGTACAAATAAACACTAAAATTAAACAATTGCAACTGAATTATGTTTAATTGCTTGTGCTTTGATGTTCATCTGACTGGACACCGGAATTACAAATGCCGCTTCACCCATAGTTTTGAAATCTGGGAACATTTCCGGAAGTCTGCGGTTTGGTATGATGGGTGTACATCCACTTTGAAGGCAGGACTCTATTCAATACAAACACAACCAAGGCTGGAATAGGGCCAGCCAGGCCGAGCTGCGGCCAAGGAAGAAGGAGGGCTAGCAAGTAATTCATCAATTAGTTTCAACTCCTCAGCTGGACAGTTGAATGTGGAGCACACCATTTGAGTGTAAAAAAAGATTCACTTTTGAATCGCTTTTCCAAAAGATAAAGCAGGCTAATGTTGGGCTTCTGGGCAATCCTAATGTTAAACATGTGGAAAATGTTTGGATTATGCTCATAATCCAGCTCTGTGCTTGGAAACCAACCACTTTCAGTAAGCTGGACCGATTCTGGTAGGAAGAGTGAGTTATGAAAAAAGCTGCTGCTGGCAAAACAAATCGTGGTTTCTATGCAACTTGCTAAAAAGACATAATTAACCTAAATACCAGTGGGGGTGCATGCACACATGCACAGTGTGATTTTGGCTATTGGGAGTAAAAAGCCAGAATAAATCCAAAATTTAAGTTGAAAACTAATATGGCATTCATAGTGTTAATAAACTTAAAAGACTGAACATATTAGTGGTAGTAAAGAACGCACCCTTCATCTCTAAATGTGGACCAAATGAGGCTATTGACAAACAACCGTTTGTCATATTTTGGCAAATTTGTCCCAGAAAAAAAAGGCAAAGTTCAGGTGACAAAAAACTCACCCAGCGTTTGTTCCAGCTCGTTGCAGACGGGTTCAGCGCTCTGTGCAATTCTGGTAGGTTCGAAAAAAACATGCAAATAAAAATTCATACATGCACACACTCTCACACACATTTGGTAATAATTAAACCTTTAAGATAAAATAAAAAAACAAAAAAACAAAATCTGACATTAGGCAGTAACAGTCTCAAGAATCATATTTCGGGGGGGAAGGCAGGGTCATTTTAGCTGCCCTGTACGTAATGCGCACGTTACATCTGTGTTTAAAATACTAGTTAAAAAGAAGACCTTCAAAGTTCTGATGGTCCGAGATAAGATGGGTGTCAGAGCAAAGTTTCCACCGGCGCAAACAGGAACGGTCTGGCCCCCTGAAACTACCGTCATCGTCAGCAAAAAACGGCGGGCTGATCGGAACCCCCAGAAGGTGGCACTCTATAAAGACCAAAGCTTCTCTCGCTTTCCAAATCCAGATTGAGATGAATTGGATCTAAATATACAAAGTCTATATTACAAAGCTTCCAATAAACTGCGCTTTAATATTTCCCTGCACTGACATCTGCTCAACAGCTGACGTTCCCCCCCCCGCCCCCCCTGCTGCTTGGGAACAAGAGTCTCTGGGTCTTGGTTGCATTTAGGAGGACAGGGTCAACTCCAACGCTCCTTTCCTTCTGACTGGACGACGGAGATGAGGATGAAGGTCTGTTCCTCCACCGTTTCATTGCATCCCATTGCTCCCATGTGTAACAATATTTCGAGTGACATCAACTATCAAGGTAAACTCCGAACATCTAGCAAACGAGGAAGAGAACAAAAAAAAGAATCAAATAGAAAAAGGTGCTATATGATATACATATATAAACACAGCTGCAAGTCTTCCTGCTGGGGAACGTTGCATTTATAAGTGCCATGGTTCTCAGTTTGCGTGATGCCTTCCCATCCCTTTTGCATTTAGTTTCCTTTAGTTTCACCCCACAAGGCAGAACCTGTCTTTTTTTTGGGGGGGGGTTCCTATTTGTGTTTGCCTTCATGTTTCAGACAATAAGATGACGGATGAGAGCAGCTTCGAATGGAGGAAGGCCAAGTTGGAATGACGTCACCTAAGATTAGGGGTCCGACCGAGGCAAGGAAGGCTGCTGGGTGTCGGTTAAAGATGAGGAGTTGCATCCTCTGCTGGTTCCAGAAGCAGGGGGTGAGGGGTCCAGTGGGGCGGCGGGGGTAGGGTGGTCTGGAGGCGATTCTACGGCTCCTAGTAGCGGTGTGTCTGATGGGAGTACTGGGAGCTCTGCTGGGATGATGACGAGTATCCCATAGTACTTTGAGACTGAGTGGACCCTTGGACGTTGCTTTGGTAACTGAGCCGGGAGCTGGAGTGCTGTGATGGTGAAGAGAAACATGGTGTCAGAACAACTGTACATACATTCCACTCTGATTAAAACAAACTGACAGAGGAATAAAAGAAACCATGTGACTGTCTGATATTCTGCAGTTTGTCCAAAAAACAATAATGGGTTTTCTAAATTATGAATACGAGTCTTATTTGTTTGGTTATTTATGAATATTTAAAGTAAAACATAGAATGCATCTTCTTAAAGCTGCACAGTTATTCATGTTGTTCCACAGGCTTGTGTGCTTGAGCCAATATATTTAAGCTTTATATTTATTTTTTTATGTATTTTCCAGGTACATAGTGCCATATTATAGCACAATCAAGTAACTGTGCCATAATACTGTGTGCATCAAAGAAATTTGACTACAGCCATATCTAACACCTCAAAAATGGCGTCTGTCTCTTTAAGAAGCGCCTACCTTTTCTGACCTTCCCCCTTCAACATGTCATCACAATGATGCTGCTCCCTGTGATTTATTGATGCTGTTTATAGAAGTTATTAAGAACTCTGCAGAAGTGTAGATTTTGAATATCGGACTGCACTTTGACTGGGCCATTCTGTATTATGTACATTTTTTAAAAAAAGTCATCCTACTCAGTAAGTACAAAGTTTCAATTTCTGATAACAGCACACTATTTGTTGTCATATTCATGTACAGTATGTCAAAATTATTATTATTATTATTATCAGTTTTTTTATTAACATGTATACACACAGCTGTGTAAAAAATGAAGAGCCCACTGCACTGAGCCCAACTGAAAACCTCCTGGTTCTTCCACCAAATACTGATTCCTGAACTCTTGCTGTTCAAACATTAATTTTGCTGTTTCTAAATGAATATCGACTTGTTTTCTTTGCATTATCTGAGGTCTGAAAGCACTGCAGCTTTTTGTTATTTTGACCATTTCTCATTTTCTGCAAATAAATAAAAAAGAAAAAACTTTTGCTTGGAATTTTGGAGACATGTTATCAGTAGTTCATAGAATAAAAAACAATGTTTGTTTTACTCAAGCATATACCTATAAAAAGTCAAATCAGAGAAACTGATCCTTTTAAGGGATCTCTGATTTTTTTTCCAGAGCTGTATATATTTCTAACACTTTTGATTATTAAACATTGATACAGCTGTCTGATAGTAAAGGCTGTTTCTATCCTACACTATTAGATGAATGTCCTGTACTTTGAGTCCACTGTAGCTCTGACTGTATTCATTGCACTGTTGACTAAAATATTATGTTTCTGCATCAGATTGGATGCAGCTAAGCTCCACCAAACACCAAAAGACGCTTTGTTGATGCATCAACAATGAGTTTGAAATATTTCTATTCTTCCTAAGTGAAGTCAGGATGAAACAATTCATGACCTTCCTTTGGCCTTTTCAGCCTCGATTCCCTGTAGAAACATGTCTCCCAGCCGGACAAAAGAACAACGTTCTCCGCTTTGAGTAGCAAGCCTTGTGAGGTCAAGGTGGTAGGAGGTATTTGTTGGGACTTCGAATATGATCAGAGCGGCGCGATGAGAACCAGATGTTGGTTTGACGTGTTGCAAGCAGAGCCACTGCTCTCCTGCTGTGTCAACATGTTTCAAGTTTTAAATGTGGACAACTTGGTCGAGGCGGCCACGCCAAAAAGAGAACTTAAAACAAAATAAAGTCTCAGAGTTAGTTCAGTCGCTTTTCTGGTGAATTTTTATGAAATGAATCCCAGATTTTTTCCTGAAGACAGCAGCACTGAATCAGATTTTCCTTCTTGCTCACATTACAGCTGCCACTTTGGAGAGATCACTGTTTGGACCGGGAGGACTGATAAAAACGCAACACTTCTCCTCATGATGGGATGTTTACGCTGTTTCGAAAGATATGAGCCGTCTCCAGCTTATTCATCACAGCGCCGTTGCCTCGGCAACCTTTCATCTCGGTTTGTTTTCTTCATTTCCGCTCAGCAAACTTCTGCCTAGATGTCGCTGCTCCCTCCGAGATCTCTGGTCTCAGTGACGCAGTGATAAGGGCCAGGCCGGCGATACAGCAGGCTCCCGAGTGGACAACAGTGATTTGTCATCGGCGCTGTCAGCAGGACGCCCCGGAATGCTCCAATCAGCAGCTGCTGCTGTCTGCTGAGTTGAAGCCAGGCTGCTGGAGCAGATCAAGTCCAAACCAACCACCATGTCTTCACTCAGTGGCTTTTACTTTGAAAGATATAGTTGTTCGCAGAGTTAGAATAGTTTTGGCTTTTTCACTACAGTTTATTTTATTTTTTATGTGACTTTTGTGTTTGTCTAGTTCAGTTAAGTTTTTATTGCTTGTTTTTAATAGTTAAGGCTTGTTTAGTTTTTATTAGTTATAGCAGTGGTTTCAGTTTTTTATAGCAGTCTAAAAGGTCAAGGTATTTTCTTTGTGATTATGTGTACATAAAGACTTGGCATAAGTCTACATTTTCAAAAAATGTTCAACAATAACTGTCTCTGGCGTTTTCACTCAACCTTTCCTGACATATTTTTGCTGACTAGCGTAAACGACGCCAGGAGGAACATAGAGTGTTGTAATTCACTAACAGCTGACGTAAACTGTGTGGGATGGAGTGGGATGAATTTCACACCAGTTCAATAGGTTAATAAATTCAGAAACATAACAGTGATCTATAATTTTAGTATATTTTAGTTAGTTTTATAAACATAATTCCAGTTAGTTATAGTTTTTTTCCCCATTATCATTTTTATTCGTTTCAGTTAACAAAGATATTTTCTTCATTTCAGTTTTCGTGATGCTGTTTACTTAGACTAACTGTAATAACAGTTAGCAAAAACTTTAACAGTTGGATGTTAGCGCTGTTAACAACCAACAGCGCTAACACTGTAAGACACTGTAAACAAAAACTAGCTTAGCTTCGTTGTTTCCAACTGGCCAATCGGTGAATACGTGTCAGTAAAGCATAAAACGCCCTGACTGCAGCGGCCAGCTTCTAGTTTTTTTTGGTGTATTTCTCAAAAACTCTCCAAAAACACACCTGATATTCTGACTGTAGCACCCCTGTACCAGAGGAGGCCCCAGAGGGCCCGATCCGAGGCTTCTTGTTGGGCGGGCCCTGGTCCTGCCCGTGCTGCATACCTCCTCCCCCGGCGGCCCCGGTGGCCCCCGCGGTGCCGTTGGTCTGAGCCGAGCTCTGCTGGGAGGGGGCCTGCTGGGCCGCCGCCTGCTGCTGGGTCTGGGCCTGGGTCTGGCCCGTCGTCTGCTGGTGCTGCTGGGTCTGGTTCTGCAGCATAGAGGTGAACGTGAGAGAGGCCTCAGAAAACTGGACGGTGAGATATTCTGGTTCCTGACTCCCGGCGGACCTCCTTGTTTGCCTCTCTATTTTTATCTTTCGGTCTTGCACCTGCGACCCACTTCGTCCCTGAGATAATGAAATGTTCTGCAGGGAAAACTGTCTGAAATGTTTTCCACTTGTGAATAATTTTGTTCCCACGGCAGAATGACGGCCGCTGAAATGTTTGGAAAAGGATTTCTAAACTTTTACAGATCGGAGGGCAGCAGTTGTTATTTCTATATGATCACAGATACAGATGCACTGATATGAACATTTGTTCATATAATATGGTCTGTTTTTTAACCTAAATTAAATATATAATAAATATTTCACTACACTTTTTGACACCTTGAAATAAACAACCAAATTCATCTAAAATATCTTGGCCCCCAATATTCCCCTCCTTTTTTCCTCTGCTCTTATGTTTTCTCTGCTCTCTGTTCTTATGATACATGTTTAAAAAAGATATGAGGAGTTATGGAATATGTATGGAATATGAACAACTTGGTGCAATCTCTGGAAAAACAAACAAACAAACAACGACCACACTGCTGACTTCCCCACTTCTTCTCTGCTTCAGTTAAACTCCCACAATCCTTTGCTGCATCACATGGTCAAACAAATACCACATGACCAACCTCCAGAAACAAACAAGATGCAAGAAAACATCAGTTGTTAAGATCGGCCCAGTTTTATTTATTGGACCGATATGATAAATTAAAGAATGACTAATATCAGACGATACAGATATTAGTGTTGCTATATCGTACATCCTTTATGTCTTCCTGTCTCTGCATTCTGTTGCTACACTTCTCTAACCTCCAGTCCTTGTGTCCTTTATCCGTACATCAGATGGAAAAGTCTTCTGATTCCACATCAGAGAAATGTTTCTTTAAACCAACAGCCATTTGATGAGGGCTGCACCTTTTCAGCTGCTCGCAGCGCACCGACCTCCACCCCCTGCTGCGGTCTGTCACTGCATGGATGGTGCATTCCTGCCTTTGGCAAAGTCACAGCTGAACCCTTTCAGCGATATATTACACTGTAAAAATAACTGAAAGGCAAAAGGAGAGACTGCAGATTCTAAAAGGCTCCAGATTTCTCACAACCCCGTTCCACTGTCGCAGTGTGTAGGAAACTAAATCTGTGCTTTTTACGGCAAGAATGTGAAAGTCTCCACACACATCTGGGACTTTTGAAATATATTCATAAGGCTGTGAAGGGATCAAACTGCCGAAAGTCCCCAAAGACTCCAGAATCAAAGTGACTGTGAATCCTGTGGATGTCAGCAAATATTCTGATGCCTTATTTTGGTTTAAAAAAGCCGGAATTAGGTTGGACAAATCCATAAATTACTGATCTTCATTTCAGAGATGATTCTTTGGGAAATCTGGAGTTTATAACTTATCACAGACCAACTTTTTTTTTTTAAATCAAGCATATTACATTTTCTCAGCTTCAATGCAGGACGTTACAATATTACTATGCTGGGATTCTGAACATTTCAAAAAATGAAATTTAACAGAAAAGTGAAGTTCTTATGAAGTCTGGCCTTATTTTAAGTTTATTCTAAGTTGATTCTATTTTTATACTAAAAAATGTATTTTTAGTGAATGACGTCATGTTTGTTGTGCCACTTGATTGGAGAATTCCTGAACAAGCTCATTTGTAATGAATGTAAAACTCAATTATTAATTGAATCTTAAGGATTCATTTGTATTTGTTTGTGCCAAAAACTTTGCTAAAGTTTGAAAAACAAACTTCGGAATTACTGCCACAGTTTGAAGAATTAGGAAAATTACTTTTTGTGTTATTGGTATAATTTTGTCTGCATATAATTATCCGATGTCCATTTATTAATTAATTTTTTCTTCAGTGCATTTTTTAGATGGAAGTCAGGCTTTCTGTTTCACCAGAAGCCTTAACAGTGACTGTGAAGCAGGCAAATCCCACAACATCAGTGAAACATATCAGAATGGAACATGGAGTACAGGAGCAACAAACAACAGTAGAGGATAAATTACCTTGTCTGTTTTCTCTTCAGGTTCGTCTTCGTTAAGAAACTCTCGCTTTGGGTAGGGGATCTGACAGCCAGCAAACACACTGGAGAAAAACACATCAAGTCCTCACATAAAGCATTTCTGCACCAGCGTACAATGGCAACACAGGATTAATAGGAAGACACGATGAAAGGGAAAGAGGGAAAGATGGAGTTTCCCTCCCCCACTACTAAAGGTCTTGAGGAACAAGTTTTCTTGGGCTCACTCTGTGGTTGGTAAAGGCTCCTCCAGGAAGTAGGCGTCCTGCAGCGCCTGCTCCGACGTGATTCGCTTGGTGGGGTCCATGGTGAGGAGTTTTTGGAGCTGGGGGGCAGAGAGTAGAAAGTGTTATATATGTATACATCATATTTGATTCAATTAAAAAAATTCTTTAATTTATCCCAAAGTGAAACTAAATGTTGTGTCTTATATCATCCAAGTAGCTTCAAAGAGTTATTATGGATGGTGATGCTGTGGGCAAGCAGGAGCTCCAGTACCAGTCAGTCTCGCCATGAACCTAATGAGGCCTCTGACTGAAGAATGCTGCTGTATGACACTCTCCTGGCTTCTATGATCTACTAACAGCTCAATATCTGGCCAACAGAGACAATATTCCACAGTAGCATCCTGGATGAGATCATCAGTTGTTGTCTAGCTCTGCTGATACGTCTCATTTGCTTTTGCCGCTCCCATTCAACTCTCTATCTGACCTTTTGGTTAGAAAACCCGGAAGAGAGACACAGGCGTCCGCAGATATATTTATTGCTCATTCTTTATTAAGTACTCCAGAAATTAACATTAGATATTTATTTTAAAAAATGCTAATGATTTACTTGACTTTTTTTTGTCTGGAAAGAAGTGATTATACAACATAGAACTTTTTTGATATTTTAAAAACAAGAGTTGAGTAAAAAATAAATACTACATTGTGAGGAGCAGCTGTTTCTTATGGGGCCAAAAGCCCAGTGTGTATGTGGGTGTGTGCGTGTGCATGCGGGCGTGCGTGTGTGTTAGTTACCAGGAGGAAAACCTTGCTGTCAGGCTTAACTTTATGTTTCTCCATGTACTTGATGAGGCTGCTGTTTGCATACCTGTTAGGATAAAAACAAATGATCTGGTACTTTAGATGATCGGACATCATCATAAACTCAGAACCTCCTCATGAAATTCAAATTCAAAAATACTTTATTGATCCTAGAGGGAAATGCAAAATGAAATAAAGGTTCACTCACGTTGTCCTCCTGAAATCCTTCTGCAGTGTGGGATACTCCGGCATCTTTCTGATGTCCTCCCAGTCTTTATCTGCACACAGTGCAAACATGTAGCTGCTTTAGGGCTAAAACTGGTCAAATGAGCAAAACCCTCCAACCTTTCTGTCTTTGTGTTGCCCTTTTAACACACAGTTTCAAGTACACAATGAAAGCTAATGTAGCTAACTCAATAGCAACAGGGGTGTTTGAAGCTGTGGCTGTGTGTTCTGGATGCAGACCTGCAGGGAAACCCATCACACTGAATATCCTGTCCAGCTGGTCATGGTGGAAAGGGTTGCTGGTCTTGATGTCCTCCTGGCGACAGTGGAAGATGGGCTCCGACGTTAGCAGCTCCGCAAAGATGCAGCCAATTGCCCAAATGTCTGATGTAAAAACAAACATATACACACACAGTTTTTAATGAGTGTTGATTTGATTACAATCAAGTAGATGAAGAAAGGAGATAGAAATGAAAATAACTGCTAAGTATTCTTTGGTTGGTGTGTTATTGTTTTTATTGTCACTTGCTGAAAAACTAATTACCCACTGAGACATTAATAAAAATGACTGAATTCAGAATCTAAAAATCTATTTTACTTATCCAGTGTCTCCAAATCCAACTTGCTGAAACAGCGGGTATTTTTGTCAGTAGGTGGCGATAAGATCAAGATTAACATCAAATTTTAGAAGATTCTGATCATGGGTAAAGATTCTCCCAAAGCACTTCATTACAATTTCCAATTTCTCAGTAAAATCTCTGTTCACATCTCAGCAAAAGATTTATATGCTACAAGAATCTCTCAATTCAGCAAAAAAAATAAATAAAAATCTGTGTTAATGTGAAAAGATGTGAAGTTCTACTTAAATATCCAACTAATTTGTCTTTATTGTTTTACTGATCTCTACAGTATAATGACAGTTAAATACAGATACGTAGCATAAAATAAGTGATTGCTGAAATATTCAACCCCTTCAAGTCAGTGGTTAATAAACAGCAGCACGCCTGTTTATGCCCCAGAGTGACTCAACATAGACCAGCAAACGCCCGCCTGTTTCATATCTCAATGTTGGGATGAATCACACTCACCGATAGCTTTGGTGTAATGCCGGGCCCCAAGGAGCAGCTCAGGGGCCCGGTACCAGAAGGTCACCACCACGGGGTCGAGGTCCGCCAGGGGCTTCAGGGGAGAGTTGAAGAGTCTGGCAAACCCCATGTCAGCTGCGTGGTGTTCACAGAAAAGACAAGATGTGCTGAGCAAACAAAGGAATTATCTGACGGTAACAGATGAGTGAAGGATGCCATCATTCTCACATGTCACATTCTTCTAAAGCCCTCTAGAAATGTTTCAGACACACTAATGAGACTGTAAAACGGTGCAGATGTCCAATATGACCTCTGCCTATCAGAAGGTGCTTTGAAATTTAGACACTTCTTTAAAATGCTGCACAAAGAACCATTTAAAGAGATGAAGTAATAAATAATAAATCAATTAATCACATGATAAATTAAGACAAATTCAATAATTCAATTTTGCCGAATTTATTGTTTTTCTCTCAACTTTTTCTTTCTTTGGTCTCAACTAGCCAATCGGAGGGACAGTTTGTTTACAGAAATTTCATAATTTCATTTTATTTTCCCTTTCTGTTGTTTTGTTTATTTATTCTGGGCATTTAAAATGTCTTCCGGTTCCAATGTTAAATGTTCACTTGAATTGAAAGTTTATTGATATTTGAGAATGTTTTCTTGCACTGTCATGCTATGGTCACTGCGCTAATTGAAAATGGTCTGAAAAAAACAATATTATCATTTATCGCAATAACTTTTGTTACATTTGTTATTGTGACGGACATACTTGTGGCCCTTTGTCAGTCAATGTTTATATGGACTGGCTGGTTAGAAAGTAAAAAAAATTGCCATTTTGCACAGGTGAATGGTTGCCATAGAGATTATAGGATTTATCAATCAAAGCAAAATTTCAGGTATGTTCTTGATAAGGGAATAAGAATATAACATAATAATATAACATAATATGAAGCTCAAAAAAGTTGATTTTACATAATACTCCCCCTTTAAGGAGCAATGCAAATCTCCAAAAATTGGCATTGCATCCAAAAAACTCTAACTGGTGTATCGCTAATCTAAAAGCCTTGAAAATAATTGTACAATTCAAGAAACACAAGCCAATTTGATCAGTTTCTTTTATCAATATAGAAAACTGAAGATATTAACTAACTGAGAACATAGTTGTTCCCATTGCACTTCTCTCTACCTCTGGTCTGGTCACCCCTGCAGCTCAGCCGGGCTCAGTGTGTCCGGTGCAATCCTGCCTAGCAGTGGAGCTACAGAGTGTGGCTGCACTGGTACAACACTTCCATTCTATTAGTGGGAGGGTTTAAAAATAGATTCCAGTTCTGCAGCATTACTCTCCAACAGTCTCTTGCCAGATGGCTTATGTAACACTGATGTGAGCTCCTGATTTAAGCTCTCAAAGGAAGGGTTAAACACCGACCACCCTTACTGACCCACTGTAATGATGACATCACAGTCTCTGCACTGTATTTCAAACAGATATTAAAATACAAAAAATTGTTACCGATTTTAACTCTCCCTCGTTCCGGTCCTTCTCCCATCACTAGGATGTTGGCTGGTTTCTGCAGAAGACAAGGAGAAAGCACACTTTAAACACCACAGTGCAGAGAAATGCTTGTGCAGAAACCAGGCTCAGACAAGATGAAGCCACCCTGGAGAAGAGAGGTTGGAGGGTCCAACAATTGCTGCGCTCCCATCACACCCGCGCGAAAACTTTGTTGATATTCGTTGAAAGTTGAAAAACAAAACACAATTTTGCCATTACAGTGTATCTGTTAAACAAGAAACGAAAATAAAATCACATGATAAGTCATTAAAAACATTACCCCCTACCTGTCAACTTTGTCGTTTCCGAAAGTAGCAACTTCCAGCTATTGATAGGTGACTTGGGACCTGAAAGAGTTGTTTCTATTGCAATTTTGCAAAATACACTCATTTCGATACAGTAAAATAAAATAAAAAAAACCACATCATCCAAAACTTTATATCGAAAAACTTAACTTCTTTCAAAATTACCGTGTTTCTGTTAAGCTAATTTATCTTCCAAATGGAAAACGCCATGATTCTAAGGTTAATGGAAACACAGCTACTATCGGCTCATTCATGCAGGGATTATACCTAACAGTAACCGAACAGTAACCCTGGCTGCCTGTCTGGTCACTAAACCGTGCAACCACATGACCGTATCAAATACAGATGGGAAATGAGGTTAAACCCAGAAGTACACAGCTGCTCCTTGAGGTTTAGATCAGGAACTAAACAAAAACATTAATTTGACAGAGTGTAAGCTGTTATTTTGCTTTATATGTGAATTTTTTTGCATGAAATGAACTTACAGATAAGTGAAAGAAACAGTCATAATACAGAGAGGTCATGCAAACGCCATTAATACTCTCACACATTTTTTTTCTTTTTACAATTTTTTCTTACCTCCATACATTTCAAAGTACAATCGGAGAATCATAAACCTTTAGATGATGAATCAACAAAAGGAAAAACAAAACCATCTGGTGATCAGAATTGGATGGTTTTTATTTCGATTGGCACAAAGTGTTAGCTGGCTTAATGGAAACTCAAAAATCAAACCTTTTTCAAGATCACTGAATGCATCAGTTAGTGCCAACAGCCATCTTGGATTCGAAAGTTGTTACTGAGGGATGAAGACAGAACATTTTCCATTTTAGCATTAATTAAGTGTTCAAAAAGGTGTGCCTAAGTGTACTTATGTGGCAACAGAAAGCGAAACTTCCACAGGTGGTGGTCATTTCTTGAGAAGATTTTTATATTTAAGGTTTTTAACGTTAAGAATTTTAAAAAATCATTCCGTAGCGTTGTTTTAAACATGACAAACCCATAGGGGGCAGTGTAACGCAAAGCTATAAAACCTATGTCCACCAGTCAGATTGTCAGATTGCTTCAAAACAACTACTACTTCTGGTTAGGAATGTGTGTGGTGAGATAGGTTGAACTCATTTTAAATAGCATATTAAAATATAAAGTTACTAAAACACAAAACGATGTCGATTGGGAATCATGTCACAGCAAGTACATGGATATAATGGCGAATTATTTGTTGCAGACTGTAATGCATGGGATTTTAAATCTCAATTTCCCCACATACATATAGAAACCCAAATACAAAGTTTTCTCAAATCTCCACTTTGTTTTTAGAAGTAATTGTTTTTAATTCTATTAAAAGAGGCCAAAATACATAAAAATGTAGTTGTTATCCCAGATATCCGGATACATACCGACTAAGCCCCAGTATTTCTGTACTTTTCAAGACTTGAAGAATGATTACATTTTGCTCAATGGGAATATAGGAAAAGAAAAACTTTTCAAAACATTGACTATGAATGAATGAAAAGCAAAATGCTATTTTTAAGCAACCGCTCTTTTTACACACACAGTTGATTCTGCTCTATGTGATAGTGTGATGTTGCCTCTGTTTCTAAATGAATGATCATTTATGGCAGGAAGGAAAAATATTTTCTATGCTTTTTAATAAGAGTTCTTAACAGTAAATGTCTGAAGTTCAAATTTCACCATTCAACTCATAAGTAACGTGAGTTCAAAGGCACCCAGGGTCACAAAATGATCCAGTCTGTATGTTTTAGATAACCACTGCAAAAGGAGGACCCAGTATCTGCATCTTTATCAGACCCTATAGATCACTAAACTCAGCTGAAGCTCCAAGGGTGTCTGCACACATGAACTCACTGACTTCCCAGACACTAACCTGCCTGGCAAACACGCTTTGTTGCTATAGAGACGGCACTAATAAGAAGGTCTATTATCCACGCCCACCACACGACCTGCTGCGATCAGAAAACACAAAGAGGAGCATCTCTGAAAAGAACCGAGAAGGTCAAGCTCACTGGCTCGTCTCTGGCGTTCCCCACGTATTCTGTAATCTGTAAATGACCTGATGGGCCTCTTTAAGCAACACACACCGGAACAAAAGCAGACGTTTTGTTTTGAACATATCCAGAGAGATTCATCATTTCCAGTTGGTCAGTTTTAGAAATGGATCAGGAGCTGAGGGAAACCCTTCTCTGTCCCTGCAGGGACACAGAAACTCAGTCCTTAAGGGACATGGCCTCTTTTCACAAAACCATCTACATCTTTGTCTTTACAAATAGGCCAACCAGGAGCCAGAAGCTCACTAAAACAGCTGATAAACAAAACATCAAACATCAAGGTAGTTTTCTCCTTCCTGCTTTGCATGAACACATTAGCCTCAAATGGTCATTTTTGGGGGAGTTTGTTCCAGTTAGTACTTGGCTAATAGATTTTAGTGCCCTGCAGTTTTGTGTTGTATCTAGGATTCAAGATCACTTTTTCATCCAATCTGTTGGATAAATGACTCTTTCTTTAGCTATATTTAGTTTTCTCGTGTCTCCTTTGTAAGGCTGCTCTATCTGATAGGACGCAGCATAAAGGACATTCTATGTTCAATCAGATACAGTATAAAACATGTCAGTTAGCAATGACATTCCATCAGTTTAGATTGTTTAAAGGGGAGGGAACAATGTTTACCCCTGCTGTCTGTCTTCAATTGGCATGGCATATGAAGATACAATGTCTTTAGTAAATATGCTCCAGCATTATCTTTGTTGAACCCAATAAAATAGAATGTGTGATGTGATCAAAGATAAATCAAAGATTTTTGGAATATGTCAAAAAAAAAAGCTCTATCTGTGTCGACGAAGATTCACTTGACTTGGAAATGACAAAAACTTGGTTTGGCTAATGCAGTCTGGCTTATTATTATTATTAGTATTTTCTTAGATTCACAGATTATTGTGAAGCATGGAGGAATAAAAGAAGATAGATGACCAAATTACGACGCAGTAACAGGCTGAACATTTTGCATTTTAGATGTTCGAACTCACTTGGCAAAAACAAAGAGTTTTGCCAGGTTATCATAAGGACCACATTGTGCCTTTTTTTAAAAATATGAGCAGCCTAAGCAGAGAAATCCAGACACCCTCTTCCCAGCTGCTTGGACCAGCTCCTTTGGTGGAATCCCAAAGCATTCCCAGGTAGCCGAGAACCATCGTCACTTCCTAAGAGTCTCCTCCCAGTGGAAAGTACTTCCCAGTGAGAGGAGGAGATGCATGAGTCACCTCAACTGGCTCCTCTTGATATGGAGAAGCAGCAGCTCTACTCTGAGTCCCTCCCAGGTGACAGAGCTTCTCACATTAACTCTAAGGGACAGGCCAGACACCCTGCAGAGAAAGCTCATTTTGGTTGCTTGTATCCGCAATTTCATTCCGTCATTACCCAACGCTCATGACCGTAGATAAGTGTAGGAGCGTAAATCAGACATTAAATCAAGAGCTTTGCCTTTCCCTCAGCTCTCTCATCACCACAACAGACCAGTGCGGCGACCTCATCACTGCAGACGCTCCACCAATCCGACTGTCTCCCACTCCGTTTTTCCCCCGTTAGTGAACAAGACCCCAAGATACTGAAACTCCTCCACTTGAGGCAGGAACTCTACCAGACACAGGTGCAACAATGCCTGTAGCCAAATCTAGAACACCCTAGGCCAAGGATCCTCAAGTCCACGTACACAGCACTGTGTATTATTATTATTTGACACAGGACTCTGGAGAACTTTGCTGCATACTGAGGAGGTAATTCATGAAGCGCATGACACATCTAAAAGTTGCAGGACACCAGCCCTAAAGGCCTGGATTTGAGGATCCTTGGCCTAGGTTATATCGGGCTGATATCTTTTGTGGTCACATTCCGTTCAATGTGAAAAAGCACGACATGGAAAGAAGAGAAATATCTAAACAACCAAACATGATCAAGTCTCACTAGTAGCTGGTATTTGGACTTTACAACTGCAAACTAACCAACTGGATATTCAGCTGTGTATTTCTGTCTGAAGACACACATACAGACAATGGATCAATGGAAGAGTTGATCATATGTCTTTGGATTGTTTTATTGCCAGAAGTCCTGGTGCCCTCTGCAATGACATTGATTGGTTTTTATGATTTGTTTTTAAAATCATAAAAACTATGATTTTAAAAACAATCATAGTTTTTAAAATGAAAACTAATGATTGTGATTTTACTCTAAAAAAAATCATAACATTTTAAATTATAGATGGGTTACTATGTCCAAACTTTACCATTTCACATATGCATAATTTTTCAGTGACTCTCTTTCTTCCTCGAGTCATCCAGGTGAGCTGTGATGGTTTGTAAAGCAAAGGACCTTAAGCTGGGTCACCTGCTAAGTCAATGTGGAGTTTGTCTGCTCCACACAGACTGGATGCACTTACATAACCCCCGAGCCACACCAAACAGCTGGCGGGGGCAAGAAAGGAGGCGGTGGGGGCAAACAAATAGGGGGATGGGCACTGTGCAGCAGTGCACTGCAGAACACATGCCTGTTCCCAGACCGCCAGAAAAAACTACACAGCAGCACAAACTGAAGCTTATGTAACAGCCCAAGTACTGCAGCCGTGAAGGAAGTGGTGGTAGGAGCACTGCTCTCCCCATGGAGACAGAGAGCTGCAGATTATATGGCTGCAGTGTCGCTCCTATCCTCTTGCTCCTCAGAGGATTTCTGATACGGCCTCGGGGTTGTTTTCCACCAGGCGTCAACAGACACTCGCTTTTCTTTCCTTGTTGCTCACAGTCAGAAAAAACTAAACAAGAGGCAGGCACCTGCAAGACGGACGACAATGAGAACTAAAGAGTTACGCAAATCAGAGCTTGAACCTGCTACAATGGCAGGAAGCCCTGGCAATGGAACATTATAACAACAGGACTAAGGGCAATGCATCACAGCTTTATCTGGCTGCACAGAAAATAGTTGTGGGAGGACGGAAGTGTTGGTTCGCCGATAAGACTGGTGTGACCTTCAGAGAGCAAAACAACCACAATGCTGCGGTGGGAGAATTCAGACCCAAAGAGGTTTCACTTTAATCCCTTCAGATTGAGCTTCTGTTCAATCCATGGTGAAAATTATTGTATATAATCCCGGTAAAATATGAGTGTTTTTCTACAGCAGTGAAGTGCTGGAGTCGCGCATGACTCCAGACACACTGCAGCACAGTTTTCATTGTAGCTCTAATTTCCCACTGCAGTCGCTGCAGCTTCTTGTATTTCATGTGTTGCAGGAGCAGCAGGAAGACTCACATCCGTTATCTTCTGTAATTTAACTCTGCTACTGCACGACTGTAAAAGATAAACTTGTGAAACAAGCATCTTATCGTCGCAGTCATTTTCTGCCATAATTGGCTGATTTTCTGATCTAGCCTTTTCAACCAAAAGACGTCAGCGAATGAAGTTGATTGAAGATATCAGAGTACTGGGGATCTGCACACTGGAAAGGCTTCCAATAACTATCGAGCAGCATGACGGTACATGTGCCTTACAGCAGATGGTCACAGGTTTGGTGCAGCTGACTCTGAAACAAAGCAGAGTCACGATGACGTGGCTGGATGCCAACATACCCCTGTGAAGGACCACATGTTGACGGCCCCATGTGCAGCTGCTGCAAAACTCTCGGACCAAATCAGGAACGGTACCAGCAAGGATCTCGGCACCCGGTCACATGGAGGATCCACAGCTTCAGCATGAGCAAATGTTCCCACATGGCAGCTTTATGACGACAGTGACCTGTCTACAGTCAAAACAGACCATAATTGTGTTGTTTGTTTGGAAACACCGTTCCAGGCAGATAATTACACTAAAAGCTTGAACCAGTGTCAGATGCTGGCCGATGCTGGTTCTGTTCCAGTTCTGATCAGGTCTGTGCCTGAGGCAGAGACTGAGCATGTCGGTAGCTTCCTTTCTTATAACAAATGAGTGCAAAACTTTGTCAATATTCCATTAATGTTGAAAAAACATCATTTTTTTAATTGCGTGTTTTCATTAAATAAGAAACACATTTAAAATGACATGCAAATAGCTTTGTTCGCGCAACAAGTCATTAAAAAAAATGCTACACAATCATCCTCTAAATACTTCCTGTTGTCTTCATGGTTTGCACCTAACAGCGAAGCTAACAAACACCATCAAACAAAGAGAACGACTGAACTGTAGTAAAATATTCAAAACAGTAGAAATTCTTTCTAATTACACCAGTAACGTATAGAGGAGGGTTGGTAATGGTGTGGGCTTGTTTAGCAGCAATGAGACATTTCAGAAAACAATCATCATGGATTACTGCCACGCACACAAAAATCTGATTTAAAATGGACAGAAACAGATCTGCAGACAGAGGCCTGAACTCCTGACCCCAGCCCCCTGACCTCTGAACTCCACTTATCCACAATCGACAGCTCAGCTGTTTTAACTCACAAAGCGTAATATCCATCTGCTGGGAATTACATAAAGACCGCCTCTGTTCTGACTGTCTGACATCAAATCAACGACGGCACCAATCAAGTTCTCCCACACAATCCGCTCTGTTTGCTTAGTTTTTGTTATAGGAAGACAACACTGGTCATTTTTGTGAGGCAGCTGCAGCCTGGGATGGAAGCGTGGGAGCTAACATACAGATGGGCTGTGGGAGTCTGCAGCGTACAGTCACATGTGAGGTGCAGCGAAAGCAAATTGGACCAGTCCTGTTGTTTTAATCTAATGTGACAAGATCTGTTTGCTAAGAAGCTGCAAGAACACTGATATCTCTGGTTGTTGGTTCTGCTGCTTATGTAACACACTTAGATCTGGGAGCTGACTGTCAGATACAGTCAGCTGCTTTGAGGAGGTTTACCAACTCTGATTACCAAAAGTTACAAAGTTATTATTGTACATCTGAAAAAAACAAAAAAACAAGAAGATTTTATTACAAAGTGAAAAGGAACTGAGCCAGGTTGTTTTCGTTTTGTCCTGGTTTCATAATTACTACCTCCCTATCAGGCCGTGGTGGACTGCATATCTCTGAATGGAACGTTGAGACCGGCTTGAACTAAGATAGTCTACAGGTTTGGAATGGCTCACATTCTTCTTAACGTAGCGCTAGGATAAAGATTTTCAGGAAACCAGAGAAAGCAGGCCATGTTTTCTCTGAGACGCTTTATTTACCCTTTCCTCTCAGTCTCTGCAGCTTTTCGCGGAGAAACCGACAGTGAGCATGAGGGTTGCACCAATTGTAGTTTTTTGGCCGATGACAAATTTTTAAAAAGCCTGACTTGCCGATTCTGATTTTTTTTTGTCTGAAATGTTGCTAAATATAACAAGAACGTTTCTGAGTTGGCAACAGTGGGGTAACTATTGTTAATTGCAAGCAAACGTGCAGAGACGTGTCTATCAATAAAACCTCTATCACAGCAGAGCAAAACAGTATTTTTAGACCTTTATTGATTTAGGATTAAGATTGTCTTCACATGGAAGTATCGGCCGATCAACAATCTCCCAAAATGAAGGAAATCAGGGTCAATTTATCGACTGGCCAATTTATCGGTGCAACCCCAGTGAGCATGTGTAAAGTAGTTGCGTGCGCCAAAGGGGATCACAGAAAATGTTCTTATCTCCCGAGGTCTTGAAGCAGATTGCCTAAAAGGGCTGGGTTTCTGTTGCTCAAGAATCTGCCCACACATTCCTCCTATTTCAAGATCTAAAGTCCTTCAACTAGTCAAACTTGAAATTTTGGAGGCCCTCTTCTGGAGAAATCCATTTGTGGAATGTTATTCTAAACCCAACATTTCATTTCCTTTGCATTCATCTGCCAGCTGAAGCATTGGAACACTCCTGCTAACTACCCAACAACATTTACACTCATCAGTCCATGTCAACAAACCCTTATGCAACAATTCATCCTGTGAACAAATTCATCTCAACTCAGCTCTGACACGCACGATGGTTTCAGATTCCTCCTGACGGAATGTTGTTGTTTCTGTCTGAGTCTCAGAGAATACAACTTCCCATCAACAACAACAAAAGAAGTTGTGTGGGAAAAGAAAGAAGTGAAGAATCTCACAGTAACTAATGGTGTACTGCAGTCAGATTGGATGGTTGAGTTCAGGGCGTTCTGCTCCTCACACACAACAATCCCACTCCTTCGCACTATCTCATTTATAATAATAGAACACACTAGGACATAACAACACCTGCACAGTAACACAAACACATCTCTGCTGACTGTGCTGAATCAGCGTGACAAACTGGAGAGGCACTCAGTCCTAGTTTCAGCGTTAATCCAGAGACAGCAGCGCTGGTTTAGGCTAATGGAGGCTAACTGAGGGCCATTGGAGAGTTTTCTCATGCCACACTCCCAGCCAGCATGCCTAGGTGGGCCACATGGGGGGAACAGGAGGGCAGACAATATGGATCCCACCTGGGTAGGGCCACTGCCATGTAGGGCCCATGTAGGCGGTGCCCCTACATGGGCAAACCCGTTTGGGGCCACCATGGAAACTTCTCAGCTGCAACACCAGGACTTTAGCTTTACAAAGAGAAACTAAAAGGTCATTTTTTTAAATAATTGCTTTTCATTACTATAAATGAAGCATGTATAGCAATGTTTATCTGCACAGAAAGTTGTTTCCAAAGTCATAAAAAAGCCATGGATAAAGATTTACTTGCTTAATTACATGGAAATGGCTCCAGGATGAAGTGTGTGCCATGGGTGGTGTGTGTTAGTAAAGGCAAACTGGAGCAGTAAAGTCAGCTGCTTACCAGATCCCTGTGGAGCACCCAGTTGGTGTGGAGATAATGGATCCCATCCAGGATTTGGTACAGGAGAGATTTCACCATCCCTCGGGGAAGCTGCATGGGCTTCTTGTTGGCTTTGGAGGCGCGGTGGAACTTAATGATGTGCTGCAAAGAAAACAAAGTTTGAAACGGTTTGAGTTTCCAAGGCCTCACAACCACCACTCTGTTTGTGGATGTCACCGGAGCGATTTGCTGTGACAGACAAAACACTTTATCTTTTCAACGTCTCGAGATCAAACAAAAACAAAAGTCAAATGTAGATAAAAACAGAATCGAATGACTGTTTTGGTACAAAGAGTGTGGATTTGGCTGACATCACCGCTGTTGCAGAAAGACTCACCCACAGGTCATGTTCGGCGTAGTCGAACAGGAGCCACACCTTCCTGTCGCTGTGGGACAGGAACACTTTCTGAAGGGCGATAACGTTCGGGTGCTTCAGCTCTCGTAACAGCTGGAAGAAATATGTGAGAAAACAAGTCATACCCTTTGAAAGTGGAATATTATCACCTTCCTAAAATAATGGCCAAAGTCTTTTTTTTTTTTTGCCAAAAATTATTTTGGGTGTAAAAAAAAAAAAAGAAGAGAATTGTCACCTCTTTCTTTCCAAAAGATGATTTACACACACACAAAAACACTCTTTTAGAAAAATATTTATTTATTTACATATATATTCAGTCACATTTGAATTACTTACAACACTCTTAGGTATATTTTATCAATTTTAATCACTTATGGTTATTTTTGTATTGTCGATATTTAACAGCTTGGCTGGAGCAGTTTATCAGCAAAAAATAATTTACACTTGGTAATAAAGTATATTATATGCCATTCTATATTAGTTAGGCCATTATTTTAGGAAGGTGACAATATGCCTTCTAACTTGTGTGATAATAATGTGTTCACTTAAAATCCTGCATCCTTTAATTTATTCAGTTACATTATTTAACGGCAAAATAAGGAAACCCATAGACCTATGCTTTTAGCCAATAACTTGTATATATTCATGTTTATATGCAATGACCTCTGTTCTCAAGTATATTTTTCTATTCAGACTAGATGAATTGAATCAAATATGAAAGTTCGGACTGTAGGTGAGGTGAAGTAACAGGTGTGAAACATTGTGTCCCGTTCACTGCCCCCTCAGTTAAAGTTTAAGTTAATAACAAGGCGTCCAGGCAGCAGAACAACCAACCAACCAACCACCCGTTCCTCTGACCTCATGCAGACTGTCTCCTGTCACCTATAATGTCACAACAAGTCCTTTACCACACAGCCTGAAAAGTTTGGCTCAAATTTTAAATAGTATTTTCTCATAAGAAGATGCTGATAAACACGATTTATTCATAGACCCGGAGCGTTCTATCCCCCCCCATTTAATTACATTACATAAGGTGTGTTTATTCTGATACCCCTAAAGAAAAGGGTCAGAGAGAAGGTTAAGAAGTGTAATGTAGAGCAAAAATATAAATATATATATCCAGAGATATGGTGGAATGGTTTAGATCAAATTATTTTCATGTGTATGAACAGCCTTGTCAAAGTACAGACATAAATCCAATAAAGAATCAATGGTAAAACTCCAAAAAAAACAATAGTTTACATATGTTCTCCATTCAATCAGGCGGAGCTTGAGCTCAAGAACAATGGGCAGAAAGTTTCAGTCTCTAGCAGTGCACAGCTGGAAGAGACGCTACACTGAGATTTCAATCGACATTTGGAAACGTGTTACAGCATGTGGGAGTGCTGCCTCATGACGAAATGCTACAACACAATACATTTTCAACAGAAAATGTAAAATACATTTTTAAATCTTGCGACGAATGAACACCTATGCTGATGTCACAATAGTACATTTGACTTGACCATAAAATGTTCCAGGAATTATTGCAATAAATTATAATGTTGTTTTGAGACCATTTTCAAGACAACAGCAAAATAATAAGTTAAAACTCTCAAAGTCTAATGAATGCTAATTTTGTACAGAACACACCACAGTAGAACTGGGAGACGTTTAAAACATATAAAAAAACACAACAAACAAAAACAAGGAAGGAGGAAATAAAAAAAAAACAAACACAACTGAAACCATAATTAGAATGCATTATGAAAACTGGAAAACATTGAGCTCAGTTATATTTGTTATGCAGTTAATTGCTTATTGTGACACGGTATTGTACTTCTGAAATGTTACTTGCCGACCCAACGGCATGACAACACAGTGAACGTGACAGTATGCAGCGACAGAGCTGCATAACTGCATTCTACACTCTGTGCTGCAGCTCTTGTTCACTGATTTGAACAATTCCCACTTACTCTGCGTCACTCTCTGACCCATCACAGTCCGTCCAGAATCAATCACTGCCTTCAGACAAGCCTCCATTACTGTAAAGCTGGCTCAGCTAGAGGGGAGCTACAACTGAAACGCTTCATAATGTATCCTGTCATGTGGATGAATTATTCAGTAGCAGAAGTTGCAAGGAGTCTAACAGTAAAACTGCCGCAGAGGGCGCAAAGAATGCTTAAGGATCCACAGGTATTCTGGCATTACATGTCTTTATATATGCAGACTTCAATATCAGTACTTATCTTTAAAATATAATGCATTTCATTCTGATAGAAAGCAGAAAAAAAATGTATCGAAGAAGGACACGGCAGTATATTTATGGTGTTTATGTTGTTTTGTATGCTCCACATACAAAGCGCACAAAACAAAATGGCCTCCTACAAATCACCAGCTCCACAGAAATAACACTACATCTTTAAATTCAATCAGGATACAATACTCGTTGTCTTCTTTCCCAAGACAAAAACAAACACAAGCAAAAATGTCCCTAAAGTATATCAAACTCAGAATTTTAGCAGAGATTTTATGTATTACTTTTTGTAAATTGTTTTTCCTGCCTGTATCAACAATCGTGGTGGTATACATTACTTTAACAGTGTATGCATTAACATTTTTAGTGGTAAAATATCTGAAAATAAAACAGTAGAGCAATAACACATGACAGTTAGAACATGCCCAGCCAGCATACCTAGGTGGGCCCCATTGGGGAAAAGGAGGGCAGACAATATGGGTCCCCCATGGGTTTATCTGCAGTTTCCATGGTGGCCCCACACGGGTTTGCTCCATGTCGGACCACCACCTACATGAACCCTACATGGGGCCCATATTGTCTGCCCTCCTTTTGCCCATATAGGGCCCACCTAGGTATGCTGGCTGGGATGACAGTATTGTATGAAAATCGAAGTTTATGTAAACATAAATAATTCTCTTTGTGAAAACTGACATTTTCACAACATTTTTGAAACATCCTTTTTATTTGAACAATGCTGCCATTCTGACTCACACTCCTCACCAGTAGGTGGTGATAACATATTCCAAATAGCTGTTTGCTAACCGGCAATAAGCTAGAGAAGAAGAAGTAGATGATGTCACATTGTGACACTGATAGGGGTACAATGGGCGCTAAGTGCTAAACTAGCTAATCAAATTTGCTGCCCTTCTTCGTCCCACTGTGGGAAATGTAAGAAAGTGAAACGCTCTGCAATGAAATCTCAAGCGTCCCCCTACAGTACGCAGGGCTCTCCATAATGTTGCACACCGTGGCAATAATCGATTCACTGGATTTTCACAACCGGTATTTAATTGGGAAAAAAAAATGTTTGCAAAGCATTGATGAATAGACACTTTATTCACTCCTATTTATAAGCCAGTTAGATTTTTTTTTGTGTGTCGGCTGAGTTTTGAGGGAGAGTAAAAAGAGTGAATCTTACTGTTAAACCCCCAAAAATAGTTACTCAACTGTTTGCTCTTCACTTTATAGCCAGGTTTAAAAATAGAAGGGGTTAAGGAGGATAAGTCCATGGAAATAATGGTGGAATTGTACACAAGCTCTTTGATTCAGCCTCTGGCTGTGGAAGTGGGGTTAGTGTTTGATTACAGCCTTAATCCAATGGCTATAATTGAGCATTGTGGCACTGGAGCCCATGGTTTAGGGGCTGTACAGCCCCATCAGAGTGCCACCACTAGTAAACCTGAGGGATACTTGCTGTAAGAAAGCAGAACTGTGTCCTCAGTCGCCAAAGCCACTGTCACGCAAAAGACGTCATCATCAGGCGGAATTAAGTTCATCATACAGGGATAAGCAGACAGAGCAATCAGCCAGTTATCAACAACAGTAAATTAAGCAATGTTTGAAGTGGCTGAGCCAGAGTACCAACTTTACTGGGACAGGCAATCAAGATTATGGTGATGGTATGAAGACCTTCCTAACGCGTTGAATGATGTTGAATCTACTGAAATTTCACCAAAACACAGCATATGTAGACGCTCCTAAGTAGGCGGAGCTTGTCTTGTCGCTCCAACGCCTGAATAAGGTGCCAATGTCTCCTCTGATGGCTGATAATCAATCAAACAATTAATCAACAAATAGTCATCAAATTCAAGTATCCAGCAGCAAATAAAGACCTCATCAAAAACATAAAACATATATCCATATATTAATCATTATGAGCCTAACTGTAGACCTGACAACAATGTACAGCAATAAGGCCAGTGCCCATCAGCGGCACAATTAAAAATAAATATAAAATTAGAAATAAAACAAATAAAGTTTAAACTTTAACCATCTAACCACAGTGGTGCGTGCTGGTTTGTTGTCCCATCATTACAAGCTCAATGCCATTTCAAAAAGGTGGCGAAAAATCACAGACAACCAGAGAAACAGCGGCTGAACTGATTTTCTAAAACGACCTAACATATATAAACACAGGGATTTACATGTAGAATATTTATTGTGTGGACTCTGCCGGTGTAACATTACAGCAAACCAACACAACGCCGCTGCAGGCTATAATCATACGGCTGTAATCCAGCCTCAGCCGGAGCGAGCCGGGTGGGAAAATTTTCCGAGTGCAGAAAATCTTGTGACTCGCTTTCACGCACTATTAAACAAAGACCATTTAGGCCATTTTAAATGTGGAGGGATGGAGGACACACTGGGAACACACTCCTGCCTGCTCTGTCCAGCTTTTACAGAGATACAGCAACTTGAACGGGGTGGAAGACTAAACGTAATATTATCCAAATCTTAATGAAGTCGCAATAGACTGCATAGAAGCAATGTAAACTTCAAATTAAATGGAAGACTTTATGTTATCCACTTTCAGGTAAGTGGTGCTTTGCTAAATGAAAAAAAAATGTAATTAAAGGAAATAAAAATAAGCTATAAACAGGCATTTTCACACTAGAGTCACCATCACAAGATTGGCTGAATCAATTCACACAGCTACGTCTTTTGCACGAAGCAGATGTAGCAATTTGCCTCTTTTTAATGGAGTTTTAAAAAATAATACATGGAAGATGGTGGATATTTTGCCATTGTTACTTGAATAACACAATGGAACATTTGTGTCTGCAAATACACATACAGAATATACGCAGTCAAGTAAGAGATAGCTGACTTTTTTGATTTTGACCAGCCTAGTTGTAAAGCTAGCAGGTTAGCGGGGAACATCATTCTGTCCAGCCTTCAAGGCAGCAGATTTGGTACAAAACCGCCAACAATCGGCCGGTACAACCACTGGTTACTGTTGATTTTGAAGATGGCATTTGACAAAATCTAATGTTCAGTGCTTGTTTCATGAGTGGGTACTGTATGATGTTTTTGTAAATGTACTGCCTCATTGCTGAAATGTTTTATACAAATAAACTTGACTTAAACTCCAGTTCATTTGCCTTGACTTTCTAGGAAAACAAACTAGAGTTTGAGATCGATTCAGATCATTTATTTGCTCTGTTCCTTCACCTTATGCTTCTGCGAGATTGAACCTTTTAGCTGATATTGGTCGGGAAGTCATACATTATCCATGAAGAGCTTCGATGAATCACATAGCGTGAGCAAAATCTCTGCAGCCGAAATGGGAAACTCACAACAAGCAACGCTGCAAAAACGCCAGTTTATTGCTGCACCAAACCGGATTTGCATCACACTGACGGAGCAACTGGAAAGAAAGAAAACATGCTGTCCTGCATCAGCCAGCTGCTGTGGACTGATTAATGGCTGCTCTCATGCTGCTGGCGAGCAGTGGATCGATGAACGCTGCAGAGTGCTCCGTGCCAACCGCTGGTTACGGACAGACAGTGCAGGGAAAAGCCCGAACACAGCGGCAGCTAGTTTAGCAGCAGACATTTGGTGTTATTATTGCATACAAACTGCTGGCTAAACTACAGGCTGCCGCTCCAAATATAATAGTGTGGGCACTATTATACTGCCCAGTCCCATGGGCAGGAGGAATGCAGTAATACGTATTACTGACAGATTAAACGCATGAATTATTGTATTATGTTGTTTTTACTGAAGCAGTGAATTCTTTAATGGTTTACCAAACTTGATCTTCTTAGAGAAGTGTAGATCATGGGTTTTAGTAGCCATTTGCTCCATGGTAACCGTCTTTTAGGGCTTTATAACCACCGCTCTTAACATTAAACTGCGGTCCTATTTGCACAGTGATCCACGTGCTTCTAGGAAGATTTGTCAACATAGGCCAGAACAAATACAACTTATCAGCCTGGGGGCAGTAAAGATAAAACCTCACTGTTCTATGTTTCTACCGCTGAGGTTAAAGGCCACCCAATGCTGTGCAATTTAAATGGAGAAGTCCTTTTAAAAACTGGTGGCTGACTGGAGGCATCTGTTAACCTGGAACAAGGTGAGGAAAAACAAACCCATCAGTCATGTGTGTCGGGGTTTTGCTCCACATTTGCCATGTACTTCTGGGGGCCCAGAGGTAAAAGATTGCATTTGTGAGGCCAGGGCTTTGGCAAAACAAAAGCCATTGTGAGCAAACATGAAAATGCCTCGGGAATCACAAGATTCATGAACAATGTTTCAATTCATGAAGGTCAAGCTGAGAAGGAAGCAGGGTGGAGATGGAGCAGCAAGGAGAGCTGGTGACTTCCAGAACAATGACGAAAAACTGAAAGGCTTTCAACATAGAGTACTTTAAGGAAAATTCAGATTTTTCTTTCCCCTTAGGGAACAGTGGCCAGTAACACACACAGGTCACAAGTCAGTTACAGACATGATAGTTCAACCCTGGTCATCAAACAATTGCAGTTAGGTAGAAATCAATCTACCTAAATTTAATGATGAATTCATCAGTAAATTTTGCACAGACTTGCAATTTTCATCAATCAATGCAACCAATCACTTTCTCATTTTCCACTTCCTTCCTGCTGAATTTTGACCAATCCTCTCGATCCCATTCTAATTTAACTTCCTATTTCACAACATCTCTTGAAAGTGGAACTTGCAAAACAAAAGCATGTTTTTTGGGGGTTTCTTTGCAAAAACCATTTTGAAGTATTCCTTAGGATTTGTGTAAACACATCATGTACTGACCAATATGGACTTCTTCTTTTGCACTTTGACAGTTCCTCAGAACAGGATTTGATTTGTATTAAGGAAGGGACATGAAAATGTTTTTGTTTTTTACTTTAAATATTAAGTATGCTAAAATGCTGCCTTTTTGGGAAAGATTATGCACAGCAATTTCAACTTTCTGAAATTACTGCAATTCACAAGAATTTTTTTGATCTGTTAAATCTCCATTTTTATAAAACTTTTTCCACATATTTAAACCTTGTCAATCAAGCTTGAAGAACATGTGCAAATTGACCACAACTTATTGAAAAAGTTGCTGCAAAATTAGGTCATTTTAAGCTGCAACAATCACAAAAAACACTGCAGCACTCTGGAGGGACTGATAAATTATTACGTCAACTGATAAAATGTTTTCTGTCAAACGAAACTCAGTCAATTGTAATGTATGAGTGGACTTTGCTGGGTGAATGCTACACAGATTTCTCCCCATACAGGTCTCTAAATACATAGTTAGTGTGTTCAATCAGGTAGTTAGAATCTTGGAAATTTGCATGTGAAAGAAAGGTGTGGTCTTTATGTTTGGACCACACCTTGTCTAAACATAAAGAACTCAAAAGCCCTCAAGGTTGTTCTCAGCAGAAAGGAACAACTAAGATTTAAAATGTCAGAAGAAGAACCCTAATGTTCTTACTGCACAGAATTATGCAGCAAGTCACAATAACTTTGTTAAGGCGAAGCTGCACACAGGAGCTCTGCACTTTATCCAAATGCTACCCACACCTCTTTTACGTTTCTGGAAGAAAATGCCTCTCTGCCACGGTCGGCTTCATTGCTGTCGCCATAACATCCAGAGTGAAAGCAGAGAAAGTGCAACAATAGAGCCAAGGAACACATACTGTAACACAAACGTCATGCTGGCAAAACAAAGCCAGGGGTGATGAGAGGAGCACAGCCGGCTGGATTAAACGCCACTCACAGATGATCATCTTCATATAGTGTATGTCAAAGAAAATGTGTGTTCAGGACAATCAGATTTGTTATATACAATTTCATATCATTTGATAAGCAACTAATGATTGAAGGTGAATTAGTCAAACCTGGACTGAACTATTTTTCTTTCAATTACCGTTTCTTTAAAACACTTCACAATTTGTAAATCTGTGTGTGCAAATAAAATTACCACTTAGCTTCTTCAAAATCTTGCAAATATCTCTTCCTTTTATGTTCTGGTGCACTTGCATGTCATCATACCCCTCCTTAGCTGGTGCACTGCGTGTTTGAGACGTGTCTCGGTTCAAACACACCTGCCCCTTTCTGCAGGCCGACATGCAAACAAAAGTATGATTTGCATCAGAAAAATATTTCGACATGCAGATCTGTCCTGGACTCATCTCCTCTGATTTAAGGTCATTTGTAACAAACTATTCAAGTTCTCAATTTCAAGGCAAGCAAGGTAACGGAGTCCAAATAAAACATACAGGCAAGAAGGAGGTCCGTCATGTTTATCTTAATTTGACTGAATTAATCCCAAACAGATTATAGCTACAATGGAAATATTGTGTAGTATAAAATAGTCAGAAAAAATTAATAAAAATAATTATAGGATAAACTGTAGCATTTTTTGTTAAGTACATATTTCAGTTACTTATAAAATGGGAGCGTTGAACTGTGTTGAACTCAACTGTTTTTTCTGGAACTATCGCAAAATCAGAAAGTATTTGGAGTCTTCACACCTACGTTCCTCCATCCAGACTAAGCTCCCCCCACCCTGCCAAACTTAGCTTTGACCTAGCTGATCCCTTCAGACAACCAGAGCATTTACGCAACTCACCCAAGCAGTAGCTAAACCCCGACTGTTTGTGTCGCAGAGCTTTACAGGGTTGTGAAACTTTGCTGGGCTTAGTTATGCAATCTCTGCCTGCATCTCCGTCCATGTGTAGGTGGAAGACAAACAGTGAAAATATCATCAACTAAAACAATAAAATGTCATATTTGATATTTTTCTGCCATCCAAAGTTTTCATTATTGCCCGATTATGCATTTTATGATTGGCCAATCAGTGAACAGAAGTAGGATTTGTTTAAAAAACCCTGCTCTTTCTGAAACTCCACCTTCAGGAATGGCTCCTCTATGAACCCTTTAACAACGTCTTTACCAGCGTAGCATTGAGGAGTAGTTGGTATAATGAGCTCAGCTGATGTGCAGTTCCATGAGGTGTTTGCTAATTGCTGCTGGCTAGTCTGAAGGATCTGAGTGGGGGAGTCCTCTAAGAGGAGGAAGCTCAGAAGATTAGAAACCGCAGCTCTGAGAAGTAGCTTAGTAGGTCCAACCAGGCCTTTTGCACAGCCGAATGGTTGCCTTGGGAGATAACAGGATTTCTTAAACATGCATTAAAGAATAAAAGCAACACTCCAGGTATATCTTGGATGAAAACATTATAACATGATGTAAAGCTAAAAAAAATAAAAAATACTGCCCCTTTAATATCAGCCCAGTTTTACTCATTGGACCGATGTGTTAAAAACTGAGTAGCATCAGCCAGCCCCAATGTTAATGCCAATGGATTCTTGAAGCTGTTCTCATGCTACTGCATTTCTAGTTAGTAAAGATTCACCTAAGTGTCTCTGAATTCAAGATCTCTCTATTTACACACTTCAAATAAAAACCATACATGATAATGAATCGTTACATCATGCCTACTTAAATCAGCCTAAAGTCATTTTGTCTGCTGCTTAACTTTAGGAAGCAGCATATCTTTAGGAAGAACATTACTATGGAAAAAATTTACCAGCCATTCTGCAAAGCCAAAAACCCAGAGCAGCCAAACCGAACTCTCTCCACCCTTCCCAACTTAACTCTGCCACATGTGGCTTGCCAGTTGCTGAACCCAACTGTTTGCTAAACGAAGCATGGAGGCGGTCTGGGAGCCACAAAGACCCTTTTGTTCAGCTGGGAGAGTCTCAGAGATGTTTTTGAGGGAGACCAAATTCTGGTGGCTGTGAAATTTGAGAAACAAATGAGTTTACGCTTAATCTGCTGAGAAAGAAGAGGAAATAGTCTGCACGAACATTTTAAACCACACATTTTATTAACCAACATCCAGGTGTAGATTATTTTTCTGTTGATTTCTATCGACTGCATGATGTCCATGCTACAGTTGGTTTACAAAAAATTAAGCCTGAACTATGAGGGAAAATCAAAATTTTTGGATTTCAAGCTTTATAGAAAAGGTATGCGACAGGTAGACTCGGTACTGGTTCCAAAACCAGAAGTTGGATCTGTGCTAACAAGCTAACAGCTAATCAGAGCAATCAGCCAATCACAGTAAAGTGATTAGCTGTTAGGTGATGTTTCAAATAGTTTAAACCTTAAAGAGATCCATAATTCGTCGAACATACCTGAATATGTTGTAATTTTTCTATTAACTAAAAAACAGCTGTTTATGATGCACCAAAACTCACAATTACTTACTGGAACCTAAGAGAAAGAGCACAACTTCATCTGATGAGGGCAATGAACCCATAAAGCGTGTGTATGACGTGAAATCAGTGCCCAATAAAATGACAGCAAGAGTTCAACAAACAGACAAAAATTAAAAAGCATCACACATGAGCTTTAGAAAATAGCACATCCCCTCGACATCAGAGAGGTCAGATAGGAGGCAGTCTTGTAACAAGAGAGTTCCTTGTAACTCTCCAATGACTCAAGGATGTTCAAATTTTGATCCGTTGTTTTCCTGGTTGTGGAATTGAGTCACTGTTTTGTATGAGCCAGAGCCATCTGGAACAGGTTTCCATGCGGTATCTCCCTACATTGGCTGCTGCTATTAAAATTACATGTCATTAAGTCGTTAAAAATCACGGCGGTGACGGATGGCAGCGCAAGAAATATATTGGTAATTCAGTCACGGCATTGGTGCTCATCATCAGCCATCAGAGGAAACGTCAGAGTCTTGAGGCGTTGGAGTGCCAAGCCCCTTTTACTTGAAAGCGGCTATATTTGTGACATTTTGGGAAATGGTAATCAGTGACTTTACAGAAGACCTCTGCGTTCAACAGTGTGACATGATAAACTCAACTTTTGATGAACAGTGCCATGATGTTAGAGCTCTGGTGGAACCAGCTGTGTATTATCCAAGGAAGCCAGCAGCAACAAATAAGCAGGTTGCTGCTGTTGTATACAAACTAGCATGACTAGTGTGATTAAAAAAAAAAGGGGTTTCAATTGCAATTTTGCAAAATACACAAATTTTGATATGGATAAAAAAAGACCTCTTCATATCACATCCTAAGAAGGGAGTTCAACCACAGAAATGCTACTCACAAACTGACTTTTTATCTTAGCATTTCAGTTCAAACTGGAAAAACACGATCTGCAACAGAATAAGACAAAGAAAAGCACTCCCACTGATGAGAACGGTAAACCTATAAAACATGCATGACAAACACTAAACTGGCATCAGAGTATCAAAGCGGTTTATAAAGAACAGGCTCTTCAAAAACAAAATATCTAACGTATGGTCTTTAGAAAATATGTGGAAACAAGAGTTTCATGAGCTGTGTGAACAGAGAGAAATGTGTCAAAGTGTAGTATGCACCCATGTCTGATTCACAGTCAGTGATTATTGATTACTTTATTCAACAGACTCGTAGTCCACAAAAGCATAACACATAACACATACAAAAAAAAGATTAAAAAAAAAAAATCTTATAAAAGACTTGCATATCAATGTTTCCACAGAGCTGACTGATATCTTAGCGCACTAACAGAGGGATGCGAAAACATTACAATAAGACTGTTCATGGAGCTGCACAAACGACACATAAACTTGTATATCAAATTTCTCATGAGTGCCTGAAACGTTCTGACATGCGCATTACAAAACATTTCACTTGCACTGCTGGACCTGGGTTTCTTAAGCAAAATTCTCAGAGTCATTATAAGCAACCTTAAGCTTCTGCATGCTAGCTTTTTTAAATTTACACCATAAAGGAGCTGCATACAAGGATGTACAATAAGCTTTAAACACACTTATTTTACGTCATGTGAAACTTCCTCCCCAGAATGTTTGCCTGGGTGTACAACATGCGACACTGCCGATAAATGTCATCATCGTCACAGAGCTGGTCTGTGATGTAGTGACCCAGATATTTATATCTCTCATAATCAGCTAGGTAGCACAGCTCGGTAGCTTGTGTTGGTAGCTGCATAATCATAGTAACCAATTACTATGATTATTAAGATTAATAATAATAGTATGATTATTAAGATTAATAATCATAGTAAGAGGCAAGTAGTTTAAAAAGAAAGAACAACATAAGTTACCCCAATGTTGTTCATATGATTGACTGAAAAAAGGAAGCTCTGATTGGTTGCTGATTATTCTGTTAAGTAAAAAAAGGCATTTGTGGATTGAGACATTGGGAGAGTCTCAAAACTCACACAGAAATGCAGCAAAGTCCACAGGCCAGAAGCAGATGGTAAATCAAACAGACTTGCGTTTGCATCAAAAATACAGCCAATCACAATTTGAATCTCATCCTGTGTATTTGTGAATATTGAGACCGTTTTAGCCATACAGTAAAAAGATTTTCAGATCTTTGCAAAGATCTTAAAATCTTTGCAAAGATAACTCGGTGGATAACATAGTTTGCTCAAGTATCAACCGATCACCAATCACCAAAACCTAAGGAAATTGGGGCAATTTCTTAATAATTATGGTGGTTATGAATTGGTGAAGGGGATTCATAGTTGACTCCACAGGGAAAAAAAACAAAACATCTTAGCTTTCTTAAAACCTGTATAACTTCAGCTGTTTGGAAATATTTATACTAGTGAAAAAGAAAGAAAGAAATTTGTATCAGTCTAATTAAGAAATCTGTTATGAAGTCATAGTAGTTGTAGTAGTACATGCTACAGGGCTGTAAACCATCAGCGTATCTGCTAAGGAGGCGATAACAGGCTGGCTATCAGTTAAAGCCAGTTAATCTTTATTTATAATAGCTGCATTACTCACAAGAAATATTTATCTGTGCAACACAATTCAGAAGTTGAATGAATATAATATAGACCAGGGATGTCAAACTCATTTTCGTTTCGGGCCATATCAAAAACCTGAATGTTTTAAAGGGCCGGTTGAGCCAGAATATATTGATAAAATTAATTAAATTGTTAAAATATCAATAAATAGCTGTTCCTCCAGGATTTTGTGATTGTTTAGAGTTTTTTTGTCTTCAACAAAAATTGCAGATTTTGTGGTGCCAATTTAGAAATTAGGAAGGAGTTAGGAACAATGAATGTTTATGATATTTGAGCTAATGTATGATGTCAAATATGACTTTTTAGTACTTGCTGTATCAATTACGGATTATAACTTGACACCAAGTAAGGCTGCTGTCACTTAAGCTCAATGTTTTTGACCAATTTTGAGAAAATTTGCAGTAAAAATCAGAAAAAAAAAAACACGGTGATTGGTTGATTTTGTGTGAATTTGCAGATTTGTGAAAAATTGGAAGAACGTATTGATGTAGTCTGAAGTGTAGAGGGCCACATAAAAAACTACGGCAGGTCAAATTTGGCCTCCGGGCCTTGAGTTTGACACATGTGATATAGACCAATACCTGTATTGATCAATGAATGAAATTATGTCAAGAACCTATGTGAGTTTCAGGTAATAGCAGTAAGATTTGCTATTATTATTACTTACTTTTGTTATGACTCAGTGAAAACCTCACATAGGTACAGGTCACATAGAAACGCACAACCCTAAACATTTGAATGCATCTGGTTAAACAGGGAGCTTACTACTGGCCTTAAATAAATAAACTGTAAGTCACTGAAGTATGGTGAGTTCACCAATGCCATCAGGTTCAGAGACAGATAAGCTACTGCAATCTAATCGCAAACGGCAGCTCATGTATTGGGAGAGGTTCCAGTACGAGTTGGTGAAAATGCACTTTTTTTTTCCAACGCAGAAGCTTCAAATGTCATGTAAATGATTCACTGTGCAGCATTTCCTGCACATGACACATGAACCAACAAGTCTTTAAAGATGTTACATCGTACACCAAACTGAACTCCTTAACCTTAACCCGAGTTGTAGAACAGATTCCGTTGCCCAGGAGACAAACGTCCTTACTGCAGCTGAAACATGTCTGAGTTGCGTCAGAAGCAAGTGGAGAAAAGTTATGCAAGCCATGCTTTGCACTGGCTTAGTTAAAAAAGATGTGACTTCTGTTATGTAACCACCCATATTTCCACACACCTGACCTTAAACCTTCTGATTAAACATTATTCAGTGTGTAGCTTCATTCTCTCATGAAACCGATGCGGTGTCGTGGATTCAGGTCTGTGGACTGCGACGGCCACGGAGGAAGACAGAATCTGTGGCTGGTGAACCGTCATATGATTTGAATCATTGCCCTGTTGATTGACTCCATAATGGCTCCTTTCAGTTTATTAACAGAGGACAGCAGCTTTCCAGGAATCCTTGATGTCTAGTTCCTTCAGACTAGCCAGCAACAATTTGCAAACACCCGGTGAAACCGTGCGTCTGCTGAGCTCATTACAGGAGTTACCGCTCATAGCAACGCTGGTAAAAACATTGCTAAAGGGTTAATAAAGGAGCCATGTTGCGATAACTTCCTGAAGGCAGAGTGTTAAAAAAAGCAGGAGTTTCTTAAAGAGACACAGGCTCAATTTCAAGGTGTTTAAATTATCAAGTCAAATTACTTTTAAGTCATATTTGATATACGTATAGCATTTTAATGACAACTGAAGGTAACATAGTAACTTGATTGTGCTATAAAATGACACTATGCGCCTGAAAGACACATAATTCTGCCCCTTTGAAGAGATTGTTTCAAAAATACATTTGCTAAAAGAAATACTTTCTCAACTTGGGAATTTTGTCCCCCACTGAAAAACATTGAGAATAAAGATGGTATATTTCTTGGTTTTCCTGTGTGAAATTGTGCTGCTGCAATAAAAGATGAAATTATGGTACACATCTATGCCAAGCTATATATTCAGAGTACAGTACATAAAATAGATATAAAGCAAAAAGCTGCCTCTTTAGTTTTAGCTCATCAACTTATAGTGTTCCACTATAAACTGCTGTTCAGTGAGGCAACATGTAATGAATATGGACATTCTCCTCATCTTTACAGTAATTCTTAATATAGCATAATAGATCATATTAACTGTGTAACACTAAGAGTGTCTAAAAGTGCTTAAAACGTCAAATATTTGACTCTGTGACAGCTGTCCCTACTGTCACACAGAGATCTGAATGGTAATCGTTTTTTTTGTCCATCCTTAACATTAGTTTATGTATTTACAGTTTACATATTGATTAATGATTAGTTTAGATTTTTATTTTTTTTTCATTAGCCTGACTCTTTAGTGAACTATTTGCAGTGTACACATTTAGTTAACTTTATCTGTCAGTTCTTTATATTTTTGTTAAATGCAACAAATTAATTTCTTTGTTTTGAGTTGACAGTTTCCTTTGGAGCTGCAGCTAATTGATGTCCTTATATGGCTGGCATATAAGTTCCCCTCATGTCTTGTTTGTTAGGTCAATTTTGTGCTTCAGTTCGTTGTGTTACTACCTGAGTTGTAGTTTGTTATGTTGACCTCAATTCACCATTTTTTAATTATTTCAGAATTTTTGTTATAAATTAGGAAGATTTTTGGAATCCATTCAGCGTCTCACTGGCTGGTCTGTGTAAAACCCTCACAGACTCCATCATGAGATTCTACTGGAGTTTTCCTAAAGGACGGGGCTCTTTAAGGCCTCAGTTAGAAAAAGTGGGACTTACAGCAATTTCTCTGCAGGCTGACATAGATATTCCAGTGCCTTCAATCTGCTTCAGTGCATATTCCTTCTCATCCTTCCTGTGGAGAGAAAAACAGAAAGGAGTGGAGGTGTTAGCCGGTACAGCAGCACAATGTTCTCATGTGAAAGAAATCTGACATGAATGTGTTCGTATGCATTTTAACACTAAAATACAAATAAACACCTTACGAAAGAATGTGTTGTTCTAATAGAAGGTTATGTGGATTTGTAGTTTTAAGCATATTATGGTAGTTATGATGGAATAACTTCATAGCATGGCCTAAAACTTTTTTTAAAAAAAGTTGATTTTACACAACACTGCTAATTTAACGTCAGTGAGTTCTCCTGGGTTCCCTACAGGCTGATCTGCTGTAGAATTCAGAACGTTCCACAGCAGAACCACTGCCCTGCAGAAATTTGTCCTTGATGAAAAGACAGAAACTCAAACTGCATGCTGTCCCGGCTGCAGCTCTCAGCTGGCACATTTCCCTTCTCTTTCCCATTTGCCCTTGAGAATCAGATCTGTGCATGAAAATCAGTTAATAAGTGAAATGTGAGCTTGCAGGGCAGAGCAGAGTCTGCAAGCCAACAGCGATAGCTTCAACTGAGCAGCCTCCCTGTGTTTAGGGCCACGGGTTGGAGAGACACACTGGAGGAAATCGGGGCAAAAGGGAGACACGGCCCCATTAAAACCTGTGCTGAGAGGCATGATTAAAGCGTAAGCAGCATCCAGAGAGGACTTGACAGAGTGCAGAGCCCGCACAGATCAAACACTTCCTGGTAGTGCTCACATCAAACCCTCTTCAGCCTCATTTGCATCCCAGATGGACGCAGTTTAAAAAAGGAGCTCTCAGGCACACTTGGCAGACGCTAACCGAGCAGCGCAGGCACTCGTCACATTTCAGCTTTTGGACGGTAAACAAAATAGGTGCTTGTCGTTTAAGCAAATTCAGACCATGAAGTATTTTATCAGTCACTCTGCAGGGCAAAAACAAAGATACCCAGAGGTTGACTTGGAACTAAGGGATTTGTTGTCGTCTGTTGTATTCACTCATACACAACTAAAAGCTATGAATCATACACTTCCTCACAAAAATGTAACAACATACAGGTCCAGCACAGCAACTTTTAAGATATATATATATTTTTTTTCCTTTAAACTTAATGTACTGTAATACAATACAGACTGGGTCACCAGACAGGTGTGAAGAGGAAAGTGCCAAAATAAAATAAATAAATAACTTAAAATAATTGTTTAAATGATTTATTTCATTCATTTTTATTTCAATTTACTAAAACTGGCAATAAATACTGAAAATAATTATTACACAAAAATAATCATATGGGCCTAAATTGTACTGATTTCATTTTAAGATGTAGATATAATTATTTCAGTATTGTCTCATTGTGACAGGCCTGTAATTTTACTGTAAAAAAATAATTTGCTGCTCACCAAAAAAAAAAAAGAGAGAGACTTTTATCTTGGTTATTGAATGCGCCATAGCAAAAGCAGTTCCAGATTGCGCTGGAACTACACCAAAACAACTCTTTGGTGTAGAAGTTGTTACTAAAGTCCAAGTTTTCTATTTTCACCATCAGCGATGAAACTCAAAGGAGGGAAGTAGCTATTTGAAAGAGAACATGAATTCCTACAAAGACAGCATTTTTAATTAAAGAGTGAGAGAAGCTTTAGCGGGTCACGGAAAGGCTGATGCTTTTAAATCTTTGACATGTCGCTGTTTCAGAAAATACTGGACGTGAAAGTATTGGCAGGCTTTTGGAAATCTCACAGTTCATCAAAATTCCCTGGAAACTCTAAACAGAGACAGATGCACATAGTTAGCAACGCTAACCGCCTCTAAAGCTAACACAAGATGGTAAAGACAGTTAACCTAGCTACCTACTTAACAAAGAATGTTAACAAGGTAATCAATTTGTTTTGGAATTTTTGGATTGCCGTCTCTCATGCAGCATGACATGAGAGACTTTTGAAATGAGAAGTCTACATACACTGACTAAAAAGACACATTCAACTTTTATCCTTTACTGTCAAAGGTAACCAGAGGAAACTTCTCTTGAAATAGTACAAATGCCAGAAAATGTAGTGAAACAATTTTAGAGATTTTTTTTTTTTTACTTTGTGTGAATGTGTGGAATTTCACCCATTTTAAATAATTAATAAAGTTATTTCTGACTAGATTTTTTTTTTAAATCGCATTAAATAATTATTAAAGTCTACTCTTCAAATTTAATTACGGCATCACTAAAACTTGAATTTCTCACCCATTCTTCTGGGTCCTCAACTTTTTTCCTTCAGTGAATAGAAACAAACTGGATTTTAAAAATCAGTAAACAGCTTTCACGTCATACTTTACTTGTTCATGTGCACACGTTTTTCAAGCTGCACATTCCTAACCCTGTCTAACATTTCATGAGCACAATTCCAAACTAAATGCACATTGAGGGACAATCTCTCAAGTTCTTTTTGCACATTAAGCCCTGCTCACACCTTGTTGAGCTCTGTCATCCCTCTTGTGGGATTAACTTGCTAAAGCAGCGTATTGCTCTGGCTTTAGGTGTGAAGCGCAACGACATTAAATAAAAAGCGTCGAGTATCTTCATATTACCTAATAAGATGGATTAATTTGTTCCTGGCATTCTACGCACAGGGGACAGCGCCAGGAGTGTTCACTTTAATAAGCTTTACAGGTTCGGTCCAGTGAGAACAGGTGATGCTTCCTTTCCCTGGAGCCTCCCTTGCTGCCACTGACAATCCAACTGAGGCTCAGGCCCCATCAGAGGGAACCGACTCCTGATTCCACTGACCAATGCTGACCTTTCTGTCTGCTCCTATTGGCCACAGTTCTTGCCTGCTAACAATTCATATTTAAAATACAGCTAAAGAACAATATAAATTGTAAATGGCTGATTTCATTTGTACGTTGCTTGTTAAAATCAATCACGTTTTCTAGAAACTTGTGATTAGTCATTTACAACCGTGTGAGTCTTTCAAATGGAACTAAAATATAATACAAATATTCTTGACAGTGCTCTGCAAGTACATTACATTGCACCTAAGATTTGAACCTTTTTCTGACCACTTATTGTCACACTTATGTTGCTGCATGTGCAAAATAATTTGTAAACAAGTAAAGGAAATGCCAAAGTGTAGGCAAAAATTAGGAGTGGACTAAGAGCAGTTTTCTGACCAATCAGTGATCTTTAACAAAATTTTTAAAAAAAACAGAGCTGCTGATTCTGATATTGGCCAATACTATTTTTTTGTCTGAAAAGTCAGAAAATATAACAATAAGGTCACTATATTGGAATGCACCAATTAAACTTCCTAGAGATTCCATGTCTTTTGAATATTTTACTTGTGCTTTATAAAAAATATTGTGCAAATACAGAACCGCGAATAGGTGAGCATCCACCCTATTCCAAAATATATGGTCAGATCAACAAAAAAATGGTTCACCAGGCCCAGATTCAACATTCCTCCCATCATCATCTCAGTACCAGGAGCTACATCCTACAGAAAACCTGCGGACTGAGCTGAACTGGAGAGAGCCTCAGAGACGACCAAAGGTTCAAACTTCCCTCTGTCTAGCATTTGGCCAAAGGGGCTATGCCACCAGTTAGTAGTTTAGTGAAAAACAACTATCTTTTAGCGTGCTCAAATAAAAACATTTCCCAAAGGGAGATTATGCTGCTGCATTTAAAAATATCTATTTTATGGCTTTAAACACATATTTACCAGAGATGCTAACTAATTTATCTGCATCTGTATGCAACATTAGCAGGAATCTGGGCCCACCAGCGAGGTCAGAGGGATCCATGGCCATGTGAGTGCACATACTTATAGGTTTTTCCAGGCATTAAGCTAATGGTATGACTCTGTTTAATTCTGCCCAGAGTTATAATAACAATTTAACAAGACTGAACTGATGAGCCAGACACCTGTAAACTGATGAACTGATCATTAAATATTCCTGCGAGCTCATAAATAAACCTAATAATAGAAAATCTGGCTCTTTATTCTTTCGGCGCTCTTCTTATCCCGACCTGCTTGTCGCCCTGCGGCAGAGTAAATATGGCTCCATTACACCACATGACATTTTTCCATTGCTACAAGGGCTAATCTTTATGGACCCTGGCAAACTGTTTTGATTCGCCTCGCTGATGAGAGCTTTTCTAAAAGCTGTTTTGTCTATGTCTGCTGTTGACTTTTCTCAGTTTCATCGACTCCACAGTTCACATTCATGTTCATAATCATGCAAGTATATTTTCCAAACGCAGTATTTCCTTGAAGGCAAAAAAAAAAAAAGCATTTCCTGGTTTTAACGCTCTTGTGGTTTGAGTGATATTCTACAACTTAGAAATTCATAGACTCCTGGTCAAAATATCGAGACCTGGAAAAATAAATAGGTCTGAAATAGATTCAGTTTTGATTCAACCCATAAATGCCTTAAGTTTATTTATGTAGATGGGAGCAAACTGGCTTTTTCTTGCACTTTTATGTCAGAAGTGGCACTTCGTGGAGTTCAGGCAAGGAGCTCCTCAGTACTTAGTCTGTTCCGTGCTTTGGGAATTGAAATCTCAGCGGCTGCTGTCACTAAGCCACTGCTGCAGGTATTTTGCAGTCAGTCAAGGACTACAGATCATCCTGCCTCTTCAGAAGTCTGTTGGGAGCCTTCAATAGCTTCCCCTCTCTGCCACCGCTTCTTTTACTTTAAACCTGCAAACTATCCCTCCAAATATGTAGAACATTTATAGTCTATGCAAACATTTGTGTATCATTTTCCTAATTTTTGAAAAGCAATTATCTATTCTCTGAACTTTCTTTCGCTTAAAAAAAATTAATTGTAATAGTTTGAGTTAACAATTTAAAACAAACCTGTCACTAACATCTATCACTAACATACTGTTAGTGATAGAAAATGAGTGTGTAATTGGTAAGTGTGTTGTCAGACAGAACTGTCAAAGTATGACGGGGGAAAGTAGCTGATCTTAACCTTTGCAAATAGCACTTGCTGCTTGGCCTGTCATGCTATTTCCCCCTCTATGCTGAAGGGTCAGGGTAATTCACCTCTTGGCTAGCATACAAATATCAAATAAAAGCCCACAAGGAGGTAGAAACGCTGTTTGGTTAAGTACTGATAGTAGGAACAGTTGAGCGGAAACGTAAACATTCCATTTGCTGTGATGTCTTCTGCCTCACGCGAATTGTCAAAAATAAAAGGAGCCCCTAATAACCCAGTGTGTATGTAAACAAAGTTTGGTATTTGCTCACTGTTAAAGCTGGGGCCACCGCAGCCCGCTGAAGTGTCGCTAGCAGCCCCCTACGGAGCGCTGCAGCACACGGAGCTACCTTCGCCGCCACGCTTTCTAAGAGATAACCAGCAGCCGTGGTTTTAAGGTTGCTGTTTCGGGGTGTTGGGAGAGAAGTGGAGGAGGAGGAAAGAGAGGAAGTATGCGCGTGTGTGTATACGTGAGTGTGAGTGCGCGTGAGTGTAGAGGGGGACCGTTGGTGAGTGAATGCGTGCGTTACATGAAAACAAAAACACAGACACACACACACACACGCAGAGGGTTATCGCTTCGGGGAGGTTCAAATCTAACGCTGCGTTCAACACACAAGCGGGACTCGCGGTCCCAAAATGCATCCTGCAATGGGCTGAATCTCAGAACAAACAATACCGATCACGGTTATCTTACCCGTCTTTGCGCTTAGCTTTATAAACGTGCCCGTAGGTGCCTCGACCCACTTTGCAACCTTCATATTCGAACAGATCTTCTACTCTCTCCCTCTCGGCTGCCAGCTTTGTTTTGAAGTCGTAATCCATTTTAACCCATAAATACGTCTTAAATTACAATAAAATAAAATATTAATTATTACATGCATTAATTAAATAATCTGGTCGTTTTATTCCCCCACCATTTCCTTGTTTGGGATTTTGGTCTGCTCCGCTTAATGTTCACTGGCTCGTTGACGTTTCTAATTGGGGCGCGTGGGTTTCTGGGAAAAGCAGTTCTTCTGGGCAGTCGCCTCCGCTCGCAAACTATCAAACTGAAGACGTAAAAAACTACAACCCGCGTTACTCGCTGCGGTTTAGTGCACTTTGCGTACCCCTGAGCGCTGTTCAAAAATGCAGCTCGGACATTTGAGTTCATGGATAGCTTAAATTTTTACAAAACCAAATATATCATATTTACTCATATATATGTATATATATTTGGAAATATTACATTCCCAATACAATATACAATATACAACATATATATATATATATATATGCAATTTCCATTAAGCTTTATAGCATCCAATCGATGCCTTACATAAGCTGCAGCCAAATGTACAAATTTCAACAGCAAGCAATAATTTCTCAATAGCCAAGGGTCCAGACCTTCTCTGCAATTCAAAGCATACAACTGGGCTGCGTGCGTGGGCTGGCTTTTGAAGTGGCAAAAGCCAGTGCCACAGCAGAAAGTGTCAAAGTCTCAATAATGTGCTACGTTTCCTTGAACATCAAATACAGGTTGACACTACTCCTCATGTTGTTCACAAGTCAGTTTATTGTCAAGAAGATTCCACTCTTCTTGAAAGGTGGCCTTTAGAGTTACAATTGTTTCTCTGGGTTTCATATGGGACTCGGGTCTAGAGAAATTGCAAGTCACTCCATTCCAGTTTCCAGTAGCCATATGCTAATGATGCAACCTTGATGATTTGGAGCATTTTCAGCCATGAATGTGAAATGAGGCCTGTGTTCATGAAGTGACACAATGACTGGATTCACAAAGTTTTTCAAGAAGTCCAGGCTTGTCACTGTACCATTCTCAAACTGTAGGGCAGAATATGTGGCAGTGTACCTGCTTACACTGTATATATAACACACATATATATATATAATATATATGCTTACACTGTATATACATATATATACACACACACATATATATCTATATACATATACATATGTATATATCTGTGTACATATGTACACATATATATACTCGTATACTTATAGAAGCTCGTATACTTCTGTCTTGTTGCTGTCTGTCATGTGCGAGCATGTGCGTGATGTTTTCTTTTTAATACTTAGTCAACATTTAAATTGACTGGGTATAATAAAACACCAATGTATAAAATGATGTGCAATACTCCAATTAAACTTAAGCTGAACATTAATAATGAGTTTTGCATGAATAAAAAATATTTTCTGATCTAAGAAATATGCATATGGTATTCAAGAATAATTCATTTGATTATTAAAATACTGATTTAGCTCATTTAAAAATTTGTCTTTTTCTTTTTTCCATTACAATTTGCACAAAAAACATAAAAACATACACAACTTTTTTTCATAACAAAAAAGTTTTGCAAATTAAAATAAAAAAGAACCACAGAATTATTAAATAGAAATACTCAATATTTGATATTATGTCGTATAAAAACAACAAATCCCCATTGTGTCGTAATTTTCAGTACCTGTAGAAGGGCACGTGAGGAAACCTTTCTCTGCCACTAGTGGCATGTCCTTGGACCAATGAGAAACCACAAGAAGTGGCCCTGCTGTCAGATTGGCTCGACGTAGTAGTGACGTAATGAAGCTTTAGAATAAAAGCAACACACGCACTTCATTCAGCGCTTTACACAGTATGGCCGGCGATATTAGCTAGCACTCGCTAACTGTATTCTCTGCAAAAGGGAAGGCGGTAACTCAAGATAATTAACACCTGGATTGCTTAAAGGACTGTACCTCAATAAATTATAACTAACCGAGGAAGGATTAAATAAGCTGTAAACGTTGTAACTGACGTTCTAATAATTCTGTTGGGTGTCTGTTGTCTCATGATGGAGGATAACGGTGCACATTTCTTCGAGGGGACCGAGAAGCTGCTGGAGGTGTGGTTCTCTCGCCAGGACGAGACCAAAGGGACCGGGGACCTCCGCACCATCCCGAGGTTTGAGTCTTTTCCTTGTTTGCACTGTCATGTCATGTCTGTGTCGCCTATTGCTGGGAGCCCTGACCGTACTTAAGGTATTCTATGACATGTAGTTAGTAATATGTTATAAAGTCCAAGCTGATGGACTCATTGAATCTGCCCTTGCTGAGAACCGAAGCAGTTTGTGGCCTTATAGCCCCCTACCAGCGAGTTAGCTAACACCATCTCTGGAAAATGGTCACCTCCCCCTTTAACTGTGCTACTCTCAGGATGACTCATTCATTCTTCGTACTTTAAGTTTATCAGTTCTTCCTATTCCCTTACTTGATGCGTTAGGGTTCGTAATGGCTATTTTCTGCCGTGTTTAGAAATACGTAGACCAGCAGGTGGCAAGCAGTTATTAGCCGAGTAACTCATGCTACTTCCTAAAAGAAAAGTATCCACATCTTTTAAGCGTTATCCTCCTGACTTTATTGACCGTATGATCTTAAAATGCCTTGCCATTTAGGTGACTGATTCGTCCGTCATTGACATGTGTCAGTTAGTTTTTGCTGCCAAAATTAGGCGGGCTTGATAAATTTTTCTTAACCCTTTACGGATGCTCGTGATTCCGAAGTTGGCATCAGATTCGGAGCTTTTGAAATTCGGCTTTCATTAAAGCGTCGTTTTGCTGCTTTTTAGGGAATCTGAGTTTTGCTTATCTAGGATTAGGTCATTTGTGAAAGTTGCTAAATATGAATATGTCGAAACACGAGTAGATTATTTTACATTAGTGACACACATTGCTTTTGGTAAATTTAGTGAAAGTGTGCAACATGTCATAACGTGCAGTACTACGGATCTATTTAGTTTAGAATAACCCAGTATAACTTAGACCAAAGTATTACACTTTTAGAGTAGGACTCGTAATTTAAAGTGGAACTGGTCAGAGGTAGTTCAGGTTCCTTTAAAAGTGTTGAAATAGCCCTTTACTTGACTATACAAAACTGATGCCAACTTCGGCGTCGTGTCGTTGCTCGTATACTTCTGTGCGGTTGCTGTCCGTCTGCGTGGTTGAGTTGAATTACATTCGAGAAGCGGAAAAAAAGTGAAAAGCAAACTCCATTTTTGTCTCGTAATAAAACTGTTAAACTGTAGCTGCGTTTGTCGTTGAGTTTATTTTTCTCTGCGTCATTCAACAACGAGGAGGGAGGGGAGCATGGAGCATGTGGTCGGCCTTCGTTTGACTCGCTAGCATGGCCACTGCTGCGTTCACTGTTCTAAGAACTGCTTCTGGACAGTTTCATCAGACACGTCCTTTTATTTGGACAGGCTTTTGTTTCCGACTGGGTTCCGTTCATCAGGTGAATTCGATCAGGTGGGGAAGCGCAGAGACACTGGGTCATCAGTTTTTGTTGTTCCGTTTAGGTCCCGAATTAAGCGTTTCTGTCTAGTCATCTGCAATCTCGAAGATTTACTTTTGTTGTTTTGTCAAAAAAGAAAAAAAAAATCCCTACTGGTCCCTGCACGGGTCACGTTTCCAGCCATGAGGACGCTCCCCTCCCCTGTCCTCTGATTGGTTCAAGGGTTCTACACTCTGATTTGCTCAGTGGCCCTGGGCTGCTTTTGAATAGGATGATGTGACGGGAGGTTCACTAAGATCCATGTGGCGGATGTAAAAGACTGTTGACCTTTGCCCTGGTTCCATTCAACAGAATCCACTTCTTACATGTGCCTCGAAAGGTTATGTAAAAAAAGATAAATAAATAAAAGTTGATCATAGACACAGCAGGTGAGCAGAATAGTGACTCATGCATCGGATCATAATGGGCCTGTTTTGATCAGCTCTGAATGCTGGTCTGCAGCTCAAATTGTTTGCTGCATCTGATGAATGAGAGAAAAGGAATTCTCACAATTTTCAGCCTCTAAACACACTTTTTGATTTTAAAGAAATGAAAGAACCTGATGTGTTACATTTATTCACCTTTTTTTTCTACTCTCCATAAAAATTAATGTTTTGGAAAAGGTCTGATTGGTGGAATAATTTAGGTTCTATAACTGGACAAACGCGTGTGTATTGCAAGTGATGCAATTGAGGATCGGCGTTAATTTACAGCAAAAGGACAGATTAGCGGCTTACGGGGACGCAGTCAGTGGATCAAGCCTGCTGGACATCAGCCTGTGTCCAAATAAGTCCACAAGGGCATCTGAGTGACCGGCGGGGCCCGTTGCTCAGATTACCTCGTCTGTCAGGCCTCAGATCTTATGGTCTGCTGCTGGTGACTGCAGGGCAACTTTCCCAAAGGCAACGTGGTGTCAAACTTTAGAGCTGGTAATGTGGCTCTGAAAGCATCTGCTCATGTTAAACTTGAGCTCATAAATGCTGTGGTTGTTTTTCTTTTTGTGTGTGTGACGCTACAAACGTTGTCTGACATGAAAGCAGAAAAACTGCATGAACCAGAAACCTGCAGTTCTTCATTTCTTGAGCTAACTGCATTGAAGGTCTGTGTGAACCTGTTGAACTGGTGAAGTCGAGCAGGTCCTGGTAGTTCCCGGAAGTTTAATCCGGTTCTTTTCTTTTAGGAAATGGGATCGTGCTGAGCGCTCTGAAATAGCCTCCAGTGTGCATGTCCTTGTGAAACAGGAGCTGCCTGGGGTTTCTGGTAACATTGTTGCAATGGGCAGAGGAAGGCATGTCTCAACAGCACCTCCCATGTGTTTGTGTGTGAAATGGGGGCCCATAGAGCCGACGGTCACACTTGTTTGACCTGGACGCTTTGCAAAACGAGCATGCAGCCTGTTGGAATATGTCAATGAAGCTGACTGCGTTTCACCACTGCAAGCCGTAATCTGTTGCTGGAGATCTGGCTTCAAGATCCCTCCTCCAATCAGAGTTCCTAAGTCATATTTGTCTGTTGGGCAGCTGCTGACAAAACGGGGTAGAAATGTGTTCTATATAAAGAGTCCCACCTGCAGGTATTTCTGTATATCTTCTACCACACTGCTGCCTCAGCCTTACCTAATATTATAGTACACGATCAATATGGGAGCAGCAAAAGTTGAGCTATTCAAAGTAGCGCCACAAAATCAGTGATTTTTGATTGTAAAAAAATCACAAAAACAGTCATGAAATCCTGCTGAGACTGAATAAATAATTTTGCTTTCCACAAAAGTCTCAAGTATCCGATCTGTGCACCGAGATTCCACCCACATGACAACAGGACTATTTGAGAATAGTTTTTATTTTGCTTTCTAACCTCCTGTTATAAACTCTAAAATAAATCTTTGAATGCTCCTTCAAAAATACTAGCAATGCACCCACCTTTTGGTGATTGACATCAGATGGTTATTTTTTGCCCCACTGGTGACCAGACTAGAAACTCAAGACCAGCTTTTCTTTCTTTCTTTCTTTTTTTCTGTTTTTAAATCATGCAGAACAGAGGGCAGATCAGTGTAGAAATTGCGACTGTGGGAAGATTTAGTGAGCTTTTTCCAGTACCAGGGAGGCGTCTCAAAACAAAATCTGATTATTCCCTTACCAAATCTCCTCATTTGTCATTATTTTGGATGAGCGAGCCAGTTGGCGGTTACTAGGAAGGCTGAGCGGACTACATCAAGTCGCTCTGCTTTATCCTCTTCAGATGTCGGACTGCATCTCTGGTGGAACATGCTGGATTTGGAAACACTGGTGTAAATATCAGAGTTTAGAGTGTCAGTTCTGTAGGGAATGGGCCAGATATTGAAAACAGACTGTAGAGTTTTAATTAGTGCGTCTCCAGTATCTCATAACTTCACATGACACATCTGGCACATGAAGATGTACAGGTCTGTTTATGAAGAGATTTTTAGAATCCAGGCAGTTCATACGAAGCCTTTTGGAAACTTATTTTCGTTCACAACAAATGTTCTGTGGGCTAAATTGGCCGTTTTCTGTCTACAGTCATAGACGTGTTCCAAACATTTCAGTCCAGTTGTAGATGTAGGGGTGTTAAGTTCAGTTCATGATTCCAATTCCAAAGTTTTCTCTGAACAACTCTGAGTCACTGACTTTAGAGTAATGCTGCGCGATGTAGAAAATCATACGATGGTGTCTGTAAATATTACAACATGCAACGCTTCATTCCTAATATGTGCTTCCTGCTCATTGTGACCTTTAGCATCATTTTGGTTGTCGTCTGTGTGTCTGATCAGTGCTTGCTGCTGTGAGATTGACCTTCTGGCTAAATATTACACAGCATAAGAAAATACAATTTCAACTATATTAGCCAAGGCGTCTTGCACTCCAAACAGTCCTTTGTGATATGAATATTTCACACTAATATTGCAGCGACAATGTATTTTCAATAAATGTTCTACAGCCTGACTTTAGAGCAGTTCCTCTTCCTGGCAAAAATGGACAGTCAATAGGGATTAAAGTTTGATCACAATATCTTGTTGTCCTATTGTGACGATCATAAAGTGATGATAAGAACTATTTACTTGCTTGCCCACAGACACAAATACTGTCCATGAAAAACATTCTGTGTGATTTTTTTCTTTTATTTATCAGTAAACTGATCTCATCATTTAATCATATTTCCAAATTTACTAATACTCATTGAACTGCAGCAATACAGACTTTTTTTTAAAAAACATTGTTGATTTTGATGCATCATGACATGAAATCAAAATTCTTAAATTTCTAGTAATAAACACAATGAATGCCCTCCCCACTAACCTGTTGACTACATATTATGGGTGGACATTTACTGTATAACTTACCATTTATTCAGGGAAAATATTACACACATTTTGATTTATTGTCTTGATAAATGTGCAATAATGTTAATGCAAAACAAAGCCAACATTACTGGAAATTTTAACATTTATTTTCTTCACTTTCTTCCACAAATATGAATAAATTTGAAAATGTGATGAAATTTAGTTACTGCCGTTTGGTACGAATCATTTTCCAAAGAACAATATTTGTGTTTGATACTATGAATGCAAAAAAAAAAATCCTGTAATAATTAATCATTTGTATTATCACAGTAGTACCACAAAATATTGTACCGTATTTTCGGCACTATAAGGCGCTACAGTAGAGCTACAGGTTACGTTATGAATCCATTAGATGGAGCTAAGCTAAAGGGAATGTCAACAAAACCGGTCAGTCAAACTTTATTCATAGATTACAAACCAGCGTTCTGACAACTCTGTTTAATCTAATTCTAGGTCCGTGTGGCCCATCCCTTCTACAGATCAGCTGTTGACCTGATTTATTGTGGCATAAACAAATGTTATTCGGTAGCATTGCATTATTAAGTTCACTAATGGGCATAATAGAGGTTTAGTATTATTCATATAGTTCAACTTTTAAATTCCCTTTTCTTCATGCTGGAAAAACAAACAATAGATTCTCCATGAGACGTTCACCTCATCTGCAGACAGAAACTCATCCAAGTGTGTGTTGATGTGAATCTGTGTGCGTATGTGAGATGGAACGGTTACTAGCTGAGGGCCGGGGTAGCCGCTGGTACAGTCCCCATTGAGCGCTGCGCTCTTCTCGCGAGCTTTCTCTAGTGGCTGATGCCGAGCTGTGAATGGGGCCCAGACTGTTCTTCCAAGGCTGTGTTGGAAAACGTGACGCAGCTGCTTTTTGCGCTGCAGCTGTTTTTTTTGTTTGTTTTGTTTTCCTGGTGGGAGGGCAGGAGGAGCAGCAAGCATCAGCCATCCTGTGGAGGAGCATACAGCATTTCTGTCCTTTTTACTCAGTCAGCTGTTAATTTCAAATTGCTGAAATTAGTCATTATGTTGTCAGGTTTTCAGGCCACACAAGCACATTTTTTGTAAATTACTGCAGTGACTAAAAATGCTCGACTTGTAGATCTTGGATGTTTTGTGAACACTAGGATCCCCCTTCCTACGACATATTTTTAGGACGGGGTTCTGCAACGCTTGGATGCGTCCCTGCTCCAACACACCTGACTGAAACGACTGGTTAATGGCGTAGATGTGCAAAACACGCGGACATGCCGTGAAGGCGTTTTGGTTGAGGCGTGTTGGAACAGGGGAGTGTCCAAACGCTGCAGGACTGGGAAGCTGTGCAGAGCAATCCTAACATCTATCCTCTTTCTCTTCTACTTTCCAGGTTTGAGTGGGACAAACTTTTGGAAAATGTGCATTGTTTGATCATAAGTGTGACAAAGACTGACAAGCAGGAAGCTTATATACTCAGGTAAGAACGGCCTGTCCTCTCCCAACTCCGTCCAGCTCAGTGGTGTCCAATTCCAGATGTCACTGGTCTGGATTAACCCTTTCCTAATTGATTTTCTCTGCTGCAGTAATATATAATGAAGTTTTACTGTAAAATGTCTTTCTTTTCTCTGTGCCACAGTGAGAGTAGCATGTTTGTCTCCAAGAGACGTTTCATTTTGAAGACATGTGGAACCACCCTCTTACTGCAAGCACTGGTGCCTCTGCTGGAGCTCGCCAGGGAGTACTGTGGCTTCGACGCCATCGAGGTTAGACACACACACTGCCTTCCTCTGGAACTCATCACACTTCTGTATGTATGGGATGCTGGGAAAGACCCTGACAACGACTTTTATTAATGTTCAAACCTCAACGCATTTAAACTTGTCTGTTTAAAGTTGAGACGTGAATAAGTTTTGACCAGCTGTTGCAGGATGTTGTCCTGCTGGAAGCTCAGCCTCCACGATGTGTTCAGGGTGATGCCGTGTTGGCTTTCCGTACAGTTTAGGATTTCATGATGCTGTTCTAACAAACGTCCAAGTCCAGAAACCGAAAAGATCCATTCGCGTTGGGTTTAGTTGCACTGAGGTACTCAAATTACTAATTAAACTGGTTTCTGGATGGAATCAGTAGCATTAGATCTTATTTAGTGGGAGCTAGAAGAGATGAACTGAGATGCAAATAAAATTTTTTTTCAGGTTTCTTTTTTTTTGTTGTTGTTACCTACACTACTTCGCTCTTTTAGTCCATCACATGGAATCATTGGGCATTGCACAATGACAGGAGCTGCATTTCCATTTACCTTTAAGTTTTTCACTGATCTTTTTTTTTTTTTTTTCAGGTGTATCCAAATTTGTGTATTTTGCAAAACTGTAGTGGAAACACTTCATTTGCATCATGCTCTTTTATAGCCTCTGCTCTCCTTAAATAATGCAAAGCTGTCTGCACCAGAACTACCACAGCATCACAGTTCAAAGGCTGATTTTAACATTGGAAACGTGATAAATCCATAGCTCTTATGGAGCTTTGGATTTGCAGCTGATTTTTATTAACTTGCGTTGTGTCTTGCTTGATGCAAATCCCACAATTGCATTTTTTTCCCCCTCCAACATTACCAAGATACCAAAAGTCTTGAGCACGTTTGTAATGGAAACGCAAGCGGACAGTTTCATGGTGGGGTAACTTTTGGGTGCGTTTTGTCGCAGAATTTCTTCTATTCCCGTAAGAACTTCATGAAGCCGGCCCACCAGGAGTTCCCTCATCGAAACTTTCAGGAGGAAGTGGATTTTCTCAGCCAAATTTTCCCAAGTATGTAAAGCACATCTGACCAAGGGTTGCCGTAAAACTCTTGACGGTCTGGGATTCCTTTGAAAAACCCCAATTTCCTCTTCTTTCCAGATGGAGCAGCCTACTGCATGGGACGTTTGAACTCTGACTGCTGGTAAGTGTTCTGAAGCCGACCGGCTGGAACCAAAGCGTATGTCCAGTGTTGCCCTCTGGATCGTCCTGACCGCTCCGTTGCCCTGCAGGTACCTGTTCACCCTGGATCTGCCGGAGTACTGGGAGAACAAGAAGGCCGATCAGACGCTGGAAGTTTTGATGAGCGACCTCGACCCAGCCATTATGGACCAGTTCTACATGAAAGACGGTGTTTCCGCAAGTGAGGTCACTCGTGTAAGTAACCGGAAGCAGCAGTGGCTGTTCAGAGCAACAGGAGGAAAGTCCTAAGTAGAGATGCACCGATCTGATGTTAGAGGGCAGCATTTTACAAGACCAATTTGTTTGAGCTTTACGTCGTGTTTTTACAATATTCCCTCATCTAAAACATAATCTAAAGTGTTACCTTGATTCTTTCATGCATGAGAAATACTTTAATCTTGATAGCAACCTCTGGAAAAAAAACCCACCTGGGTGCAGCTTGCTCCGCCTTCGAGACACAGCTCCTCCTCAGAACTGCATTTTCTCAGCTTCCGCCTCACAGAGCAGCCCTGCCCCACTCGGCTCCTTCAGACTAGCCAGCAGCAATTGGCAAACACCTGGTGGAACTGCACAATTGCTGAACTCATTATACAAGCTACTCCTCAATGCAACACTGTGAAAAACGTTAAAGAATTAATATGGGAACGACGTGATGACTTCCTGAAGGAGGAATTTCAAGAAAGAGCAGGAGTTTTTAAAGCCCAATTTCAAGGCAGGAAATATCAAAGTCAAATTTCTTTAAGTCATATTTGATAAATATAGTATTTTTGTAACAACTAAAGGTATCATAGTTACTTGATAGTGCTGGAAAATGCATAATACTGCCTCTTTAATATTTATGTTGGCCCCAGTATTGAAACATTTCAGATTGATGATCTCATTATGTTTAGAATTCCTAATTGGACTTTCTGAACCATTTGAAAAAGGTTTGTTTTGTTGGCTGTTATTCTCCTACTTGCACTGACCGAATAAATCAAAGTCGCTTTTACATGTTTAACCAAGCTTGTGTAGCTGTTATGCGTTTAGATGTGCTGATGCAGAGTTGCCAAGTAAATTTTGTAATTCAGTACATTTATGTATTTGTGTTTAAAATAAACCCTTAAAGTCTTTCAGCACAGTTTTTCTGTATGGGGTCAGTGAGACCCAAAAGTAAACCTCAGATGTCAGTACCATAAGTGAAAACGGTGGATCGGCGCATCCCCAGTCCTAACTGTCTCCTCTCCCTTTCGCCCTCAGAGGAGTGGAATTCGTGACCTGATACCAGGTTCTGTGATCGACGCCACAATGTTCAACCCTTGTGGATACTCAATGAACGGAATGAAGACTGATGTGAGTCGCGATGTCGTCGCCGTCCTCTGCGCCCGGCGGTGGCGAGCGCGTCGGTAACGTTGTGTTTGTGGTCATGCAGGGAACTTACTGGACCATCCACATCACCCCGGAGCCAGAGTTCTCCTACGTCAGCTTCGAGACCAACCTCTCCCAGACGTCCTATGACGATCTGATCAGGAAGGTCGTTGATGTGTTCAAGCCAGGAAAATTTGTGACTACACTTTTTGTCAACCAGGTGTGTGCAGCTGCGATGTCGTTTCAGTCTGTTTAATTAGCTTCAGTTGACGGCTCATGTCATCTGGAGGCACATTAAAAACCCAACAGGTTGGATTGACTTATCATCGGAAGTAAGGCTCTTGTGTTATGTATTGTTTTCTGAACAGGTCACTGTTGAAAATTAGAATTTGTTCTCAAATAACTTACTTGGTTAAATGGAAAAAAAAAGTAAAGTATTATTTTAGTAATTATGTAATGTGGTGATTATTCTGATGACTAATCAAATAAAAAATTGTCTTGTGCTGTTTTAGCTACTTAAGCTTGTGCAAAAAAATGTATGAAAGAGAAAATGCTGGTAAAAACAACTAGTTCCTATTTTAATAAGAAAACCTTTCATTGTTTAACTTGCAGTACAATTGAAACATTACTTTTGTTTGCTACTTTGAAATATTCAAAAAAATGTAAGTTGCAAAAGAGTTGCAAAATAAAATACTTAATTTTTTTTTTTTTAATTAAAAAGCAAACTGAAACTGAGGAATTGTAAAATACTGGCTTTTATGTTCTACCTCACTTTCAGTCTCAAGTTTGAAGTATGAAAATCTTAATAAAATTTTCTAATGTAGTTTTACTTTGTAGTGGTCATTAGTCCCATCATTATTAAAAGCAAGTTCTGGTTTAATTGAGTTTATTTAAAATGGGACAGTGTACAAACATGCATTGTTCACTGAAGGAGAGAATTACTGTACCAGATAATGGCTATAAATGCTAATCTGCTAATGCTGCTCTTTGTTTTCTTATTTTCACTCAATTTTTCTTTTTTTTCCTCTTCTACAGAGCTCCAAGTGTCGCAGTGTCTTCTCTTCCCCCCAGAAACTCGAGGGCTACAAGCGCCTTGACCGCCAGTTGGCTCAGTTCAACGATTACAATTTCGTCTTTACAAGCTACGCCAAGAACCGCCAGCAGAACCAGCAGAGCTGAGGGTTGAGGATGAAGAAGAGGCGCAAAAAGAAAGTTTGCGGCGGCAAATGCCGCCGCCGTCGCTCGGGCGCCACATCCTCGCCCCTCCCCCCCTGCTCGGCGCCTGCCTGCCTCGCCCTGAGTTTACCCTCCAGTTTGAGTTGTTTGCGTTGTCGTAACTGTGACTTAAGTCTCTTGCATGAAAGCTCTTCTCGCTGTCTCGATATTCTAGCTCACTCTTGCTGTGATCCTGAGGTGCATGTAGAGGAATTAACCGCGCTCTGTTCCAGGCTGTCCATCGGTACCCAGTACACCGGCCCCTTCCTGCAGGTCTCCCCTCGCATCCCCCACAGACAGGGCTTCCGCCCACACTAGAGCAGGGCCCTGGCACGCTCAGACTGGCCCGCCTCTTCACGGCTCAGCAGTCTTCCACTCACTTAAGATGCATTGACCTCCCAAATTCTCCGATTTTTTTTATTTATTTTATTTTATTTTTTTTTGACTCGGTGGGGATTTTTTGCGTGATACTTTTCGTTGCTGTACTGAACACTACAGCAGTGGATCTCTGCTTTGCTGGTCCATAAAGCATCACCTCATTTTTCCAGTGTCTTGGCATCAGCTTTTTTTTTTTTTTTTCTTCACTATTTCCCTCGTTGGGCTGATGTGATTTGGCCCACGGTCTGAATGTCCGTCTCCATGGAGAACAGCCTGGAGCACGTTTGAGCTGAGTGTCCGTCTCCAGGAGAGCGGCCGGCGCCGTCACAATGCCCTCTGCTGACCAAACGTTTTCCAGTCCTTGCAGACCATGGAGCCGGCCATCCTGGCTGCTGCCGTGTCGAACGCTTTCAATGAATCAGACGCATTTTGCTCAGTTGAAAAGCAAAGCGTTTTGTTTTTTTGTTTGTTTTTTTTTTTCCTCTGTGTCTGTCCTCTCTCTCGTTCCGCCATACAGAAATCTGTAAAAGCACAATAGAGGCCCACCAGTCTGAGCATGCCAGGGTGAACCCGGATCATTCCACATATAACTCCTGCCTAAACTGCCATTTTATTAAATTGATTGTCTCGCCTCCCCTAACTTTTGAATCAGTTGAAAATTGGACTTCCTAGCAGTTTTCTTTGTTTGGACGGCCGGTCGGTCCTTTTGTCCGTTGAGGGGGACGTCCTGTGACACTGTGGTGCATGTGACTTCTAGTACCGTGTTGCTTGACAGCCTAGTGCCACCTCTTCCTCAATTTGTTTGTGCTTCACCTTCCAGCTGGAAGCACACATAGAAGCTGCTGCATCCTGACATGTTAAAGGGTTTTTTATTTTCTTTACTTTTCGATATTTTTCACAGGTTCAGTTAAGTTGTAGATTATCTTAAAGCTGCGGGGAGTTCTTGGAGCAGGTTGTGGGGGTATTCAGTAACCCTCACTCTTCCTGAAGACTTCCCAACAGCTGCTGTGGGATTAAGGACATCTTAATGCTACTTTTTGGGGATCATTGCCATTTTGTTTTCTTTTTATACAGTGAAGTCAATGCATTGTTACAATAAAATCAGAACATTTTATACAAAGCATTTTGTATTTCTGCTGCGGACCAATTTTTCATTTCCTCTTTTGTGTTCAAATGTTAAAGCGGTTTCCCCAAACTAGTTTGTTCAAAGTTAAGGGATGAATTTTTCACTTTTTTTTTTTTTTTTTTTTTTTAAAGCTGAATAACTCTTGTGAATAAATAAATATCTGACTCTCCACTCTTTAAAGTCGTGGTGAGTTTTTATTTTTTCCCCTCAGGGGTCAAGAGGGTGCAGTTAATCTGGGTCTGTCAGGATGTACTGAAGGAGACACTTTGCTGTTCTAATTTCTTTTGCTGTTCTTTGGATGGTCAAGATGTGCTAAATATATCTGTGCTATGAGCTTGATGCTTCAATAAAAGATATTTACCTGTTCACTGACTCCGTTTGATTTCATATATGTGGAATTTTATCAGCTGGATTAAAAAGTCATCTAGTACATGGCATATTACTGTGGTATTGAACAAAACCTGATCAGATCCAGTTGGGGTTAGGGAGGGATTCACCAAGTTGGCCCAATATAATATTCAAAAGTTTGGCTATGGTATCTTTCTGAAGGAAAGCATCAGCTGAGATAATGCTGCCAACAACTAATCATTCTCACAGGCCTTGCAGTTTCACTTTTCATTAGCAGGAAGTACGTCTACCAGACGTACTGGTAGAAGTGCCCCACTCAGCCGTGGCAGATGACTGCTTACTCTGCACCAAACTGGCTCTGCTGGAGGTTTCTTCCTGTTAAAGGGGAGTTTTTCTTCCCTTTAATTGCTCAATATGAGGAATTGCTGCAAAGACAACACAACACAAGCGATTGTCTACTGTCAGTGCAAGCTGGTTCAGGAGGACTGAATGCTGCTATCCCACAATTCAATGCAATCTGCTGGGTTTCCTGAGAAAACTAACTAAACTTTAACTGATTGATAAATAGGCTCTGTTAGAATTAATGCATTTGAATTAACTTTTTTGTGCTAAGTCAGCCTCAGTGGCTTGAGATGAGGTGTTGTTAATTGCACTGAAGCTGGAAGACGCCAGTGCTAACAGCTGCGCGACTCCCAGCGTGTTAATGAGAAGGATTATATCGCCCTCTGATGGACAGAATGTGAACTGTTCACTCTTTTCTGATAAAACATCTCTTTGATGTCTTTTTGGTCTAACTTGACATCAGGATCTGAGCTGCAGTGGCAGAGTTGTGACTGTAGGTGGCAGGATCACATACAGTTATCAAGCAAACGCAGGAGCAAAGTAGAAGCACTTCCTGTTGTCTTCCGGTGCGAAGCTTCACGTGGATATAAGAGCAGCACGAGCGCAGCACTGCTGAACGACAGTAATAAAAGCTAAAAAATGACGCAGTTAGACGGAATAGTGTAAGTAAACTATGAGAACTGTTTTGTAGGAAGCTGCTGGGTTTAAATGTACGCGTTCATGTAACATTTCCTTGAAAGAACACTTACACTAACTTGCGTGCTCGCTAGTTAGCTAACGCTTGCAGTATTTATTAGTGACTGTTATTTTCACGGTGATGGAATTAAACCCACATTCATGAATGTTCTCTAATCTTTAAAGTCTGTAATGTCGAATCCAAATTTAAGTGGTATTACTTAAATAGTCACATGTACACGGGTATCTTGTGAATTTTTGTCAAGACTGTGGTCATAATTAAAGTCTTGGCAAACGGTTTCCACAGTGACACAGTTTTGTGTTTGTAACACATGTCAACACAAAACCAAGATGATCAGCGATCAGCAGTTAGCATAGAGAAACACTTACTGACCAGTGTTAATCAGACATATATGGACATAACAATGACCTGGTCTTTCTCAGTTTCTAAAATAATTTTCTCAAACGTTTAGCTGACAGATTTCAAATAAACAGCTTATTTAAATACAAAAAGTCTTGTTTTTAAACTCTTGACCAAAGAGTACTGTGCAATTACGGATTTTGAATGTTTTATTTAAATCACAACTGCCTCTGCCATAACAGTGATGCAGCTCTCTCTGGTGGTTTGTTACCTTTTGCCTTTTCTTGGTCTCCCCAGAAAACCGAAAACAAAGCGGTCAAAACGTTTCTTGGAGAGCAGAGCGCCCAAACTAATCGAGGATGTCAAGAACACCATGATCATGAAAGGAGGAAACACCAGTCAAACTGTCACTACGGCCCTCAAAGACATAGTAAGCTGCTACCGATGAGCTTATTAAGAAATGTTGGGTTTTTTCTGTTTAGTTTCAGATTATGCTTCAAAACTAGATGGGGAAAAATCTTGCAAAATTATGGCATTGCTTGTAGTGTTACCTCTATGTGGCTTTATTACAGGGAGAAAGAATAGTAAGCACATACAGGTGGATCTGTATGTGTCTTTTTTATGCCAGATTAGTGAGCTGTGAAGATTTAAACAAGAAAAAAAAACTACTGCCAAAATATTAGGTAATCTCACAGAAGTGTTTTCTTTTTTTGTAGTATTCCTTGAAGAAACCAAATGCTGTGCTGTATAAAAAGTAAGTGAACCTAAAAACGTGTTTGTGACATATTCAACACGTTTAGGAGTATTAGTCAAATGGAGGCAGATTTTTAAACATTTTTTTAATGCTTGTTAAATCTAATCTACATCTAATGTTGTTCAATGAAAGACCTGAAACAAATCTGAATGGGTAGAATATCCCTTTGTACCAATCTGATGGTTGAAAACCATACATAAGATTAAAAGCAATAAATATTTCTGTTTGTCTATATAATAATTTAGCAGCAAAGTGGATTCTTGAACTGAAAATGTTGTTTATTTTTGCTATATATAGTTTTAGGTTAAAATCTGATTAACTTATCATAGACTATTAAGACTGATTAAAGTCCCGCAATTAATTTTGAGGCTAAAACATGTTATGTTTTCACAAGTTGATCCAGATTTTAGACTTTGACATTCCTGACATTCTTTAATCTGTTTCACAAATAAGGAAATGGAATTAAAAATCACACAGTTAGTTAAACATCCTGCAGTAAAAATGACAAATCAGCACTCAGGAATTATTCAACAGATTCAACATATATATTCTGTCGTGTGTTATTTCCAGAAAGAATATTACTCGGCCTTTTGAGGACTCCACATCCCTGGTAAGTTGGTGTCGCGGTTATCTGACTTGCTTCTTTTACAGTTCGAGTTGCCGTATTCCCATTGATCCTCGCTTGTCCCTTTACAGGAGTTTTTCTCCAAGAAGTCTGACTGCTCTCTGTTTCTGTTCGGCTCCCACAACAAGAAACGGCCCAACAACTTCATATTTGGTAAATGCTGATCATCTGCTACCTGGAGATGACTTTCTCCGTGAATCTGAAGCACGAAAGCAATGTCTGCATCGACTCTGGGTGGTCTCTCATTTATGTTTTTTCATACTTTGCAGGTCGAATGTTTGACTTCCATGTACTGGACATGTTTGAACTAGGAATTGAGAAGTTTATCTCTCTGAGTGAGATCAAGGTAATGGTTTGGTTGGACAGGTGGCAACTAGGGCAGAAATGATGAGTCATGACTAATCGACTATTGAAATAAAAGTCAACTACTTCAGTCATCGATTGAATCATTAACTGGGAAAAAAGCCATTTACTGAAAGAACAACACACAGAGCAGTAATTGAGCCAAAACTGTACAAAAAAAATGCACATTTTGAATTACGATAAATACTGTAAATATATTGTACCCAGAAATCCTCAAGAAGTACCATCGTTTTAGCTTCACAAACACAATTTCTTACTAAGCACATTTTTCTGTCCAGTTATTAATCAGTTAATCCAGAGAATAGTCAACAGATCTGCATTGTGTTGATAAGTTGAGCTTTTCACATATTGATGTCAGAATTATTTAACCGTGAATGTATGTTTCGTTACATGCGATAAAGCATAGCTAGTGCAAGGCCATGTTATAGCATTTTAGGGAATACATTTGATCCCATGTTTAAATAAGAAGTTTCATTATTTGTTTATTTGCATTTTCAAAATTGTGCAAAAATGCTTAAGTGGTCAAATGAAAAATATGCAGGATTTGCAAATATTTACTTTTGTCTTATTAACTGGTTACTAAATTAATCGTTAGTTGCAGATCTAGTTGTGATTTTCTATGTTTGTGTCTCTGAAGTGTTCCAAGTAAAATGTCTATGGAAAATGTCCGTAACTAACGCTGGAGGAGTTCAGTAAAGCTTTGGTAAACCAGTTTTCCCTTTGCAGAGTAGATGGGGGAAATAGATTGTATTAATATGGCAATATTTATTCAGTTCTTGTCCTAAAATAACAGCTTTGGCCTCAGAAACAGAGCCGAATAACAACACCATGTCTTTGTTTGGTTCCAGACCAGCAAGTTTCCTGAAGGAACCAAACCCATGCTGATATTCGCCGGAGAAGTTTTTGAGACAGACAACGAATACAAACGACTAAAGAGCCTGCTCATAGGTACTCAGAGATCACTCTGAGCGACTGACTGCCCTGACTGCCATGCAGCTGCTCTGCTCACGTATTTCTTTGTCTGTCAGACTTCTTCAGAGGCCCCACGGTGCCTGCAGTGCGTCTGGCAGGTCTGGAGCACGTTCTGCACTTCACCGCACTGGAAGGAAAAATCTATATGCGCAGTTACAGGCGAGTAAAGGAAACGATCCTTAAGCCCTTCAGATGCGATGCCCTCTGGAGCAGACGTGACTTTTTTTCTGGGTTTAAACCGATAAAAAACTTACGGAATTTGTAATGTACATTATGCTGGTGGCTGATCAGTTTCTTGTTAACCAATGACAGTGAAGTTCAGGCTCTTAACATCAGAAAAGATGAACATGGTTATGAAACTACAGCAGAGAAGGTGTGACATATCTGTTTTCCATCATAGATATAGATTTATGGTCATGGTAGACTATAAAATGATGTCAGTGTTTGAAGTAGGATCTTAAGTTAAATGTTCATCCCAACACACCATAGGAATTTGGATGGATTATCTAACATTTAATTATTTAGTTTAACCACACAAAATAAAAAGTATCTAAGCATTTAGTGTCTAATTTGTGGTTTTAAAAGGATCTTATTTTGTGTTTTTTTTACGATTTAATGTAAATTCTCCTACTTGCTTGAACTGCTAGTAAATGGAGACAAACCTGATATTGGCTGTTTGGATTTAAGAAATAAGGCAAGTGAGAACAAGATTGAGATGTATAGGAATGAAGGAGGTTCAGTTTTTAGTAGTTTTTAGGATACCAGAGGCTCCGTGGTAACGGGTGTGTCTTTGTGGGGCTGCAGGTGTCTGTTGAAGAAATCTGGGTGCCGAACGCCCAGGATAGAGCTGGAAGAGATCGGCCCGTCGTTCGACTTCGTTGTGAGGAGAACACACCTGGCGTCAGACGACCTGTACAAGCTGGCTCACAGGCAGCCCAAAGCCCTGAAGGTAAGCCTGACCACATGCTGCTGCTAAGACAACATACAGCAGCATCTCAGTGGGTTAAAGCATCAGAGAGCAGATTATCTATTTCAAAAATGATTGTAAACATAAGACTCAGTTTAGACTTTTGTCCTGGAGACTTGACTTTGACTTGGAGTCTGACACCCAACTTACATGTTCATTTAGTTTTTATCTTTTAGAAGAGTGATAGGAAGCTACAGACTGCAGCAGCTGCACTTTTTTCTGTGGATGTATTGATTATTAGTAATTGTTGAATTATTGGATGTTAATGTAACCATCTGTTCATGTTAGCTGTAGCCTCATAATAACGATCATGTTACGCCAACTGAACACTGTTCTATGTCTATGAATCATTCAGATCAAAATAATAATCTCTTGCTGCTAAGCTAGCTGCAACATCTCAAGGACACGTCCTGCTAAAAGTGCCAAAACAAAAGCACTTCCTGTTCTGTTCACTCACAAGTTCAACATTAATTTATTTTTTTACAACATTTTTGTCTTCTACATATTGTTGTAATTTTTACCTTAAATTTCAAAATCTTTACCGTTTAGTTTTAAATGTGGATGTAGGAAACGTCTTCAGGGATTACTAAAACTTTTCCTGTATGGTCACTGTACGGTTGTCATGGTACTAATATTTCATACTTTATACCAATACAAGGAAAATTACTCAATGCCATTTTTGATACCGTGGCAAAATTTTTCAGAGGAACAAAATTCTTTCTACTAATGAGCAAAAAATATGATTAATTAAAGTATAACTCCGTTTAAACTTACTTTATTGGGGCAAAGCCAATAACTAGGGAATAATTTAATTGTAGTAATACATAATTTAAAAATTTTACTTCCCCATTTTACCACAACAGTAGACAAGATAACACTAACAATCCATGCCAACACCAAGCTCACACACAAATCTATAATAAACACTATTGTCACCCTTTTTGTGGATATCTTTTAAAAATAGAATATATTGTATACAGTAGGTATTCATGTGTTTTTGTTACCAAATACAAAATACAGTATGATCCTAAACTTGGAATAGTCTGTAATACAGGTACCAAATTAGATCACTAGACTGCACAGTTGTATAATTAGATGAATATAAAGCAGAACCATTTCAAATATATACTAGACTGCACAGTTGTATAATTAGATGAATATAAAGTAAATAATCAGCCAAAGTACTTAATTCAATTCTAATAACGGAAGTGTTGTAAGATGTTTTGTATGTGTAATGTCTCTAAATGTCCACAAGATGGTGGTAGAGGGCGCCTAATGAAAGAGTTTAAAATTAAAACCTTGTCCAGTTTGACAGTTCTGATGTTGAAACACCTGTTTTTTGTTGCTTTTATTACTACAGCCAAAGAAGAAGAAGAACATTTCCCACGATGCTTTTGGAACCTCGTTTGGCCGGGTGCACATGCAGAAACAGGATCTGTCCAAGCTGAAAACGAGAAAGATGAAGGGCCTGAGGAAGAGGAAGGGGGAGGTGGTTGATGAAGATCAGAAACCTAAAGTGGCCAAAGTGGAGAGCTGAAGCTATGGCGACGGATTCATGGACATCAGTGCATGTGTTGCCATCAGGGCCTCCTGGCATGTGAGCAGCCTCCAGTCCACTGCAGACCCTTATGTGGGTCCTTTTTCATGTGACTTTCAGGAAGTCAGAGAACGTTCCAACATCTCCTAATTATCACGTTGTAGTCACATTTCAGTCAGTTTTCTTTTTGTCTACATCATTTAAAAGGAAAAAAAATAAAAAAAATCTAAACTTTTAGGCCTTGTAACTTTATTTATTTGGAACCAAATAGTTCACTGCTCCTGAACAACGGCGCCAAAGGTTCCAGGTGAACATTGAGGTTTTCGCGGCACAAAGGTGCAAATCCAATCAAGTTTGAAAGAATCTGTAACATTGTAAACACAGATTTTTAGAAGTCTGTTTATTTCATTTTATGATTTTCCCTATCAAAAATAGTCCTAGTGTGATGAAGCTTTAAAAAAATATTTTTAAGGATTGCTGAGGTCTGACCATTCTTAAGTATTTAAGATTTTGAACCTGAGATGGTCAAATGCTGCGTAGCATTTGACCAATATGAAATAAATAATTTCATATTTATTTCATAAATAGGAAATGCCCCTTTAACTTGGTGTCAAACCAAAAGCTTTCTATCAGATACAGAATTTTCTATCACCAGCTAATCATGGAGTTCAGCAACATGACCTCCTGCACACCACAGGAGGGCGCCTATTCGTCCCTTAATGGACACGCACAGTAGTAAACGTCTTCAGGGCAAATTTTGCCTTGTTTTCCCACTAGGTGTTGCCACCCTGGGCAGAGAGCCATGCCACTCATTTCTGAGACTGCCATTTTGGTCAAAAATAATTTTTCATTAGGAAAATCTGATAGATTTTTTTTTAATGTTAACTATAAAATGGTCAAAGCGTCATTGTATCAATAGTTAAGACAAGTACATGTTTGGAAAAGTTTAAATGGGAAATAAATAAATGAAAGCAGTATTTCTGCTTAACAGCTATCAACAATTTGATGAAAAATTAGATGCAGCTTCCTGAGAATAAATCGGGACGGTTAAACAACAGTGTCCACTCACTGCAGATGGAGCAGTCTGGAGGCTTTTCACACCCATTTGCAACATGCATCAGCAGGAAATTAAGTTCCGGTTTATCAATGATGACAAGCGCTTCCAAATTAATCTGGAGGGTTTGCTTTTCCATCTGATTCTGACCTCTGCTCCCTGGACAGATGGAAGCACACTCACTGTGTTCAGTTCTTTTTATGGAAAGGAAAATATTCTAAAACTGGTTCCCAGCAAATGTTCCAGATTGATGCTTTCTGTATGTGTTTGCACAGACTGAAATTAGGAAAGGGTAAGCAGTATGCACTGACTATTTGTGTCAAAAATAAGTAGATTTCAAAAGGGTCTTTTCCAACCTCCAAGAGATTTTCGTACAAGTTTGTATTTTATTTCACTCCCACCAATTCAGACCAGATTCCCTTCTCCCGCTGATGGAAAATCATCCCCTCAGAATGATGCTGCCATTACCACCATGTTCACAGTGGCGTCGGCGTGTGAGCTTTCTACCGCACACACTGCAGCCATAAAGTTCAATTTTGGTTTTATCTGACGGGAGCACCGTCCTCCACATCATGTGATGCATGACTTGTGGGGTTGTGAACTTCCTGTTTAATTCTAAAGAGAGATTTCTGGAGAGCCTGACTGATGCTCTACTATTTACTTACTCAGTATTTATTGCTTTAACTCAGATTTTAGCCATAACAGTAAAGTTCCAAACACTTACTCCAAAATGTCTCATTTGTTTCAGTACATGCAGTCTACATTTGGTTTTTATTTAGCAAAAACAGAGAAAAGGTTGAACAAAAGAAATAAAATTAACAAAAAAGTAAATAAATAAAAATTGGTCCAGCCTAAAATTTATGACGGACCAAACTACTTCGACTTATATGATCAACTTTTTACAAATGTCTGGTTGGGCTTAGCTTTGTTTCTAAATTGTTATTCTTTACTGTGAAATGTTTTTAGCTTGCAAATTGAATTTCTAAAACTTCATATTTTTCAATGTTATAACACAAATTACAGTGCTGCAAAGATTCAGTATTTGGACAGAATTGCTGACCAAAATGTTCTTTGCATAACACTTTAGTCAGCAGATTCCTATCCTCAAAATATTACTTTTCAAATTTGCTTGATAAACAACTAATGCCATAGTCATATAGTCATAGCTTTTAATGAGACCTGATGGTCAGATTAAAAGTACCTTTTGAAAATAACCTTTCAGCAGGTACATCTTTAATTAAGCCCACCTTTATGTATTATACACGTATTTTTAATAGTGTTTTTGAACAGAGCATCCCATAACAGATTGCAATGTTTATTTTTGTATTTTAAAAAAAAATAAATAAATTTTTTTTTGCATCTTTTAATGTATTTCAAATATTGTATGAAAAAGGCTCAAATGAAACTCCAGAAAGTGCCATTTTTTAAAAATCCGATTAATCAATTAATCATCAGAATAATTGATTGAATGATCGATTGCTAAAATAATAAGTTGCAGCCCTAAAAAGAAGTTATCATTTGAAAGCTGCATTTTGGATTTATTCAGACTATCCTTAAGATTTGATTATTGATCTGATGCTTTTGGCTGGGAAAAAAAACAACAACCCACAAACAATAAATCTGCCAAATTGCCAACAACTTTGCCTGGATCTTTACCAGTTGTCTTAGAGGACACTAGTAATTAAAGAAGTTTCTGATGCCGGATCAATTTCCTCTGTGGAATAAGCAAGCGGGTCTCGTTTCTCCAGAACTCCGCAGAGTCAGAAATGCGACTCCACTGATGCAATGCGTGGCCCTCAGCATCCAATGAGCTGCGGGGATGCCCCGGAACCCCGCCTCTCGGCGATGTCTATTTATAATATTGCAACAGCAGCTTTTTGACAGTTATTACCCTCTCTGTTAGCAGAACCTCAGGAACCGCAGCCCTTATCTCAATGAACGCAGCGTCACCCTGAACCAGAGCCCGTTATCGTTCCGACAGCTTCACGTTCATCCATCCGGCAGAAGCTCCTCCAAACTTTTTCCTTCTCCGAGCCGCTTGATCTTCAAGAGAAACAATGACAGAGGGCAACAATGTGACGGAAAGTCACAACAAAGACCCTGCCGCCGGAGACGGGCCGGTGGAGCCGGTCCCTGCCGAGGAGGAGAAGGAGGAGAAGAACGGAGAGTGGAAGGTGGACTTGGCGGAGAAAGCCTCTCCTCCTGCGGCCGAGGAGGTCGAGTTCGTTCACCCCGAAGGCGGCTGGGGCTGGGTGGTCATGCTGGCATCCATGTGGTGCAACGGCTCGGTGTTCGGGTTCCAGAATTCCTTCGGCGTACTGTTCGTGTACCTGTTGAAAGAGTTCGGCTCAGAGAAGGACGAGGACCTGCGCTTCAGAACCTGTGAGTAACTACAGCCCTTGCTTACTGTGTGAGACCGCCGTGAAGACCTGGAGTCGAACCAGCAACCTTTGTATCAGCAGCCTTTACACAAGCACACTCTGTCCTTTCATCTGCTGCTTTTCTTGGGGCTCATTTTCTCACATTTAGTTATTACTGTACTTACTGTAAGTGAGCTAACGGCACCTAAAGAAAAAAAAAAGAAAAAAAAAGTTGTTTCCTGCCATGATGAGGGGGAAACCCCACACAAGACAAACAAAACAGCAGCACTCCAAGTTAATATGACTAGAATAACTGTTAAGGAAAAATCTCCAATGCTCTTAGCTTCATAGAATTATACATCCCTAAATATTTAATTTAAGCTTTTACTATTTTTTTAAATTACCCATGGTTTAATGGGTATTTAATCAGAGCTATTTGCAGCTAATAATAAATAAATAGATAAATAAATAAGAATGCAAAAAATATTTAAAAGTATATTTTTTATGCTATAGTAATAAGAAAAACTGTTGCTAGTCTAATTTTCTTACAACATTCATCCACAAGGCGACTCAAAGGAATGGATGGATAGAAAATGAAATTAAAGAGCAAAAAAATTATTTTGGAATGACAGAAAAGGTTGATTGCACGGTTAAAACAGATCTATTGCTCAGACATGAAGTATTGTTTGACCTTTTTTGAGGAACTCTGTGGTAAACAATAAGATTTTTGAGTCCCCTTTTTAACAAATCAACCACTCTCTGCACATCTCGAATGTTCAGAGAGTTGATTCCAGAGCTGAGGAGCATAGATGTTAAGTTCAATGTCTGTGTGTTCTGGATCCAGAGGCAACACGTGTGTGTCTAATGGTTTTACGGGTCTTGATAGGTAACGCCCAACAAGCATGATAAATGTCACTATGATTTTTTTAAACTTGTAATGTTTGACAATGAAAGGCCACGATGACTTAAAAACTAATGAAATGTGATTCATTTGCTATGATCTGGTCTTGGTTTTTGAATATGCTGAAATGCCTGATTTGGCTAATCAAACACATTGACACCGAAACCATGGATTTGTGTTTCTGTGTCCTGCTTATTCTTTTCAGTTTATTCTCATTGTTTTTCTAAGATGGTAATACAATAATTTAGTAGCAGAGTTTGTTGTTAAAACTATGACTCCATAACTACACCAACATTTCTCCTTCATGCTCCTTGGTGTTTTGGCCTAATGGAGTTGGGTCAGTGCCGATTTCGAACTGTGTGTGATATTGGAAGAAATGCTGACCCATTTGCTCATATAACACACAGAATCCGACTGTAATGGAGGGGCCGTGATGCAGATACATAAAGTTGCACGTTATTACTATTTGATCATAGGTGTCATAATTTTCTGTAAAGTGAGCCAAGAACACAGCCTTGAGGAACCCCATATGTGATCCTTACTGACTTAGATTTACATCTGCCAAATGGAAAAATAGTCCGGATTTCCAAAACATAATTAGAATCCAAGCCTTGATTTAACATCCTCTCACTTTGGGAATGAATTGCTGATCAGACTTTGAATTATTTAAAAAACAAAAAATAGCACAAAAACTATTTTATTCCTGGCTGAAACAATTACATAGTAATGAATTTTCATCAATCCCTGCTGGGTGGAAATGTAGATACAACAAAATCACCTAAATTTGTAATTAAAAGATGCTGAAAGTTCTATAATGTTTTTTTAATTATTTTTACTTTTCAAGGCCTAAATGACTCTTGTTGGTTATCTTTGTTTAATTGAAGCCAGAGTGACTTCTTTTTGCAAGGAAAACCCAATGCATTCTGGAGAAATGTTTTTAGCAGATAAGACTTTTAAACCTAACAACACTATCAGGTATCAAAGATGGTGGTGGTTGCATCATGCCATGGTCTTTTAAACTAGTTTTGAAATAAAGAAAAAAAAATCACCTAAATCAGCAGCTGAATGAGTGAAAGCTGCCTCAGTGAACCCAAACACATAAAACGTAGTTTAGGAATAACTAAATTATTTTTGGTATAGGCTTACCAAGCTCTTACTAAGTCACAGAATCCACGTTTTCTGCATATCTCTTTGGTCTAAAGCTGTACACAGTAGAAGACTGACAGGGAATGGGTGTGTGTGTGTGTGTGTGTGTGTGAGTGAGACAAGATGGATTTGTCCATGAATAATGTAATTATGACCTTGCTGTTCCACTGTGATTACAGCCACCTGTTATCGATGCTGCTGCTTGAAAGATGAGCATATGGGATTAAAAACAGCACAAAGAAGCTGTTGCTTTTCTGTTTCCTGAACGTCATAGAGACCCATTCTGGTGCTGCAGCTTGTTAAATTTGGGGTAGCCTGACTATACAGTCTTCAGCTTCCAAAGGATGAACTGATCTTTAACTCTGTTAGAAATAAAGTTGTGATGCAACAGGAATGTGAAATTAGGATGTTAGATTCAGCAAAAAGTTGTGGTTGTTGTCCACGATTTTCTAGATCTCTTCAGCAGTTGAACGCTGGTTTCAGTAAGTTTGAAGAATCTTCAAAGCTCCAGCTCTTGCTCAACGCCCTGTATGAGTCTGCAAAAACGTGCAGTATCTCATATGATGACTGGAGGCATGGTCATGTGTGGAGAGGGCATTGACACTAGGGATCAAGGTTCTGTTTTCTGCTATCTTTTCCAACCCAGAACCGTTCTGCGAGTTGCAATCTATGATAGGACATGAAAACCTGACTAGTATTCTTCTTATATTTTGTAAAAGAACAGCCCTACTGCCTATTACCTGTAAAAACACAAAAGGGGAAAAAAAACAACAACGTATTTAAGTGCAACAGAATAAATAAGGCTCTGATTTGATTTTATTCAGAGTACCGTGTAAAGAAGTAGAACCTAGATGGACCTAAACGGTTTATAACTGACAAGTTTTTAAGATTTATACACCTGAGCCTGGTATCCCAAAATAATAATGATAAATCTCCTTTTGAAGACTAAAAACCAGTGCACAGATTTTACATATCGGCTCATTTTCGTGTCAGAAATATCTTCATCTTAGATGTGTTTCCTAGAGATGCACTGATTTCAGTTTTCTGGCCAATCGCCAATTACTGATCTTTTAGAAAGCCTTACCTGAGGATTCCGATTTTGGCCAATAAAAAATTTTTTGCCAGGAATGTTGCTCAAAATAGCAAGAACGATGCTGAATTGGCAACAGTGGGGAAACTATTGCTAACTATAAAGGTGCATGGCCTGGTGGGCTGTTCTTTCAGTCAAACCTTTCTCACAGGAGAGCCGAGGACAGTGGTTGAGTTTTAGACCTTTGTCGCGGTAGATAAGATTGGCTTTCCAGGTAAAAATCTATCTCCCAAAATTAAGGAAATCAACATGGATAAGTCAATGATGTGTTTTCTAAGGTCATGTTAAACTGATTTTCTTATAGACATTGTTAAAATGAAGTTCTTAAACCAAAATTACACCCAGGCTCATCATTTAAGCTACAATATTCACTCAAGGATGTTGTAGACACACTTCTATGTGGTGTTGAAATATTAAATAAAAGTGGCCTGAGAATAACACCTTGAGGAATCCCACAAGATATCTTGCTTTGCTCAGATTTTCATTGCAAAACCAGCCAAGTCATGAACCAACTGACCACAGATGTTCTTGCTAAATATTTTAACTTGGCCTCTATGACTTAATGTCAGTGGTTAGTATTTGCCTGTAAATATGTTGTAATGTTGTATTCAGTCTAATATGAGCCTGATGTAAAGCTCGCAAAGCTGTGATGTGAGCTTCAGAATCAGAATTGCATTATACCTTAAATGTCGATGGTCGAAGCGAAGCTTGCTGAGTCCAGTCTGGAAATGTGATCTGCAGGGATTCAACGACCTGGGGTCCATAAAAGCATTTAAAATAATCTATAACTGTTGTTTATAGATGTTTAAAAATGAAATGCCACCTTTTAGTTATTTTATTTGCTTTGCGGGTCATTTAGTATGTTCATAGCTACTCCCAGACACACTTAAATTCATTTTTGCATGTATTAGCTTGTCTTAAAGTAAAGTAGCTATGTAAAATATTGTTTTGGGACTTTATAGTTCTCGTTCTATTTTCCCTTTTAGTTTTGTCTTTTTTCAGTTTCAGAGCATTTTTTTGCTCACCCGATGGATGTGATATGTACATCTTGCGCTACCTGATCAGCGTTTAACTTTTTTCTCACTGGATCTGTGTGACGGCGTCATTATTTCCAGCTGTTCTGCAGCTGTCCCTGCCTGTTCTCAAACTGGCCCTCGGTGCTTCCCTTAGATATAAATCACAAACACAGAACTCCAGGGATCCTGCCTCCAAGTTTCAACTTGTTAGACATTTGTTAAACTGCATAAACCTCTACTATGAAAGTATTCTAGACAGATAGATTAGCTGTCTAGATGAACAAGATTTGCTGTAGTGCGATATGAACTCATTGGCATTAACCTGCAGAGTTCCATGGAGTGGCAGTAATGCAGCAGTGCTTATTATGCCACAGCAAGGCTGACGCTCAGAGTAGGAAGCCCTGCTTCAGAAGTGACTGCTACAGGAAAAGTTAACTGTGCATTTCCTGTAATGTCTTTATCCTGCTCTGCTCTACTCATTGACGTAAGCACACAGCGACTTATGCTGTTCCTGCATGCACTTGACTCTGAAGTGCTACTTGAACGTCTGCATTCAACAACAAGCCTTCCGGTTGTGAGACGTTAAGCCTAAAGTAAACAATAGGCCACTTGACAAATCTAAAGTTGCATGTTGGAGTAAAGGAAATGCGGTGAAGGCCAAGAGGCATGATAGAATAAACATAGTGAATCATGACTTTGTGATGATAAACATTTTTAATGACAACTCGAGAAGACAGAAACAAACTTGAAAAAATCAGGTCAACAACTGAAATATTCAGTTGTTTATGAAGAAATGTTCACATCCTGATGTCTTCACTGCAAAAACACTCAATCTTACCAAGTATTCTTGGAAGTATTCATTGAGATGCTGTACAAAAAAATATATATCTTGGTAGAACAAATACTTTTGATAATGTCCTGGCCTATAATGTGCTGGAATTGAATCAGAGTATACTTTCAGTTCATCGACAAAATGAAACAATAACAAAAAAACTTTAAAATGATAAAAACCATGTTTTAGATTTAAAGATTCTGAAGGCTAAAAGCAGTTTTTATAAAACTGTCTATCTCTATACACTGAATAGGGATCTGCCTTATTCCTTTTCTTAGGGATAAGTTGTATCCCTAAGAATTACAATTTATTATTGGCTGTTTGCTACAAGTTTTCTAGGTGTGAAAAACCATCAGTGCGCATTATTTAGAAAGATGAAAACAAAGCCTGCTTCATTGAGAACAAAATACTGAGTTTTAAGATGTAAAACTTACTCAAAATATATTCAGATTCACACACATATTTTTTTCATTCATTATTTTACTTTATTACAGAAGTGATGCACCAGCAAGCTAAACTTGACTTGACTTAAGTTGAACTTTTCAAAGAAAATGGTGATTTGAGCTAAGTTGGCTTGGTGACAGTCACAGTGTAGAGAACTTTGAATTTGAAATGCATGTCAGTAAAAAAGTGACACATTAACTTATAAAGCATTGAAAAAAATCATCCTTCAGACATAAACCCATTGTCATGGTTTTAGGTCATTACATAGACGCTGATCTCGGCAAGACTAGCCACTCCTTACTGCTCAGCATTCTCCCACATTTATTCTTCACGTAGGCAGATCAGAAAGAGGAACATCGTTCCATGACACGAGTTAAACCTCCCTCTGCTTATCTTTAAGACAGCAATTTCTCTTCTGTGCACACCACCCAACTTCTACTTTTCTTTTCCTTTTTCTTCCTTGCTTGTATTTTGCTTCACTGTCTGTGACGTGTAAATGTGCAGTTCTCTCTCTTTTCCTACTATTTAGACTCAAATGTAAGACATATTGAAAGTGGTCTTAAAACATAGACCTCTTAACTGCCTATTCGTAATACTGAATGGGCAGTTATCTTACTTAAAAATATAAAATATATACACACATAGGAATACTATTGCAGTGATGTAAAGCTACTTCAAATAACTTTAATTTAAATAAATCATACCAGTCGGAGAATTGATCAGAAACCAATCTGAAGGATGAATTGTTGAGAATGTGAACAAGTGATTTCTTGTACACATTCAAAGAGGAAACTGGAGATTGATGTGCATTTCTCAGGTTTAGAACTGATATAAAGTAAGAATCATTTCACTTCAGTTGATGAATATTAGCAAGAATGAATCATTAGCAGAGATGGTAATTAAAAGTAGGATTATTCAGAAACAAACCTCACATTAGTCTGAGAAAATGGATTCTGATACTTTTCTTTTGAAAACTTTTCTTTTGAATATTTAACATTCTGAAATGTTAAACATCCCAGCCAGCTTACCGAGGTGGGCCCCATATGGGGAAAAGGAGGGCAGACAATATGGGTCCCACTCGGGTTTGCCCATGTAGAGCCACTGCCATGTAGGGCCCATGTAGGCAGGATCTCTACCTGGGCAAACTCGTGTGGCGCCACCATGGAAATTGAGGACAAACCCATTTGGGACCCATATTGTCTGCCCTCCTTTTCCTCATATGGGGCCCACCGAGGTATGCTGGCTCGGATTTGTCACTGAAGTTAAAATAACTGTCATGACTGAAGTTGTTTCCTCATTCAACTATTTCCGCAAGCAATAAATTAATTGTCTTACAGAGTTTCACATTCGAGCTGCGCCATCTACAACAATCCAGATTTTCACAATTATTATTTCAAAATTATTTAAAGCTTTGAAATGAAGTTTTGAAATTAGCCAAAAATAAAAGAACTGTGACGTGTATCGGCAGTCTTTGAGAAGACCTTTTCTTGATCACAGCTGCTAAACAAGGTGATGTGCTTTTTATAAAGCCACAATTTTGTTCTATCAGGACATTTTGAATGGACCTTCTCACAGGTGAAAGTTCATATACAAGGAAGATAGTCCATGCCAGATCACAGCGCCCTCATCTGTAGATTGAGACCACTTGTGAAAGGCGGCGGGTCTTTTTCCATTGTCCATTGATCAGTATAATTCTCAATATATAGACCTATGCTGCATCAGTAAAAAAGAACTTCTCTCTGTTATCGTCTTGGTTATTATCTGCATTATTGTCAGTGTCATCGTAACTTTACCTGTCTTTGGGGGAAGGTCCAACCTGATATCTAACTACATCCCTCATCAGTAAGCTATAAGGTAAACTGGAATCATAAAACCTCATTATGATGGGATAGTAGGGATAAATTACATCCCACATGCCTTGTGTACAGACAGAATGAATGTAAACAAATGGTACAATCGCAAGAACCCTTGAACTTCTGACATTAAATGGAAAGACTCCCTAATCAATGGTTGATGATTTACTGTTTGACGCCTGTAGCTATGGGTAGTTTTTGCTCTTTCTAGAGTCTTTGCAAACAGAAGCTGCATAATTCCCAGGCTTAATGACCACCTCTGGCACCTTAATGCAGGTAGTTACACATTAAAAAAAAAACACCCAAGTGGGCTTTGAGCAGAGCAGCATTCCAAACCACATGTCGCAACATGATTCTTTCTCACAAAGTCAAGCACGCAAGTTTTAGAAGCACCACATGCCATTTGGGATAATTAGATACTTTGGAATCAAAACACTGGTGAATTGAAGCTTTGTTGGAGGTTGATTTGTCTGTGTTGTATTTTGTCTTCTCTCTGTTGACTGTGGGTCAGTTCACAACTCACGGACTTATTTGTGCATGTTTGTCTGTTCTTTGATGGTACGGAAAGCTTGATGTCTTCCTTCTGCTTTGAGTCACAGCAGTGATTAGGTAGAACATCTTAAAGCCCTCACATACTCAGGCCTACGGTTGAGTTTTTTATCAGTAAGCATACCGATTGCCTGCATTTCCCTTGACAAATTCCTTCATTTCCTTCATTCTGAATGGATACTAAGAGGTCTGAGAAGCTAGTTGGACACCTACCACTGTTCTCCACCAAAGCAGAGACCAGAGGTTAATGTGGGGCAAGTGATAGTCTGTGCACCACAAAGTGGAAGTATGCTGATGTGCATCCTTTCAACTGGTTATGCCAACACATGGTAATTTATTTAACAAGATGCGAAATGTAAAACTGATGTCCATCCACCCATTCAGTGGCAATCTGAAGCATTCATCTTCTATATTTTTTTAATATTGCTGATGAAGAATTTTAGCCTATTCTTCTTTACAACATTGAAGTTCTAGGAAATGTGGGTCTGCACTACTCTCTTAAGGTCTCATAATATTTCCACCACATTAAAGCCTGAACCTTAACTGAGTCATCACAACTCCCTAATTTATCCCTTCCAGTCTTTCATTTGCAGGTTTGCAGTTGTTTGGATGTCATTGTCCTGTTGCTCAGTTAAGTCTGGGTCAAGATTCAGGTTCAGTGGTCAGGTGCCAATTGTTCACCAAACTATGCAAGATAGTTTGGTGAACAGAGGAATTCATGTTGAGTTCAGAGACTCAGATACCTGGTTTCTGTGGATGCTGAACATGTCTGTATCATTGGTCCTCCTCCACACAGTTTGTCTGAGGTGATTCAGGAGTCAGAAATCATGCCTGATTGCCCTCGTCTCTCTGAAGCACCTAGTTTGAAAAGTCTTGTAATTTGTCCTGATGCAGCATTGCATTGAACGTTAACATTTAACATGCAAACTGTAGCCTGGAGAGTCTGAGAATGAGTTCTTTTGTAATTTCTCTGAACATTGCATAGGCTGACCTCGCCATGAATCTCCTCCTGGGAAGAACTGCAGCTGCTCTGAAGGTTTCCCTCTTTGGCCTGGCCTGAACACAGGCCTAAATGCTTCATGAAACAGCAAACTACCCAACATTTCTTTTGTAATAAAATTGCTCACTCTTGCTGATCATCAGTCAGGGTGAATGCTTTTGTTAAATAAACAAGGATATTGTGTAATATTTTGCCCTGTTGCCCAGATTTATAGTTTCCCCTCTCGGAGACCTTTAAAGGACAACATGGTCATATATTTTGCTCTGATCCATAACTCTCAGAATATTAAAGAGGGTGTACTTACTTAAATGAATAATTTTATCCCAATAGAACATGTGAAATGAGCCATTGCTCCCATTCGACCACTAACTTCTCCAGTGGCATGATAGTTGTTGACTGAAAACAGTCATTTCTGCTCAACCAATCACGAAGCGGGATCCAGGGGCGGGAACATCCAGTCCACAGATTGGCCTCAGATTATCAGCCTCAGTGCTCTCCAACATCTGTTAGTAGTTCCAAGTCCGTCCCTCTGGGAATGCCACATGAGGCTATTCAAGGCCCTTGTGCCATTAAAAGCCCCATTCTTCTTATTTATTCTTGAACGCACCAACAACCTTTGACCTTACCAGAGAGTGTTTGCAGACCTTATCTGCACTGTTTTGATGACACTGACAGAATATCAATAACAAGGCGTCATCTGACCATATTTTGGCTGAATTTTTTTTTTTCAACGCCTATGAAATAAAAAGCATAAAATAGGAAGTAAGAAATACGAAGCTGATGTTTTGGCTGTACGGTCGGGTAGAAAATATTATTTTAGTATCAGTGCTTGGGAAAACCTGTTGAGATACTGAAACCTGGCTGTGACCCAGTGCAGAGGAACAGGAGGGAAAAGGTCTGTTTCCCCTCTTGTGCTGCTGGTTCACTGCTTTCCTGTCCCAGCTCTGGCATGGTTTCGTAATGGAGAAGCACCATAGTGAGCCGGGTTGTGTTGTGCTTTACAGAATAGAAATGGATGCTCAGTGTTAGACGTTCTTTTTGTTTTGTTGATTTATCTGGACTGCAACTTGGCATTGAAAAATGAAAAGCAAAAAGAACCAGGATGGATCATTCCAGCAGAGTTTAGCATGTTTGAAGGGTACAGTGATTAATATTTGACAGAGCACTTGGTCTCAGGCGGGCTACATGTGGGTGCAGGTGAAGGTTGTCTACAGATAAAGTCTTGGAAAGTTCCACATTGGATGTGCTAAAAATGTTAGATATGAAAGATCAATCTTAAAGCCTTGACATGTCTTAAATTACAGCTATCATGTCAATGTGAAATATTTCATTTTTGAAGGGCTGCTTGGATACCATTGACTGTAGTATTTCAAGTGTATTTTGGATCCAAAGGTAGATCCAAAGAGTGGATTCCAGGTATTGGACTTCAACTGCACTTAATGCCACCACAGCTAAAAAATAGCTATTGGGAGGAAGAGTGTCTTGGATTTCTTCTGTTTTTGGTTTTTGTCTCACTTAATGTCCTCATGGGCTAACAAGACACACAAACAAAGGTTTCAAAGATGCAGACAGAAATCAACATCAACATCCTTCCTCTTTCGAAAGTGCCAAATGAGACATTCTGAATTTACCGAAACACACAATACCTAAATAGATACTGTAGTAACTTTTATATGACTACACTGTAGTTTATCTTCCTCGCCCATATAAAAGAAATCTGGGCAAACATCAAGGACTTTACCAATGGATTGAATTCTGAGAATCACACACAAAGAAGAATAAAGCAAAAAGTGCTTCTTTATTGTCAATTTAATTTTGAAAGTTCTCCTCAAGAGAGAAATTACAGGACAGCTTGAAGGAAATGACTGCATCATCCTAAAGTCATGAAGTAGACCAGACATCACAGAGAGCGCCAGGCAGTCACACACAAATCCAACATAACAAGATTCAGAATTACATGGGAGGACAATCAGTCTGCAGACAACTGCAACACATAGCATATAACAACGCATGCATCATTTTTACTGTCATGATTTCTTTTCACCATACCAAACATTTGTAAATGTATATCTATATGGTTTGGTTTTTAAAAAATGTAACTTGATTTTTTGGGTTTCACATCTACAAAGAGACAAACAGTGTAGTTTATATGTATCATAAAATGTAAGCTCAAGTTCTAAAGGTTTCGAACCTTTAGAAGTTGAGCTAAAGTTTCGCTTTAGAACTTTAGCTCTAAAGTTTAGCTAAAGTAAATTAAAGTTACGAGACATTTTTGTTAGAGCTGCATTTTTAAAATTATGTTCAAAATAGCAGGCATACAAAATAAAATTCACATTAAAAAAATACAAAAATAATTTGTGTTTAAAAGAAATTATGTGAAATAATTTCTTTTAAACACAAATTAGAGTATATATATAAAATATAAAATGTTAGTACTAAATAATGAGTTAATGAGTTGGCAGAAAACAAAAGTAAATGAAATGTTCTGGTGTTACTTTTGAATTTGAGCTACGTATTCAAAAAATCTAATTAATTTATCATTCCTATGTTTGGTATTGTTAACTTAAAGAACTGATTGTCTCTCAGTTTCCTTCTGATGTTTCCTTGTTTACAAGAAGCTGCCAGAAATCCAGTCTGTGCTATAGTTAGCCACGGATAACGTAGAGACGCTTCTCTGTAAATACTAGGAAGGAAGAATTCTGACGTGCTTCAGCGATCTCAAAGATGTACAGATGTTTCTAGAACACAATAAGATGTCTATAAGAGAATTTAAGCTAAATGTCTTTGTGATTTCCAACAGGGAATGTGTCACGTTACCAAATCTTGTGTGAATTTTGAACAGGCAGAAAAAAAACACTAACATAGTAGCTATTGTCAGGAGAAGGGATGCCTACAAAGTTAATGACTTAATGCACTTGGCTGCACTTCTTTTAATACATATTGTTGTACCTTTTTATAGGGAGTTTAAGGGTGGTATACCTTAAATAAGGTATACCACCCTTATTTAAGGGGATCAAAATCCCTCTTCTCCCCTATCCAGAACTATACCCATTATTGTGTATGTGGATCGAGGATTTATGATTCCCAGTCCTTGTTTTTCTTAGATTTCATTGGTGTAGCTTCTATCTGATCTGCTGGATTGGAAACAAATCCAGTAAAGGCCTTACTAGACCTCATCCTTCTACTTTAAGCCGAGGTTTTAACTTGTTGCTCTTTGGGAATCACTTTGCTGGTGATAAAGCGCACGCGCCCTCGGATGCTTTTTCCTTTTTGTTGCTTTTACAAATCAATTATGATCAGAAAATGTGCAAAAAACCCTTTATAGCTCCATTTATGAAAAAAGTTTTCTTTCATATTTCTTAGCTCTTATCAAAAAAAGCCAAATTTTGTTGAACTTGAAAAAGGTTAAACTTTCTACTGGCTCTGTACATGAGAGATCACAAAAAGAAGGTTTCAGTGTGAAGGTAGACGTGGTGTATGAGGAGACAAGCATTTTTTGCTGTATCCTCTAATTTAAATACCAGACTGGCATGTTTGTACATAAAGAGTTAACTCTTTGGGGTCCGTCTACACTCTTACGTTTTACCATCTGTAGATTCTGAGTGTAATAAGTGGGTGTATGATAATCTCCCCCAATCAGCAACCAGATTCAGCATACCACCTCTCTTCCTCTCTCCCCCCCTCACATGAAAGACAACCCCCATTTAACGTTTTTCATCTGGTCTTCTTCCAGCCACAGAGCTCCGGAGTAATTCCAAGCATGCATGAATGAAGTGTTTTCATCTGTACTCTTTGCTCAGCTAGGAATCACTCTGCAACTTTCCCAAACATATTTGCCGCTTCCTGCAGGAAGTGAAAGCTCCACAAGGCCAGAAAACATGTACCAGACAAACATTTGAAACACAAATAAGGACGACGTTACTTCCTCCCTTCCATCCTCTGTCTCAAGCGAGGCCAGCTCTTTTAAACGCTTCCAGCTGCTGTTGTCGAGACGCGGTGCGGATGATGGACGGTGCGCTGCGGCCCAGATGTGGAGCTCCAGCACCAAGAGGCCCTGATCAGGGATCTCTGTCTGTCTCGCTCTGTAGCTGAACAGCGTCAGCGGCATGCTCACCAAGTAACACCTACTGCATCTACAGCGCAAATACCTCCTCAATCAGACGGAGTTTGGACTTCAGCTGTGGAGCTGTGCCATGAGTGTTGAGCAACAAGACAGGATGCTTTCACATCCTCCGAAAGTGCAGAAGGCTTTTGCATTCAGCTCCTGTGAGTCTGTAGTCTGTGGAATGATTTTGTGCAACTGCCTCACATAAGGTCAGCTGCAGGTCTCATAGAAGCTGTATATGTTTACACATTCCTCTTTGCAGAATATCTCAATCTCAGTCAGCTTAAATGGAGAACGTCTACAACCACTAATGTTCAAGTCACATATTATTAGTTGGAATTACATCTAGACTTTGACTTGATCTTGCTAATGCATATATATATATATATATATATTAAATCGAAGAATATCCCATAAAGCTTTATTTTACATGCTGAAATTAAGCTTAACATGTAATCTTTGTCCTATTCTCACATCACTTACTTCTTTAAAGTTCTATATCTGAAGATTCGGTTCTGATTCAGCTAAGGTCCGGACTCTTTTGTTGTTGCCTGATCAAATATGCTATAACTTTGAATTGGTCTGATCAGAAATGTGTAACTGAAGCTGATGACTTACATAATTGCAGCATCAGTGTGTGAAGACGATCTTATCTTAGAAAACCCTGTAAACCAACAACTCACACTCCAGGTAGTCATCCATTAAAGAGTTGTTGCCTTAGCAACCCCCAGTTTTGTCATTAACCCCGCTGATTTTAAACATGACGCTATTTCTGTGTGAATTTATGGATCGCTGTCCCTCTGTTGTTTACCTTCACAGGTGTGGAACATGTCAGCCGGTTGCTGTGCATTTCCTTTGCTCCTGGTTGTTACATCAGCACATCTTCCTGCAGATAAGATGTTAGGCATTAGTTAAGTGCTGACTTGTGAACTCAATAAATCAGCATTATAACAGTTTTAATGAGAGAATAAGTTGGCCATTGCGCCCTAATTATATGAGAAATAGGTTCATTAAGGCTGTTAGCGTCTCCAAGACATGTTTACTGATGTTTAACTTTCCTGGCTAATCCAAGCTTCTGTTTTTCACCTTCCTTTTGGAGCCAGCAGTGTGCTGAGTGCAGTTTTATTTACTTGCAAAACCTGCATTCTTGTTTAATAAATCCTTGACTATCACATCAGCAAGTATGTGTGTTATTTGTGATACAAGTTATCTACCCCCTCCTGCTTCCTTTGGGTGGATTCAACCATGAAGTAACTTGCATGCTTGTAAAAACATATTCACAAATTTAATCTGTTATTGGTTTTTTTTCACATTTAAATGATTCAGACTCACAAGCAAATTGAAACAAGTTTTGTACATCTTGTTCTGGGACAACAAGTGTTGCTTTGAATGTTAGGTGTTAAATTCACCTGTGTTTTCCACATATTCTAAGTTTGTTTCAAACACAGCTGATTAATATCCAATATTTTAATCACTGAAATGGTCAAAAATAGATGCAAAACGTAGAACAAGAGGTCTTAAAAGAATCTCCTTAAGATTCCATCAACATCATGACAAAATAATAATCCATCTGACCAGGATGAAACCAGGTGATTTGTGTCTCACCATTCATAAAAGTTGCTGAATTTTTAAAAGCTCTTTCTCCTCCTTTGGCTGTTCAGTCATCTGAAAGATCTGATGACTTGGGACAAAGTCCTAAGTGGTGTTGGGTGTTAGATGAGGCTTGTCTTCATTCAACACGTAGGATCTATCATCAAAAGAGTCTAAAAATGGGCTGTTTATTTGAACTGTCGGGAAATTGCCTGCTGCCTTGCTGCAGCGTAAGCTGAGTGTTCCAGTTCATTAAGCTGTTTCCATCAGTTTTATTTAATACATCGTCATCCAGTGGCTTTACTTTAGCCCTTTGACTTTACTGACCAAATTAAGTGAGAACATGAGGTTCCATTAAAGCCTTTAAGTGGATGTTTCAGTCTGTCTTATTTTATAGTTTGGACCAGTTGCTTCAAAAGCAAAAGCAACTGGTCTTCTGTACATCTGTACAAGGAAAAGCAATATTAGTGACTTAGTTTGTTAAATATGAATTCAGCTGATTAAAGCTACTTTTATAAACGACTCCCAAGTGCGTAAAGTCTAGATTAAGTGAGAAAATAGTTTTAGTCTCCCATTTTTCGTCTCCCATTCCACATCCAAAGGTGCTCTGTCGGATTGCACAGCAGATTAATTCTTATTGTTCAAGAAACCGGTTTGAGATGATTTGAAACATCATGCGAAGATGGGTACTCTAGTCATAATGCACGGACACGAACACCACGAATTGATCCTTTGCGACTACGTCGCACAAACACGTTGAAACGCCATGACAGGCGCCGGAATGAGTGACAGGAGTAGTGAATGGAGAGCGTGTGATTGTTTTCCCAAGTTAAAAAAACCAAGTAGATCCATTTTTATTAGTCTGTCAAACAGAAAATAGGATAAACAGTCATACAGGTGTCCCCTCCGTGGCATTTGAACCAGTTCTTTCAGACTGACAAGCAGAAGGATGTCAGGCTGGTTGTTTCTGCTCCTGCTTTCGTCATTTCGGGGTGACCGGGTTCACATTACAGTGGTGTCCAGCAAAGCTCTTAGCAGACAAACCACACGTGGCAACCAATTGGGAGAGCCTGCGGCTACTGATAAATGTTGCCGAGGCAAAACAAACCCTAATATTACATTTTTGAATGTCTTTTTGGTCTGAAGCGTAAATGCGTTTAAATCGAGACGGCCGGCGGAACACAGCTGCAATTTCCTGTTGTCTTTGAGGCATTCTGCGCTCTTCATGTTCACAGCCATTTATTACACTATGTAGCTTAAAGGAGGCTTTCTCCACAAATATGAAAGCAAACAGAATCAACTCCATCGAATTCAGGGTATTTTTCTGAGTGTGTGTTGTCTGGACAAGCTTTACGGAGGCTTTGACAGTTTATTAGATCACAGAGGGAATCTAGAGCACAGAAATATGCAAAGGGATGCAAACGGAATGAGAAGTGTCCCATTTGTATATTTACATGGACTTCTGTCTGCTGGGAAGTGGCTCTCATCGCTTCAATATTTGACTTGGCATTAGCTAATTAGGCCTGTATGGTGTCTGGCTGTTACTTGCCTGTCAGATAGCAGCAATGACAAGAATAACATCAGTGGAAATGTCTTTTAATTGCAGACCAACAGCTTACACTAATCCACAGACCAACAACGCGTACATTGGACGACAGAATGTTCAAATACAAGTAGATCGAAAGTGGGTAACATTGATTTTAGACACACTTTTGCATATCTTCGTCGTAGTAAGACGAACATGTTTCGTCTTACTACTGTTGATGCAAGGAGCAGCCATATTTAAACGCAAAGAAAGCCTTACCGGTCCTAGCTGGAGGTAGTCAGAGTTCTTCCACTTTCCTAGTGGAAAATCCAATGTCGTAAAGGTATTCCAGTTGATTGTTACAACTTCCCAGTCGGAATTTCCCAGTTCTGAGTACAAACGAAACGCAGCAAATAACTTGACATCAAGCAAAGTTGAGAAGTAGGTTAGTAGATGTAAGAAATACTTTCAGGAGAGAGTCTCTTCAACCCAATGATTTGCAATGAACTCAATAGTGCATCAGCGCAAAAAAAAAAAAAGAAAAATGCCGGGATCTGCTGATTTTGCATGAATTTCTGTGAACGTGGCATCATGAAAACAGGAAGGACTGATTAGAGAACAATCAGCATCACGAAGACTGAGGAGGAACACAACAGACAGGTCAGGGAGGACGTTGTGGAGAAGTTCAAAGGAAAGTTAGGCCCTAAAAGGAAAGCTTGGAACATCTCACAAAGATCTGTTCAAATCAAAGGATGGCACAACTGTTTAAAGCCAGCCCCGTTTAAAGTTTTCCACAATCCATCCTTGAAAGAGCGACAGAAAACAAGTTGGCCTGGATGACAGGTAGCCAGTATGGAACTTTTTTGCTTGCATGTGGCAGAAACTCTACATTGCACACAATGAAACACGGTGGTGGCAAGATCATCTCTTCTTGAGCAGAGACCAGGAAGCTGGTCAGAGCTGATAGGAGCTAAATCCAACACAGTTCAAGTGGAAATCCTGTTAAAGACAGCACTGAGACTGGTGTTCACCTTACAAACTGTTGAGTAATTCAAGGGGTTTTGCAAGGCACTAGGTGTGCTTCATTGGCTGGCAGCAATCCCAACCATCCGCCAAATGAAAAGGTTCAGATCATTTTGAAACGAAGGCTCAGATGATGACATGGTTTTGCTGCACAAGTTAAGCCTGAATTCATGATAGATAAAAGAGTGCAAGTATCTCCTAAAAACACTACGGTGATTGATGTCCTTAATGACAGAGTGTTTTGATACAGCCAGAAGCTGTATTTTACTTCGTGAAAAAATTGTAATGTAAACAAAATCATCGTCATCAGTTACAACTATTTCAGATTTACAGACAACTACCAATGACTGCAGTAGTTTCCTCTTCTTTTTCTCTCCAGGCCAGCTAAAGCTCCCACACCCTGATGAATCTCGCTCTCCCTCAGAGCTTTTAACAAGGTCTATGTAGACGCTGTAAAATGTAAGCTTTGTATGATCTTGACCCTTACTGAAAACTTTAATTCTTCAATCTTTGAAGTGAATCTCTTTAGAGTGTTTTACATGGACGACCTGACTAGAACCGGTCATTAAGTACTTCTGTGTCCTCTAAGCAAAATATTAGGACTTTTCTCAGTTATTTGTTTAAAATGAACCTAAAAAAACATCCATAAAACTACTCAGTGATTGGCTGTTGAGTTTTTGCATGTTTCCTTCAGTTGGACTTTTGAGGTAAGCTGCTGCATAATTTGTCCTGTTAGGGTGTTTTTCTGCTAAGCCTCATCGGTATTGAGTAGGTGGAGCTCTTTAATCGCATAAGGTGAGTTAAGAATTCAGAGATTAAAGACATCAGTCAAGCAGACAACAGCTGCTTGACTGATGTCAACCAGAGAGGGCAGACAACCAGAGTTTCTCTCAGTGGTCTCTAGTTACTCACGTATGAAGCAGATGAGAAATCCCCCCGCCTCCAGCTGCTCTTTTTATTCTCACAGGTTTCATTTGACTGAGGTTAGATCTGAGAATAACAACTGTTATCCTACCTACTGTAGGCTGGAAGGCTTTGTGGTACCACTAGAAACACACTGATGGCCACAAAGTTATTTCTGTCTAAATGCGCCTTCTGTACCATTTACTTAAAAATTGGGGGAGTTGTAAATTTTCAAAAATACAATCTGGTTGAAGTGATTCAACAAGTTTTATTTTGAAACTTTCAAGTTTCTTTGTGTATTTGACTTGCAGAAGAATTAAAATCTCAAAATGATTTATACTTTCCAAATACAATCCAATTAAAATAAAACATCATGTCAAAACAACATAGTTTAACTATAAACAGGTTTTTTTGCCTTACGTCTTTTAGGGATATGATTTATTGATACTTACTCTGCGTGTGTCTCTTTCAGCATGGGTGGGCTCCCTCTCCATGGGCATGATCTTCTTCTGCTCCCCCATCGTCAGCATCTTCACAGACATGTTCGGCTGCAGGATTACTGCAGTAGGTGGCGCTGCTGTCGGCCTGGTCGGCCTCCTGGCCAGCTCCTTTGTCAAGTAAGGAAGTTATGAAGTTTACCATCGCATTGAGACGGTGATGTGGGTTTTTATTTTGGGGCGTGAGGGGCAGATTACGAATGAAAACTTTGCATAATTTTCGTTCTGCCTGACAGCTCTACATTATTTTGTGTTGGGTAAATACATGGAAATTAAAATACATGGAGGGTTGTGATTTTAGGACGGTAGAATGCAACAGTTGTGTATAAATAGTTCGGTAACTGGACAAGTGATCAAAGTCACATATCCAGTACTAACGGGTTCTACACACATTCTGTGCTTTATCTCTGTAAAAATAACACTGTTTGACGTTCTCTTAGCCGGCCTCTGCCGGTTTTCTTGTGACCAGATGAAGGTAGGATGAACAAAAATAGGGAAATGTTCAAATATAAAAAAGATATTCCAGTTAATGTTTATCCTTAACTTACCTCAGTCTAAACAATTGATATTATCCTTTATTAACTCCATTTTATACCAGTTCGATAAATTCCCTGCTCTTACATGTCCTTCTTTGCAGCTTGGTGTCTTTGCACTAACATTGTGCTATAAATCATTTCCTAAGAACTCATGCACATCTGCACGTGAGGCAACAAAGCAGCAGTGTTATCAGTTTTAGGTGCATTGAATAAGTAATAAAACTGCTGAATTACTGCTTATCAGGTGACTTTTTAAAGAGGCTTTCACAAGACCCTGGGTAGGCTGGCAGCCAACTTCTGCACCGGACAGTGCATAGGGCAGGTAACTCTGCTAGTGCCAAGTTATTTTCAAAGGCCAGAACTCTGATCTTTTTACCCCAATCTGGATAATAAAAATTTATTTGAAGTTCAGCACTTGATATATCCTGACACCTCATTAGGGTAAAATCACAAAAATGAATCCTTTTAGTGTTATTTCTGTTCAACCTAATGTCTTTGGCAAAATGAGCTTCTGGATTCATCTAAGCCATGTGTTATAACTAAAATGCAAATAAGTGGAAATAAAGCTTAGTTTGGTTCTGTTTGATAGTACAACTGTTTTTATTTGGTGCATATACATTATGGAGAAGGAATGCATGTAATGATTAGTTACCCTTTAGAAAATGCCCCACTCTGAAATACACGAAAAAACTGGTGAGCAGCAAGACCTTTGGATACTAAGACTTGCATACTAAGCACCATTTAAGACATAGTGGTATAAATGATGTGCTGTCAATTCAGGCAAAGTCTGCGATTTGATGAAATCAAGAGGTGGGAAACAGTATGGATTGGTTTCTAAGCTAGTTATTTCCAACTTTTGTAAATACCGCTGGCTATGAGCCCCAACTTGATGAGCTACTTCCACAGACAAAGTAGCACAACTTGAATCAGTAGAAGCCATGGCTACACTGGCAAAACAACTTTGTAAAACAATTACAGTTCCATACTCCCGTCTCTCATTCTGATGTAGGTCACTGTGTTTTTACTACTAGTTCTTTTATGTGGGTTTCCATATTAAGAGATATTTTATCAGGAACTATAATGAGATCCTGTTAGTGTCAAACTAATGCCTAGTTTCCACGAAGCGGAGCAGCATGGGTTGGTGCGGTGTGGTTTGGTAGGCTGTTTTAAATTCCATCTATTCAAGACAGCGTTTCCACCGCCGGTTGGACTCTCACTGGGAAGGCCAGGTCAAACCCAAGGCATGTTTTTAGATACACCATGATAAGATGGGAGACAGCAGCTTCAGTGCTGACGCTTACTGCTTTCCTTTGAGTTGTCTTTTGTCTGTCTTACCCCACAGGAGCCTTGGTGTGATGTATTTCACGTATGGCATCGTGTTCGCCTGCGGCTGCTCCTTTGCCTACCAGCCCAGCCTGGTCATCCTGGGTCACTACTTTAAGAAGCGCCTGGGCCTGGTGAACGGCATCGTGACGGCCGGCAGTGGCATCTTCACCATCGCCTTGCCCTTCATTCTGTCAAAGCTGCTGGACAAAGTGGGCCTGCAAAACACTCTGCGTATTTTCTGCATCCTCATGTTTGTACTGATGCTAGCCGGCTTCACCTACAAGCCCCTGCTGCCAGCCAAACCCGCGGAGACCCAAAAAGGATTCAGTCTGAGTCGGATCTTCAACAGGAACATCTGGAAGTCTGTGGGATACCGTATTTGGGCCTTTGGAATACCTGCTGCTCTTTATGGGTACTTCGTACCCTACGTCCATCTGGTAAGATCTGTTGCCTTGTAATGTTGACATCGATATCAGCCCCAATTTTCATAGGCAGCCATTGCATTAACACAAAACAGTCAACACCTCAGTCATGTGCATCTCCTTCACTTCATGTATGCATGCTGCCTTCTTTTTCCTAACATGCTTGCTACTAGCTACGTACACAGCAATTTGGGGAAATTATAGTGGGTGATTTTACAGAAGATTTAATACTTTTGAATGGCAGACTTTTTATGGGCTGTGTGATGCTGTGGGAGCTCTGGTGGATCCAGCTGCATATTGTCTGAAAAAACAAAACAAAACAAAACAAACATCATCCTCCTACTACTTCCTGTCTTATCTTCTTTATGGTTTTCACCAAGAGTAACATTTGGCTGTTGATGATGTCACTCGTGTGATGTGAAAAAAGTGTTTCCTTTGCAGTTTTGTGAAATATGTCTATTTCCATTGTAGTGCACGTTTTTATTTTAGCTGAAATGTTGAGCTTTATCATAATTTACATGTTTCCAGTAAGCTAATCTATTTTCCTAATTTCAATTTGTCCAATTTTATAAACGCAAACCTTTGCAAGAAGCCTTGTCGTCTGAAGTCTATTTAGAGCCTTGAATTGCTCTGAAAAAGTATTTGACTGAATACTGAATGGAATCAAACTTATTGTTTACCTCAGTCCTATGATCTACTGTTAGTCGTAAGCGATTATTTTATCTCTGCTTGAAGAAGAAACACGCTGACTTGAAGTAAACAGACTCTCAGGAGGGCCGTGAAGGAGAAGGGCCTGGACGTTCTGGAGAGCCTCCGGGGCCGGGGGTTCTGTTTATTTGGACACCAAGACTTTGTTATTCAAAGGAGATCAGCTGTGTTTTCACAACACTTCTCCAGTGTCGGCTACTCAGACTGGAACGCCACGGGGGCCAAGCTGCGGCCTCAGCAGCACCAATGCTGGCCTTGCAGCAGCCGTTCATCCCCTGTACTCTCAGAAAGACCCGCAGTCTCTTTGTCACCCTGAGAAGGAAAATCCCACCAGTCATATGGCACTTTGTTAGCTACAGGAAAGAGAGGGCTGTCAGGCATCATGTGTGCATAGTGTATGTATGGGTGGGTCTAGTTGCTTCAAGTGTCAGGGCAGATTTTTTGTAAAAAGGGGAAGAATGAGCTGATCCTTCTCTTGCACAATTGATTTTACTGAACTAATGGAATGACTTGCAGTGTCAGGTTCAGGTTACTGCCTGAACCTGACACTTAAGGTTAATAACCTCACACTAGTTATTAACCCTTAGCTGTCATGAGGACACCTGAGAGACCAAAAAAAAACAAGTTTGAGAGAGGAAGAAGGTTGAGGCTCACCTGGGAAACCACAAGCGATCACATCAGTAACGCAGCTGATGCTCTGAAGCTGTAGTTAAATTGTGCGATCAGGAAGGTTAAATTCCCACTGTGTTTTTGAGCAAACACCTGAGCTTGAAAACAGAACGCTACATGCTGACTTTAATAGTGTTTGGTGTCGTCGTTGTTTCGTTCCACGTTGACTTTCCTCAGGTTTCTCTTCCGTCAGACTAAAATCTGTTGGCCCAAAAGCGCTCATGCTAACCTCTTTTCCCACCTCATCGCAGCGGAGTCACTGGCACCTTACAGAGTGTGGTAGCATTACAATACGGTTCCACATGAGACTGACAAACACTTTTAAATGTACTGAGAAAAACAAACAAAGAATGAGAGCTGAGAAGTAAAATCTTTTCATACATTTTTGGGTAAATTTGAATAAAAATTAGCAAAAAAAAATGCAAATACGGGTGATGTGAAACACCTCCTGGTGTTGTTAGAGTGGGGATGTTAAGCAGTTTTGACATAAACTGCAGACAGTAGGAGAGTTGAAGGAGAAAATAGCAAAGTGAGGAAAGTGATCAATGATTACCTGAACTTTTGTAACTGTGAAAGATCTGCGTCATGTTCAAGTTAAAAAAACAACAACCTAGAAATCACTAAACCTGAAGTCTGAGAGCCCAGGGCTGCACGGGAACATCGGGGGGGGGGAGGTTAATTATTAACAGCTTTATATGAGAGGAGAATAATTTCTAATACTATTCAGTGAATGAAGAAAAGCACATCAGTGAAAGAGAAGTTTCAGAATAAAATGGCAAAGACTGAAACTGAGAAACCATCCATCCGACTGGAATGTCGGACGCATCTGCTGTCTTTGTCTGATTCTTCCCTCTGGACTTCAGTCTCAGAATAGTTTATGTATCATGAGTTACTCTGCTGATGCATGCAAAGTATGCATGCACACACACACATACACACACTCCCGCACTGAGCATCCCGCTAGGTCTGCAGCATGTAACTGAGTCTGAGCAGGAAAGCTGCGAACACAGAGCATCTTGTTGTACGTCGATGGAGACAATAAGTCATCCGGAGGTCATCGCAGATGGATGTGAGACCTGCAAAGAGCTGTAGACAGACAGGCTCTTTGAGCTGGACGGCTGGTGCATGCCTGGAGGTAGAAGTAGCTGGCAGCTCACTATCTGACTCTTAAACAGTGGGATGAACATAACTGCACTACATTTTATGCAACAGAAATATCAGGACTAGCTGTTTTTTATGGTCCAGTGGTGTTCAGGAGTGGACCTCAAGAGTCTACACACCAGGCGAGAGCATGAGAAATCACTTAAAAACCTGTTTCTTTTTTAATGTGACATTTATGTATGATGTAGGCGATGAAACAAAGCTGGCTGTATATGAGCAGGTTCCATATGTGTGCACACCCTCGGTGCATACTTTGTTGAAGCATATTTTAATTCTGTTTCAGCAGTTACTCTCTGGTAGGAGACTGCAAGCACTCCGAGTCTTGACCTGTGCGTTCTTGCATGTCTACAACAAATTTCACTGGACGATGGATTTTCCCAGAAATTTATTGTGTTATTGTTGTTTTGAGACGATTTCCAAGGATTGTAATGTAATTATGTAATAGTGCAAGAATACATTCTGGAAGATCAATAAGCTTTTAGTTTTAATGAACATTTAACGCCGAAACCAGAAGGTATTTTAAATATCCAAAAGTATAAACTGAGGTTTAATAAGTTCAGTAAAAGCAGATTTGGGTTCTCTAAAGTCTGTTTCTAAGTAGCAGTCAGCTAATATATGAGGTCATATTTACTTTGACATGAAAGAGGAACCAGAAAGTATGGTTGCTAAGACAAATACTATGTGTTCTTCTTCATATTTTCCATCATAGAAAATGCTATTTTATCTGTATTATTTTTGCTCTTATGAAAAAAAAAAAAATTCTTTCCTGGAAGGCCACACAGAATTAGTCAATGGGTTGCAAATGGCCCCTGTGCCGCACTTTGAAGACCCCTGTTTTGACTCTGATTAAGTTTTTTGAATGTAAATATGTTGTTCTCATCTGCTCCACTTGTCCTGCTCAGATGAATCACGTGGAGGAGCGCTTTGGGGAAGACTCGAACAAAGAGATCCTGCTGCTGTGCATCGGCATCACGTCCTGCTTGGGCCGGTTCATCTTCGGCAGCGTGGCGGACTTCGTGAAGGGATCCAACAAAGTGTTCCTGCAGGTGAGGCCTCAGAGAGAAGGCGTCATGATCACGGCCATGACCATGCAGTGAGATCTTAAAGAGGAAGAAAAGAAGTGCAAAAAGACATTCAAAAAGCCTTTATGACAATCAGCTATCAGGAATTGAAGACAGTTTCAGGCAATACGAAATTATTTTTGGCCTGAATTTGTAAGTGTAAAACAACCTCCTGCTTTTAGGTCCTTTCGTTCTTGATCATCGGCATCATGTCCATGATGATCCCTCTGTGCAACGTCTTTGGAGCGCTGATCGCCGTGTGCCTGCTGATGGGGCTTTTTGACGGCTGCTTCATCTGCATCATGGCGCCCATCGCCTTTGAGCTGGTCGGAGCCAAAGATGTCTCCCAGGCTATCGGCTTCCTGCTCGGCCTGATGTCCGTTCCCATGGTTGCAGGTCCCCCGATTGCAGGTAAAGCCAAAAGGCAGGATGAATTGAGGACAGGCTTTTCAAAGCTTAAAGCAGAAATAAAGTGGTCTATGATTTTTTGCTTGTCTTTGAAATAGTCGTCCTGCTAATGCGGATCGGTGTTATGTTTGGACTTCCCTCACTCCTCTGGAAATAGATTGCTCCTCTCTGTCAGCCAGGGAGAATTAGTGCAGCAATCTAATGCAGCTCAATTACCAGGCTGCTTGTAGAGCACTGAGATACTTGTCACTTATTTTTAGGCTTCTTGCCCCATCTAGTGTCTTCAAGTCCTCTGGAGGGACTGGTGTTGCAGCCTAAAATTGCTGTTTTTCTGACACGTTCTTCAAAAAGCTATGGTCAAAGTTGTGATTTTTTAAAGTTTATATTATAACAACATGGTCTAACAAAAAAGAAAAGTTGAATTTGTTGCTCATGACCGTCCCCAAAAAAGACAAGATTTTAACCTGGTTCATAATGTTTAGGTACCTTCTTGAAAAATTGTGGTAGCAATTATGGTGATTTTCTGCTTACAATTGATGAAATCGTGACATCTTGAATTAGTTATTGTAACTTATATTTCACAATAGTTATTGAAACGCAGATTACATTCATAAAAACAATTTAAATGTCTGACTTCAAAATGTAATAGACTCCATTTTCTTCCCCCATTTTTTTTCTCATCTTCTTTCTAACTTTCTGAGGCTCCCCTCTAGCGCCCCTCGGTGGCCAAAACTTTGAAAATTGCTGTTATAAACCACCGCTCAGTCTTGCAATACAAAGAGGTTCTTCTTCTTGTGTTTTTAATCTGTTTCCCAGATTTGATGGTTCATGCAAAGAGTGCAGCGCTGGATGTTTTTATCATCACTCTGGTGGTTCAGTCCAGAACCCTGAATGGTTCTGAAAGTCGTTTCATAATCCCGTTATTAAGAAAAGAGAAAAAGAGGCGAGAATATCAGTCAGGATTCCTAAGAGGCCTGCTGGTCCTTAACCTTTGAGGCTTAGTTTATATATATAAAATGTTTTTTCAACATTAAAATAAATAATATTTTTGCTGTTGGTAGCATGGTTATGCAAATTAATTATTAGAGTTGTCATAATGTTATCTGTAGCATCATCCGAGTCATTTAGATTATGATATAATACAAAAAACTGACTGTGTTGAGACAGACAGTGTAATATTGAACTACTCTGCCTCGTTTCTTTGGTTCCACTGCCATGCTAACTAGCCTGAGCATTCATGGCAGACTCCTCTGTGGGAACTAACTGTAGCATAGAAGAGAGCAAGAAGGGTAATGCGTACTCCAGAGTGATTGACTGTTAAATTTTCTTTCCTTTCATTTCAATTTCCATTTTGCTATTTGTGGCTAAATTTACTGCCATCTTTCCATCCAAGTAACCTCCTGTTTTGTCTTGCAGGGTTCCTGAGAGACAAACTAGGCAGCTACAACATGGCCTTCTACCTGGCAGGCATCCCCCCGATCATTGGGGCGATCATACTGTGTTTTATACCATGGGTGGAGGCCAGGAACAGGAGGAAGCAAAAGGAGGGCCTGAGCAAGGAGCAAGATGTCAGCCAGAAGATGATAGAGCTTGAGAAGGCTCAAGAAGATTCAAAGAACAAAATAGGAGATAATGTCCTCTAAGGCGTTTCCTCTGCCTGCCGCCCCCAAAACAAGTTGAAAGACTGAAAGAGACAATCAATGGGTCAGCCAGGGGTCAGTGCTGATCGGAAATGCTGTTCCTCTGTTTTGTTTTTAGCCTTCAGTATAATGAAATTCCAAAGCAATGCAACATATCAAAGGTTTGAACTAATTCCAAGATAGAAGTGATCCTGATCTCTTTCCAGACAGTAGACCTCACTATAATGCTGCTCTTTCAGTCCTTAGTGTCTTTACCAAAACACAGAAGTCTTGTCTTGCAGCTTAACCTGTAGCCACAGCTGTAGCTGTAGCCGTTTAGCTCAAAACAAGCATTTTACAGGATTAAACAAGTTTACGTTTAGCTTGCTTTTAGCTTTGGTTTACGAATGAATCGGCGTCAAAGATTCCTTCTTGATCACAACCCCGGATTCAGTAAAGTTGGGTAAAGCATAAAAAAACAGAATATAGTGATTTGCAAATGCTTTTCAACCTATATTCAATTGAATTCAATAGAAATGTATTGATCAAACAGATAAACTTAGCAGTTTTTTGGCAAATATTCCCAGCCTATACAGATCGGATACAGAAAACCAGAACAGAACTGACTTAAACACAGACATAAATTTACTGAATTACAAATTTATGTAATATCATTTTACCAGCGCAGCACACTTCCATACACTGGTTGCTTCACCAAGCCAGTGAACATGTAAAAAACAACTTTCATTTGTTCAGTCGGTGTAATCAGGAGTAGAACAGCCAATGGAAAATCAATAAGAAATAAACTGAAACTGACAAAAACAACAGGTTGACGACTTTGGTCGAACATTGAAAAATAAACTGCAACCAACCTTCTTTCGAATGGTTCAAAAAGTGCAATTAGGAATTCTAAATATAATGTCAACTAAATAATACAGCATGATGTCGCTTTAGCTTGGCCTGGTAGAGTTTTACCTTGTAATGCAGCGATGAGTTTGTACACAGACCGTGCTTTTCTGAAGTGCTTCTGAGCCCATGTGGTAATATCAATTACAAAATGACGTCGGTTGCGGCGGCGTAGGAGGAGTCAAAGGTCACGGAGATTCAATGTTGGTTTTCGGCCTGGCCGCTTTCTTGCAGAGATTTCTCCAGATTCTCTGAATCTTAGATGATGAAATCCCTAAATTTACACCCAGTCAAGACTCTCGCCTGTTCCAAATGAGGAATTTTTTTGAGCATTCATAACTCTCCTAGTCCTTTGCTGCCCCTCGTCCAAACATTTTTGGAACATTTTTGCAGGAATCAGATTCCAAATAAATAAATATTTGCAAAAACACTATAGTTAATGTGTTGAACATTAAATATCTTTGTTGTGAATTCAAGTGAATATTGGTTGAAAAACTTTGCAAATTGTTGTATTCTGTCACGTTTTACATGACATCCCCAACTTTATTGGATTTGGGGCTGTAATCCATCCGTCTTTGTCTTAAAGTTTGCAGGAGCTGCAAAAACCAGGGTCATTAACATCTGAAAGGGACATTTGTTAAGGAATCTTGAAGGTTTGTGTTAATTTGTGATTGAAACTGTGAGGACACTCGAAACATTTCTACGGAAGCGGCTCTTGAAATTCCCGTTTCCATTTCAGACTGACCCGTGGGTGATGGTGTTGGTTTTAACAGCACAAACTAAAACAGGAGACTATTGCCAACCGTCCCTTTTTGTTTGCATTTCAGAGTTTTAAAATGAAGTAAATATTTTTTTTAAAGTATATTTTTAGCAGATGTAAACAAAGCAGGAAACAGGAGGAGGCTTTTGCCAAATGCTACATAAACCGAATTTAACTAACTCAGGAATTTTCACAGTGTTAAAATGTGAGCAATTCAGTCGTTTTTTGCTTCCTAAATGTTGAGCTATTCCTTTAACGATGCTACATCTTGCTTCACTGTTATGAATTGAATATTGATTCAGAATGAAAGTGTTGCCTTCATCTTTCTCTACATGCCTTAACATAACCTCATGTATTGGTTATTGGTTTTTTGGTTTTTTTGCTGTGATTTAGGCAAGGTTTCAAAACCCAAAAGCACCTCGCTAAAGAAGTCATGTTATTTCAACTTCACATCACACAGCAAGCATGGCCTTCAACATATTTACTTGGGATTTTATGTGTCAGACCAACACAAATGCCTCCCCACAGCATTATGCAGCCACCACCATGTTACCCGGTGGTGGTGGTGCATTCAGGGTGAGGTGCACTCCACCTTCTAACACGTTTGCCGCATCTCATTTAGCAAATTCCAAATGAGAGTAAATGAGAATTCAGATCTTAATATGTGATGACATTTCAAAAGCTTCGTACCATTTTCTTTCCGTTTTGCTATTATGCGCTATCGCCACAAAATCCCAATAATTTACATGTAACAAAAAAACAAAACACAAAGTCCAGGTCATAAAGCTGCTGTCAAAACATCCCACAGATTACCTGCATGGATGGAGGATCAAATAATTTTACACGCCATAAAGTCGGACTGGAGGATGAGTTGGCAAAAATGCTATTACTCATTCACCTCTAGTATCTTATCATTTTATGACTTATGAATTAAGTTGGGGGTTAAACATTAACTATATGACCATCAGGAGATCCAGGCCCAGTTAATCAGTAACTTTGTATGAGGTCCAGTAAGATATAGGAGAAAAATATGTCTTGTATTTATTTGCATCTTGTTTTTATTGGAATTTAATGCCATAATCAGCCAGCATTCACCTGCAGCCTTTACCTTGTTCGCTGAAGACCAAAGTCTGATGAAGTGAGTGTATCTGAGAGCGCGTTTGTCCTGTTTGTCTACTGTCATGCCACTCTGTGAGACCTACCTGCTGGTAGTGCCAGGCCCCATATCGAGTTTCCTGGAGCAACATGGCTGCCCTGCAAGCGGAGCAGGAAGTGAGTGAAGACAGAGCCGAGTCCGAACTCCCCGCAGCTTGGCGCCATGGAGCACTTTCTGTACAAAGCCAGAGAAACCTTTATCTAATACAAGAAGTGAGAGAAGTTTATGGGTGTTTACTAACTAAAGAGATATTTTGAATGAAACTGACTTTTTACTATACACTTAGCTCATTGCGCCATTATCTGAATGGAGTTTTTACCTGCCTTAAATGCTGCAGCTTTTTGTCACCAAAGTTTAGAACTTTTATTATGCTGTTTATATCTTATTTTCACCTTTTGTTTAGCTGATCTTACATAAAAGCTTCAAAACACAACATGTGCCATTCAAAAAGACATATTGCTATAAAGAGGTGAATTCTGTAGAAGTTCTTTCTGTCTCTTAGAAATCTACCTGTCATGCAGGGCTCTCATCAGCCACAGTGCTTTAGGCATTTTATTGTTTACTAATCCTGAATCCGACCACTGGCCTTATGCAGAATACCTGCACATATGAATTTGGCTGTTCTTCACTGTCTTTGTCTGAGTTTTGTATATTTTTGTCTTAAATTCATTTTTTTCTTATGTTCTGTGACTAAAATTCAAAATGTATCCCAACATGAGTCACCTACACCAAGTGCTGTGCTTGGGCTTTTCTGTTAAACTACAGTGGTAAGCACAGTCACATATCAGTGTTTTACAGAGTAAAAAAGATTTTCATTATTTTCTTGACTCCTTGCTTTATTTCTGTCTGTCTCACTTTGTATGGCATGAAAACACTGGGCTCCATTCTGCTTCATCACAAACTGAGTAAATTAGAATATTATTGAAAATGTGTTCATTTAATTAACTCCAGCCAGCCGGTGAAACAGATTACATAACTTAATTTCATACATTTCATTCATTTCAGGTTTTCAAGTTTTTATTTCAGTGAATTATGACATTCTGCTGACGGTAAATGAAAACATGATACTTAAGATTAATTACATTAAATCAATTCAAAACACACAACTCACATCCCTGAGCAGATATTTATGTACTATATGCAGTAAAGGCATTTATCACAAAAATGGCAACAATAACAAAGTCAATTAAAAATACGATGGATGGATGGATGGATGGATGGATAGATGCGTCTGACACCCTGGATAAGAAAACCAAACCCCGCCCATGCCCACACACACATAATGGATGTTAGCATTGTTCATTATTGACATTTCATCATTGTTGTTGTCAAATTGCTTTTGTTGCCATTTCGTTTTAAAAATGTTCTACAAAGTGTCACAAATGTTCTACAAATTGTTCTAGAAACGTTTAAAAAAAGTGGAATGAAAATATTTCAAACATGAAATAATTCCTGGGTGACGTAAAATACAGTAGAAAGTATTATAGAAAACATTATTTTGAATCAAAATGACAAAAGTAGCATTAAAAACACTCACGGAAGCCTGTATAGTCAGTCACTCACACATCAGAAGGTTGAAAGGAAACAAGCTTTCTCCAAACACTAGATGTCGCCAATTTATTTAACAGCAAGTATCATAAGGTTCAGACGCGTCAGTTGAAACTCAGATGCACAACAAATACAGATGTAGTACTCTGCTCCGAGTTCAGAATATCAAAGTTAAAACAAAGTAACATAATAGATGTTTTGTTTTTTAAAGCCTCAAAATGTGACGAAAAGTTGCACATAATGAGTGCGCTTTTGTTTTTGAACCAACCAAGACTTCACAGATTTCAAGAAAAAAAACCAACTGTACGATTTACAGTAGATTTAATCTTAATAGAGACAAAGGTCAGGTAAGGAAAGAAAAAGGAATTTGACCACTTGCAGAACCTGGTAGATCTGTTACGACTGTGATCTGATGAAATCACGAACAGGTGGTGGTGCAAGTCCATTCCTTTCCGTTTAAATATAAACGTAAGGGAATAAATATGTCTGAAATTCCTGAGTAACTTACAGGCCACTTCGATACGTGTAGCTCAGTATGTCTGTGCTGCACGGTGATTGAAAATGAATGAATGCTTTCAAGGCGCTAAAAAGAACGATGGTCCATCTCATGGTCAATAGACGATCTCTGCAGACCTCCAGTAGCCATACCCTGGCTGTTGACATTTGGAGATACTCCGAGACTGCTTCAGCGACGGTCAGCTGTCGCGCTTCATTCTGCACCGTTTGTTTGATATGGACCTGCTAACTTTCGTGTAGTAACGTTAAACCCAAATACGAGGCGGTAGCTAAAGGAGGTCGTTTACACAGCTGAATTTTGGACAGCACCGGTTGCGATACTGACAAATATCCAGGTATGCCTTCGTCCGCGGTGCGCGAGAGCGTTGCCAAAAAGAAGCACGTTCGTTTCGCTAGCATGGAAGAGGAGGATGACAACGACGAGCAGGAGGAGAACACGCTGTTTGACAAGAGGAAGGAGGCCGGCCGGGGGCTGAAGAGCGCACTGAAGTTGACGAAGAGGATCATAAAGCCGGGAGGAAGCAACCGGGTGAAAGTGGTCGGCGGAGGAAGTGGGGCGTGCGGCCGTTGGATGGTCACGCTCGCGCTGTGTGGGTCCTTCTTGGGTTTGGTAAACATCAGCACATTTTATTAATATATGGACCAACTAAAGACTGGCAACTAACTAAGCTAATAGCTTAGTGGAGCATTCATTGGATGCTTTCTGCAGGCCTCTTCTAGAATTATGCAAGCTGAAATATATTTTTCAGTGGAAATTGTTTTTATATCTTGAATTGCTTTGGTTTGTTAGTCTGACTAATTTTCTCTAACAACTTCCACCTCAGTCCACTGGCATAATTTGTTTTCAACTGTAGCAAAAAGGGACAAACAGCCTTCCAATTCGATGGCAGGAAGCAATGTGGGGGGGGGGATTTGGGTGAGATGTTCCAACTTGTGTATCCTCATTTTTCTAGAGAACCAAGGAAGAGATTGATCATTTAACCACACAGTTTAAATGACTGAGCCAAATTACAAATCATGGAAAGAACAGAGCCTCAATGCATGACTGACAGACACCGTTTTTTCTTTTCAAAGTAATTTTTTCTAGGGGGTCAAGGATTTTTCATTGTCAGTTATGGAAAAGTCTGAAAACATTTCACACATGTTTTCATTGTTTAAGTGACTCTATGAGTCGATATAGGGCTAAAACAGCATTTTTTTTTAAAATAGTGAGTTTGTAGTGATTTGTGCCACTATTTTATTCTAATTATGTTTACATTTTCTCACTATAACCACGTGACATTTGCAGAGGAGCCACTTATTTTTCAGGGAACCAAATCCAGAGTAATTATCAAGTGGCAAAATTCTGCCAATTTAAGCCATGTCCGTGTATTGCAAAAGTCATAATTCCCTCGCCAAAAGACGCATCAGAGAAGATGGAGCTTTAGAAGGCAAAAAAAAAGAGGTAAAACTGTTGAAAAGGGAACTATTACAAGGCTCTCAGATAGTTACATCAAACTATTATTAGGGATGTAAGGTAACAATGTAACAATTAGATTTTTATGGGTCTCTAATAGAGAGTGTGTGGAAGAAACGACTCAAATAAACTTTCTCACTATTTTTTTAAATTCAATGCAGCTGTGTTGGATTTAGAGCTGAGATTGAGATGTCTCTTTATTTAGGGGTAAAATAAAGGAAAGTGGGGGGTGGAGTTGTGCCTGTTTTTATTTAAAGCAACTTTAAAACAAGGCAAAGACCATAAAACTTCTAATTAAAATATGTTCATATATTTCAGGATGTGAAGTGTCCATGGCAACAATCGCAACAATGTTGTTTTTAAGTTTAGTTAGCTTTGTCCTGAGCAGAGTGTGCATCCTCCAAGTATTCACTTTTGCCACCATTTGTTTTATTCCAGACATATTTCAAAATGGTCTCCAATTTTTTTCTTGAAGCATTACAGCAGTGGTATCCAAAGTCAGTCCTGGAGGGCCTGCAACCTGTGTGTTTAGTTAAACCAGGTGGTTTAACACACCTGGTTCAAATGGTGGCTCATTAAAAGGCCTAAGAAGAACACCGACATGGTGAAAAGGTTGTTACTGTTGGAGAACTAAAAACATGCAGGATGCCCTTGAGGACCGACTTTGGGGACCACTGCACTACACGCAACACTCCATAAAATAAACATTTTGATTTCTTTAGACAGCAATTGACATGAATATTCACAACATTTCCTCAGCACATCCTTGGCAATAATGTCAGCCTCAAATCTTGTTGGATATGATCCCCGCCTCTTGTTGGTCAGTTTGGTCTCTGCAGCTCCATTTGCAGAGATGCTCAAAAAGATTCCAGTTCCTCTGTGCAGTCTGAGAGCCATGAAGCTGATTTATTGCAGAAACTATTGCTAACAAACCCATCGGGTGTTTTCGTCTTGATCATTCTCAGTTGTTACAAAACCTATTTATATTGGCTTCTTTATTTCAGTCTGAACTGTGTTCACTTGCTAATAAAACCCCCCACATGGCTCTTGGATGATATTTTGTGATCTGTTATAAGTAAGTGTCGGGTTATCAGCCAGCCGCAGGACACTGCAGGCTGAGTGCAGCAGTGTCCTGCACAGACAGGATTTCCATAGTTGCAAAACTTGCTCTGCCACAACTCCCAGCACCTCAGATTACAGAAAACCATCAGCATATACTCCTGGATGTTGGCCTGCTGCTGTTTTCTTAACGTCTTCACTTCAGCTTGCAGAAATGAAACATAATCAGCTCTTTGTTCCCCCTGCAGCACCGTGGTTAGCTCTAGGGAAGCTCGTCCTTTACAAGAACCAGTTCAAAGTTCAGCTCACACTGATCATGCTCAATTATTTTCTTAGATATTCATGGATTATAACTTGCAAATTCTTATAGTAATAGCAACTCTCCTCCACAAATTCTTCTGGTTTTGTTGCCAAAAACATTGGATTCCATGTTGGCATCATGTCAATCCTAATGACGTTCAGTCATGCCTAGACTCTTTTTTTTCTCTCTCCAGGGAATGGGGATCTCCGTTCTCGGCCCCACGTTTGAGGACCTGGCCGCCAATGTGCACAAGAACATCAGCAACATCTCCTACATCTTTGTGGGCCGCGCTGCCGGCTACATCGGCGGATCTCTCATCGGAGGCATTCTGTTTGAATTGATGAACCCTCACGTCCTGCTAGGTGACCCCTGGCCCTGGTGTTTTTGTCTTGGTGGCTGCTGCTGTAGAGCTGGGTCAACACTCCCAGCTGCATGCGTGGCGGGAGCTAACAGCTGACTCTGTGCTTGCAGGCGTCTCCATGCTGCTCACAGCGTTTGGGATGTTTGCCATCCCGTTCTGTAAGCAGGCCCTGCTCCTCACTGGAATCATGTCTGTGGTTGGGATCTCTATGGGAATCTTAGACACAGGTAAGACCACTGGGCAAGGTTGGGCTTAAAGTTTTATCATATTTATATTTATATATTTATTATTTATTTCTTCTTTTTTTTTTACTACTATAAAACTATAACTGCAATCGCACACGAATATATGCTCTGAAAAAACATACCTATGTGTAGGGCTGCTGTAAAAGAATATTTTAGTAATCGAGTACGCTATAGAATATTTTTACGATTATCCAAGGAATCGGATCTCTCTGTCTACCTCTCTCTTTCTCACTTTCTCACTTTCTCCTCCATTCCTGCCGTTCGCTCCAAAACCGTGACGACGCGATTCCGACGCCACAAAAGCTGCTGTAATCCACCCAATGCACAGCAAAATACAACACTCCTTATTTCTCTCCCAAACCCTGACAAAACGCCACACCATGCTGCTAGCACTTTACAAACAACTCATAGGCGCTTCCCACCACAAATAATGATCCGGGTGGAACACATAATAATACATAATAAAACATCATTTAGCGAAGCCTCGAGTCAAATAAATTTTCCCTGAGGAATTTTAATAATCGAGGTACTAGGATCATTCGAGGAATCGTTTCAGCTCTACACATATGTAATGTTTATCTGAGGACACCAGTCATGTAAAGAACTGGATATCATTTTCAAATTTGAAAATGAAATTCAAATTCCAAATGAAATCCAATTTCATTTGAATTTGGTATTTTTTTGGGTATTTTTTGATACTTTCAACAGAAAAAAAAGCGGAGAAAATAGTGAAAGTAACAATCCAGATGATATGAACAATTTTTCTTATTTTTTCGCTTGGCAACAATAAATTAAAAAACTTCTAAATGTATCATGTTACATGATAAACCGTACAATAAGAGCCCTCCCTCACAAGTCAGTGTTGGCTGAAGAATTAGGTCCCGGTCAGCTTGAACTGACCTGCTTTTGTGTGCAGAGCATGCAAACAAAAGAAACAGAACTGAACCAGGAGCACTTTCTATGTTAGTAGCAGCAGTATCTCTTTTAGTGACTCATTTTAAAGTGCAACATTATTCTAAAACATGTCCTGGTATGGTTATTTTTTGGATCTTCCCAGTCAGTGTGTGGCTTTGACCTGTAGTAAAGTAACGCTGCATTGGGCTGATTGGGTCCTACTTTTCTTATTTTCTTGACAGAGAAAGATTTTCAATCCTAACAGGAGTTTGTTTTGTTTCTAAACAGAAATCAGATTCTGCATACAAAACTCCAGTCATTAATGGACTCCCAAATTACACTCTGCATAATTTACGGTGTACTTTGCTTTTTTTTTGTACAACTTAAAAAGCCAAAATACCTTCACACAACTGCACTGATTGGGCCCTTCTTGTCAACACTGTCATTCACTGCCTTTCCTTCCTTCAGGACACTCATTTGTCTTGTCAGTCATGTTTTACCTGTTAGCTGACATAGGAGGCTACAGCTGCAGAAATATTAGCTGTTAGCATGTCTGGTGCTGCTGTGCTGTTTGCATCCACTTTGCACGGCTGTTCCAGTCACGATTGGTCCAGTGCAGAGCAACTCTTATCACTGGTTATTCATCTTTTCCCTATATTAAATGTCTATGTTGACCTTCTCGAATGTTTATTGAGAAAAATTATTTCACAAAATACAATGAAGGCTATTGCCTAGCTCTAAATTCCAGTTAATATGACCAAACTTACAGAAGTTATTATCCTGCTTCAGAAATCTAAGTCTTTTATTTTGATATTCAGAAAATTACTATCTCCAACTTCCTCTGTAAGAGGTCAGAAGCCTTTACACTCAAATTTCATTTTGGGCAAATAAGACTGCAAATGTTTTTTGACCATTTGAAAAAGGACATTATTTTATTTTTGATGCATATCTACAGTAGGAAATTGAGGTTTTAAATGTGAGAAAAACATCAAACTTTGCAAAAAAGAATGTTTTTTGTATATTTGTCAAAAATTTTGTAAAAAAACAACAAAAAACCCCAGATAAAACTAGATCTAGAGCAACATTATTTCTGCTTTTAGTACCATTTTGTAGAAATTCAAACCAGTTATTTTATGATAAACTGCTTTAACTAGTTTTAATTATTATTTTTGTACTGAAACCCTTAGTTGGTGTGGTATCATTCTTAACCAAGACTATTAATGGCACACAAAACTAATGGGAAACTAGTTGTGCACATTAACATACAGTGTAATTTCTATATTTATTTATTAACCGGCTGAACACATTGTGACTGCACAACATGGAAACATCTTTCGTTCAGTTTAACTGCGACTCAGACTTCACTCCTGTTTCTACCATGTGATTAACCGCAGATGAAAACGTTAACAATTGTGCGCCGGCTCAGTCAGCATTCCTGACCCCAAACGAGCCAAACTTCCTGTTTTTAACCTGCTGAAGCATATACATGGTTTACTTCTATATGTTTATGTCTATATGATGAGTTGTAGTTGCTGGCAGCTAAGTACACTCTTGAGGTTACAGATGATCATTCAGTTTGCATCATTATAAAACCTAACAGGTTAAATAATAACATGGCTGCCCTCCGAGCTGCAGATTCTTGTAAAACTGGCTCGTCATGTTGAGTATTTCCTGGTTTTGGAAAATCTTCAGGATTTGCAGCTCCTGCTTTTTCTCTACTGCAGTGGAATCTCTGCTCTTTTGTCTGTATTTTCTTTATGCACAGTGATCTGAGCAGTGAAACTAAGTAAATGCTTCCTGGAGCTCAAAAAATGTTGAACATTCTGGATCTTATTAGTCCTGTTATTAGAAATAGGTCTTCATCTTTCTGATGAGTTTGAGAGATGGTTGCGGATCATCATGCCAGCCTGAGAGGAATGTTAGATCTCAGATCCTCCATTGTGACCCCACGCAGTATAATTCAGTCACAGTGGTTTTATTTGTTGGTATGACAGTCTGGAGGACTTAAGATGATTCTGGTACCTGTTCCTGCTCCACAACCTCTTGGGATGAAGTGACTCCTTCTGACGATTTCGCTTGGTTTGAGACTGATGCATTAGATGGTGCCATCCTATCTAGAGCCTCTTGCAGGAAGCTAAGCAGTCATCATGGGATACTCTGCCTGTTATTTAGGGATGCACCGATATAAAGATTTGGACCAATATCACATATAAATATTTCTGTTATGGCCAAAAATTATAACATTGTATACGTTATAATTCAACACCCTTTTAGCACTGAGACGGCCACACCACTGACTTCACCACTGCTTCAGTTAAATCCCCACAATTCTTTGCTGCATCATTATCACATGACCAAATAAATACCATGACTAATCTCCTCCTCAAATGACGAGGAGGAGATCAGTTTTATTCATCAGACTGATGCAACATTTCAAAAAATGACTATTGGCTCATTGGTGCCAATATATTGGGCTAATGGCAGTAAGAGTTCTGACTACAACTGACACTTCACCCACCTTGCCTGCTGGTGTTGGTCAGAAGGGCCGATGGTGCGATATGGCAGCCTGGCCCAGGACAGCTGTGGCTACTATCCAGTAGCTTGCCGTCATCAACGCGTGAATGAGTGCTTGAATGGGTGAATGACTGATTTCATTGTGAAGTGTCTTTGAGAATGCTGAAAATCGCTACATAAGTCTTAACATTTCATTACATCGTATATCCCTGCTGTTATCAGTATTTTTAGTGATACTTTTATGCTTCCTGTGTTTCAGGTGGGAATGTGCTCCTCCTGAACACATGGGGGGAGCAGTCGGGCCCCCACATGCAGGCCCTCCACTTCAGCTTTGCAGCAGGGGCCTTCGCGTCCCCCATCATAGCCAAGCTGTTGTTCGGCCATGATGGAAACAGCAGTGCTCCGGTCAAACCCACCAGCCAGCCAAACGGCACCTCGACAACTGTCGCTCAGACCATGATCAGCTACATCCACGCCAAGAGCAGCACCCTGAAGTCCATGTGGGCCTACATCATAATCGGCTCCTTCCTCCTCTTCATCTCGTTACTCTTCTTCATCCTGTACTCCCGCGGTGGCGCGTCCCAGGACAAACCGCAGGCGGCGTCAGGGAAGCCGAAGATGGCCAAATACCACCTGGCTCTTGTCGTCCTGCTTTTCTTCTTCTTCTTTGGCTATGTGGGCGCTGAGGTGGCGTACGGCTCCTTCATCTTCACGTTTGCCAAGGACTACGCCCACATGCCTGAGAGTCACGCAGCCGGCCTCAACTCACTGTTCTGGGGGACCTTTGCGGCCACTCGGGGGGTGGCCATCTTCTTTGCAGCCTGCTTGTACCCGGGTACCATGATCCTCCTCTGCCTGGTGGGCACCATGGTCTCCTCTCTTATTCTCTTCCTTTTCACCAACCACAACGCGGTGCTGTGGGTAGGCACCGGCCTCTACGGGGCCTCCATGGCCACCACCTTCCCAAGTGGGATCTCCTGGCTGGAGCAGTACACCACGGTGACGGGCCACACAGCGGCAGCCTTCGTGGTGGGGGCCGCCATGGGGGAGATGGTTCTCCCAGCTCTGGTGGGATTCCTCCTCGGGTTTTTCCCCAAGCAGCCTCTGCTGATGTACCTGTCTCTCGTCACCGCCATCTTCACCTCCATCCTGTTCCCCGTCATGTATAAGTTAGCTTCGGCGCCTGGCACTATGGGCAGGAAGCTCCGTGTTGGGGGCCGGATGGACGGCGACAATGGCGAGGATCGCCAGGCCCTGCTGGACTCTGGAGCCAACGAGGACGACGAGGAAGAGGAAGAGCAGAATGAGGCCGATCAGTGGAACGATGCAGACTTTGAGGTCATCGAAATGGACGACACGTCGAGCATTAATTCCCCCAGCAAGGGGTCGTCTCCTCCAGGTGGTGGCGCTGTAACGAGCCCCTCTGCTGCATTAAACAGCCCTTCAGCAGACTCTCCCAGAGGCAATCTGCAGCTCTCACTGGACAGACAGAAAAGAGACTGAAAGCTGTAGCGCCATCTGCTGATCTTGCACTGAACATTACATGAGCCATGCTTGTTCTCATTTCTGGCCCAGTGTTTCCACGGAGACTGAACCCTGCAGCTCAGTTTGAGCTGTTAAAACAGAGGCTTAGAGACAGACTTCCTGCTCTGCTGTGTCCTCCACAGCTAACAGTTCAGTGCCTTCCTGACGACATGCCCCTTACCATCCAGCCAATCAGCTGCCAGACTCATGTTTGAAGTGCATTTGGTTGCACTTTTATGAAGGATTTTGTTTTTGTGATGCAATGTATTGAGGTTTATGTCATCACTGTGAGCCACTTTGAGGGTTAAATATGAATTATTGAACAAGGTGGCTTATGAATACTGAGTTTTTTATTATATCAATCTCAAACCTCCACCCACAGCAATGTCAATTAAAAACAATCAGAAACACCTTCAATATCTTCAGTTTTTACATTTTTACAAACAGATCCTGTGTGCGGCTGTGCGGAAAGCTGGACATAAAACCGAATATGCACAAAGAAATGATAAACTCTTCATGACAAATTATAATACAGTATTGCAACAGTCCCAGATTGATAAATGACTTTCCAGTTCTTACACTGTGAAGCTGATAGAGAGGAAACATGGCAGGATTTGAACTCATGGCTGCAGCTTCAGTTTTCAGGTTAATCCACAGTGAGACAGTAAGAGATCTGTACAGGAGAACTTCAGATACCACAGTCCGTAAGGATGAAGTGAAGTTAGCCTGTGGTTGATGCCAAACTGCTGCAGTAGATCAACCCAGCAGACACCAGCTTCACTCAGCAGCTTATGGAGGTGACCGTAAACAAGCATGACTAACTGGAATAAGTTAGTACTATTACAAGAATGAATAAAAAAACAGTATGTCTAATCAAAGCACCGTTCAATAAAGCGTCAGCGGGTAGCACCAAATCATTGGGATCTCCGAAATGTTCAGCAGCCAATCAGAACTGCTCCAGTAGCTGTCGGAGGTATGGGGCCTTGGAGAGCTGCCTGTTGACCCGGGACAGCTTGTAGAGGACGGGACAATCCAGGGACACACAGGGAACCTGTCGCTCAGCACAGCTGCTGCAGTTCCTGCAGATCTAAACACACACACACATCAGTAACAAGACTAACATATTATAACCATATGGAAAACAGATGTTCCCACACAGAGTTCTCTAATAAAAACACAGACCAGGTTAGATCTAAAAAATTTTAGGCAACTGTGCCTAAAATCTAACATTTCTTTGCTGACTTTCTAAGAAAGCCAGAGTATACTGCATCCTGATTGGCTAAGCTGTGAGGTAACTCTTGTTCATACACTTATTGGCTCCTCTGTGCAGTCTTTAAAAAGCCAGTTTTCTTTACAGTAAGGAATCTGACACAAATCCCACCTTTATTTTGACAATATTCATTCAAGGAAAAAAAACAAAAACAAATGGTCCAATTATTGGTTCCTCTTCTGGCACTCTGTAGAACTAACTCCCTTTGTCATTTAATACAGAGGGTCCATAATGATGTTTCACTTCTAAATCCCACACTTTTGCATTTCAATGTTTTCTGAAGGTTTTCAAAAACTAATTCTACATACAAGACATTTATTGAGCTTAAAAGAATTGAGGTTTGATTTGTAGATTCCACAATTCAGAAAACAAAATGCTAAAATGTCTGATTCATCAATGAGGGTCATTTCACTGATGGTTTGACATCTAGATGAAGAACAAAACAAAAACTCCAGTGTGTTGAAATTTTTAGATGAGCTTCTGCTTCAAACATCTGAGTCATCAGTAGAACTTGACTGCATTCAGACATTAGAGTCAGGTGTGTTGGACAAGGAGCATGTCTAAAAGTTGCAGGAAACCAGATGGTGAGGTCTGGATTTGAAGACCCCTTCCTCAAAGAATAGCTTGTTAACAGTGGTACCTTCAATTGTTTATGCTAAGAAAACCTTTTAAGCTGTCTTGCCCAGCCCAACCTAGGCTAAAAGGAACAGGTCTCTATAAGGTTATATTTACACCCCAGAGAAACAAAGTCATAGATTCTCTGAGAGCTGCTTTCCCGCAGCTTTTCAATACATAATTCAGACATTTGATGAATTATGTATATGAACTACATGTTTCAAACTTTTAGACAGTGGATGTCGAGGATTTGAGTAGGAAACCCCTAACCTTTAAGAGCTGTTGTGGGTGCCAATAATTGTACCACCTGGGATTTTCTAAGCAATACATTTCCTAATCAGTATTTGTCCTGTTTCATATGTATGTGTATCTTTGTTCTGCCGGCACTCCTTTAGAGACCTGGGTGCATTAAAGGTGGACTCACCTTGAGCAGCTGTTCCTGCTGGCTCTCCCACTGGCTCATGTCCTGGTACAGGGTCACAGCCACCCGCTGCGGGTCGGCTCGGCACCGCGCGCACACCCCCAGCTGGGTCAGCTCGTCACACACAGGGCAGTGGAGAGTGGTGAAATACTGAGAAATGGTTCCCTTCCTCCCAGCGGGCTCCTCGCTCCCCACCGCAGAGGAGCAGGACACTTTCTGGATCTGATGAGGGACGACAGACAGAAACAAGCTAACCAACACTGAACATCCCCTGTTTTTAACTTCCAACACCTTCAAGTTTGACACAGCCAAATAGTCTGAGTTACACATGTCAGGAGCTTCATGCCAGTAACGCTGGGCGAAATCTTTCCCTACAAGACCTGAGAATTAAAAGCCAGACTGCTCTCTCCTGTCAGTTGGGATGTTGACCAGCAGGTGGCAGTAGTGCTCTGTCACACAAAAAGCACCGACTTCAAACAGCATTTCATTAATGGATCTGATTCGATTCATAGGAGGAAGCAGAAAAGGTTTGTCCTGCTCTGTCTGAAACCAGCCTGGCTTTACTCTAACAACAATGGTGGCTGGGTTTTTATTTGTTAAGGCTTTTTCTTTCAATAAGTTTCTCTTCTTATTCTGGAAGTTTCCATGCGAGTTAGAACTGTAAAATGAGTCCTGACCACTCACTCTCGGGAGCTCCTGGTACCAGCCGAACACGTCCACTCCGATGAGCTGGAACAAGCGGCCCAGCGGTGGCAGGATCTGCTTGGTGATGTAGTAGGTGGCGTTGAGGCGCAGGCTGGGGTCCTGCATCACCTCCATGGGCCGGCGCACTAGCTGGATGAGGGGCATGCCGGGCATCCCATAAATGATCACATATGGGACTCTCTCGCCTACGCGAGGCTCCAGGCGTCGGTCGTATGCCATCATCCGTCTGAGAACCCACAGAACACCAGAACCCGATGGGTTAGGCCGCCCACTGTGACTCTGCTGCCTCATTGCTCTTAGAAACTAAATGAACTCTCCTAGTCTTTAGGAATGGCATATTTTCTACCATCTGACACTAAAACGAGCTGGGTTGCCTGTCAACAGGCACAGTTTATAGTTATAAACTGGGCTGCTGCAGGTACACAATGAGCAGTGTGGGGAAAAAAAAGAATAAACAGGTTCATGTTGCTCATTTCTATACAACTAGCTGGGATTTCAGCGTGCATCATTATAGTGATAATGGTTAAGGTAGGCTAGGAGTTAAGTTAACTATGCCTAACTGAAAGGATGTCAAGTCAAAGTCTAATATTGTTAAAAATACAAATGTATGTGGGTCAGTTTGTTTTGACACTTCTTATGTTCACCAAATTAAGGTAAAGGTGTCCCTTTAAACACTCTAAAAGTCATACATCCCAATATGTCTCAAAAGCACAAATGTGTGTGTGTGTAAATGAGTTTTGTTTTTAAGCGTTTCACACAAACATACCTGGAGAGCTCCAGGGCAGGCACGCAGGCTCCGGGCCGGTACGAGCCGCTGCCTCGGTACTCCTTGGCAAAGGTCAGGTCCTGCATGCTAGCCCGGCCGTCCAGAACCTTCACACACTGACGTTGGACAAACTGCTTCACCTGACTGATGTCCCGCGTCTCAAACAGCAGCTTAATGGAGCGCTCCAGAATCTGGGACACAGGAACAGATATGAAGCTGCAAGCCTGCCTGGAAGAAGCAGTAGTGTTTTGTCTTCAGGTCATGAAACGAAGCGATACATTACAGCTGGCACATTCCCCTGAGTGACTCATGCAGGCAGCTCAGGGGAAACCAGAGCAGGAACGACTCTGGCATGGCTGTGATTGGTGCAAAGAACTGTGACAGCAGGGGGACAGCGGTTTTCCTGTTACCTTGGAAACAGCGGGGCATCCGTCGCGACGCACCGTTTCTATCCCTTTGGCGTCAAACACAGGCTCTTTTTGATCCAGGCTCTCATACATGTAGCCCACATAGCGCTTCTTTGTCTGCAGCACGCAGGGCAAATACACCTGGAGCACAGAGACAGAGTGAGGTTCCCATCAGACATCACAGACCAGCTGCTGCTGGTATTTCTGAAGCAGCTCCAGTTTACCTTCTCAAACTTGAGCTTGACAGGTTTGGGGTTGGTCGCGGTTACAGCCTCTGCGATCTCATGGCCGATCTTGAAGGCCTGCTCTTTGGTGGCTCCTTTCAGCAGAACAAACATGCTGCCGACACGTGACAGAGACAAACATTCACCGTCTGGTCACTGGGGACCTGCAGGCAGCTTCACTTCCTCATTTTCCTCAATCCAAGTTCATTTAACAAAGATCTAATGAGTGAAATTCTGCAGTGCTGGCAGATGGGCTAAATCGTTTCAGGAAGAAGATGTTTCTAACTGTGCTGTCACAGTTTCAACATTAAACTCATTAAAATACCTACAAATTAGTCATTTTATTGTAATATTTACAAAGAGAATGAAAGGAAAAATAACATTGTTGATGGAGCGTAAAGAGAGACTTTAAACAGTGAGGAACTCTGAAGAAGAAACAAAGATCCTACAATCTGACGTCTCCACCAATCATCTTTCAATCTTCTCCTCCTCATCTCCTTCCAGAGTAAAAGAGGAGGCGGGGTCAGCCTGAAGGCGGGGTCAGTTAAATGTTTCCTTCGTCTCATCAACCTTCTCTGTTGTTCTTCCGGACAGTGTGAGACCGTGGTGGGGTACACTGACTCCATGTCAGACATGATGGACCTGAGGCGCGTCCAGAACTCATGTTTTTATTCCCCTCACTCACCATGGCCCTGTGGTGAGGGGCAGTCAGTCGATATCAGGAGTGCGTGTGAGATGTCTGACCTGCAGGTGGGGCTACACGTACTCACAGTGAGAAATCGTACCTGTCTGTGTCTCCATACACGACTCGGGCTCCCCACTTCTTATTGTCGTTGACCAGCTTGATGGCTCTCTCCAGGGTCTCCCTGGCTTTGTGGACAATGCTGTCTCCCACCTGCACAAGAACCACACCTCCATGAAACCTGTCTGATACACACTGCAGATTTGAGATGTTTCACCTTCTTTGTGAAATATCTCAAGCTCAGTTAGACTGGATGGAGAATTCTATGAACATCAGTTATCAACCATTGTCATCAACCGCCAATTATCATTTGGGTTTAACTGTGGACTTTGACTAGGCCATTCTTTCACACAAACCATACCCTGTTTATTGCTGTTGTCCTGCTGGAGTGAACCCAGCTCAGGCTCTCTGCAGTCTAACAGATTCTGTAACAGCTGCCCAGTCAACAGGTTCTCCCACCAGAGGGGCAGATCTGTGCAGCTCCTCCAGGGCTATCAGGGAGGATTAATGCTCTCCTGGACACATCCATGTTCAGATGATGAATTGGGGTGTGAAATGTTCAATGTTTGGGATGTTGTCGTAGAAGTGAACCCTGTTTTCCACAGTTTCCTCCCTGCTGCGTCTGCTGGTCTTCATGGTGATGGTTGTTCACTGATGTTCTGATTTAGACTGACTTTAAATTACACACAAGTGATCCTTGGATGCACTTGATTTTATTTAGGAGAATCTGATTTTTATTTGCCAAAATGTCAGAAAACCATGTATCCTTTTCCCTACAGAGCAGAAATACATGCTATTTTGCATTGGTCTGTCAAATAAAATCTAAATGTAAAGTTTGTGGTTATACCAGGAAAACAATGTGAAGCTGAAGCATCATACGTTCGCAGTATTCTACATGTAAGATAGTAATACATAATCTTCCTGTGTGGTGAGCATTAGGATGTTCAGTGAACAGGATGGATGCTGATGGGCTCACCTCCACGCTGGGCATGCGTCCCGAGTAGTTTGCTGAGGTGTAGCCAAAGGTGACGTTGGCGATGAGCTTGAGTCCAAGCTGCCGGGCGTCCAGCAGCCTCATCAGGGCCTTGTCCTGCCTGTAGCTCTTCATGGACTGCTTCACCATGATCCTGGTGCTCAGAATCTCCTCCAGCATGCTAGGCAGGACACCTTTACGCACCGACGACTGAACACACACACACGCATACAACTTCAGTCCGAAAAAATGATTTCTCCCAGAGAAACCTAGGAGACCGTTCTGAAAACAGCTGAGCTAGCATTTCTGGAAGGTATCAGAGGTTCAGAGTAGGGCTGTTGTAAACGAATATTTTAGTAATTGAGTAATCTATTGATTATTTGTACGATTAATTGAGTAATCAGTTAAAAAAAAATCCGCCACCCGATTGTTCAGACCGAGATATAGAATTTATTGTGTGGGTCGATTGTAAAGTTACACTTACACTGTTAGCACCAACTACTCAGCCGCCCGCCGGCTTCAGTCTATCCGTTTACTTGTATAAATACACCTGCAGCGCTCTTCCCGTCGTTCGCTTTGAACCAGCAGCTCCCATAGGAGAAAGCCTGCCGTACTCCCCCATTGCGCCAGTCATTTTAAGGATGAATATTGGTCCTTCAAAAACGATGAAAACCCGGGCATTATCATCAATCAATAAAGTCCCAATGGGTAACTTGACGATTGGACGTCATGCTGCTAACACTTAGCTTTCGTCAACAACTCAGAGGTGAAGTGAGAGCTCTGCGCAACGCAAGTACAGAACACGGTGCGCCAAATAATAAATCATGAATTAACGAAGCTTAATTTACCTGCCTTAGAGGCAGGTAAATTTTCCTCGAGGAATTGTAATAATCGAGGTACTCGAATCATTTGAGGAATTGTTTCAGCCCTAGTTCAGAGGGAGCCAAACCTTTACGAAGGCGATGCCACTCGGGGACACGGTGATGTCATTACGGAGCTGGTGGAGGAGCTCAGGAGGAACCCGCAGGGAGGTGCAGCCAAACTTAAACTCATCCGGCCTGAAGAAGAGAAAAAGCAACGATGTTCATTACCATGATGCTCAACTGCAGAGCTCTGTAGTCTAGTTCTAAGTCTTTAGTAAGAAGATTGAACACATTACAGCAAATGTATTCTGCTTTGTGATTTAGGAAGTCTCATCATAAAGAGGTACACACTCTCCACAGAGTACACACACACTGCTGTTAGCAGCGAGTGCCATCCGTGACAATCTCCAATATGAAATACTAAAGTTTTTACATTTCAAAATATTCTAAAATAAAAGCAAAAAAAAGAACTAACAGACATTTACATTTAGATTTTGAAAATGATAAGCCTCAAAATCACTGACTGGTGCTTCAGTTAGTTTGCTAGGAAATACAGTCACCATGGCAGCCATCTATTCTCCTGTTAGCGCAGCTGTTTAATTTATATAAAGAGATCAAAAAGAATTCATAAGCTAAACTAGACTATACAAATAGAACATTTTAAAACTCCTGAATCTTGAAGATTTCCATGTCTTCCTCTGAATGTGGAGTAGAAACCCTGCCAGCCACTTCTTTATGATTATAATTATTATTCTCCTGCAGTTGCAAACATTCATGTTGGAAAGAAGTGTTCGCCACTCCTGCTGTTGCCATGCAACAATATTAACCCAGCAGAAAAGCTCAAATAACTAGTAAATGCGTGCGTGTGTGTGTGTGTGTGTGTAAGCTGCTCTGAGCTTTCAGTATGTCTGTTCAATTCAAACTAATGAGGGAATGAAACAAGACGGGTTCTCGGTCGGTGCAGGTGTGTGTGTGTGTCGTGTCCTTACGTTCCCAGGCTGTCCACATGGCCGAGGCATGTGGAGAAGCAGTAGTTGTATGCGATAACGATGGAGGGGTACAGCGACTGGAAGTCCAGCACCACCACAGAGTTGCTGTAGAATCGGGACTCTGGCTCCATCACCAAGGGAATGCACTGCGGCGCCCTCTGCTGGGCTCGCTGCTGCACGCTGGGCGTCACAGGAATGTAGTTTAGGGGCTTGGCCACACGGAGCATCATGGACTCCACCCGGTACTGAGGGGAGGAGGAGATCAGTCATCAGTCATCAGTCTGGCCTGCAGGCTGATGATCCCTGGTGGTAGTAACAACTTTTTCAGCTTGTTCTTGTTCTTCTTAGACCTTCTAATGAGACATCATTTGATCCCGGTGTGTTAAACCAGCGAGAGAACTAAAGCAGGCAGGATGCCGGCCCTCGAGGACCCACTTTGGGAACCACTGTTCCAGGCAAAATGTTTATGAGCTTCATAAGTTAAAAGTTAGTTTGTAGCCTTGTAAATACCTGCTGTTGGGTTGGAAAGTGAAAAATCCCCAACTGTTACCTCACCAAGAAATGCTGCAGCACAGAGATGCAATGTGTTTCAGGACAATACTACCTGTGTGTAGGGGTGTGCGTGTGTGTGTGTGTGTGTGTACCTGGGATCCTCGAGTCAAAACATGGAGGAACTGGATTCCAAAGAGCCGGGCCAGCTCGCTGGTTCTGCCAATGATGTCCTGCTGCTGCAGCAGTTGCATGGTGCCATGTAAACGACTCACGTAATGATCCACCATCTTCCACCTGCAGCAGCATGCAGATCAGAGGACACAGCCTGCTTTACTCCAGAACAGGTCGGGTCAAACCTTCACAGCGAACCCTGACCGCAGAGCGTTGGATAACAGAACATGGAGTGTGTGATTGTGCCGGACCTGTGTAAGTGCGTGATGTGGTCGAACCAGTCGGACAGCGTGCGGGGGCTGTAGAGGGGGAAGCGCTGATGGAGCACATGGAAGGCAACATTCTCAAAGCTGTAGTTGTTCAGCGTCACCTGCAGAGCCGAGAAGATCACAATGAAAGCTGGGCTGGAGCGAGCCATTAGGTTATCATTCATCAATTATTCTGATGATTAATCGGAAAAGGAAATTTACACATTCTGCAGATTTTTCAATTAACTACTTTTTACACAATATTAAAAATCTATTTGGAAAATGCAAATCAACAAATAATTCACAGCAAACATTTTATTCGCCAAAATGCAATAACAGCATTCCTCTACTGAAAGCAACAAAGGATGCATCTGAAGTTAAAAACATCAACAATACAGCGATCTGTTGATTCATTTACAGATTAAAACCAAATTGGTAGCCAATAGGAGATTTTGTTTTACAGAATTTGAACCAGGTGAAGTGAAAACTGGGCCAGTTGAGGAGTTCTGGGTAGAACAGATTTACCATGAAAAAGACTCCAAACATCAAGCTACAGTAACACTGATTTAAGAACATTCGTGTCTTAGAATGGTCCAGTCAAAGTCGAGGCTTAATTCAAATTGAGAAATAGCAAAAAGGCTTGATTTTTTTTGCGTTCAGAGATTCTCCATCCAGTCTGACTGAGCTTTTCTGCAAAGAGAAATCTGTTGGAGAAATGTAGCTAAAATCAGATGCATGCCATCCGTTATTTGACAAAAAAAAAAGAAAAAAATTACGAACACATTTTTTCTTCTACTTTGCAATTGTGCACTAACAAACCCCAGTAGGAAGTCCAGGGGGTTGAGGCTAGAGTTAACGTGACATTGAGACTATCTTTTTAAGATAATGCCAGATACTGATGCAGAGAGCAAAAGTTCATCAAAACATTTTCTGTGGCAATAAATTATTTTTTTAAATAGAAACAGCAGACTGAAGGTCACCACAGTATGAAGAGAGAAAGCTGGGAGAGGAACCTGCCTCGCTCTTCATCACCCTCCACAGGTTGAGGGTGACGCGGCCGATGATGTTGATCTCAGTCATGGTGTCGGCTCCGTACTCGTCCCTCTCTGCGGCGAAGCGGTTCTCCTTGGAGTCACCTGAGGACACGAAGAGCCAGACAGAAAGCTAATTAGAGAGGCTGGCAGCTGCCTGAGGCGCTCCATTCAGCTGGAGCACACACACATACACACCCGCTGTCATGGAGACACACGTCTATCCACACAACACACACCGTCCACACGTGCTACGCTCAGTCCCAGGGAAGCCTGCGTTAGCACTCACAGCATGTTCAAAACAGAAACCTCTCTCTCTTTCACACACACACATGCACCCCCTGCGTGTGTGTGTGTGTGTGTGTGTGTGTGTAAGGAGGCGGCTCATAAAACTCACTCTCTGTGGAGCTAAATCATAAAAATAAACCCTGACTGCAAATTAACACTCACATCAAACTCACACTGGAACAATCTTTTCCAGGAACCAATGTTGGTTTTTTGGAACCAAAAAAAATCTACCTGTTGTTGAAACCTGTTAGATCCCCAGTGCAGAAAAGTTATCAAAAACGTGTTAAAACTTTTCTTTTCGGAGGCAGCAGCTGCTGAATCTACACCACCATGTTTCATATTTTCACTTGAACCGATACAACAGTAGTGATTACTACGTTTGTTTGCAAACATTAAGTCATATGGTTTGCGGTGCTTAACATCAGGAAACCTTAGTGGGAATTATAGATCATTTGAATTGAGGATGGACTTGTGCTTTCACTGTAAGCAAGACTAAATGGTTTTTGTAATTACTCTGGCAGAATATTCACTCATAGTTTCATTACTGCTCAGAGAAAAAAAAAAGATTTTTATTTTTGTAGATGAAGGTTTTTTTATTTTCCAGGTCCTGAATAAATTCATTTTTAAAAAAAAAAATCAATTACAATTACAATCACAGTTTATAAGCTCGACTAAAATGTAAAATTCTGAGATCAGTTTTTAAAGCCCATCCACAATGGGATGGGCTTTAACTGCAGTATTCCTCCCATATATTTAGCAATGTAACAGGTTTAGTGGCTGTAAGTCATTTCGAAAGCAGAAACACCTGCAGCAGCAGAAATGACCTCGCTCAGTGTCGCAACTTACAAACCCCGCAGAACCAAGAAGTGGGAATGGTTCCACTTCTAGGAAATTATGTTCTGGAACTAAGAGGCCCCTGAATGCATTGTGTTTATTAACGGAGGATATATCAATAATTGATGCTGTGATTTAAAGCTGCAGTTTGTAACTTTTATAAAAAATATGTTTGACATATTTGTTAAAACCGTCACCATGTTGTGACAGTATAATATGACAGATAATCTGTGAAAAGATCAATCTCCTCCTCCTCCCCCCTGAGCTACTAAAGCTCTGCTCCAAAAACAACCAATCAGAGCCAGGAGGAGGGGCTTAACACTGTAAATCAAATTTGTGTATGTGCCGTTCAATGTGCTAATGGTGGACGAACAAGTTACTGTTACGGGAAAACTAGCATAGCATTCACAACAGTATGTTATCAGGAAGAAGCTGAACCATAGCAGAGGAGTAGTGGGGATGAGCAGGATCGTGTGACGGTGATTGACAGCTCTAAGCCCCGTCTCCTTGCTCTAATTGGTTGTATCTAGTTAGCAGTGGGAGCACTGAGAGAAGAGTTTGATTTTTAATTTATTTAATTTCCCTTTGGGAATAATAAAGTATTTTTGAATTTGAATTTAACAGATTATCAGTCTCATTCTCGACAAAGTGACAGTTTAAACAAATATGCAAAAAATATATTTTTTAATAAAGTTACATACTGCAGCTTTAATAGTGAGAAAACAAATAATAGACATGTTAGCAAGCATGTTTCTCTGCAATGATGGGCAACTTATGAGTTTATTTCTCTGAACTGTGGACTTCACCTTGTGAAAGCCTCAAATCACAAAAGATTTGTTCAGAAACTGGGCCTGAGCCTGAACCACCGAGGTGAGTCCTGGAAATACCTGGGATCCGTGACAGCTGCTGGCAGAGGTCCACCCCTAGTGCAGCGGCGCGCTGAAGAAGGTAGCCCCACGAATGCATCTGCACCTCGTATCCCAGCAGGATGTCTGGGTCAAACCTGGAGGAACAGCATGCAGACTGAAAGCAGGATCAACACCCTCCTCCACCTGAGCGGTTCACTCTGATGAAACTGTAGCACAAACCGTCCCCAGGCAGTGAGAGAACACACACCTTCTCATGATGGCGATGAGCTCCTGAAACAGTATCTTCTCCTCCCTGGCATAGGTAACTTCTAGCCCAGAGACTCCCGACCTGACCAGCAGCGGTGCTGTCGATCTGGGACCTGCAGACAGTTCCCGAGAGCTTCATCAGCCCAGGTTCACAGAGACGACTGAAACACACAGGAACAACTGGACCACTGGCTACAGGCTTTATTACACCAGTCAAAGCAAACAAAGCACATCAACAGATTGAAGGAACAAAACCACCAGTAGGGGGCAGTAGTAGAAGACATCCTCAGAATATTTCATTGCCACTCCATCATGGAATGAATAAGATGTTATTTTTACCTGCAAGTGAAAATGATTTGGATAGTGTTGACTGTATTATTTGCTTTAGAAGCAGCATTCAGCTTTTATGCACCACAAATCTGGAACAAAATTGCAAAACAGAAAACACGGAGTTCCTTTAAATCTAAACTAAAAACCCATGTGTTTAGAGTAGCCAATTTGTTAAATTCAGTTCCATTACTACTGTGTTCAATGCAAGACATGTTTGTGTTATTTCAATATGTCCCAAAAAATTAATGAGCCATTGTTTTAGAAGGTGACAAATTAAAGTTTCCATTGGGTTGGTGAATAGTTCACAACGCTCAACTGAAGTTCTTTTAATTTTTCTTCTTCTTATTATTATTATTACTATATATCTTTTCCTTATTCATAGCCTTCTAAATATTTTGTCCAATGTAAATGTTAAATATAATTTTTACTGTATGTATTGTTAAATAGAGAAAGTGGATGTGATTGGTGGGGTTTTAGTTTTGTAGTTTCTGTTTTTCAATGAAAAATGGAACGCACTGCTTGCACATTTTAATTAATGGTAAGCATTCTCAATAATTATATCTATACCAAAATATAGAAGGACGTCACCTTGACCACAACTTTCATGGTCTTTGTCCACCATGATGGCACCCGTCAGCTGAGTGCTGCCTCTGCCCTGCAGGGGTGCGTCGGAGCTGAAGCAGTAGAATAAGGCACATATTGGGTCAAACTCCGGGTCAGGTTCCAGGTCCCGGCGGCTTCTAGCATGGAGCTCCATCCCCATTAACGTAAGGTACTGGACCTGAGGAGTCAAAACAAACTCTACTGTAAGCTAAATAGGGAACTTGCAAAAACAGAAATCTGTAGATTAAATTCAGTTTGTTTATTTCTATAGCGCTAGTTCACAACAAATGTCGTCTCAAAACATTTTACCAAAAAATAAATCATTTCAATTCAATCTTACATGCATTCCAATTGATGCTAGTTATCAAACAGCACTGTATGCTCAACTAATGATTCACAGTAGATTAAAGGTGTCTGAGGGAACCCAGCAGATTGCATCGAGTCATCGACTTGCAGCATTTTACGTGTTCCTGCTGGACAAAAACGTAAAAAGCAACAAATCAACTTTTACAAGAAAACTACTAAATATCTGTGTTGTTCTTACACCGTTTACAGTTAGTGGTGTCATTACCTTTGTTAACTTCCCATAGAAGTTTCTCTATGGGAAGAGAAACGTCCCCTAGAGAAAGTCACTGGCATCTTTCTTGAGGGAGAAATTGATGCCATTACTTAATGGCACCAATTTCTCTACCGCAGTTTTCTTTTGCTCTATAAAAATGATCTTCCTAGTTCTTGTGTGTTTGTAATGTATTTTTGGTGGAATGGATCCTCTCCAGGATGCATGGAGAGGTTAGGGAGAGGGTAAGGGTTAGGGTAGTAATAACTCAAAGCAATCAACTAGGCAACCTTAGTTGTTACATAGGATTTTAACCTTAGTTTAATAATTGACATTACATGATCAACTGAATGTTATGGAGCCCCCAAGTAGACATGGAGAAAAAAAACAAAAAAACAAAGAAATCCTGACTTTCTTTCTCAAGATCCCAACAAACTTTCTGGAGATCCCGACTTAGTTTCTCAAGATCCCGCAAAATGGAAAATAATTCGGGATTTCTTTTTTTTTCTTCTCCCCATGTTCCCTTAAGGGCTCCGTAGAATATGAATGTGTTGTGCAGTAACTAATATTGATTTGGATTGCATGGAGTTGGTACTGAACCTGACCATCTGATTGGACTGAAATCATTTGAAATAAATCGGATGGCTACAAATAAAAAAAATCAAAAAGACTTTTGTTTTGGTCCTAATCAAACATTTGAATTTACTTATCTAATTCCTTCAGTAACATGTGCCACATGAGCAAGGTGTGGACCCAGACCGGACCGGATCACAGTAGATGTGAGTCCCAACCTGTCCTGCGGAGCAGCTCACCTCATGCAGAGCTTTGGCATCCTGCAGATTCTGCATGCTGACCTTGAAGCCATACGAGTTGGCGATACTTGGCCCTTCAATCTGAGACTGTTCTTTCTTTGGCACATTTAAAGCAGCAAACTGGTTCTGTTGAGAAAAGAGAGAGCATAAAAAGCCCCGCAAAGACCTTTACAACAGGTCAATCACACAACATGACGCTTCAGCCCCGTTAAAGTATCGGGGTTGGATGAGACTGCAGTCAAACACTGATCTGCAAACTGGAAATCACACAGACAGGCGTAAGTTCTAACCTTCATTTGTGTGGTCAGTAATACTCTCCTCAAAGGATCGGCCTGGCTTCTTTTTCTCTGAGAAACAGGATCCTCTGCAGCAGGGAAAGATCAGGACAGGAGCTCAGCTAATAGCACAGCCGCTGGGTTAGACACATTTATGTTTGCACATTTGCAACATTTATATTCAAAGGGACAAAAACCTAGCATGTCTTGCCGATTGATTATTAGCAGCTGCACACTGTTCCCCAAATTGTAAACAAGCTTAATAAGCCCAGATGTGCTGAAAAAACAGGGTTTTTAATGCTTCTTAAAAAACAAAATCAGAAGACAAAATAAATCTGTTTGTCTTTAAATACTGCTTTAACAGTCACTTTTAAAAACTGAAAATGGCATGAAGTAAAATACATCAGTATGTATTAAACCATACTTTTCAATTCATATTATTAATGGTTTATTGAAACAATTGTCCCCTAATTTAGTTATAAATTAATTGTTAATGGGAGTGTATGGATTCAAAAACAGATCATTAGCTCAGAGAACACTATCAAAGTAGTAATTACACCAAAAACTGCTCAAAAAATATTGACATTTTGCATTTAAGATGTAAAACAGTCTTTGACTGTAAATATGTCCTACCCAGAACTACTCAAGTGGCATTTTTAGTTTTATTTGGTTTAAATTCTATAAGAATCTCTGAAACACCTTTTGTTATCCAGTTATTAATAATAAAAAAAAAATAAAGCGATCAGCTCTATACTTTATTAATGTTATGTCCAGCAGAAAGTGGTGAGTTTTTCATGTTGAAATATTTTTATCTGCAGATGGATCCTTTGCTATAAATGATCAAACGTTCACTAAAAGGAAGCTGTTATTGCATCTTAACGCATCAGGCAGCTACACACATTTAGACAGTTCAATTTATTTCCATTTGATATATTGTGCTGTTGTGAGTTATAATAGATTAGAACCATTTAAACTAGCTATAACACTGGTTATTGTGGCATTCAAAATATGTTACGTTACAGTACTTTGCATTAATCTGACGGTTGAAGAACCTGAATAACAGAAAAACAATAAATGTCTTTGATGTTGAACTCAGGACTATTTATTCAGTAATTTAGTAGCAAAAAAAGGCTTTTGAATGAAAATGGTTGCTTATTTAGTCAATATATGGTTTTTGATTAAAATGTGACCAATTGATTGTAGACCCTGTAATTAATTAGTTAATTAGTCCCACCATAAGCTAATAAGTTCTAATAATGCAACACCTGTTTATTCAGATATGTAATATGAATATGAACACTCTCTAATGAGCCCTGCTGGTGAAACTTACTGTCACTTATGGGCGTGCTGCAGACTGGTTCTAGATCTTCCGTGCTCCTGCGCCTTTTCCTTAAGAAGGGGGTGGTGTGTAGGTGGTGTGGACTGCAGCTGCCACCGTTCCCGTCTGCACCATGGAAAGGAGAGGGAGACTGGTCCGCTCCAAATCTCTCCTGTGAAGCGGGGAGCCTGGGTGATGGTGGTTCTGGCGAGTTCTTGTTGCCGAGTCGCTCAGGCGCCGATGGGCTCAGCTGGTGAGACTCCTGCCACGGCGGCAGCTCTGGGGATTCTGGAGACGTTGTGTTAGAGCCGCCCTCCTGTTCCTCGGGCTGAGGGCTCACGGTGCTCTCATCTGAAACCGGACTCAGTGCTGCGGTGTTGGACCGAGAACCGGTGTCCACCAGAGGAGACAAGGCTAAGGACAGGCTGAGCTTCTTTCTCCTGCAAGTTCTCACACTGGAAGTGTTCCCACAGTGTTCAACGTTAACAGAAATGCATCTGGAAACATCTGGCAGCTTATTTCTGTCAGGGTTCTCCTGCTCCACATCTGCCCCGTCCCGTTCTTTCCCCGGCTCCCTCCTCTCTTTCTGCAGGTTGTCATACTGCTTCCTGGCCTCCAGCCATAGCTGCACGCGCTCGTGGCTCGGTGGGTTCCTGCAGGGCAGAAGGACGACCTTCTTGTCGCTGGCTGAGGATGCAAGAAGCCCCAACTTTTCTTCTTTTGTCTGCTCGACTTCCACTCCCTGAGAGGAGGTGATGGTGGTGGCGGGGTGCGTCATGACGGAGAAGGCGGTCTTCCAGAAATGGAGGCCCTCCAAAGACAGGTCTCCTCCAAACTCTTGCAGCTCCCTCACTAATCTGGTTCCCACGGTGAGCTTACGGCCCCCGACCTCCCTGGAAGACAGCAGGAAAGAGGAGAAATCACCTGAATGACACCAAGCAACAGGAAGAACCATGGATCCAGGACAGGAGAACTGGGAGAGATAATCAGCAGGACTGTATTTATCATAAACAAGCAATCATGAATATAATAAATCTTTTAATTAGATATTATATTTTATCTGTATTTGTGTCCAAAGTAAGCAAAGTAAATGACCCTGAGACAAATACTTAGTCACAAAAAGATTTGCAATAAGACTGCAGAGAAAAAACTATTACATCTGCTGGTGAAATCTGAAAAAAAAAAATTCTTACAATCAAAAATGTGTCATATTTGACATTTACATCGGCTTTCATACAACAGGAGAGTAATGACAATCGTCCCTTTAGAAAGCAGTTATTTCATGTGATTTAATAAAATTTATGAACTTCCTTTTACACATCGTTTCAATTTTTATTTTATGGTGATAATTTTAGCTGTGTGTCACAAATCTCAACAACTGTTTTTGAAATTCAAATTCTTTTATGCTTACATGTCTTTTATACGTCCAATTTGGACATTGTTGAACACATTGGTTTAATAGTTTTATATTTTGATAAAACTATTAAATCATCAGAACATTTTTCCATCCTGTTTGACATAAATCAACAACAACTCCATAACTGCTTAGAACCACCAAACATTCAATCAGGATTTTAAACCTGGGCTTCCGTCACAATATTTCACTAAAAACTACATTTTCCAGACTAAACTTTCAAGAGCCGAAAGGGAGGAGGGAAGATAAGATGGAAGAAAAAAATTAAAGAAAGAAGGGAGGAAGGGAAGGTAGATTCAAGAGAAGAAGGTATTCGAGGAAGACAAGGACAAGAACTTTTAGACATTTCCCAGAATAGAGACTGAAGATAAAAATATTTTTTCAAAATCATATTTCTTTCCCCCACACTTATTCCTTTAAATTAATCATATCTATCAGACTGTGTAAGAATCCTGCAGCACTTTAAATACCAGATTGATTATCTGACTTCCTAATCGTTTATTACTAAAAAATATTGTTCTCCATGGACCGTAGACTTAGTGGGTGATTAGAGTCTTAGACAAAACTTGCTACAGAACCGACTGTATTAGTATTTTTATCCAGTACCAGATACTCCCACTGGACACTAAAATATCACACGGACTTCCACTAAAAGCACATTTTTTTAACGCACTGCCACTAACGCTTAAAGCCATAAATTCTGCAGTCAGCATGAAGAAAAGTAGAAGAAAAGAATACATCTTTACTATATTCCACCAAATTTAAATCTATCCTTCTTGACTAGTTGGCTGATCTGTAGCATTCTAGTGTTTTAACCAGTTCCATTGTTAAGTAAGCATATTTAAATACCCGCAAGAACAAACTGCTAATTCTAAGCCTCAAAAGAACATCATAACGTGAGAAAGTATTTTCTTACATTGGCTTGTTTGGGATGTCAGAGGGATCGCTGCAGAAGGGCTCCTGGAACGTGGCTTCTGACATCTCCAGGTCCATCAGAGTGCTGAGGATCTCATCCCGACTCGGAGGGGACATGAGAGGCTTGAGGACATGGGCTCCACCTCCAGCGCCCCGCTGAAGCTGGCTTGCTCTCACATGTGACAGAGAACTGATGGAGTGAGGGGAGCTGCTGGGTGTGGTGGACGTAAGTCCGTCGATGCTCTCGTGAAGTTCGCTAGTCGGTGAGCCTTCTTGGTCGACGAACGACACAGAGCTTAGAGACAAAGGTATGATTGGGTCGAAGGCTGAGAAAAGGAACTCCTTTCTCTCACAGTGGAAGTCTTGAAAGGGGCTGAGGGTATAGGATTTACAGAAAGGAAGGTCCCACTCTCTTTGTCTTTCTGGTCTGTGCTTCTCAGATTGGAGCGGCACGAGGTTTATTGAGGGCTCTCCATTCTCAGACCTGTCAAAGAGGTCTGGGCTGGCAGGCCTGACTTTGCACACATCAGGGTCTCTCTCGGTCTGGCTCTGAGGAAGACCTTCCGAGCCCTGCACCAGAGCAGATGGAGGTTCATGGCAGATGTCACTGAGGAACTTGACAGGTAGGTTTTTATCAGTCAAAACAAACTGATTGCCGCTGTAGGGACTGGAGAACTCTGCTTGGTGAATAGTGTTTATATCGAAGGTGTAGTCCTGTGGGAGCTCTGGGGACAAGCTGTCCTCTATGAAGTTGCAGCTGGCAAGGCTTGGTGCAGAGGAGAAGAGAAGGCAGTCATCAGACATACTGCCGTCCTGCTTCACTGATTGGTCTGGTTGAGTGCTGCTGGTCCTGCCTTTCCTGTTTCTGGGCTTCTTCTCCTTAGGAGCAGTAGACTTTGGGACCCGGGGTTTCCGAGCAGCAGTGGAAGGGGTTCTAATAGGCTTAGTGTGTTTAACGGAGGGGTTTAGCAGCACCGCGGCCTGAGCTATGGCAGCGGCATGTCTGTCTGTCCCAACTACTTGTAGAGGAAGGGCCTGTCCCTGCTGCCTCTTCTGGAGGAGCTGCTTAAGGACAGCCAAGCCAGATGGAGTCTCAGTGAGAGCTGGTGTCTCTCCATTTTTAGGAGTTGAAGGGAGACAACCTTTGTCTTTCTGGGTATTATTAGTTGTCTCTACTGGAGGCTGAGGGGCAGTGCAATCTTCTGGACAAGATTCTGCCTTTACCACAGTTGTCTGACAACCCTGCTGCTTCATCTCAACAGGTGCCAGCATCTTTTGGTTAACTTCCATGATTGAGGTCTCACAGTCCTCAGCCTTTGGTTCAATAAAGCAAGCCAAGGAGGGCATCGATGCAGCTGAAGCCGAGGACCTGCTCTGACCGGTGCCATCGGTGCCTAGCGGCTGCTGGAAGGAGGTGATTTCTTGAGAGGAACCCTCTGATGGAGCCAACCCGCCATCAGAGAAAAGCAGCTGGGAGTCTTCTTTGCATAAATCATTACTTTTAGGTTTGTCGGTTTTCTTTTTGCGATACCTTCTGGGTTGTGGAGATATTGCGGGGCTTTTAGCTGCATTGCTAGCTTTCTTTCGTTGCCTTGCAGCAGCAGCAACACCTCTCCTTGATTTCTCCTGTTTGGGCTCTTGTGCCTCTGAAGGCTTAGCAGCGGACATGCTTACTTTTCTTTTAGACTCTGTGGACTTCTTAGGTTTGGCTGTTCGACTTCTCCTTTGGGCTCTTTTAGTTACAGACTTTGTGTCTGGCTTTAGTGATGCAGAGCTAAGGCAAGGATCACTGAGTGGATTTATCAGCTGTTCTGAACTGTTCAGAAAAGGGTCACTTGGGGACCAACAACGTGGGGGCGTTGATTCTGTTGGGCTTGGGGATCTATCAGAAAGATAGCCCAGTTCTACCATGACATCGGTGTACTCTTTCTCAAAGTCATCTACTAGCTCACAGTAACATGGTCGAGGGGGGGGCAGAGAGGGCAGAATTGGGCGTCTCTGACAGCCTGTGCTCCTTTTCATCCTTTGCCCTCGTTTGACAAGAGGCTTTTTAGGAGAAATATTGATCGTCTTCTTGCCTGTGCTGTTGACCCTAGCTTTTCGCTTGGGTGATTTTTTGGCTTTGGGCTCTTTGACGGGAAACCTGATGGCAGTGGACTCTGGCACTTTAGGCCAGAAGCTCTTGAGAGGAGCCAGTTTATTGTAATGTTCCACTTTATCTGCAGTTAACATAACCACCTGTTCGTCTGCATTCACTTTGGACATCTTCACCAACATGTTTTTCTGACCTTTGAACCTGTTGATTATGATGTACTTGATAATTACGGGAGGTTCTTTCTTGCGTCTTTTCTGGTATTTGGTCTCCTGGACCCTGGGAACCTTGCTGGAGTTTTTAGAACGACTGGAACCTGGCTGGTCTTCATCAGTACCATCAAAGTTCTGTTTCCGTTTAGCCCTCAGTGTGTATTTACTCCCCGGCAGTGCTGATGGTTTAGTACAGCTAACTTTCACAGATACATCTGGATCAAGGTTCAATCGATCCTCTGTTACATCTTTGGCTTCTTCACAAAGAGAGGAAGTAATGATGGTGTTGGAGACAACAGCCTCTGAGACTGGTTCTATCTGCTCATTGACTGTCTTTTCCTCACTGTCCAACTCTTCATTTATAGCTGGCTCAACTTCTTCCTTTGGCTCGCCTTCATTTACCTCAGCCTGTGGTTTTGGTTGATCCTCTGAAACTGGCCCCTCTGTGTCTGACATCTGGTTACAAGCAGGTGTTTCTGAACAGAGGTCAGTGCAAACTGGACTGTCAGAGATCGGGCTTTGAGCTGCTGCTGCCTTGTTTCTATGTCCTGCCATTCCTAACCGTTTTTTAGGAAGTTTCAGCTTCAACTTGCAAGTCGGAGACAGCTCTGGCTTGCTGCAGGTGTCAGCCGGCTTTTTATTTCCAGTCTTTTTTCTATTGAGACAGTTGGAGAGAATAACACTGGGGAAGAACTTGTAATGTGCCTCCTGCTGGGCCACAATAGTCCTCTCAGTTTTATTTTCCTGGTAGTCTTCATATCTGATTTTGAGCTCCCCAACATCTCCTTCCTCACTCTCCGGGGCCAGTTCTTCCTCTCTGTGGTCGATGAACTCGCCCTCCTTCATGAGGGATGGCGTTGAGGTGAGGCTCCTCAGAATGGGGCTTTTTCTCTCCTTAGTGCTCAGCTCCAGCTCTGTCTTAGCGGAGCAGGCTCTGAGGTCTGAGTAACAAAGGGAGATAGTGCTGTGGTTCTGAAAGATGGATAAACGGTTAGTTTCTACAGTCTCAAGGCTGCCGTACCGTTTCCTATTTTTTGACACCTTTCCACTGCTAAAAGGGAAGGCTTCCAGATCAGCCTTCTCCACAGGTTTGGAGCTGTTCTTGTTATACGTGTACAACGGTCGAATGTCCTCCTTGTCCATGCAGATAGGAGACACCTCAGAGTGATTGGCTATTTTGCGAGGAATTGGGTGCTTCACTGGCAGGATGTATGGGATTTCTTTATTCACCCTGAACCCTGCTGAACATTCATTGGAGCCGTCTGGGCTGCTTTTTAACTGAAAGGAGTTTTCGAGTTGTTCCTCCGTGTCCAGCCCACAGACTGGCCTGTGCTCAGGATGCTTGCACAGCAGGATCTTAGCTGACGACGGCGGCTCCAGGTGGACGGTCTCTCCAGTGCAGGGATTTGTTTTCCCCAGCAGCTTCTCCGTGACTGTAAGTGAAGACTGAGACATGGAGCCACTGTCTGTTAAGGAAGAATCTAGGAATACAGAAGAGAAAAGAAAGGGTAGGAATGGCAAGACACGAACAGCACAACAATGAAATGAAATGAAAGAAAATACACTATATTGCCATCTACATTTGCTCACCTACCCTCACTCATAGGGACTTCAGTGACATCTCATTCTTAATCTATAGAGTCCAATAAAATGGTGCTCCATCCTTTGAGGCTACAACAGATTTAGAAATGTGCCAACGCTGCAGCATACAACTTTTATAAAAATATTTGTTTTAGATATTTGTTAAAACTATCATTGCGTCATTGCACTGTAACATGACACTTAATCTTTGGAGAAACTACAGTTCCCCAAAGTTTCCCCAACAGATGTCCTATTGCCATCTGCAGAAATATGCTGCTCAATCAGAAACAATCAACCAGAATCGGGAGGAAGTTCTTAGCTCTGACAATCACCCTATAGTATGCGCTCTCTTGTTGCTATGTTGAACAAGAACAAATCATCCCGAAACCAGACCAGAATGTATCTGTATGTTGAAAAATTAGAAGTTCCTCTCATTGGCCTGAAGGATCAGAGCCAAACTCCTGAGAAAAAAACTCACACCATAAATTTCTATTCCAGACTTTACTCTTGACACAAGAGGAAATGACTGCTTTGATCAGCATGCAGGGGTAGGCAGATGGGGAACAGCAGCTCATGAAAATGTTGAGTGTCCTGCTTAAAACTGTTCTAGTTTTTTGACTGCTTAAAATGAACATAAATATGTAAAATACTGTGCTTTAATAATAACAAAATGTGGAACTAACATCAGAATACCTCAGTCTGTCTCTCATCATCTTATAGTTGACTTTCAACTCAGCTGCCAGAGTTTAAGTTAATGCTTTATTCACAACTGATCACATTCCATTGAATCCATGAATCTCATTTCTGACTTCATTAACACTCTCAGCCTTTAATTTATTTATCTTGAAATTGTCAGTAAATTATTAGTTAATCTGTGTTTAACTCCTGTTTTCCAGCTGCTGGTGCAGATGAGGATTGTGAAGCATTCACCAGCCATGCTTGTTTAAAGAAAAACATTAATAATTTAATGTTCTGATATTTGAGCATATGCGTTCAGGAATATACATTTTATCTATGCACTAAGATAGATGGATAAGATCGGCTTCACATCCAAGTATTGCAGATCTCCCAAATTTACGTCAATTTATCGGTGCACCTTTGGATTTTACGTAGCCCCACCACCTTGTGGCCAAGTTGCTTTTAATCCCTTTTGCTTCCATTTTACACCGGAAAACAGTTCACAATGTTCATCACGAGGAAATTCATCAATGGGATTTAATGTGACAGTTTCCCGTCTGACTTCACTGATCTGAGAGCAAGCAATCTTTTCCCAAATGTTTGCAGAAGCAGTCTGCTTCTGCTCGGTGCTGGATTTTAGACACCTGTGGACGTGGACATGATTGAAACAGCTGGGTCCAATGATTTGGAAGGACAAACAAATACATAAACAGTGCTGGCGTACACCAGCACATCTGAGCAGAAAATGCCTCACCACTGCTTTCGTCTGCTGCTCCGTCCAGCTGTGGGATGGACAGATTAGCAAACAGAGAGTGAGTTCCACTCCACTCCATGTCTTCGTCAGAGGACTCCTGCTGCTCGTCGCTGAAGCCGTCATCTGCCTCCCTGACTCCAGGCCTGTGCAAACAGCAACAACAGGAGACAGCTTAGCCCTGCCTCTAATCGCAGTGGAACCAATAAAGGCATCCAGGCAGGACTTGGATGATTATTTTCTCCTTGAGTTCCAGTTAAAAACTCGCCTCGGTGGGTTTGTTCTCCCGGGATGTTCGCTGTCCCACCGCTGTGACATTATCAAACTAAGCTCCGCCTCTGCTTTTTCCAGCTCTGGTCCGGCTTCTTCTTCATCACTGTTGCAGTGGTAGGTGGATGCACCGGGGAGCGACTGAGGCTGAGAGCTGTGCATTAGTGGAGTCCTGTGAAAACCATCGTCTTCCAGGCCAGCCAGCAAATCAATGAGGGCGTGATCCTGGCTGCTTTCTACAGAGACGAGAAGACGGACACTTCACACACAAATGTACTGAACAACATTTTATTGGGGCCTGCCACAGAAATGCATAGGAGAGCATTGAAATGCCTCCATGCAATGCATGGAAGGCACCTATTATTTTACACCTCAAAATAACTGTCGCTTCCTTTCATCATTAATGAGGCTCATCCTGCTGTGTGCCCCCACAATATATATGTCAAAACATGCAGCTGGATCTTGGCATGCGGGCTATTAATCCTGTTGGCCTTTTGAGTAACCATGGTGACGTAATTAGCCAAAAACGCACAAAATTCAAATCGAAACAAATTCTGACACGGTTTCATGTCAGCTAGACTCAAAACAGAGATAGTTTTGTTTTCCCCTCTGTGTCTCAAGATCAGTTCACACTACACAATTTTTTTGACCCTTTTGACAATCGTAAAACTGTCAACGTTCTAAGATTGTCACTTATGATAATCGTAACCGATCATCCTGCAGTGAGGTGTGTTACGACTGATCGGGTCGGTAGAACGTTGTGGCCGCTCCGATCTAAATCAGATCGGAGGCCAGTTTATCACTGCAGCATGTGCTCCCTGACTGGGAGCGAGAACACAACCTGCTGAATGTGACCGGTAGCCAATCAGGAAGCACGTATTCCCCTCCGTGCTTTCCCCACAGAAAGCGCAGTGGGGAATCACAAACAGCTGACACGGCCCAGAGTCCAGAGGACATCGGCGATGATATGTGGAAACAATATCAATGTTTATTCAACATTTCGTTGCAAAGAATATCCACAGAAATGACAAGGAGAGAAGTTGGAACAAAATTGCTACTGCACTTGATAAACCTGGTAACTTTTGAGTGTTTTTTTTTTCTGGTAACAAACTGCCACTGCCAAAGTAAAGTATGAATAATATTTTACTTTTGTGTTGAATGTTTACCAACAATGACAAAAAAAAAAACTTTCACTTTTCTGCTAAATTCATCAAAGGCACAATTCTTGTTTAGTAGTAAGTAGTACAAGATTAGTATTTCAAAAGAGCAGAAGAAATCTTTTTGAACAATAACAATACTTGTTGTTAACCTGTTGCTAAGAGATGAGAAATATTCCACGAAGTAAACATCTGATTGCTAAATTTACCAACTGTAAATTTCTTCTCTATCTAGACAAGCAGCATTTCAAAATAGCTTATGCTTTAAAGCCAATAATTAATTTGGTGTTAAGAAATTAGTGTTTTTTTCTGATAATGGACTGCCACAAAATATAAATCAGATTATTATTTTTGTGTTGAATGTCTGTTTTATAGTACAACACAATGTGAGTTTTCTATTCTGAGTGATAAAATCCCAAAGTCATGGATCTTAAAGTTGAATAAACAATTTTCTACATAACTTAAAAAGACAGATTTTATAAATGCATTTGACCCCTTTTAAGAAGATTAAGAAAGTTATTTGGATTCATTTATGAATGTCAACAAAGGGATGATAAAAACACCAGTACGACGCTTTCAAGCCTTCCTTTTCATCCCTGCAGGACAAAGTTTAAAAAAAAGATATAGTCATATAAGATAACAGCAACACATGAAATGATATTAGACTCAATCTTCATTTCAAAATGTCCAACATCTGAATTACCATGAAAAAATGCTTAATGAATGAAATGTCACAGTTAGGTGATGAATATTCAGCTTAAACTGCACTCAAACACCAAAACCTGCAATATGAGCAGATCGTTTAAACTGGTGGTGCATTAGTCTCTGAGCAATGCTAGCAGACAAACTGTGTTAGCAACACAACGCAGCACTACTTCTAAAGGCTGGAGAGATCATCCAAAACAGAAGGAATTTATAAATCAGATGTTAAGGCCGGCAGACTTTACCAGAAAGATGGGTAACGGATTAGATGTCATACCTAACAGGGTGGAGTGGTTGGATGTTTGTGAGAGTGGGAGAAACGTCTGGCTGTTTTCCAGAAGGCTTAAGATGGCTTCTTCATCAACAACCGCTTCCTCTGGGACTTTTCCACTGCTCCTCACCGAATCTGTACACAGGACAGGTAGAAAAAGACAGAAACCGTAAAACTTCAATCAGCATAGGCGAAGCAAATCATACTTGAACTGAAATGAGTCAGAACACATCTTTAAAGGCTTGTGTTTATTGTAGAGCAATGATCCGAGATGAGCTTGATTTATGTTTGCAATAGGAAGCTTTATACGTGCAGCTGTACATTGCTCTGTGATGGTTTCCTGCCTCACCTGACTGGGAGTCTCTGTGCGCCTCCACAGCATTAGCGGGTGTACACGGCACCCCGTCAGGGTTCAGGTCAGGATGCAGAGTGAGATCAGCTGATAAACTCTCCTGTTCTTCATCCACAAACAAATCTTGGGTCCTGAACAAAAAAAAACAACAAACAAACAAACATTCAAATAATTGAAGTTCAGTTAAGAACAACAGATCAATACAGAAGCTTCAGTTTTAGAGATGCAGCAATCAGGCTTTCTTCTGACGATACAGAGTTCCGGCTTTCTGAGACGTCTCACCTGAACATTGCTATTTTGATAACTTTACATTTTTCTTTGCAAGGAATTGAATCCATAAAAAAGAAACATGTGCTGCACGTTCTTTGATAGATGTTTTCTCCAAACTAAGAGTGAGATCAGAGTTAAATCAATACAAGTACGCAGGTACAGTAATAATAAACACGTGGTCTCTGTTGCATCATAATTGGAGTGATCCATGTCAGCCCTCCTGTTGCCATGTTTTATTATGAGTCTTAATCAGGGGAAGTGCTGCTTAAAGTGGGAGAGCCACATGGCTCTGAGGAGTTTCTGTTGTCCGATGGAGGGTGTGGGTGTGTGTGGGGGTGTGTGTGTGTGTGTGTGCATGTGAGTGGGCGACGCTACGTAGTTCGAGTGTGTATGCAGTCGAGGGGAATATGAATGGAAACCGGGCAGGCGGCCAACTGGGCTTTTGGATCTGTCCAGATTGCTCTCAGCTACAAGCCGCCAAAAGTGCTCCTTTACCCATGCTGCTCTGCCCAACAACTCTCCACTAAGAGGCTCGGAAACACTGAAATGTAAACAAGACGGGCGGCTGACACTCGCAGGTAAAACACATTGCACAGATTTGTAGATGTGATGGAAAAAATACTTTTCCAGCTTCTGTTACTGTTTGTCGGTAGGCCTGTTTTTATTTTTTTTTAATCTGGTCATATCTTTGTGTCAATAATTAATTCTCATTGAAACGCATAGAAGTCACATATAGGGTACCCCAAGGTTCAGGCCTGAGGCCCCTCTTATTCAGTACCTACATGTTCCCACTAATTTAAGTTGTCACAGGAAATGTATTTAATATTTATAATGACTACGCAGACGATACGCAGCTCTACGTTACGATGTCACAGGGTCACTCTGAAGTATCCAACCACTCAACAGATGTTTAGAACAAATCAATGTATGAATGTGCCAAAACTTTCTCCAGCTGAGCATAAACAGAACTGAAGTTATTTTCTTTGGACCTAAAGAGGAACGATCAAGAGTCAACGCACAGCTTCAGTTATTACAGCTGGAAACTAGATGTCAGGAATGAAATCTGGGTGTAAAAACGAACTCTGACCTGAACCTTCACAGCCACATAAAGACAGTTACAAAGTCTGCCTTTTACCACCTGAAAAACATTTCTAGAATTAAAGGCGACAATTGCTTGTCTTCATCCAACCCAGCAACCAGAGCAAATTCATGCATGTGAAATTTTAAGCTCGTACCCGTAGATGTGAACACTCAGGCTAGTGACGCAACTCAAGAAAGTTGACAAATGTTCAACTTTTGATACTGTAGCAGAAAACTTTCAGATTTTGTCAGTATGTGACATAACTCATGGCACGCTGCTGTGAACTAGGCAGCCCTCCGTAGGAGAGAGGGTTCTAGGTCAGAATAGGTAGGAAGATTAAACTGTGCTAAGACTAACTTTCAGATTAATTGTTGACAGCCCCAATTCTGACTTTAATCTCAGAAATCATAATTCTGAGATTCAAGTCACTTTTTCCCAGTGACCCTAATTCTTGTCCAGGGAACATAATGGGTTTGGAAATGATGGCAGAATTTGAGAATATCCGTGGTAAAGTATGTTGTTGATTATAATTGTTAAAGGGAAATTGGAATTGGCTAAAACTGGCATATTGTAGCTTCACTAAAAGCTCTCATTGGTATGTTATTAATAAAAAAAAAATTGTCTTATGTAAGTATGTCAATGACGCCTCCACACTAGTGTGAGAGATTAAGGCTGGCTGAGAGATTGTACCGCAGTCTGATTGTTATTCAGAGACATTGTTATGAGGAGAAGGCTCCAGAGAGTCGGCGTGCATGTGCCAGAGTCTGTCTCTTAATTAGTCTGGTACTTAATGACTTTAGAGGCAACGGGGGAGGGACCCTGGCAGGCATCTGGAGATTGCTGCAGTGATTAACACGTTTTACCACAACGACACACCCCTCTCCCCTCCAGCACAGGGTGGGAGAGAGGGAACTCAAATAACATGTAGAAATTTTACAAAGTGTTCGAATTCAATTCAGAAAATGTCAAACAAAACAAGGAAAGAAACTACACTGTTTCAGTGTCTGTCCAAAGGGAATCACCATTCACTCACTTTTTCCTTTGTGAAAAACTTCAAGACAAGAAAAGGGCTGATTTCTTACTGCATGATGGAGTAAAAATACTAAGAGTGCACCAATAAATTGATGCATATATGGGTGTTCATATTCTTTTTAGATGTTTTTATAATAAAAATGGTATATTTTGTTAGTGTGCTGCTGTAACAAGGGGATTTCCCCAATGTGATTTAAATAAAGGATTACTTTAGTGTAATCAGCTCAGATTTCCTTAATTTTGATATTAATTACTTGTGAAATCCATTTTATCTACCTCTGCAATGGTGGATTTTCACACCGTTGCAGAGGTAGATCAAATGGAATTGGCAAGTCAGGTGTTTTAAAGATCGTCCAGAAAATAGCAATCAATGCACCCCTATATCAGCAAAATGTACAACATCAATTCATTGCTTTCATTTAAATTAGAAAAAAAATACTGCCTCAAATACATTATGCATGAATAACTAGTTACAACGTCCTCTGTTACCTTTAGTTTTGGATAGACTAAAGACAAAGATTCAATCAATTATATTTGTAAAACCCCATTTAGTTTATAAGTAGCAGCTTAGTATAACAAAGTTGTATTGGCATGTTAATTAGTGTGTATTAGCTCAGGTACCAAGCCTGCACTCTGCTGTTTACCAGGCTGGTTTTGAAAGGCCTGATGCCTAATTAAGACTGAGGAGAGCTTCTTTAGCTTCCCCACCAGGAATGTTTGCGCTTTCAGTGACAGGGGAATATTTACAATGGGCCAGGTTTGCCTTTCTTGCAAGAATGAGAAAATGTAGGGGCATTAAATCATCCAGCCGACCAACAGTACAGAGCAACAGGTAGGGGAGGGTCCACACTGCACTACTCTATGCTCCACAAAGTCTCTGAAAAGTCTGTTCATGCCGGCGCTTTCCTTTATACTCTGGGTTCAGGATTGGCAGATTCTTCCGTGGAAGGCGACTCCGAATTACTAGGAAATCTGCCTGTTTGTGGATTTTTCGCAGTTTGCAATGCTAGCTCGTGGCAAAACAACCAATCCATGAGCCATTTCTCTTCCTTTACTTTCTGCAGTAGTGCAGATACTAAAACACTACTAATGCACATTAAGGTGTATTTGGTTTGTGTACTAATAAAATGGGCATCTGTAAGAATTTGTTGAAGGGAGCTCAAGTACTTGTGGCTGTGGACCCTAACCTCTGAACACCAAGGGTTCACTTGTACTGGCATTTGACAAACTTATCAAATGGGCAAAAAAAAATTTAAATAAATTAATAAAATACAATTTCTAGGTAAATAAGACCAGTCCGAGGAGGAAACCACAAGATAACAGAGAGAGGAAATGTAACAGACTGTGTGAACATTATCAGCACGAGTGACTAAGTAAGAGAGCGTGTCCCGCTTCCACTTCCTAACTTAAAAACCTATTCAGATGGGAGGCCCACCCTCTCGCTCCCCTCTGCTCATATTAGATATGAGAGGTTAGTGAATGGAAGCCATCTGGATCTGATAAAGCAGCGTGTGCGGATGTAGGGCCAACTGTACTAGAATTTATAACAGGAAATACTTGGAGGCTGTACATTGTAGAGGAAGGTGGGGCTTGGAGGTGACCTCAGCCACTTCATTTCACCCCCGCTTTCTCTAACATCTGCTCTGACTTCAATTTCCCCAGCTTTCCTTCCCATCTCCAACCCTGCTCTGCACTCAGAGGAAAGTTGGCAGGGCCAAAGGAAAGAAAGAGAGGAAAGACATGCAACAGCTTCATTGTAGTTAAAAAGGACAAAAAAAAAAAACAACTTAAGGACAAGAACGTATTGTTTGATGTTTCGAGGGAATTTTTCATTGAGATCTTGTGCTTGTAATAATTAAATCAAAGTCGAGTCCATCTGCTGCAGATCTCAGGGAAAAAAGCAAAGATCAAACTATTTATTTAAATAACAGACAGTAGAAGAATGTGTGGAGGAGCTTACACATCAAACTTGTTCTCCCTCAGAATCTCCTTCAGTCTGTTCATGAAGGTTTTTTCGCTCTCTGTTGAAGTGACTGAGCCCCGATCTGCAACAGAGACAGACATTTTTCAAACAACAAACTTCTCTGCTGAAATTAAGTCCTTTTGAGTCATTTCAAACAAATAATTATGAACTTTGACAGCAGTTCTGTACAGCAGAACTTTATAAGCTAAACAGTTTCTGTTCACTCTAGTTCGTGGGAAAACCTGGTCAGTTGTATTTCTTCTTTGTATCGCTGATCAGAACTGAGACCTAAAAGCTTGGATGTTTGTCTGAAAACTAAAGATTTTATCACAGCAACAGAACAGCCTGTGGTTTATTTATCACCTGGTTTCCATGGCAGCTTCCTTTGTGGGCATGTTGGGGGCAGAGGGGTTACCGAGTCTACCGAGTCTTTTTATTTATGGTTACAAGACAAGGCAGCTGACACCCATCACATGGTCTGCTCACAGAAAACGCCCAGATCTCCACAGAAGCCTTTCAGTATGATAGCGAGGATCGTTCATTATAAGAATATTCCAGCTGCAGCTTATCTAAACCACATGTATCTAGTCCTTATATGGTCCTTATCTAAAGGACGAGATAAGATTGGTACAAACTACACGTTAGCTAATGCTAAGCCTTGTATGTTGCAGTTTACGATGGCCAAAGCGATGGCAGTGGTCTGAGGCCACTCTTCAACAAACAATTAAAAAAAGAAATAAGTTTGGTTATTGGAGCATTGTCGTCTGGCTGACTAGTGGCTGAAAAAAATCGAAAACTCCGGGCAAGGATAGCACAGTGACTTTAACAGGAATATTACAGTTTGTTAAGTTCCAATTGGGAAACTTCAAATAAGTTGCTGGAAAATGCTTTCTTCTGATCAGTCCACCAGTAGTTCAGGCCTTTTCTTATTGTTCTTCTTCCAGGATCTTTAACATGCTAACGGCGGGCTGGGTGTTCTCCCTGTGCATTCGTGGGTTCTCTCCGGGTACTCCGGCTTCCTCCCACAGTCCAAAAACATGACTTTCAGGTTAATTGGCCTCTCCAAATTGTCCCTAGGTGTGGGTGTGTGTGCATGGTTGTTTGTCCTGTGTGTCTCTGTGTTGCCCTGCGACAGACTGGCGACCTGTCCAGGGTGACCCCGCCTCTCACCCGGAACGTTAGTTGGGAATAGGCACCAGCACCTCCTGACCTCACTAAGGGAAAAGGGGAGTATAGAAAATGGATGGATGGACGGCGGGCTGGGACAGTGAGACTTTTTCAGGTATTTTAAACATTGCACAGATGTGAAGGTCAACTTGCTTGCATATTCAATTAATCTTTATACTTAAAGAAAAAGAGCGTGAATGTGGTACAGTAGGGTGCTGTTGTTAATCTCACCGAGACATAGTGGAAGATTGCAGATCATTTTCAATAACATGTCCTGACACATTAAAGCAAAAAATTTAAATTAAGTGCATCTACAGCCAAAATAATATGTCGCAAAGTAAACAGTTGTCATAGCTGGGAGAAAACGCCACTGGGAATCCTAAACAATAGACAATAAGCAAATGGTACAAAATACAGAATAACGGTGGAAAACCACGTTTTAGCTCCCACTGCAGCGTTCATCACCTTGTGAATCCGGCGCCTCTATCTGGGAGGTCTGGTTGTTCTCCCTCCTCCTCTGCTTCTCATCCTCCCAAATAGCCTGCAGTCCAGGGTTCCTGCCGATCTGGTCTGGAGGAGGAGGCAAGGTCAGCCAACAAAATCCTTATGCTTCTCATAGTAAACATAGTGTAGCATAGTCCTGTTAAAAGTCAAGTACACCTAGGAAGACCTGCGCTGTCTGGGATTCTTCTGTAAGACTCCAAGATCCGCCATCAAAAAGTTCAATAATTCAATTCAAAATGTGTCTGTTCAAAAAAAAAAAAATTTTTAGTTTTATATGGGACCAATCAAACAAAGGATTTTTAAATCAGATAAAGAAAAAATCTTGCAGTATGTTGGGATAATGATGCAATCAAACAGTTCCAATTTCTTGGTTTTGTAGCAAACCCAGAAAAATCAGTCAAAAATATATTTCTGTAAAAATGGAAACATTTGGCATTTCAATGAGAGCAGCTGACCAGAAGGACAGTTTTCCTTTCCATGTCCTGGCAGATTAAGATGCAAGCCATTTAGAGAGAATCAGGACAAACAGTTGCATCTGTTGTGGAAGCACAATAACAGCAGCTTCTTTGCTTTGCTCAGTTCATCTTCTGACCCCAAACTCCCTCATCTCTGCTCATTTCTTTGCCTCTGCTCCTCTGTGACTGAAGACTGAGTACCGCTCCACCATGCTCATACTCTGCTAATAGACTCTCTGTGTGGAGCCATAATCAGTGGTGTGAGCTGAGTGTGCTGCAGCTGCCTTATTTCAGAAAACACAGCAGATCAGACTGCACCTACTTTCAATATCAAGACGGTTCAGGATATCCACGGCCACAGCATCCACCTCCAGCTCACAGGTGCTCTGCCTCTCAACCTCATCCAGGACCAACGAGCTGCAGACAGAGCAGAGTTAGTAATAGAACTGATCCAAAGCAGAGTGATGTCTGCGACGGCGCGGCCTACGAGGGCAGAGCGTTCTCTTCCCAGCGGACAAAGGTGCCTGCCAGGCTGCTGTCGTTCAGCTTGGTGCTGCAAGGAACCTTCCAGGGACTGATGCTGGAGTAAGAGCTGGAGGACGGCTGGTCCAGGTCTGCAGGGCCCACTTCCAGAAACACACACAAACACATTGATGTGTTAGGAAATGACTCTGATGGGATGTATTAGTCCACAGAAGAGTTGATAAAAAATAACTACAGAAAAACACATACAGCTCTGGAAAAAACACCATTTAAATGTTAAATTTCTCTGATTTAACTTTTAATAGGTACATGCTTGAGTAAAATGAACATTGTTCTTTATTCTATGGACTACTGACAACATGTCTCTGGAATTCCAAGCAAAAGTTTTGCATTTATTTTCAGAAAATGAAAAATGGTCAAAATAACGAAAAAGCTGCAGTGCTTTCAGACCTCAAATAGAGGAAAGAAAACAAGTTGATATTCATTTAGAAACAACGATATTAATTTTTGAACTCGGGAAGAGTTCAGAAATCAATATTTGGTGGATTATTTCAGTGGGGTTCCTTGCAGCGGGCTCTTAATTTTTTCCAGAGCTGTATAATTTGTAGTATTTGAAAGTGCATGAAGTTGCTGACCAAGGTACTAATGCTGCTCTACTCAATTTTACTTAATATACATATTAAGTAAAAACAAACTGTATTTCATTACGATTCAAACCAGTGATCGGCAATTTACAAATTTATATTTATGAAAAAATTAAAAAAATCATGCATTGTCCTCTGCCTCCAGATCACATGCTACTGAGTATTGGTCTAATATAAAATCCAAAATAAATGCATAGAGAAGCCTCTGTCTGTAATGTGGCACTATGTGCAAAGGCTCAGGGGGTGTGAATACTTTTACAAATGACTGCAAGGTCCCCAGATTCTGTGGGTGCAAAGGTCAGCATGCTCCACAGTTATGATGAGGGGTTTCTATTGACATAGTGAGTCTGGTTATGCATTAAGGTCAAACATCTCCCCTCCCGGCCCAGAGCAACAGACATCTTCCTGATAAGCTCAATAGTTACAGTAAGTGTTCCTCTAATTCTACTGCTGTAATCTGGAAAAATTCAGAAGGTCTGTAGAGAGTCATATGCAACACACAAATTTCGTCTCTACTCTTGATATCTGTCCTTTCAGGCCGTTTACCTGAGGTAGTACAGCTGAAAATAGAACTGCAGTTGTGGTGCAACTTGGTTTTCAGATTCAAGTAATTTCAGGGTGAAAAAGTAATGTCTGTTTAGGAACAAGGGGGTGAATACTTGCAGTGATGTGTGTGTGCAGTGAACAATAGTTCTCTCTCCTGTTTTACTCAGACTTTTTTACTTCAGTTAGACCGCTCTTACTGTGTGACATCTGCAGAGTAAACAGTCTGAAACGTCTTGGGTTTTCAGGCTCTTATCAGGGAGTCTTTCAGTTTTTAAGCTGTGTTGTGGAGTTCAGAACACATTAAAGTTTTCATTCATCTTAAACTGACCTTTTGGAGCCAAGTCTTTAATCCCCTTGATCTTAGATTAACAAGTTGCTTTTAAAGTTCAGATTTGAAGGGGAGGCAGGGGGATAAGCAGGTGTGTCCAATATTTGGGTTTTTGTGGTCTTTGTTCGATGGGGCCTTAGAGTCCTCTGTTGATTTCAAATGTAAAGAAGTGGATCAATCATTAGAACCACCTTTTATTGGAAGTCAGTCAAATGGGATTTTCTTAAATAAAAGTATATCATTAAGTTCTGGTAAAGGATGTTACTTTCTGTCATCTTATTGTGGTTTAAGATGTGTTGAAACCTGATTATCCAGTAAACTCGGTTTGGTTGGGAACAAAAGTCGCAACATTTGTTCAATTTCAGCTGCTTAGTTTCTCACTGCTCTATGTCAAACAAACAAAAGCCTTTGAAAAACCTGTTCACCTCCTCGCCTGTGGGGGCGCTGCACCAATAACCACTGAAGGAAACGAAATGAAAACCTCTGAATAGGACGCCGCTCGGCGTCCACATATGAATACGTACCGCACCAGAGTTCACTTCAAACGAACCGAGACCTAGGTGTGTAAGCAGACCAGAGTTCACCTATTTGGCTCGCATCAGAGTTCGATTATGCATTCACGCCCCCCAAAACAAACTAGACTTTCTAGCCAAATGAACTGGAGTCTAGTTAAAATGGACTAAACAGGGCTGGTGTGAAGACAACCTTAGCAACCAGGGTTGTTTCTCCCCCGCTCCCTTTCCACCCCTGAAACCACGGCCAAATCAGACAGAAGTGGTTAATCTACTCCAAAAACCTTGGTAGTTGTTGAGGAAGGTGGATGGATTCTAAACTAATGGTGGGAGCATGCAAAACATTTCTCACTGTTTTGCATGAGATAGCATTTAATTTCAGTCATCTCTCGTGTATTTTTGTTTGCCAATATTTACCGGTGACCGATGCAGCATATTAGTGTCCTAGGTTTTGTATTGAAATTCATTAATAAAATCCTGCAATCTTAGTAGAAATATTTTATTAAAGGAAACATACACTTTTGCTTTCAGCGTCTCTATGGAGACGCACAGGAACACTAGCGTCAAAAGCTTTTTAAAAGATTTTAACAGGAAAAATATTTTTTATTGTTTATGTTCTGAGTTACATATTAAAGTCATCACAACTGCTCAGGATTGTTGATTTTTAACCAATTTAAATGGAACAGGTATAAAGTTTGGGTAAACACTGAATACAATTTTATATAAAGATGTAAATCTAAACTTGTGTCGGAAACTCCAGTAGGACAAAGCAGAGATTGTGAAAAAAAAAAAAGAGTCAGATCCCTGCAGCCGAGCTTACTTTTCTTCTGGCTCCTGCGGAACTTCACAGCTGCCATGTTGATCAGATTCATGCCATACAGGTTGTAGTCCATGAAGAGCTGCAGCAGGTAGGGGATGTGGCCCTCATGAGGCTGGTAACTCTTATTCATCACTGCTCCACTTTGTAAAAGCTCACACACTCTGGGGAAAAAAATTTTTTTTTTAAAGAAGTTCAGTAAAAAGGATATGAAAAGAAGTACTGTGTTGATTTCAGCTCCTTCTAATAATTTAAAAAAACAAACAAGATGTGTCAGCACCCCTTTCGTCCTCTTTCATCGTTCAGCAAGGGGCTGCCTACCTTCAGAAAATGGATGGATGGATGGAAACAAGATGTTTTATTGAAATATTACTGTAAATCTTTGGACATGTTTTCTCTGCCATAAGAATAAAAAATAAAGAAGACAATCACAGCAGTCTGATCTGAATATATTTTAAGACAAATTAAATATGGAACAAAATAGAGATGATGCTTGAGTTTCTGAACTGCAGTGAAATTTAAATAATCCTATAAAGGGGAGGTATTATGTATTTTTCAGGCACATACAGCTATTTTATCGCACAATCGAGTAATTATGATACCTTCAGTTGTTGTAATAATACTGTATATATCAAATGATTTAAAAGAAATTTGAATTTGTAGGCTAATGCGTTGAAATTGGGCCACTTTCTCTTTAAAAACTCCTGCTCTTTCTGAAACTCTGCCTTCAAGAAGTCATCACAACATGGCTCCTCTATTAACCCTTTGACAACCAGCATTTTTACCTTTTCACTATCTGGGGATTGTACAAGTAGATCTTCATAAAGTGCTTCTCCTTGGCGTGATAACCATAGAAAGGCCTAAAAGAAAAGAAAACAAACAGATTAGTGAATAAGTGTGTGTTTTTGGTGTTTGCTGTCATTGGTAAAACCCAGCTGTTGGGAGACACCTACATGCCAGAGACCAGCACCACCTTGAAGACGTGCTGGGTGCTGGCGGCGGGGTTTCCCATGGCAACGTTGAGGGCCCTGTCGATGCTGAAGGCCACCTGCCGCATGTAGCGCTCCGGCTGCTGTCTACAGCCATCATATGGCACATAGATGTATGGGAACACACCGTGGAGGTGGAGGCATGTCTTCTGACCTGCATTACAACAGAAACAAGATGTAAGGCTTTTGTTTTCATTCATTCTGTTATCTCTGTTCTATGTGCCAACAACAGAACAGGCAACGCATTGACGAGACTTCACCCTCTAAATCAACATTAGCAAACATATTTTAAACGTTTCCCATGTGATCGGCTGTGACTGAAAAGCTACATGAAGAAGTGTAGCAAACATTCATAATACCAAAACTGTAAATGAATGCAGTTTGCCTATACTTTATATATATTCTTCATCGCAGAGATACTAGAGTCAAAGTGTGGTGGAAACTGATGAAAGAAAAGAAAGATCTAGGAAAATATGGATTCCGAGTTGAATTTGCACACTGAAGGAACCAGGCGCATCACTCACATAACTGCTACCTACAGGCATGTAGAATATGGCAAAACATGAAATCAATCAGAGCCTATCCCCCTGAGCGTAACCCTACCCAGAGCCAGGGAAATGCTGACCGATGGATGAACAGGAGGAGGCAGAACAGCGCGGGACCTTTTAAATCAGGACATGTCTGCACATGTTCAGAAACAAGTCCACAACATATTGTGGTCTTATAATATTAGGTTCCAAAGATTGCGGAAGAGCATATGCTCCGACTGGTTCCAGAACCAAGATGATAAGTGTGAGGACTTCATTTTTCTTTTTCAAGTAAATGAACCTTCTGATTTGGAAATAAACTATAAAGTGATGTTGTGTTTTTAGCTGACTGGTTAGTTAGTGTATTCATATCACTTCAAAGTAAGATCACATAAAAAAAGTGTTTATGGTTGAGCTAATTTAAACAATTTTAAATTCCTAGAGATTGTTCTTTGAGTTTTTGGTTGACTGTGGGCTTTAAAAACCTAGGCCTTCAGTTAACGTTACTATGGTGCATTTCGAATATCTGAATCCCAAGCAGACCGGAGACTGCACCAAAAGCATGAAGTGGACTTTAGAGCATGGCATTCTGCTTTTCAACCACAAAAAATGCGAGGGTCTGAAATGACTCGTGGTCTTTTATCAAAGACCAAAGAAAAATCCTATAACCTCTAAAATATGTTTTGTTTACATTTGGAGAAGAAAGAAGTTGTGCTGCTCAGTATCTTCTTCAGAAGTTTTTGTGTCGTTTCTATCAGTTGTCATTGGTACAGTGCCCCTACAGGTGAGGGGATGAATTGGTTCGTTCTGCTTGACAGTGTGAAAGCAAACCTCACCAGCTGAAAATGGAACAAATGTTTTCATTTTTAGTCCCCGATCAAACAGAGTCTACAGAACCATCAGGTGTGAAAACACCCTCTAGGTGCCTCTTGGTTAAGTGTTTCACACTTTAACCCTCCATAAAGCCACAACAAACTTGGTGCTCAAAAACACTGTATTAATATATGCCCAGTGCCCTACTAATAAAGGGTTTCCTTGCACCACACATTGCTTTAAAAAATACGACAGCAGCCGTTAAACCATATAATTATGGACTACATATCCAAATAAATTTAACATAGTTCTGATAGGTAAGAGAGGTAGACATGTCTGATGCACAAAACAATTTTCTTTCCATTTAAAAAAAACAAACAAAAAAACAACCTTTCACTGACAGAAACCATAGTCTGACAGCAAAAGAAGGGAAGACAGGGAGTGTGTATTTGTCTCTCAGGTGGACCTCACTAAGGTGTGCCACTGCTACTCTACTCCCCCAGTCACACAAAGGCTGGCAGCGGCACGACGCCGAGGGAGCCGTGAGCGCGCCATGCGTCTATCTGTCCTCCACCGAGTCAACGAGAAGCTGCTCTCCGTCTCGCACACACAGAACAGGCAGCCAATACCAGCTAATGCTGCAGTTGCTAGGCGACGACACCAGCAAAGCAAAAGTCCTTGATGGACAGCGGGAGAGATAAACAAGTGATTCTTTCCACCCAGCTGGTCAGGCGGCAAAATGAGAGGTGAAGAAGTATTAGTGAAGAGAATGACTGAAAGATGGAGTTGAGAAAAGAAATGCCTCTCTGAATGAAAAGAAAAACATGCGAGGAGATGGGGGCATAAAATAAGAGCACAGTGTGTGTAATTCGGAGGGTGTGTGGGTGTATATTTTCACGTGAGAAAGTCTAAGATGTTACTGAAGTAATAGAAACCAGATGAGCTGAAGTAGAGAGGGAAAAAACTGAAAGTTTTATCTTCCTGAAGAAAAAGAATATGTGCTGCTTTGACCGGATGATCGTTCTGCTCTCATCAAACTGGAATGTCAATTTATTAATGAAACAACCAGGAGACGTTTATTCTCTGCATATTTTGACCTAACTTGATGTAACCTTGAAGATCTGAGAACTGCTTAAAATTTACCAGAACTGATCATAATGTAAGAAACATCAAAATTCAGAGCATGGCTAAAGTGGTGCCTTGCTGAAGAGTTGGAAGTTTTTTCTACTTTTACTAGTTTGGCACACATTTAAAATGTAATGGATTAAAAAAGAGAATTCTGAAAAGGTTAAACGGGAATTAAACATCAACCCCTTTCTACCACCCTTTGTTTGCCAAGAATCCAAGGACTCATAGTAATGAGCTAAGCCTGCTGACTCGAGGTGTGCCAATCGACCATAATTGGCAGATTTCCGTGAAAAATTGTATGATCGGTGATTGCCGAGCAATGTCTCTTGTTGCCGATAACCAAATCCGATCACATTTATCTCATTTCGTAGCTTTCTTCTGCAGCTTATCTCCTCTTTCCTTCGCAATGCACAAGCACGCAGCAACAAATCCTGTTGTGTGGATCTATAGCGCTCTGAGAGCGAATGGGAAAATGTGTGTGTTGCGGCAGAAAATTAACTCGGGTTAATTTTTGTCAAAATGCATCAACATAACCAATCTAATTAACAAATCTAATATGGCATTTAAAAAACAAGCACTTGATGAAGTTTGGCTACATCAAGGCTCAATGCAGGAAAAAAGGACATCCGGATGGCCAGACAGCAGGTAAAGAAGCGCACAACTACCAACACTCTCCTGGATGAGCATCACGGTCAGAAAGCTAAACAAATAACCCAAAAAATAATTGGAGTCTTCGAGCTGGCAGTGCAAGACGCTCTTGGACCGCAACTGGTATTAATATTTAACAGATGTAGCACTGGTCAACCTCCACCAGTTTTAAGGTTGCTTAAAACTGCAGCATGTAACTATAAAAAAAAAAAAAGATTTTAGATATGTATTAAATATTATGTCTAAATAACTATTAACTAGATCATTTTTCCATTTTGCCAGGTAACATAGTATAATTTCTACCTAAAGCAAAAAACTGGATGGTCGGCATCGGAATCAGCAGCAAAAAACCTGACCGGAGCATATCTGCTGACCCAGTGAGCAATAATTTCAATATTCTGATTTCAGTCACAACTTATAACTTCGAAAAGGAAATGAAATATTGTACAAGAAGTAATAGTATCAAGGAGAATCTGACTGAAGACAATCTTATATTACAGTCTAAAAGAAAAGAATGCTCAAGGTTGTCCATTGTCTTTATTTTATGAAACATCCTTCATTGTACAATCATCTCTCAAGACACTGGATCCAATGCAATGCCAAGATATTCATATTCTATCCAGATTTAGTAAATACATAAATAATAATTACATAATGTATTGAACCAGATATGATCGAACATGAATCTACAAACAGCTCCGTCCTTTGACAGATAATGTCACAACAATGCAATAAAGGCTGCCTAAATTTGAAGGATGCTGAAAAAGGCAATGCACAAATGTGTCCTTCTTTTCCCTGAATTTGAAGGACAGATTCAGTGTGTATCCTTGTAAACCCACCCAATCCCAAGATGCAATCCAGGCCGAAGGGGAGATTTTCGTTCTTGTAATAACAGCAGTCAGAGCAGGAGGAGAAGCGATTTTAATAGTCAGTATGTAACTTCCATATAAAATGTTTTTTTTTTACATATTTCTTCAAACTTTTACACTGTTGTGACAGTATGACATGATAAATAATATGTGAATAAAGAAATAGAGCTACTCTGCCTTCTCCCTGTAGTTCTAATGTGATTCACATAAATGCCCAGCCCCCAGTCAGAAACAACCAATCACAGCCAGGAGGTGGGTCTAAGTGCTGTCAATCACGCTCATCTTCATGAGCAGCACTTACATGACTATGATTGACAGAGCTCGGACCCTCATCTTGGCTCTGATTGGTTACTCCGGGGGCGGTTTATTTCTGCAGATAGTAGCAGGACCACAGGAAGGCACAGGAGCTGGATTTTTTCAGATTACCTTTCTCATATTACACTGTCACAACGTAGTGACAGTTTTAACCCTACTGCATAATAAAATTTGGTGAAGCTTAAAGCAGCTGTATTGTTTTTTTTTTTTCATTTGAATGCATGTTTATATATACACCAATTCATCAATTAAGGATTACATAAAAAAGACTCAACAGGTTTTTGAGCTCCATTCTTTACTATCTTATGTTTAGCACAGTCACGGTTGCCAGGCAATAGAACATACATCGAGGTAAGAGCAGGAATAATCTGAAGGCTAGACATCCAGTTTCACAGCCGCTCACTTTTCTTCTAGTCTTGGAGGTCAACAAAGAACCCGACCTAACAGACCAGGTAACCTGGGTTCTTCTGAGGATGCAGCCCCTGAACTTGGACATGTTACAATTTACTCAGAAAACACAACAGCTTACAGTTGCAGACGTAGACATAATTAGGAGTCTCCAGAAAAAAAACGTGCTTGGACTGTAAAACACAAATGCACATAAACACACCAAAGCCTGTCGATAACATTAGAAAAGCTGGAAGGCTTCTGTGTGTGACCCAGTAAATGTATGAATCCAGTTAATGGGAGACAGAAATGGACATTCTGGATCACAACAGCAGCCAATCAATAGCTTCTATCAAATCATAGCAGCTCTGGTAGCAGCACGTCTACCCAATTGGCTTTCCCGAATTAAATATCAGTGTTTGCAGATATGTCCTTGTCATTCCAATGGCTTAAAACAAAGACTTCATGCAGTGAAGCCCCAGATTACCATGCTGGAAGTGAGGCTTTAGTGTTTACTTGCTGAGGCACGATAAAAAATATCAGGCACGAGCAGCCAGGCAGTGAGCATGGGTCAGTGTTTGTGCATGAGGGGGTGTGTGTGTGTGTGTGTGTGCTGCTGAGGAAGAGAGCATTAAGAGCACAATGAAAGGAGAGAGAGAACAGAGGAGGGTGACAACCCTGTAAATCACAGGCTTTCTAATGGGTCCACTGCCATCATCTCCTCTCCAAATTAACTGCAGAGGACAAAGGGGAGCAAATATACAGATGAGCAGTCAGCACACAGGACTTTATGCTCCCTGCTATGTAATTACACAGAGCTGCATTGTATGATCTTTGGTCAGAGTTGGTATCAGGCTGGAGCAAGTATGGCTCTGATAGGAGACCTGGTATCACACTCCAGCTCTGTTTCATATAGGGACATCATATGTGACATTTCACTTCTTTAAATATGCGGCATTCCAGACACATAGTGTCATTTCAAAGCACAACCAAGTAACTATACATGCAGTTGTTATAAAATGCTGTTGAAAATATGACTTAAAAGAAAACTGACTAAGCAATTTGATACCTTGAGGCCAAGAGACAGAAATTGGCCTCTGTCTCTTTAAGAAGTTCTTGTTCTTTTTGCATGACGTCCTTTACAAAAATTCTTAGGTGCACTGGAAGGAGACGTGCACCTAAGAATCATGCAGATTTCATCACTCCTGTGCGGCTGGAGTACTTCATTTTTGAAAAATATTTTATTTTGAAAATAATTCCCTTCCACTTCCCTTAGACTTCTATTAAGCAAAGACATGTCTGCAGTTCAATCACCTCTATTGCAGTTACTTCAAGTGAGCCATTAGCATCATCACATTTAAAGCAGAAAGTTCTGTCACCTCGAGACGTCAATGGGACTGACGTTAGCTTTTTAGGTTTTCAGCGGGCTGTACTAGCGTTGTTGTGCTTGCAGTATGCAGTGCAGCAAGTTCTTGTAGGTAACCCGGAGCAGAGTTTTCCCATTGTGAGTATTCCATCAATCAAGTGGAATAGATTTGTTGGCGAAGCAACAAAAACAGCAATGAGGACAGAGTAATATTTTAAAGTTAATATCGGATTTCCACACGAGTAGATTATAGGTAAGATGGAAACAGGTTCCTTCACACACAATGCAATAGGCTACTGTCTATATCACGCCATGTTATAAACATGCCATGTTATAAAGTTATGACAACTATTAGTCAATTTGAATGTTAATAGTTGTAAGGAATGACCATTTCAGTAACAAGCACTATTCTTACAGAATGAAATAAAAAATACTTTATTGCGGCAATCAATAAAGTAAGAAATTAGATGAAACAGCAGTTAGTCAAAGTGAAGCATTCAGATTTCCACCAAGTATAAAGTACAGCAAAGTCAGAATATAAGAACAATACTACTTTAATACTAATATTAAAAACAGCAAATGCAGATTAAGAGAAATGTAAAGAGACCGTTTGCAGGTAGTAACGCTAGCCAAATTAAATTAGCTAATTGGTAGTATGAGAAGCTAAGACAAGCGGCTCCTGCTCAGTGTGTGTGAAGCAGCTTCCCTTAAGCACAGTGTAACCACAATGTCTCACTTCTACATGATGAGCTTGAAAAAGGAAAGACATCCACACCTCCCTGGCCGAGGACACAGACAGAACGCTGCAGAGCCTGTTCTCTGAGCAGAAAGGTCGAAGCTGACCAGATGGTGACTTGGAAGGCACCGTACGCCCATAGTCACTTTGCAGAATCGGCAATAATCCTGAGTCTTCAAAAATATGGGCAAAGAATCAGAGCCTGGCTGCAGTATGATGCTGGTCAGCTGTGACTTTGTTTCTGCTGGCTGAGGAGTGTGGCTGCAGATGAAGGCAACAGACTGTATATGTGTAGATCATAGAATTGTGCTGTTCACACAGCAATGAAAAAATTGCTGTGTGTTGGATATGGGTGGCAAGTGGGCAAAAAGCTTTTTTAAAGGGGCAGGAATATGTGTTTTCCGGGCATATAGTGGCATTTCATAGCACAATCAAGTAACCAAGTTATTGTCAGTTGTTATAACAATGCTATATTTATATTTATATTTACATATATATATTAATTAAAGAAAATGTGACCTTGCAATTTAATGCCTTGAAATTGGGTCTCTGTCTCTTTAAAAACTCCTGCTCTTTCTGAAACTCATAAACTCATCACAACATGGCTCCTCTATTTTATCAACATTTTTAGGTGCACTTTGGTGCACCCAGCCGTTTTGTACAGCTGAATGGTTGATGGCTGAATGGGAGACAAAATTTCCCAAACATGCATGAAAGAATCAAGTTTTGATATTTTAACCCATGTGTTGTTCTGGTCAGAACACGTTCCACACAGCATCAAAAGGGGACGGTTCACTTAGATCCACTCCCAACACTCCAGGTATGTTTCTGATGACTGGAGGTGCACCAATTAATTGGTCCCAATTTCCTTGATTTTGGGTGTTTGGAGGTGATCAGCCGATACATGAGAAACCAATCTTATGTATTGTTTTTTTTTTTTTTTAGATCAGTGACCAGCCAGAAAACTGCAATTTGTGCAATCCTAGTTAATTCTACATTCAATATCACTAAATTTCAATAATAACGAGTAAGCCGATTGTTGCATTCATCAAAAAGCTGTTTTCTATTACCCTCACAATATTTGTCTCACAATATCTATCCGTTTAATATCTTACTGCAAGGTCATATCTCTGACTTACTCAGTCAAGAAACAAGGCCCGGTTCAATAAGCTGTGCTTAAGCATTCAAGCAAAGTTGTAGATTACTCTTGCAGAGTAAATGTGTTAAGCTTTTATAATGGTATCTAATAAAACCGGAAACGTTTCACTTTTTATTAATGTTTCATGATATGATTATGACATTAACCTACATTTTTTAAAATAAATATAAAATTTTAAAATGTGAAATTTTATTTAATTTACTGTTCATAAACAAACAAATTTAAATCCAGGCTCATTCTGCATAAGTATAACTACAAAGTTGAAGTTTTTAAAGCGTGCATTCAGTAATGGAAGTTGCAGGCCCCCTGCTGGTAGAAGTACTCTACTCAGTTCCTCTATAACTTGGGCACGGTCTGATTTATGCATATCCTTGGAGCAAACATATGAATAATAGACTGAGATGGCTCATCATGGCCACTTCCCATTTGCATGATCATAAAAGAAAGACAAATATTTCTGGCATCTGATGAGAACGAGATGGAAAACTGGTATGGAGATGCAACAAAAACTACATTTATCACAATAACATCTGAAATAAAGTGAAAAAGCAAGAGCCTGGACCAAATCAGATAATAGATTGGCACTAATGGAAAATAGCAGTCTTTGCAGTTGGAACATAATTAATTGATAGCTAAAGATAAAAGTTTGACAGAACAGTGTTAATGAGCAAACTTTATTATTTCCAAACTATGTCCTTAAGAAAGCTTCTTGTTAGAGAGGCAAAGACGAAAAGAGTTTAGGAAGAATGGACAACTTTAGAGGGTCTTTCTGGCACCAGAAAGAACTTCTGTCAATCAATACTAGGACCCATCAGCGTGTAGGCCAAGCACAGCCTGAAGGCAGCAGCAAGACGGGACACAGAGTGCATCACTACCAGACACGCTGAACACAAATCACCTCATATTTATCCGGACTGACCGTATGCACCAGCTGCCCTTATCTTTTAACATTTTCTAAGATCTATTGGATTAAATTGTAATCTACTTTGCATATTTTTGTGTCCTCCAGTGAGTTTTGATGTTTTAACCCATGTGTCGTTCTGGTCAGAACACACTCCACACAGCATCAAAAGGGGACGGTTCACTTAGACCCACTCCCAATTTGTCCCAAATAATGACTGTGACCACCTGATGTTAAGGAATGTGAGTCTGGGGCCACAGAATGGGTGGAGGAGGAGGGTAGGGACTGCCCACAGCCGCTTAAAGGCATTCGGTGGGGAGCTCCGAGTTCACAGGAGGCCAGCAAGAAAGGCCTCCCCCAGGCTAAGGACAGGGAGGCAAGAGGTGAGAACAAAGGGCAAAGGAGCTCCTGTTGAAAACACTCCTTCCCCTCTATCCAACATGGACTGCAGCAAAAGATTAAAAAAAGCTGATGACATTCAGTAAAAAACAAAAAATTAAAAGGGTGGAATAAACATACGCCGGGTTCAGGGTTCGATGTATGCTTTAAAAGACAAGATTTAAAACTATTAAACATTTTAAGTCACACTAAACCTACAGTTTAAAGTCCTTTTAGTGAGATTCCAGAGAAAACCCTACTGCAACCTGAGATTTCTGCAACTTGCTCTACCTTCTGCTGAGCACTGCATGTCAGCTTGCTAAAAGAATGCTCTTACATCCCTTTATGTTCCTTATAAGAAAGCCACATTAGAGCGTTCATAACGGGTTACCAAAATAAAACGTTTTTCACATAATCAATACACAAAAAGCGAATTTTTTAAAAGATACTCATTTGCACCAAAATCAATATAACTGACTCACATTTAACCTTAAAGTTGCAGTATGTAACTTTTATTTACATTTTATTTTTTTTGCATATATGTTGAAACTTGAAACAGTTTGGTATGAAACAGATAATTTGTGAAACAAAAAATAAAGCTCGTCTGCCTTCTCGCAGAAACAACCAATCAGAGCCAGGAGGCGGGTCTTAGCATAGCCACCTAATGATGATAGATAAACCGTTTTCCTGGAACAGTGAGCTGTTTCTCCACCATTAGCACATTTAGCAGTACATGAGGATGATTGGCAGCGTTAAGACCCTCCTCCTGATTCTAATTGGTAGTTTTTGGAGAGGTGCATTTCTTCAGGCAGCAACAGTAGCTCAAGGAGGAGGAGAAAACTGATGTTTTCACAGATGATCTGTCTCATTCTCAAAACATGGTGGCAGTTTTAACAAATGTCAAAAAAATGTTTTATAAAGGTTAAATACTGTACCTTTAAGGAGATTTTTGTAAAAGCATATATATTATATAATAATACTACTACTAATAATAATAATACTACACCCCTTTTATTAATAATAATAATAATAATAATAATAATAACAATAGTAATATGATACATCCTGTTTTATAAATTAGATTTCACTCTAGGTTAACATACTAAGGGACTGTCATAATGCCCCACGTTTCCCTGGAGCAGAACATCAGGGATCAGTAGACAGAGGCTGCCTGAGCAGGAAAGAGGGAATCCTTCAGCTGCCTGCAGCTCCTCTGATAACATCCAGACATTTCCATTCATACCCTGGTCACAAAACTCAGCAAACTGCATCCTGTTATGCTGCACACAGTTCCTTCAGTTTCAAAGTTCTGGGAGACCTTTTAAAGCTAATAAAACCCAATCTGCTGGATGACAGTGTGTGTGTTAATGTGTGACAGTTTGCCTGCATCTACAGACCGACTCATTAATACATCGATCAGAGGACCGCTGTGGGTTTTCACTACACAACGGAGATTTCTGAGCACCGCCTGCCCTCCTTTTCTCTGCTTCTCCAAATTTGATATTCACAACGCGTCTCGCTCTCCGGCACACATCATGAGGAGTGGGAGCAGAACGGCGGCTCTGCTGGTACATTGGTGGAGCAATGCTCACACGTATGTCTGCTCTCTTCGGGAGCACCCTCCTCTCCTTCATCCTCCCCTTTTGCTCTCTTCTTCTCGGCTTCTGCCATTCCCACTCTCGGCATCGTTAACAGATTACGGTCTGAAAAACAAATGGCCACGAAAAACTGTTAAGAAATAAGGGTTTCATTTTGAGGCAATGAAGTGGCTGTCTACATTTTGTGTGAGATAGCCATTGGGGGTATAGTGGAAGTTAGCACATGAAAGAAACAGTGCAGGGGTTTCATCACCTCACTGGAAAGAAGACTGCCCCTGAAAGCTTCTCACATACTGTATGCACAATTCAAGTTGAAAATGCCAATTACAGTTTTAACAGCACAGAGATAAACACTCCATTTGCGTTCCTCCTTTTTCTTTTTGCCAGAAATTCTCTCCACCTTTTCTCTCCGCTTCTTCAGATTAAGCGCACACTGCTACGCAATTAAGAATTGATCATAAGGACTCAGGCAGTGTGAAGCCTGAGTACTGGGTAAAGGCTCATGGTTACAGCAACTGTGAGGAGGTGAAAGAGTTCATTGACTCTCACGAATACAGCCTGCAGCTGAAATGCATGCAGACTGCTGCTGTAAAGAACAAAGCATATTTGTTCGATTGCACTCCATACCAAGTGAACGTTCTCCAAGACCTCCTCAAAGAAACAAACAAAAGAGCAAGTTCTTTATAAGCCATCTTCACAGAAACACTGTGAATGTAGTTTACTTCCACAAATACATTTGCACCACAGGCATTTATCTGCATTGTCAGAGTGTTTGTGCACAAGCATGCATCACAGCCACACGGTCCTCAACGGTAGACAGCAGAACGTCACAGTTTTAACCCACCTCTGCACTGATTCAAGTTTTTCTTGGACCCCTAACCCTTTCATTCACTTTCAATTAGGTCTTATTCTGCTGCTAACCCCTGCAGGATTCTCCTACCGGCACTAACAATGGCCCTCTGGGACCACCGAGTGGGGGGAGTCTTCTTTTTGGCTTCTAAAGCTGCCCTCCCCTCTTTTTTTCTCTTGATGATGCAGGAGATGAGCCAGGGGACCTGACATGACCCAACACCACGCGCCAACATGGGCCTCTCTCTTTAGACGGCTGATAAACAACACAAGAATGGACAGCTTTAGTAAAAACCTGCATCACAGTGGCCTTGCTATTAACCAGCACTTCATATTAAATGCTGGTGTGTTCCGAAAATGAAATCAAAGGACACACACACACACTTTCTGTTATCTGTTCCCAAGAGGCCTACTTGCTCGCCATGGCATTAAATGAAGGCCAGCTCACTCTTTAGCAACATTATAACCAGCCTTACGTGAAGCATCCAGCTTAAAGACGTTGTAAGTTGGTTGGTTATTAATGTTATTAATTAGAAATGTAAATCTGTATTTGTATTCTGGATGAAATACTGCAATTGTTGTTTTTTTAATATTCAAATACTTTCCCAAGATGTGGTTTTATATCTTAAACCTGTCACTATGTCCTGACAGTATATAATCAGACAGATAATGTGGGGGGAAAAGCACATATAAAGGGAGCTCTTCTACCTTCTCCCTGTGGTCCTACAGCTGTCTGCAGAAATACAGACAGCTCTTAGAAAATCACAATTCTGTATAAAATGCAGCTAATGATGGAGAAACAACTTACTGTTCCTGGAAAACTCCTTGTCCACCGTAATCGGCAGCCATGCTAACTAGCTTGCATATTCACAGCAGGTTCCTGTGTGGAGAAGAAGCTGTAGCCTGGCAGAGAGCAAGAGGAGGATGTGAGCAGCGTGTACAGAATAGTGATTGACAACGCTAAGACCCTCCTCCTGGCTCTGATTGGTTGTTTCTGACAGGCAGCTGCAGGACCACAGGGAGGAGGCAGAGGAACTTAATTTTTTCTCTCATATTACAGTCACAATATTATAATTTGAATATATAAAAAAAACATTCTTATACAAAACGTTACCTACTGCAGTTTTAACCATTCATTTGATTCATTTGTGTTGAGGTTGCAGGACGGTAGCTCTGGAGGACTGGAGTTGCAGTTCCCTGATTGAGAACATGAGATTTAGAGACAAATAATGGTTTCATCGAGATTATCCAACTGCTGCGTGTGTGTGTGTGTCCTTGTGTCTGCCGGGACACAATAAGAGACATGGAGAGGGTTTTTCCTCCAGCAAAAGACAAAAAATATTCAGGCTTAGGATTTTACAATTTGAATATTGCTGAGAGAAAAAAGCTCCAGATGTTACTGTCCCACCTGAAACCATGAAGAGGAGAGGACTGCGGCAGCGTCATCCCTGTAGTCTTCACTGTGGGACATTCAAGTACCTGCAGAGGAGCTGCACTGAGCTCTAGAGCCATCAATCTGATTTAATGAGCCAAAACAGCAGCAAGGACAACAAGGCTGCCACTGTATGCTCAGATAAATAAGGAACCCGGCTAAAGAAGAGGTGCTGTGAGCAGCAGGGCAGCCGCTGCATGGAAAGGATTAAAGGTTCATGTAGGCTTGTTTTTTTTCTCCAGGTCTGACAGTGAAAGATGTTTTAAAGGGAAACATGACAGTGAGAGATGATGAGGTCTGTTTCTCTGTTGGTGGGTGGGGCTTCATACAGAAGAAAAGCATTCTGATTTTGAGAATGCATAAGCTATAATAAATAAATCTCATAGATCAAATGCTGACAGGACCTTTGATGAGACTTCAGCAAGGCGCTTTTGTTTTTAGGAGCAGAAGATAAATTAAAAGGACATTTAGCTTCTTTTGTGATGTTTGAAAAGAACATAGAAACATGACATGAACAGCATGAGGCCCGTCGCCATAACACATTTTGTGGGGTGATAAATTGTCCCAGACGTTATTGCAAAAAGCAAGTAATGTAATGGAAATGCCATAATAATGGAAGAACACTCTGAAAGATCAATAAACTTTAAAAATTCTAAAGACCATTTAACATTAGAACGGGAAGAGAGTTTAGTAGAAAGAGAAAAACAATAAATCGTGCAAATGGGAATTACTGAGCTTGTTTTAATTTATTGTAAGTTTAATTCATTTATTGTGACAGGCCTAAACAGCATAATTTGAAAACTATCTGGACCTTCAGCAGTAGTGGCTGTTCTTTCAATCTCTAACCCCAGTATAATGGATCCATGTCTGAGATGACAGCCATTAAATTCATTAGCTGAAAAGCTTGAAGTGCCACAGGAGACTTTATGTCACAAAGATGTAGGTCTAAAACATCCAATTAAAAAAAAAAAACATCACCAAATGTGATTTATGGTATTGCAGAATTAGATAATCCAGTTCAGTGACTCCTAATAAAACTGCTCGGTCTCTCATATCTCACCTGAGGTTATATGCTTAGCTTAAAGTTAAAAGTGTTTCCTGGTTTCCGTCAGTCATGTGGTACTACAACCTCTAAGCACAAAGCCTCCTCCCAAATGTTTCTGTGATTTACACAGATGAGTGAAAGGCAGAGGGAAAACTTCAGTGCCTGTTTACCTATTAAAGCTCTCGGCTGTGGCAGCCCTGATGGTGTCTGGACAAGCTTCTCTGTCACCACACACCACAAATCATCTGGATGCCTGGTGACTGAAAAACAGAAAAGTTGCCAAATCTATGTTTGTAGTAATTGTAAACTAAATACAGGCAACACAGGCAGAAATTAGAACAGAGTTAGAAATAAACCCAAGTACACAGGAAGCAAGGAGAATAGCAAACCACAAGAACAACTGGTGAGTGGAATGGGCCGATTTTCAGCATGATAAGATTTGGTCAATGACCAACCGATCAAAAGAAATAATATCTGTCCAGCTAAAGTTCTAAATATAAGTACTTCCATGCCACAATCGCAACAAGACTAAATGTAAACAAGATTCAAACTTAGCCATCTTTTGCATAAATAGATGAATCACAAAAACCTTTAAGAATCTAGTCTAAAGAAAATGTCATGATGCCTTTGGCACACTCACAACAGTGCTTCTCTATGATACCATTTACAACTGTTCTTAGCTTTGGACTGAGACGCAGCATGTATGAGGAACTCAACAGATGCCCAGTTCCTGCAGGTGTTTGCTATTTGCTGCTCCCGCTAGTCTGAAGGAGCCGAGTTTGGGAGTTGCATGGGAGACAGAAGCTTAGCTGGAGACTGCAACTTTAGGTACCAGGTTACAGAAACAGAATATTTTCCCTTATGGGTCCTCTACTAAAACTTTGCCCAACCTCTGGCCAACCCTTGCATAAAAGTCGAGATCCATTACTGAAGGATTACTCTGGAGAGGGAGCCAAGTCCGTCCCTGCTTGGCCTCCCATTCAGGGCGGCTGGTCATGCAGTTTTCCTCTGTTTATGCAAACTTAATAAACATTTAGATGCACAAGAAGAGATCCAAACCAGCAAGACTCTTCGCCTCAAGACCCAGAACCTATCAGCAACATCTGGGCCAAGCCGGTTATAACCAAGCGTGAAAAATCATTTCTGGCAATCCTCAAAAGGTTGCCAGAGCATCATCAGCTCTTAGGATACATTAACACAGTAGGCCCTAATGCTCAAATGTGATTTTTTTTTTTTGTGAAATCTGTTTTTTTTCTGCTGGGGTTCACCGATTGTAGTTTTCTGGCCAATTCCTGGTTACCAATCTGTAAAAAGCCTGACCTATTTTGGTTAATGCCTTTTTTTTAACTGAAATGTTGCTAAATATAGAAAATTGCTGAGATAGCAACAGTGGTGTGAGTATTGTTAACTGCAAATGTGCCGGCCTATCAGTCAAACCCCTCTCAGACTAGCAGGGAACAAAAGAGGACAGTGGTTGATTTTTAGATATTTTTGCTGAGGTAGATAGGATCAGTGGATAAGATTGGCTTTGTATTTAAGTATCAGCCGATCACAGATTTCCCACAATTAAGGAGATTTCCTTAATTGATTGGCTGGCGGATAAACTGTTGCACCTCTATTGTCCACCACGGTTGTTGTTGTTTTTCCGGCTTCGACTTATCAGGACACAGAACAGTAACATTTGACAAATATCAATGACTTGGCCGTACACACAGGTCACATCTGAAGAGATGAGATACATATCGAATTTAGGAAAGCATATGCAAGTGGTCTGGTTTACATGTGTAAAAATCTGATATGTGTTGTTCAGAGAGTCATGACAAGATCAGATATGGGTCACATAAGGGCAAAGAATAAAAAAAAAACTTTAGGTTGCAGTGTGAATGTAGTTTTAGTGCTGAACTTTGCTGCCTGTGAAGCTAGAAACAAACTGATTAGAAATAAAACTTTCACAACAGATTTTCTTTATCTCCTCTCTCCAGGAATGCTCTTGTATGCAACAGTCTGCCACACCAGCAGGACCGCCACTGAATACTTCCAGCAAGGGGAAGGAGGGTGGGAGCAGGAAGTGTGGCATCAAATTACACATGAGATGGATGGGAGTGTTCACTGCTTAGGTCAGGGAAGGACAGGGAACATGAGGCCTGGGGATCCAGCCAGAGCCACATGGTGGCTAAAAACAGGGATTAGCTGGCAACTACCTAAACTGCTCACTGGTCAACTAAACTCCATGCAAGAACAAAAGAAAAGCATGGAGAGTGAATGGACCTGGAAGGGTGTGGTTCGATTTTCAGTGAGGAAAGAATTTTTTGGGAAAAGAAAAAAAAAAAACAAGAAAGATCCCTGTCTGCTGCAATATGTTCCAGATGGTAATGGGATTTTATTTCTGGGAATAGAGTCATAAAATGAACCTAAACTGAGCCGGAGGAGGATGAAACTGAGAGAATATGGAGGGAACCAGTGACAGAGAGAACTCAGTAGCATCCAAGCTAAACGTTCCCCACAAAGGAAGGTTTAGAACCCAGAGAACAAAGATGTTGCCATTTTAGCAGAACTTGGAATATTGTCAGTGCTTCTTCAAACATGTCCTACAAAAAAAATCTAATTTTGATGGGAAATACATATTTTAAGCAGGTCTAGCAAAAGGTTGTAAGAATTGACTGTTTTGTCACACAAGATATTGTCACCTGCTTAGAAGAAATGAACGCCCAGATGTTACAGAGTGGATTCTGCTGTATCTTCACAGCAGGTTGTTCCTTTCTCTTCCTTTTCCCCCCAAACATAATTTCCAGCCAGATGATATTCATTCCAATGGGACACTGCTCACAATTGGGACTGATGTTTTGTACTAGATTAGCTTTATTCTGTTTTGATAAGTGGAAATCCTTATTTTAACACAACCGTACACAAGTAGATGCAAACAGGCCCAAATTAGAACCGACACTCTAAACCACTCCATCCTAAATCCTTTAATCCTCAATGGAGATAAATCCTTAGTGGAGGTTGAAATGTAGCAGGGGTTGGCTGATTGGGGAATGGTGGGGGTTAACGTTCTTTTTTTAAAGTGGGGGAACTAACTGAAAATACAGTTAAGGCAACACAATTGCATTTAGATCTATTGGGAAAAATAGGGAGAAAAGAAAACAAGGTAGTTTGGCAAAGGTGGTCAATGCTGGGCTATTAAGAAAGGAAAATATATTGTTTTGCAGGCTCTAAATGGGGGGGGGGGAGCACAGCGGGCTGGGGGGGTTAATGTGCCTAATGTGGGCATCTTAAAAACACGCTTAATACAGTAAAGGTAGTGTTTCAAACTGAGGGAAAAGTCTAAATCACATCCTGAGACGTGTTTTTTATTATTATTTTATTATCATCTATGACATTTCTACTAATGGGAATAACTAAGGCATAAAATAAAAAACAAGTTGTTCTCACACAAAGGACTTTCCTTTTATGTGATCAGGAGGACAACCACTGCTTTAACAGCTCTGCTCTTCACATCTGGATGCTGATCCAGTCCACTCCTTTATCCTTTTACGTTTCTTTTTTTTATTTTTATTTTTGCTTGTTTGTTTTAATAGCACCGTATTCAAACTGACTAGACAATGTGGCAGCACGCTGTCCGCGCTCCACAGGTTGCTGTAAGTACAATAAAAGCCACCACAACGCTAAGATTGGAAGTTGCTCCTGGGCAGCACATATGTGCCACTGCTACCAGTAGAAACATGTCCACCACCAGCACACCGTGATGGAGCAGGGGGAGAAAACAAAGCAGCGCGGAGGGGAGGAGGGAGCGGAGGACTCCCACCGCTGCTGCTGGCAGCAACAGCGGCTCAGGTCGCGTCGCCACAACGTGTCAACACCCAAAGTACATCTTCCTGCCGTTTTGCATACAACACCCGACCCGCTAGGTTTCCCTTAACGCTTTATTTGTGCACGCGAGACTCCAAACAGCAGCAACAAGCACGTTCCACGCGCGTGCGCGTTTAAAGAATGCACAAGTGCGGCTGTTTTGCTTTTTTTTTTTTTTTCCAAATTAAGAAAAATGAGTGGCAAACCTGCTGGCGTTGCTCCAAATATCCGCACCACCGGTACCTTCTTCACCTCACTCTCCCTGAATTCAGAGAAACACACGTCCAGGCCTTTAATGGGACTTGCGAGATAGTAGTCTGCGGTGACTATGCGCACTGCAAACATGACTGCCGCGTCCGTCTGAAAAGGCGGTAGAGAAGAAAGAAAAGCTAAAAAAAAAAAAAACTATTGTATGGAGTCCATAAAATTCCGGGACCTTATTGGCTACTCCAAGTCAGCCAAATGGAGGGCTGTCACCGCGTAAAACGGGTAACAGAGCGAGGAGAAAGCCCAGCTGTGTCCCATGAAGAAAAAAAAACAGCAACAAAGATTCCCGTGTCTTCCGCGCGCCTAGACTGTCACCCCGTAAAAGGTTCGACTGTTACCGCGAAACCTAACCTCGATGGCGGAGGGCTGCCGCTGCTTCTGGCTCTGCTGCCCGGTTCTCTCCAGCTGCTGGCTCCATGCTGTGACTTAGTGCTAACTCGTGATTGTAGCTCTCGGTGATGTTATTGTTTAAAGCCGAGGAAGACGTTTCGCAGGCTTCCGGTATGCAGCGTTATCTTTCCAAATCGCGTCTCGGAGAGCTAATCCCAGCCAGTCCTTCTCAATCAGACAGCCCCCGGCTTCTGCTCCCCCTTCTTCCATAATAGGCTACATACAGGAGGTTAACTAACAGATGATGAAGTTGGACACAATGATACCGTACTTCCGATGTGCGTTTCAAAACAAAGCAAATATAGGCGTCACAGTCAGAGAATTACAAAGAATGCGTTAATTTGGTTATTTATGCTCTTCAGTTCCACTACTAATAAGAGTACATGTTTTCAAACATACACAGCAGCCATAGAAGCCCTACCAATAATATGAGGGACAATTTATTTATTTTCCTTCGGTAAGGAAATTATGTCATAGACCTAACGGAAGTAGTGAAGACGGAAACTTTTCAAAGTTAAGTTGAAAACTAAGGTGAATGTATCCTAAAGGTGTGCTGCCTCCTTAAAGGGCTTTTTAATAAAATTAGCTGTAGCTACCAGAATTTATTCTTCTCAAATTATTTAGTTTTGGTAAAGAAAAAAAAAGTGGCCATGCTATCACCGCTGGATTTCTACGGAGTTAGTTCCCCAGGAGGATGATAAGTGGTATCATCCTACCTGATACTTTTCTCCACCCATTCCACCCTGTTTGCATAAACTTCTTCACGTCTTTTCTACACTCTCCATTGATCTGGACCGTTCAAATACTTAGCATCTTTTCCCTTCTTTACTTCTACTCCCTATCCCACTTGTGCTCCTCCCATTTACACACATTATGTCTTTTGGTTACTAATCTTCATTCCTCGATCTTCCAGTACATGCCTCCACCTCTCTTGCCTCCACTTCTCTTGCTTGCTTCTCTACTTGCCCCCTGCTTTATCTACATACTTGCACAAATACATTTTTTACTGCCTAATAATCGTCAGACAGTGAAAAAGTTACAGCTGACAGATTTTTTTTCAGTTACCCAACTCCTCTTGAAATAAGCTTGAAAATGTGGTTTTATCACACGTTTGTACAGAGCAACGCAAAACAGTCAATTTCCTATCATACATTTTTTATTCATGATAAAAAATTTAAATAAAAAAATTGTTAGAAATCTGTAAATGCACAACATGCACTTCCCGCCCATCGTATAAAATTGGGGCAAAATGAATCAAAGTAATATACAGGATGGGCTATAAGTTTCGCAAAACCAGAAAACATGGAATGCGCACCACACACAACACTGTGGCAAAACTTATTTGCAAGTTTCAGAAAACTGGAAATGTTGCAGATCAACCACAAAGTGGTGCAAGACATGCAGCGATTACACAGGGTCCCACAAAAATAAAAGCGGTTGTCCAATATAACATGTTTATTTTTTCCCTCCATACATTGAGAGAATGCTAATGTTATGGGACTGTTTTAGACTTGGGTCAGAATTAACATTTCTGGTCCTTCAACCTATTTTTCAGTCTTGTAATTTACATGACCGATCCTGGGTGGCTCTAGAGGCTGCTTTCCTGGCACAGCTGCCTCTCTGCCTCTTCAGAATCCCACTCTGTCTAATGTAACAGCCTCGAAGTGGCAGGAAGCAAACCAGGGCGGGTTATCATCCCTACACTCTCCCCTCTCCACTGGAGGAGCCACCGCCTCTCCAAACAGCTGGTTCATCCCGGGGACATCACATTTAATGACTTCATGGCGATGAAAAATGCCTCATCAGCATCTTCACATTGATAGAAAGGGAATCTTAACCTGACAGAGAGTAGGCTGACCTTGAGTGAGAGCCTGGCTTTCCTAATGAGCCAATCAGCAAGCATCTGCTCAGGTTTGCCGAGAGCCAGCCTGAGGGCTGAGAGCGCATCTGAGGGACAAATTTACCATCAAACTAATCTAAAAAATATGATATATGCCACATTTAATGCAGTGTTTGGTGTGAGCTTTTATCTAAAGTGCCTCCTAGTACACTGAGTGCAGATGATTTCAGCATGGATGGTCCCAGAGGGAGACGAGCCATTTTCTGCTCAGATAGGCCTTTGGATTTAAAGAGCATGTCACAATGATGGTGATGGAGATGAATCCAGGATGGAAAGGGGCAAAGTTCTGACTCACTGTCACAGTTTTTTCCTGAAATGAAAACTTGTTGATATGCTGATAAGGTGGAAGTTCGCCAATTTACTGCTGTGGAACCGTATCCAGAAATGAGAATAGGACAGATAGCTTGGATAACTTTGAGGCTATAACCGTCTGACCTACCTGTACACCCCTATGTGTGGCACAATAGTACTGCCACACATACTATGTTTCACTGTTTCAACAGTGAAACATGGTGGTGGAGGGGTCATGGTTTGGGGATACTTTCCTTTAGCAGGGACAGGGAAGTTGGTCATAGCTGATGGAAGAATAGATCTAGATAAATAAAGGAAAACCCTACTAGAAAACCTAAAAAGTTTACCTTCCATGAACGGTTCACATCACTGCAGATTCATCTGCCAGAATGGTGCAGTCTAAGGATCAGGATCTAAATCAAATTGAGAAGAAATGCTTTCCGTCTAATCAAACTAAGTTCAATATAATCTAAAAACAAACATATACGAGTTGTGGGAAAAGATGGAAGCAAGGTCCAGTTCAAAAATGGGGAAAATGCCTGCGCCTGATAAGGCTGCGCAGTGTCCTGCAACACAATAACAAAGGCTGGATTTATTGGTTCTGGCTTGTGGCTTTATTGGTTTGTGCTTACATTTAAAAACACCTGGTGCTGATAACACACACAACACACACACAAACGCGCACACGCATTCACACACAAACATAATGTAGAAAGAAATAGGTCTCCACAAGTACATAAAAACCTGGTACACACATCCTTGTACTTCAATACAAAGTCAGGACTTTGTATTGACTTCCATTCATTTAAGTAACTGCACTCATGCCTAACCCTCTCTCTCTCACACGCAGAACAATAACAGATGTGAGCAAATCATCCATTGCTGGCAGCTTTAACAACCTTCTGAGTGAGTCGGGGCGCAGCGACAGGGCAGGAGGATGAAGTCCAGGTCGTTGCAGGCACAATGCTGCCTTATCAGCGCGCTGGTGTAGAACATCTGGACCGGATGTGTTAGCCGTGGCTCCTCTACAGAACACGTTAACACGCTGATGCTTTACTAATCCACTTATATTGTTTTTTTCTCTTCCCGCAAAATAAAATCCATACCATTTAGCTCCCATTCATGATTTTATTACAGCGGCAAAGCGAAACAGCACAACATTTAAGTTAGTCTTAGTTCTTGTAGCGTTATCGTTGATGCGTGCTGCCACCTACTGGTCAATCATCCCAAACATTGACAGAGTGTAAAATGAAGCTGGTATATCTAGTAATGATATTATCTATAACGACATAATAAGCATTTAAACATGCATCAGAAATTTAACAGCTGCAAATGAACGATGTTGCTACAGTTCCAGTAAAGGTGTGTTTATACTCAAAGAGCTTCCTTGTGCCTGAATGGTCACAAGTTTCATAAACAAAAGAAATAAAAATGATTCCACAGAAATATACATGTTTGTAAATGCTGATGCCTTTGAATGTTTGCTTAACTGAAAAATTGTTTACCACAGAATGTTGATGTAAACTAATCAGATTTAAGTGTATAGTTTCTTCTGCTGCCCCCAGTGGTAAAAAATATTTATGTCCAAGTATATCCAGAATCAATGATGATAACTGTAAATGCTCAGGTGCTTGGATTATTCTGTGCCTGCTTTTGTCTGTTCTAAGAGTATGGCTTGAGTAATAAATACTGGAGGTGAAGCCACCTCAAATCAACAAAAACGTGAAAATAGAGGAGCAAAAGACAAAGATTCTCTATGTCTGGCTTCTGGGAAGAAAATATGTTTTCTATGAGTTCAGTTTTTCCATCATCACAAAGGACGAACAGTGAGGGTGATGTCAGGGCCCCGCTGGGGGATGATATAGCGTTCTTCCCTGAGCAGACGCAGTAGCAGGTCCTGGGTGTCGCTGGGCCAGCGGTAGATCCTGGTGTTCTGGAGCCAGCTGGGCACGTGTCTCTAACAGAAACAGAGGCAGCAGAACGGGTCAGCACACAGGGGACCTGTCTCTTGAAGTCTCTTTATCTCAGCTCTGCAGGCTCCCAACAGCTCATTCCCCTTTTCATCCCAGCGCTCGTCTGTTTAGTATGGCTCAAACATTAAGAACAACCGAACACATTTTAAATTAGGATGAAGAAGCCATGTGGTCCAGACCAAAGACAGAAAAGACCATCCATGCTGTTATCAGCTACAGTCCAAATTCCATTCTTTGTGATGCTGCAGAAGTCCTCAGAGTAGTTTGAAAACCACATTTACTTCACTCTACTAACTGACAGAAGAAAGGAAGGATACTGGTCCACTTTGTCTGGAGTTCTGACACCCATAAAGAAAATATGTGTGGATTTTCAAAATTAAAAATATATTTTACTCTACCATTGGTAGAATTCTACCATTAATACTTCTACCAGGATATGCAGGCTGTGTACAGAGGTTGTTTTAAAATAAACAACAGAGTTTAAATCAAAAAGGCTCGAAATGTAAAGTGTTTTCTGCTGTTTCAGGTTAGATGGTGTCTCGGTTCTTAGAACTGTTGTCATGCAGTCAAGTCAAGTTTATTTGGCACATTTCATCAAGACATGAAATGTCACATGAAATGTCACATTTCATAAATTTCATGAATGTGATCTTTGTAGAGAATAAAGCTGATCTCTGCCTTCACCTCAAAGTGCTTTGCTTCATAAAAATGTCATACAGTCACCATGTGTGAAAAAAGCAATATGCATACAATTTTGTCAAATGCCACCATCAAAATTAGTACACATGCAGTAAGAACCTCCTGGGTTGAATCCTAGCCTGGGATCTTTCTGAGTTTACATGTTCTTCCTTTTCAATCGCGGGGTCTCGTGGTACACCAGCTTCCTCTTACAGTCCATACATAAATATGACTGTTGGGTCAATTGTTCAGTCTGAATTAAACAATTGGTAAGAAAGTGTGCATTCGTTGTCCTGTGCTTCCCTGTGTTGATCTGGCCAGAATGTACTCTACCTCTTCAGAGTTCAGATCCTGGTCTTTGTGTATATCATAAGTAAGTAATTTGGTAGACAAGGTTAAATGAACAATCTAAATTTCTTATTGATGTTCTCCTGATAGTTTGTTTTGATGTTGTAGTGTTCCAGGTTGTTCCTGGAACACTACAACTTGATATGGGCATTGGCCCCTCATGACATGCAAGAGTTGTGCAGGTATTAAAGGTGGATGGATCTTAGGAGATGTTTAATAGTGAGAAGGAACAACATGAAGATTTTTGTGAAAGTCTGTTCTTACCTTAGTTGCATTGGGAAACAGCACAGGAACCAGTCTGAAGTTTAGACAGCCTTGTTGGATGTACTCATTTTGAATCTGTGGCAGAGCAAAGACAGATAGTCACAAACCGCATAGGCTAACTATCTACTTCTTGTTTTTTTCTGTTAGGAGTATCACTGTCCAGGATGACTGCACAGCCAACTGACCTGGTTGTGAATGTACTTGGTGTGGAGGCCGTGGTCATCGTCGCCGCCTCCCTCCACGTCCTCCTTATACTTGGGGCTGATAACCACGATGATGAGCACTGATTTCTGTCAAACACCACTCTGTCAGCTTTTAGAAAACACACTGTTTGCACAGGTATTGACAGGTCATCAGACAGACTCACATCATTCAGGTAGCGATCCATCCACTTATTAATTCCCATTCTTCGGATCGGATTATCAAAAATGTCGATCTGTGGAGATTCATGCAAGCTTAGTGTGTGAAATGTCTGATTGTCTCAAACGCTGATGGAAAGGTTAGGAGACTTACAGCTGGTTTGAAGCCCTGGCTGGTCAAAAATCCAACAAAATTAATGATTTCGCCAGCGGTATCCACGGAATATGTGATAAAAACATTCCCTGGAAAAGAGAGGTGAGTGAAACACCTTTTACCAGGAGAGTGTGACGAAGGCTATGTAAGGATGTAGCTTACTGCTCTCCTCAGGCAAGCTGATGGTCTTCCTGATCTCCCCAGTGACCGCTCCTGCACCTGCAACACCAGAACAACCCACGCTGACTTCACGCATCACATCAACAGGAGGTGGTGTGTACTGAGGCATTAAACCTCGAGCAGCATATGGAGGCTCTTTAGGCTGAGGAGTGCTCTGTGGGGCATTCCTGCAGAGGAATACAAAACATAATCCACCATGAAGACAAAGTGCAGAGAGCATTATATACACCACTTCTAAACAAGTAGAAGTCTGAAAACAAACTGTTGTTGGTGGGGTGGATGGTCCTGATCGTAACGATAGTCATTTTTCTGGTGATGGGGTACGGGATGGTGATACTGTCTGAGTACAGGAGCAGGGCCTGCAGGGAAGAGTGGTAGAGCAAATATGAACCTATTGTATATAGGCCTGCCACAATAAGCACTAAATCAATAAATTGCATAATAAATTAAAACCAACTTAGTAATTTCCATTTGCATAATTTATCTTTTCTTTTTCCATCAAAAACTGAATGACAAAAGTCTTCAGTTTGGTGCTTTTGTTTCAAGTATTCCTTTTTTTTGAAGAATAATTTTGTTCACAGAGACTTCATAATTCATTTTATTTGTTGTTTTGTTTTTTTATCTTAGATGTGTAAAGAGTTCCAGTGTTAAATGTTTGTTAAAATGTACAGTTTATTATTCTTTTAGAATAAGTTGTTGCATTATTATGCCATTAACAGTATATTGCTTGAAAATGGTCTCAAATGAACAATATTGTTGTTTATTGCAATACCTTCTGGGACAATTTATCCTCCAGAAAAATCTGTTATTGTGAAAGGCCTACTTGTATAGACAGTGTGCATTTCAGCCACAATGGATGAGCCTTTCACACAAACACAATGCTGTTTAGATGTTCAAACATTTGAAAGCTAATACCAGATATGTTCAGTAACCTTGAATTCATTGTTAGAGCAACGTGGAAGTGGCTGAATTACCTGGCAGACTATATAAATCTATCTCAACGTGGATCTTTACAGAGTCTTTGTGTTTCATGACATGTTATCAAATTAACATCATTGATATCGAGTTATTGTACATATGAATAAATCGAGAACATGAATTATTTTGGAAGGCACTGTATGCTTCATTTTCTTACTTACCTAAAAGGTTAACTATTCAAAATAATGGATTGAAGCAAAAGTGCACTGTGTTTACCCTTCCTGTTAGAGTGGGCATCATGTTGAATATACAGCAGTTCCACTGACCTGGCATACGCGGTTGGTGTTGTGGCACATTGTGGCGAACCCAGTTCATGTTTGACATGAGTGGTAATGGAGGCTCCAGGTGCTCTGCTTCCAATTCCCAGTCCAAAGGGCCTGTGAGGCCCCTCCTGTCACCCTTCATGGGGTCCTGTTCATAAAATGGCTGGTGCTCTCTGACAGGAAGACCTGGGTGAGCCACATGTTGGGGCATGAAGCGAGGGACAGCACAAGCCTGAGAAGTTGCTCTTCCTTCATTCTGGCACAGTTCCTCAGGGAGCCTAGCGGGGCCCACCCCACACACTTCCCTAACACACCCATGCTTCTCAACTTTCCTGATGTTCTCTTCTTTTCCGCCACACTGGTCGCAAGAAGGGAACGAGGCTAAGTCAATACCGGAGACTGTCATCCGCTCATCCGTCTCAACAGGAATGCTCCAATGAGAGCAAGGACCTAAGAGAACAAGCCAAAATGAAAATAAGTTTTCAGTTTACAAGGAGCTACTTTCTGATCGACATGACAGATCAGCAGACGCAACAAGACTGAGGAAGAAAGTGTTGCCTACCTCTGTGACTGTCCATTTTCTTCACAGGAAGCTACTTTAGGGGAAAGGAGAACAACATTTCAGCAATCTAAGAAAACAGAACACAAGTCATACCTTTCCACACAACATAGAGACAAACACAGAATGGTGCATAAGAACTGCCATGACAGTTTTTATGCTTACCGGGAGCCAGGATCAACAAACAGAAACTGCTGCTACTACTGAAAACATCACAGAAGGTGGAAAAGCCTTTCCCAGGAGTACCTTTACTGGTTTATAAATCTTTGTCACTGAAGCGTGTGAATCAACAACTCTACCTGTTCTAGCTGGCTGGAATGTAATCCGATCACACAGAAACTAGTACAAAGGTCAGAATTACTGATTTGAAACTAAGCCAGGTGCGTCTCCCAAAGAAGAAGAAAATCTCACAAGTTCTCAAGTTCAGAACTCAAAACAAGAACAAGAAAGAAGAACAAAGCCAAACGTGACCTTACCCGCCTTAACTCCAGTCTTCTGATTCCTCAACTACTGAGCAGACCTGTTCTGAAGCAAACAGGAAACATTCCTTCTTCCTGGTTTATGCAAAGTTTTTCAGTCTCGTGACCCATTTATGCAAATGGCATTGGGCAATAAATCCAGTACTGCCCATCAGGTTTTTTCTACAGCTACACTGTCAGGTGTAACTGTTTGTTAAAAAGTTTGGCCTGATATTTAAATGGGAAAGAACAATAATAATAATAATAAGAAACAAACATACTTTTAAAACAATTTTTACACATATCTTTCTCAGGAATACATTGTGCAGTAAATATGAGTTTATTTTTTCTTTACTGTATTAGTAAGATTAAAACAAAGTGCACAACATAAATTAGCTGCTTTGGTTAAAAAAAAACTTACCAGTCAGCTTATATTTTGTCAACAATAGTTTTGTTATACATTATTCTTAAGAATAATATATGACTCTACTCCTGTCACAAGGAGGATGTGTGTCAGCCTCAGGAAATCAACTCACACAAGGCCTTCCTAAAGTTCACTGACTATTTACAGTCTTGTGACACATATTGCAGTTTTGAAGACTTAGGAAACCTAAGCTTAAGGAGATTTTGAGGAACATTAAGTGCTGGCTTGTCTTTGAAGTAGGTATGTTGCCTTTTGTGTGGGCCTGTTTTCAGCAGGGTGGAATTCACAGTATTCTGCTGTGTCAGAACCGGGTACATTACTTTCTATGGTCTCATCGTCAAGTTTAATATGATATAGTTATAATATAGCATCAACTGACCATATGGGAATAAAATACTATTCGGGGTGCTCCAAGAAGGTCTGAAAATGATCAATAAAGACATCATGGATGACTGTTTTTCATAACTAGGAAATATTTTTAACCTGTTTTGGTCCGTCTGTATGTATGAGAAAAACGCGGTACGGTTCTTATGCCAGCTGACCAGCAGTGGGCAGTAACAGTTCAGAGAAAGGTTGCACTGTGTTACTGTGAATCCTGGAAAAGAACGCTCCAGTCACTGTGGTAGCTTATGTTATTATAACAATTTTTAAATATCTAACTTTCATAAAGTATATATACTTTTTACTTATTTGCTAAAACTGTCACCATGACATTATAATATGCGACAGATAATCAATGGAAAAAAATAAAGCAGAATTATCCACTTCCATTCAGAAACAACCAAGCAGAGCCAGAAGAAGGACCTAAGCATTGACAATCACACTGGTGTATGCGCTACACACACCCTCCTCTTTACTCTGTGGCTACTGCTAGTCCCCTCTGAGCCTGGTGTGAATGCTCAGACTAGATGATGATCGATAAACAGTTTTCCTGTAATGGTGAGTTTTTTCTCTGTCATTTACACAGCTGCAGAACATACATGAGCTTGATTGACAGCATGACAGCACTAAGACCCTCCTCCTGGTTCTTATTAGTTGTTTCTGACCGAGCTGTGTATTTCTGCAGAAGGCAGTAGGAGGAGCCAGAGGAGCTCAGTTTTTTCACAGATTATCTGTCTCGTGTAATATCGTTGTGACATCTTGACAATTTTAATAAATACATAAAAACTCATATTGTTTAGAAAAGTTACATACTGCAGCTTTAAAAACATTAAACTAGTAACATGTTAAAACTTTCGTATGCCTTCATACTGGTAACTGGCCCATTTTCAGATGAATAGAAATTTCAACTTGGACAAAATTAACTGATTGAAATCAAGTTTTATTCAGAAACAAGACAATCTCCAGTTCCTTTTATTATGTTCAGTGATCCATGCAAGAGCCTGAATAAACTATTCACAACACACAGGTTAGTAGTCACACAAGATGTTATTATCAGAAATACTTTAGGTATTTCAGTTGGCTAAATGTTACTTTTTCTGATTTATTTATTTTGCTGTAGTCCCTGAAGAACTCTACCTCTCGTCTTGTTTTCCTTTCATGCAGCGGTGCGTGCCCTACACTTTGAAAAGCCCTGCTTTAGCATCTTATGCACATATTTTCAAACTACAACTACACATAAAAAACAGCCAAGTTAAACATATATGTTGTCATACACTTCAGGCTGATTAAAGAAATAACCATCTGATCGAACAATCAAGGCATCCACAAAAACAATTATTTAATTTGGACATAATTTGGTACATATGAAGACCAAGGATTGAGTATAGAAAGCCAGGGTTAGAAAAGTACACCTATTTGGAGGCTGGAGGTTAATGCAACTTCCAACATTTTTCACAAGTTGAAGGTTACATATCTAGAATAAGAATCAGAGGGCAAAAAGAGCAGCCAAAGACTCCAACAGTCAGTGAAAATCACACTGCTGGACTCAATGTGATTTTCAGATGGTGCCACATGTATTGTCTGAGACTTCAAAACTAGCACTTGACAAAGTTTGAAGATATAAAGGAGTGTGGGTCTACATGATGTCAAGAGGTTGTGTTCAATAGCCTCGCATGTTGGATGTACAGGCAACATGGTGGCTCGATGTTGGAACTAATATATGAGTTTACCCAAAAATATTAAGCCAATCTGCATTGCACTGTAAGGAGTAGTCATTACATTTTTGGCACTACCTGGTACAGGCATCCTCAGGCCAATCCAAAGTGTGACCCCATCAAACTTTGTCAGGTGTTAATGAAGCATGCTCAGTGTCTGGTGGCCTTTACTTTCAGTCGTTCTCTCTAGCAACTGCCTGGCTATAATAATTAAATTGTAATACAACCACTCATCTTGTCTGGGGTCTACTAGACGTCCAACCATCTTGTAATTCCAATTATTGCAAGATAGGGCAAGATTGGATCCAGTGAACTAGAGGAATGGATGGCAGCTTCATAGAGATCGAGTCTATGACGGTCAAAATTCAATGGCATTAAGTTCTGCTCTATTCTGTCTGTTTCAGACTGGTTAGCACCACAGTCACAGGGCTGCTGGATAGCGAAGATTTATGATTTACGACAGAGAAAACTTTCATTGTGGTGTTGTTCAGGAGAGTACTTAGCTCGCGGGCCTTTGCTTTGCAGGTCATAGCCTGTATCAGCTCCTGCCTGAAGCGGCGGCTGACCATGCAGTAGAGTAGAAAGTTGGTGGTGGAGTTGAGGTTCTGGAGCATGTTAGCCATGTCTCCGGCTACATTGATTGGAATACTGTAGTCGTTCCTGTTGAAGCTTTCATCATTGTACCTGGTCCTCAGGATGCAGTATGTGACAAAGCGAGGAAGACTAAGCACGACAAAGGCCACAGAGACAGTCCCCAGGATGAGGATGGTTCTTTTTAATGTACTTCTGGTGTTCCTTCCATACATGATGCGCCGTTCCTCCTTAGTGAAGAGCTTGCTGGCCCGGCACAGATGGTACCCAATGAGGTAGTTGAAGATGATGACCAGCACAATGGGGATTCCTCCTGAGAGGAAGGTAGCTATCCAGACTATAACTGTAGAATAGGTGTGATTTCGATATCGGCAGCGGGGGAGTGTCACGTTCTCTCCGTCCACGGTTAGGTTTACAGGCGTGACAATGTTGATCCAACCCATTGGCACCGACACCAGGTGGGACAGCAGCACTATAGCTGTGCAGAACATTCTAGTGTCCCATGTTTGAGAAAAATTCTGTTTGGAAGCAGTGCTTCTGAGGACGAGGTAGCGCTCAATGGTGAACACCACCACGATCCAGGAGGAGCTGTAGAGGGAGCCATATTGTAGGAATCCAAGAATGCCACACCATGGGTAAGAGTGCCAGAAGGGCTGCAGAGTCCAAAAGGTCAGAGTCAGGTCCAGAAGTATAACCCAGACCAGGTAGAATGTGTCCACAATGGCCAGACAGCTCAGGTAAACGATGGCCGTGTTGGACATCCCACATTTACGAAAACAGATCATATAGAATGTGAAGAGATTTGCTGCAAGAAAACACAAAACCAAAAAGCTGTGTTGTTTACCTCGGCTCATCAATGTCCTTCATTTTATTTCTGGACTTTTGTTCATCCTGTATTCAAAAGGAGATGGTTCTTTACTTTAAATAAATCATTCTTAAAATGTTTTTCAGATTATTCTTCTCAATTTATATTTCTTGTTTTGACACTATAACATTCAAAAGCAATAACCCTGTAAATATTAGTTATAAATAATCTATTTATTTCTGCTGTTAGTATAAAGTAATGTAGAGTAACCTAATGTAAACTATAATAAGCTGGCAGTTATTCAAGCGTTTATATTTTAAATGTTTTATTTAGCTGATCATAACTTACAGTCAATGAAAATCTCCAAATTCTACCTTACAAAAAACAAACAATAAAATGTGTGTAATAAATCTGTAGGCTTTCATAAATGACGACAAACCTGGAATACCCACGATGCAAAGCAACGGGTAGTAGATTTTCTGCATGGTGACAAACACAGAGACACTGGCTCCCTCCATGATTCATCCACTTCATGCATGTAATACCTGCAGTAGAGCTAATAAGAATACATTAACTGCACGCAGTCATATTACTGACAAAGACAGTTTTACATGTCAAGTTCATAAATACGGCCTCTTGCTGAGCCGTAATCTAAGACACTATATATTCTTATGAATTGAAAGACAATATTTAACTGATGACTCTAAGTAGTTTTGTAAATATGCTGATATTTTTATTGTTAATTTCATTGTTATTGTTAATTTCATTGTTAATTTGTCGGAGATTAATGAGGAGGAAGCAGTGGAATAAATTCCCTTAGCAGAGATTTTTGGTTGCTCAGCCAATTTGATTGTCTGGCTTTGTTACACAAGAACAGCAGAAAAATAGTCAAATAACACAAATTAATAAACACAAATTATTGTCTGCTTCCACCTTCCTTCTCAGCTGGCTGATCAACCAAATCAAAATTCCTACTTTTTATTTCTAATTGTTTTAAATCAGTCAAACCTGTTGGATCTCAGGCGGTGCTCCGTCCAGCTATGCTCCTGCCATAAACGAGTGTTGTACAGAGGTACAACCAGGCTGATTACGGCTCCATATGGACGAGGCTTTGCTACACAGAAGGAGGGATCTAACAGACTGAAGAAGGAGGGATTCATTCTCTTTATAGGTGAATGGAGGAGAATGTTCCCAAACGGATCCTCAACTGATGCTAATGACTATTGGAGGAAAAGAGACAAAATGGTAGAGTGAACATGTATTTATGGTGGAGGTTTTATTTGATCCTCTGAGTCTGGTGGAGCCATATTTTACCCGAGAAACAGAATGAAATATTGTCACCTTCTTAAAATAACCTAAATATTTTTTAATTTTATTTAATTTTATTACACTTTTTTTTAACCAAAGGTGATTTTGGAAAAAAATAAAAGATAACCACCTCTTTCTTGTCAAAAGATGATATAGGCAAAAAAATAAAAATAAAATAAAAATCATTTTGTCAAAAATTGAATACCTTCCATCCATTATCTTCAGCTTATCTGGGGTTGGGTTGCGGGTGCAGCAGTCTAAGCTGAGAGACCCAGACTCTCCCATACCGTAGGGCCAGCTCCTCCAGGCGAATCCTGGGGCGTTACCAGGCCATCTGAGGAACAACGTCCCTCTAGGGTGTCATGGGTCTTGTTCTGGGTCTCCTCCAGGTAGGATGTACCTTAAACACCTCACCAAGGAGGCGTCTATGAGGCAGGCTAACCAGATGCCTGAGCCGACTCAACTGGCTCCTCTCGATGTGGAGAAGCAGCGGCTCTACTCCTGTTCTTCCTGCTGACTGGGCTTCTCATCCTAACTCTAAGGGAGAGCCCAGACCCCCTGTAGAAAGATCATCATATCTGCAGTCTTGTTCTGTGATGACCCAAAGCTCGTAACCACAGATTACTTCTCGTTAAGCTATTGGTCAGAGGGTTGGACAGGTTGAGAAAGACAAACAAGTTGGAAACACATTGATCGGCCACTCTTGATTACACAGTTTGTTTCAACCAGAGACCCTGATTCCCTGTTGCTTGGGAAACTTTGACTTTGGAGTAGACACTGGAACAAGGCGTAAAAACAGCAGGCTGTTAAACGAGGTCAAACAGTGCAGGAGGGAAACAGCAAATTCCCATTCTTTCTTATGACTCCTACAGCTTCAACACAGAAGGTATGGAGATTTATGCTAAATCATCAATATCGTTTTCAAATAACTTGTACTTTGTTTTGACAAGAAACAAAACTGGTAGAAAGCCGAATCTGAGGAGTTCTGCAACAGTACTCGGGTAACAGGGTGGCCAAAGGCGTCACTTAGCACATTCTGACCTTTCACACACATGGAAATATCCTCATCGTGTTTGTAGATAAGTGAGAGCAAGCTGTTATTCCACATGAATGGTGTTCTCAAACCATTGCATAAACGGTTTTATGACCCTTAAAGTGTTAAAATACCTGCTTGCCTGAATGCCTGATGACTCTTTTATCTTTTAAATGAAGGATTTTATTTTACTAATTGAAAAATACAGTTAAGTCCCTTTCAGGATTCTGTGATTATTAGTTTAGATGCGGATTAATTGCTATGATCGTTTGAGGTTTGGGTGCAGGGTTAGAATAGTTTTGGGTTTTTTATTATTATTTTTATAATTATTTAGTTTTATTTCTTTGTGGCTTTTTGTTTGTATAATTATCTTAGTTTTAGTTATTTTTTAGAGCATTTGGTAATTTTTACTAGTTATTAAATGTTTAGTTTTTAGTAGTTATAGTAGTTTTAGTTTTATCATACTTTGGTTAAATCTAAGCTGCAGAATTAGAAAAGGTTAAAGTATTGCACTGTGGTTATGTATACAATAATTTTTTGAAAAGATAGAATTAAAAAAAAAAGTATTTAGTTAATATTGAACAACAACTGTTTTCTCCCAACTCCTGCGGTCCGGCGAAAGCAGCACCACCAGGAGGAACATGGAGTCATTTGAGGGAAGGGAAAATGTGTGTGAGGGGAAATGACTGCAGGCTAATCTGAAAAGAAATGCCAGTTTTTTTAATCTAAAGGAAGTTTAATCAGATTCTCTAAAGTTGTTCTCTGTCTGGTCTTTTAGCAAAACCAAATTATTTTAGTCATTCTTAGTAAAATAAATTTGAGAAAGTTTAGTCCAATTTCAGTGAAATCACTTCGTTTTTATTCAGTATGTGTACAGATGTGGTTTCAACTGTAATCCCAGTCAGAAATGAGTCTCGGAAAGAGTGTAAAATGTTTATTTGTCTTTTCTGAATTCCAAACGCCAAAAAAAAAAAGAAAAGGAAAAATCACTGAATTAATGTTAAAAAATGGAAATGTCAGACACAAAGGAGTGAGGTTAGCCACACAAATCTTTCAGCTGTACAACTGAAGACAAAAACAGAGGACTATTCTGGGCTAAATCCTCATTTCTACTGACTCCACATTCAGACTTCTTCACACATTACCTGAATTGGTCCCCAAGCTTTCCCGACTCAACATTACAACCACCTCTTTAAAGAACCACCTGGACTTAAAAGACAAGACGGAGCTGAATTATATGAGGAGAGCAGAAAGAAATAACTCAGCAGGTGAACTGGTTTGGGCTCAGCAGCTGGAGAATATGAGAACTCTCTCCAAACTGCACCAAAAGAAGAAGTAGAAGAAGAAAAAAACCACTTAAATGAGCAAGAAGGACATGTGCAGACTCCTCTTTGCTCACACATGGTCCAAAGAGCAGAAAGAGAAGAAGCAGCGCCGCCGAGCTGTGAGGAAGGAGCGTGATTGGTAGAAACATAATCCTCGTTAAGGAGCGCACAGACCTTCTTATAGAAGCTCATATAATAGAAAAAAAAATCAAAAATTCAAATAGGGATGAAGCACAAAGATTAGGCACAGTCAAAAAAAATAAAAATTATGACTTTTTTCTCAGAATACCACTTTAATCTAAAAAAAGGTCAGAATTCTTTTTTTTTTTCAGTGGCTCTAAATCCTCTTCTGTAATGAAGCCATGATTTAATCTTAAAAAATAACACTGGAGCTTCTGCCTGATCCATGCGCTGCTCGGCGCTCCTCTCCCTGCTGCTTTTCTTTTCATTATTATTTTTGTGCAGGAGAAAATAAAATCTGGAACAGAGGCAGACAAACTAAAACAAGCTTTTCTTATTTACAGAGAATACAGGTTATTTCTTTGCATGAGCGCCCCCCCTCGATGCTCAACCCCCCCCCACATCCCGGTTCAGTTTGTGAGCCTTCTGCAGGGTTCAGACACCCGGGGAGTCGGAGAGTCGTTTTTTTTATTTTTTTTTGCAGGAAGGAAAATCTGAGAGGCTCGAGTTGAGCTGAGGAAGCTGAACAGATCCCTGGAACTAGAAGCCTGGCTGCTCCACAGTTTGTTGGATTTTCTTATTTAAATACAGCACTTCTGGGGTCAGCCCCACCCCCACCAGCAGTCCACCTGGGCCCTGAAGGGCCACAGGGTCGGAGGGGGAGGACGTGGGGACAGCGGGTGGCTTTTTTTTTTTTTTTTTTGGGTGAGGGGCGGCGGGTGTTTAGAGGTTATCCCCAGGCTGGTACTGAGGCTCAGTGGCTGTGAAGTAGTCCTCCAAGAAGGCCTGCAGGTACTCGAAGGTGGGCCTCTCCTCGGCGTCCTTCTTCCAGCACTGCAGCATGAGCTCGTGCAGCGAGCTGGGGCAGTCCTGGGGGCATGGCATCCGGTAGCCCCGGTCCACCTGCTCCAGAACCTCACGGTTGTTCATACCTGGGGAGCCAAACGAGAGCAGAGTGAGGCCAGACGCAGATCCATAGCGAACACGGTAAGGCCGTTCAAACGGGCCGTTGTCAGGTCGCCCCGACTGTGTGAGCAAACGCCCAGTCAACAGTAAAACGCACAGACACTCACTGAATCCTGCAGATCAGGTGTTGTAATGCGATGGAAAGACATGACGGAATATGAATCTGTGGTGTTGCAGAACTCGGCGTTCCTCTGCAAACTAGAGACAAACCAATCCGCTTTTTCACTTCCGATACCGATACAGATATCTGAGGTTCAGTATCGGCTGATTTTGATCCGATACAGAAAAACAGCTGAACTGATTGAAAATCTTTTTAAACAGACATAAACGTCTCAAATTACATTTATTTGATAACTGCACCAATAAACACACTGACACACACCAACAGCTTCACCAGTTTGGTCAAACATGTAAAAACAACTTTGATTTGTTCAGTCAGTGGGAATAGAAGAGCCAATGGAAAATTAACAATAAATTCTATTTTCACTGGAGGTCCAGAGCAGGTTATTAAAAATATTTTCATTTAAAGGGACAGTGCACATTAATCATTATGACTGGCATGGCTTTGTTTTGCCTGGGAAGATCTAAGAATGGCGCCACGTCTGAGCTGATGTGCTAATTGTTGTGGTGCTAAATACCGTTAGCATATCAGTCAATAGCAATGCTATTCTCTCCATTTTATCACAGGGCGGACCAGGACAGAAAAGAATCAGAGAGGAACAAACAAACAACAAATATGTATTTGTTTTATTGATTGGGCTTTACATTTATGTCCTTTGTAAGGGGCGGCCATGGCCCCCGCTGGGCCCCCTTGAGGGCACCATCTGTGTTTAGATTTAGACTGATCTTGTTTTTCCGCCTGGAAACAATAATAATTGAGTTTCAGGAACACGCAGATCTCTGTGTGATCCCAGCAGAACCAGCCCTGGAGGGCGAGTCGGGTTCTACTGCATGATGGCTGGATGTTTCATCACGGATCATCAGAGCCTCTTTATGAGCCAGTAGCTGTGTGTGCTAACCTTCATCACCTCAGCCTGTGGAACAGTCAGTCTGACAGCATTATCCAGACAAACATGACCCCCACAGACCTCCCAGAAGCCCCAGGTCCACCCACCAACCCAGTCCTCCATCCAGCCACCTCCCAGCTTGATTGACACTCAGCCAACCTCAGGACAGGCTGTGCCATCTCCTCTTCTCTGTTGGACATGAAGCCATCCTAGAGGCCAGCGGCGGCAATTAGCTGTTATCCCCCCTGTCTTCCTCTGGCAGTGAGACAAAGGTTATCCAGACTGAAAGGAAGCTTTTACTCCCATAAAGAGCAGGAAGGACCAGATGGATCAGTGTGTGCTTTAGCAACAGCTCTGTGTTCTGAACAGGACTGGCTTGTCCTCCGTCAGACCGAGTCAGTGAAGGCGGCGGGCTGAGGGCTCTCACCTGGGTACGGCACGCGGCCCTTTTGTCACCAGCTCCGTCAGCAGGATGCCGAATGACCAAACGTCCGACTTGATGGTGAACCGGCCGTACAGCGCCGCCTCTGGGGCCGTCCACTTGATGGGAAACTTTGCTCCTGAAAGCAAAACAAAAACCCAGCAGATCATATTAAAATTCAGCATTAAAAGTAAATCTATCATTTTTACACAGAATTAACTTCCATCCCTTCAACCAATAAGCTCTGATACGAGCAGCTGACACAAACTGTTGACACAATTATTACTAGACTGCTTGTTTTTCTCCCTGATTCTAACAGCGTTCAGGAGAAAGACCTGATGACTGAAGCTAAAAAAATTCATCCTACTAAAAGGCTTGTAAAATATGTTCACTCCCTGATCAGCGGGCAGCAGGCTGAGGTGAGGAGGAGGTTCTGGTTCTGCGGAGATCTGCAGTGGATGTGCTGTGTGTTTATCTCTCTAAGTGGATTTCCTGCACACGGTCAGGCCGCTGTGTGTGTGTGTGTGTGTGTGTGAAAGCGGGAGCCGGGAGGAGAGAGGAGGGCAGTCCCACCTTGCCGGGCCGTGTACTCATTGTCCTCGATTAGCCGGGCCAGGCCGAAGTCGGCGATCTTACAAACCAGGTTGTCTCCCACCAGGATGTTAGCTGAGCGCAGGTCTCTGTGGATGTAGTTCATCCTCTCAATGTAGGCCATGCCTGCTGCCACCTGAAGAACAGAGGGGCAAAGAAATGCATGGGAAAGTTGAGTGGAAGGAAAAAACAGCGCTAAAGCAACAGGGTTATCCGCATGAGTTTGATTCTGGAGTTGGAGCTGAAACAGTCACTCATTTATCTAAATCAATCATTTTATCTAAATCAATCATAAATCAATCATTTGAATTTCTCTCTCACACCGCAACCCAACTTCCTCCATTATTATTATTATTATTACTATCATCCATTATTATTATTTAGGAACTTCACACAACGCGCTTGAAATGATGGAAAAGGAGAAATGAAAGAAACGGTAACTGTGCGTTTCACATGAGACAAAAAAAAACAGCAAACAAAAAACAGATGCTTAGAAGTTTTCTAAAAGATCAACACAAAGTAGACACTCAAACTGTTCTTTGCCAGTTTTTCTCGGGCTCAGACAGAATGAAGAGCATTTCTAATTCTGTCACAGATCTTGAATTTGATTTTGTTGTGGACTTTAAGTAGGCCATTTTAATACATGAATTAGCTTTGATCTAAAGCATCCTCTACAAGCTCGTTTAGCTTTAGGGAGCTTGTCCTGCAGGTTCTCTGGCAGGACAGCATGATGCTGCCACAGCCATTTTAACACTGTATTCTGTGTTCAGTGTAATAATAATTTAATATTTCATTCACATGAAGCATTTTGCCTGGAGGCCAGAATCGTCCCCATTATGGCCATGACAGATTTGACTCAGGAATGATTTTCTTCTTGCCACTCAGATTTAGGAGCAAACAACAACAAAACTGTTTTCTGTAAAAAGAAAAATTCAATAAAGCACCTTTTGACAAGTAATTATTAATTTAAAAAAAGATAGTCACTAGATCAGCCTTGTGCTGTACTGACATTAAGTCGAGCAGAAAGAGTTTTTCACATGTTGATGCCAGAAATCTATTTTTAGCTGCAAATGAATCCTTTGCAGGAGTGTTGCTGTTACATTTTTAATAAAATTTCTATTTTCTTTTTTTAACAAGTGTGAGTATTTGTTAACTTGCATATTTTAATCTATTTCTAATTGTTGGTGAGTGAGTATTTACAAAATGCTGCCCTGGGTGGTTGCCCAGGGCAGCATTAGAAACCAGCACTGATTTTATGCTTAAAAGTACATGTAGAAATCTGAGTGTGGAGGCCGATACACACCTGTGCTGCCATGTCCACCAGGTTGGGCAGCTTCAGCGCTCGTCCCTCTCCGTCCTTTAAGAAGTCCAGCAGGCTGCCTGCAGCACACAAACACATGCAGCTGAAAAAGGTTTCCTGTTTCCTGTAACCTGAACCCAAACTTGCCGTTCAGCCTCCACAAACCGCGACTAACAAAAATGACGGCCGACTGAGCCTGTGGGTTGGGACTGTCTGCTTCAGGTCATCAAAAGCTCCGGCTCCGAGGGACAAACAGGACCGGTTACTTCACAAAGACTTCATTCAGAAAGTTCACAGAGCTTCAGCTTGTTTTAAAAAGACACTGGAGCATTTCAGGCTGCAGAGATGGATGCTCATCAGACGAGGTGATGATGCACATCAAAGCTTCCCTCCGTGCACATCCTGCATTCTCTCTCTGAATTATTGCTCGGATCCTGGGCTTTGATGGTCTTAACGATCTGCAGTGTTTCACCAGACCAGAGTGGCTGCTGCTCCGCAGAGGAACAGAAACAGCTCTGACTAAATGAAACAGACTTCACAGACTCTAGTGGTTCATTGTTCTGGATATTTTACTGGGCTGGAGCGTCAGGCTGCAGGTCTGAGTAAAGGTCAGGCCAGTGGGGGCCACATCTTTAGCAACGAGGGCCGAAAATGTGACATAGAAAGAATGTTTTGCTTTTTCACCTGCTCAACAAGAACCTGCAAAGCATTTTGATATCCTGTAGGAAAAGGGATCTGAAAATCCTTTTAGGTCCAAACATAAAAAGGGTCTAAAAAAACGCAATGTCCCAATTCTTTTTTAATTTAGTTAGGTTTTAAGCTATTAAGCAAACTATTGAGTTTTTGGAGGATTTTAACAAAGACACAAGTTCTTTCTGTTTGCACACATTCAAGCATTAATGCTAAAAGTTAATGTGACATCTATCCATTTATTTTTATAATATTTCTATTTTCTGGTCAACTGTACCCGAGAAAGGTCCTTAACTGAGCCGGCTGTGGAGTTCTGCAGCGCAGCAATATTCTACACTGTGCCCACCATTGGTGAGCATAGTTGAAATAAAAGCAGAGCTAAATGTTTTGTTCAGGGCTTTTGCTGATCTTGGAAACATTCAGCATCTCTAAATTCATTTTCCGAATGAATTCTAATTCTAATGCGCCAACATGCTTGATTGATTAATCTACAAATTAATCTGCAAATAAAGAGCATGAACATTGGGGTCAAATAAAAAGGTGAAACATTCATTATTTTATCTGTGAAAAGCTACGGAGCCCTTAAGGGGAAAAAAAAAAAAATCCTGACTTACTTTCTCGAGATCCCGAGAAACTTTCTGGAGATCCCAACTTAGTTTCTCAAGATCCCGCAAAATGGAAAAAAAAAGTGTTGGGAACTCGAGAAAAAAGTCAGGATTTCTTTTTCTTTTTTTTTTCTTCTCCATGTCCCCTTTGGGGCTCCGTAAAAAGCAGATCTTCTATAAACAAAACCTGAAACCAGCCAGTTCCATTTAACCGATATCTACTCTTGCAAACCACGTGATCCTCCCCAGTGCAACTCCATGACAACCAGGCTTTCCCACATGGCGGTACCTTTGCTCATGTACTCTGTGACGATGTAGATGGGCTCCTCAGACACCACGGCGTACAGCTGCACCAGCTTGTCATGGCGGAGCTTCTTCATGATCTGAGCCTCCTCCAAGAACGACTCGGGGGACATGGTGCCGGGCTTGAGCGTCTTCACCGCCACTTTGGTGGTGCCGTTCCACGTTCCTGGTCACACACACGCACACACACGCACGCCGGCGTCAGCACAGCAGGAGCATCTGCTGCCATTCACACTGCGTCAGGTACACAGGCAGAGTCGACGGGAGGCCGGCATGCACGCTGGGGCATTAGGAGGGCTTTCTTTGAAATGTCATGCAATACAGAGTGAGATCAGAGATGATGTGAATTTGCGTTGCTTCATGATGACATAAACACAGTGAAGTGAACCTTTACTTTGATATGGAGTTCCTAGATGGTTTCCAAATCATAACTCCAGATTTTTCCAGATCCAAATGTTTACGGATATGCTCACTCAGCAGGTCTTAATGCCCAAGTCTTATGTTATGATGAAGTTCAATGTTTTGTTCATTCTTTCTTTGGGTTGGTTATTCATGTTTCTGAATGATGTGACCGTAATGAGGGTTGTGTGTGAGCGGTTTACGACCCGCCTGCTCAGAGGAAGAATGCAGACGTCACACAGCAGCGCTCCGTAATGACGGATGGAGCTGTCTGCGGATCCATATTAAAGTTACTGACCAATGGGAGCTGATTGCAAGAACAAGAAGCTAATAAAAAGAAAGCACAACTTAGCAACTTCTGTAAAGATATGCTTCGATGTTTATCCAGAATCAGGAGTGTTGGGGTTGTGATGTGATGCTATGGGTTCAGAATTTCCATAATTAGAATTTTTATTCTTTGTTTACGTCCAGATTTCCTGCGTCTGTCTTCTTCTGGTGCAGAAAAGTCAAACAGAATGTGACATGATCATTCTGACTAGCTGAATTAGTTACAACTATCAAAGTGGGACGGATCAGATTTTTTTAGGAGGTGAAAATATGGGTATTGTACCGTTCAGATTAGCATGAAAGAGTCGGATCGTTTAGGTGGCATTTTCCTGCTGAGTGACTGCAGCCTGACTCTCAGATGGGTTTTGAACCGCTTAATGTCGATGAGCCGAGCCACAGTCATGCATTAGAAACATGCCGCTTGTGTGAACCTGAACGCTACGGTAGTAAAAACATCGTCACAAATTTGAAAAATTCTCTTTTTCGCTTAAAATCCATAATTAAATTTACATTTCATTTCATTTGGTCTAAGAATGAAACAGAAAAACAGATTTGTTCCAAGGTTGTATGAACCCGACTGTCTGTAACTCACAGACTTTCTCCTCTGATCTCACTCCGAGTCAAACAAACACACCAGGGATGTTAGTAATGGCATGAACTAACTAACTGGGTTTAGAATGAGTTAGAGGGATTAATTGAGTGATCATCACAGTGAGCTGCTGTTCGCGGAGCAGCTGGGTGGAGGCCTCCTGCTCACCGCCTGTCCTGCTGGAAGTGTCCACATTCAAACATCTGCAGGCCCCTGAAAAACTATTCACACCCCTTGAACATTTTGATTGACTACAATATGTAGCTACAATAGAATCGTTGGGTAAAGAAAAATGGTGAAAAAAAGTCTTAGTCTTTAGGAGACTAGAGGCTTACAGCTGGGATTGAAGTAAAAGGTGATTCTAGAGAGTGTGTGTGTGTGTGTGTGAGAGAGAGGGGAGGCTTGATTTGTGTTGGTGAATCATCTATACTAGATATAATTAACCCTCCCCCAAAAGGAGAAAGAAAACAGTGCAGCTCATATTTGGATGTGTCGAAGTTGAGGAACAGATTTGCTGGTTGAATCGAGGCGCTGAAACTCTGTGAGGAATATTCCAGAGCACCTGAAAACCTCCGTCTGTCTCATCAGAGACTTCCTGAGGAACATGTGAAAAAGGGAAGCTCAGGATTTCTTTGGATTTTTTTTTCTGATTTTCTTACCGTAGAACACTTCAGCAAAACATCCCGTCCCCAGCTGCTCCTCCAGGTTCAGGGCGCCTCTGCTGATCTCCCAGGCATCGTGGCTCAAGCCCACAGTGTCGGGGATGTAGTTCATGCACACGCCCGTTAAATTAAAGCACAAACCATCCGCACTCTCTACATGGTTGGGGATGGGGGGAAAGGGAGGCAAGGCACAAGGGTTAACTACAGGGAGAGGAGCATGCACTGAGGCACGCAGAGGGCGGCCATGTTGGTTGGGGAAGCAGAGTCTCCTGACACGCTCTGTGGTTTTGAGATTTGGAATCGTTGCTTTATGATTCTCTCAGCTTCCACATTATTCTCCTCTTTGGTTTTCAAGGTGTGTCTGGAGTCTCTGTTCCCGTCCCCAGACCCCCCAGTGTGACCTCAGGAGACGGCTGGGTCCGTACCCATCCAGACCTCCCCAAACTGCCCGTTCCCCAGGCGCTTGATGAGCTGCAGCGACTCCCGTGGGATCTCCCACACATCTTTGGTTTTTACCGACAGGTCGGCGAGGCGGGGCATCCCCTTGTGGCAGGGAACCACCAAGCGACAGCAGAGGCCTGCAGCGCGGTCTGCAGCGCCACGCATCAGCAAAGAGGAACAGAGGGAGACATGTGCAGAGAGTTAGCAAAGAGTCCGACCGTGCGGAGAGGACAGAGGATACAGGAGACATGGAGGCAGACATGGAGGCAGAAGGGAAAAAAATAAAAAATAAAACACGCAGCAGGAGGGAAATAAAAAGTTTTCTGTTGAAGGAACATAGGAAAAACAAATATCCAGGTCAGAGAAACAAACAGGACAAAGATGAACCAGGAAGAATAATTTATTTCACAATTCAACAGGAGCAGAAGGAGGAGAAGCTGTGGATCAGTTCAGATCACCAAACTAATATTAATATCAGACAAAGATGATCTGTGGAAACACAAACAGGAGATTTCAGGAAGGAAATATTTCCAAACCAACCTGGTTCTATGTAAAAATGTAACTGCCTGATAAACCCAACACCAGCCACCGAGCGTTGCCAGACAACCAGAGTTTTACACAGATGGGGTTTAAATAACCTGTATTACAGAACAGTTCTTTTTGGGTTCAACTCCAGAGTTTGACTAGGCTATTTTCATGAGTATTTTAGAGTTAGATTCTTCAAGAATCTAACTTCATGTTGTCCAACGACAAAATGAAATATGTGTCTTTCTTAGCTTCACTTCACAACATAAACTAAGAGACGCTAAATTGTTATTATCACTATGTATTTACAGGCACACAGTATCATTTTATATCACAATCAAGTGACATTAGGCCTGTCCTGACAACAAATTTTGCTGGACGATAAATCATCCCAGAAATTATTGGAATAAATGACAATATTGTTGTTTTGAGACCATTTTCAAACAAAAACAAATAAAATTAATTTTAAATTGTCCTTCAAAAAAAAAAAGGGTCCATTTGAGACCACAGCACCCAACTGAAGACTTTTATCATTCAGTTTTAAGTAGAAAGAAAAAAACGCTAAATTATGCAAATAGAAATTATTGAGCTTGCGATTTAATTTAATTACATTTTTAAAAATTTATCATGATTTATTGTTTATTTTGACAGGCCTAGTAACTATGATACTTTCATAGCTTTAAAAAAAAAGCTGAATGTATCAAACATAATTTTTTTTTAACAACTCAGGATTGTTTAACCATTTAATTTAACCCCTGAAATTACATTTGATCTGACATTTTTAGACGTTTAGAATTTAAACATTCTGCTCATGTTTCTCATATCGGCTCTCAGCTTCATATACGTTTTATGGTATTTCCTGTGCTTGTTGCCAGAGGAACATCGCGTCCTGGTCTGGGTCAGACATGAAGCATTAGCAGCTGTTTCCATCCCACTGACCTCACATCAGCTCAGCACGCCGCCCGGATCATGGAACCAAAACACCACAAAGCTCTGCTGTTTGCTCAGCATTGATTAAAGCAGTGGATTGGAGCAGAGTTTCCATCGGTCCCTTCATGCTGATATGTAGAGGAGAACATGCCCCCCATAATAAGGCCCTCAGGTGTTTGCACACAGCAGTAAAGACAAGATAAAGGGCTGGGTGTCTCTTGTGGGAGAATTAATGCTGCCCATCTGGGCCCACTCAGCTCCACGCAGTGATCGATACATCGATACGTCGCTGCGTTCACTCCGCTCATAAAACCAGTCAATGTGAGGCGGGTTGCTACGCAGCGAGTGTGAAAACAGAGCCCAGGGAGAGATCAATCTGAGATTAGCTCTGAACTCTAATAAATGCTCTGAAAAAACCTCAACACAATGAAAAAAAGTCCAAAAGAATCATGGAATTTCAAAAGTAATAAAAGAAAACAAATAAAAAACAAAACAAGTTGATTGTTTTAAGTCATTTTGATGGAAGGATCAGAGAGCCTGAGTGGAGCTGGAAATAAAAAACTAAATACTGTTAATGATCCGTCGTGTTTACTAATCCTGAAGCATTTAGAAGGACATAAACTTAGTCCCACGACATCACCGCCATGCAGAGCTGCCTGTTAGCATGTGGGGATGGGGCTCTCTGTCCAGGGCGGCACAGCTGCTGTGGTCAGCTGAACCCACAGCCAATGTTTATTGCTTATCTACATGTCCAGTGGACAGTGTCAGAACTTAAAAAAAAAGAAAAAAAACCCACAACTGTCTATGCAGGTGGCTGATGATGCTAAAGCTGACATCAGATTTGTAGCTTATGTGAATTGGAAAAATGAGAAAGCTACTTCAGTTTTTAAAAGTATCTCAGCTGAATATCTTCCCTAACTACCCATATTAATATGGGTAGTTAATAACGGTTTATTTTTAGCACACTAAAAATAAACCGTTCTTCCATCAGATCTGCTGCAGGTAGAGTTCTGATCCTAAATCACAGGAAATGTCTGAAACATGCCAAGCCTGACAGTTTTCTACCTGAGAATTTTGAGTGGTTGGTTTTATTTACTTTCATTTTTGCTACGCGGGCCAAACAACAAGCATGTCGTTGCTTTGGAAAGGTTTTAAAGAACAGTGGCTGTCTGTGACTGTCATAGCAGGAAACAGAAAGATACCAAACAAGCAGAAGCCCTGAAAAGAGTTAAGGTCATATGTACGTCTGATGTGGATCCAGACGTCACCGAGAGTGGATACGATGCAGAAGGATGGTTAGAGGATCCACGGTGTTGACTGTACGTGTCGATGAGACAATGTGCCAACTAGAGGATGTCAGAAAGAATCTCTCTTTCCCCAAGAGGGGGAGCCAGTGGGTGGGACGGGAGACGGTAACCCGCTCAAGACATACAGTCGTATCAGCTGGATGCACATAAAGACCGGAAAGTTAGAGGATGAATGAAGTCTAAAGCAGTGAAGGTTCCCATCGCTGTGAGGATCTAATATTCCACCTCTGAGCAGCTCACAGCGCTGGAGCTGGACAACCTTTACAGTCTGCCGCGTTGCAAACTACAGGTGAATATAGTCAGAGAAGAAGAAGAAGCTCACGTAGAGTCGTTTGTAAAGTCAAAAAAAATAACAGCAAAAAATAACAGCAATAATCTGGGTTACTTTACGGTGGCTGACAGGTGCAAACGAGCTGCAGACACATGTTTGATGTCAACTTGCAAAAAAAACAGATGCAACAGAAAAATGCTGCAAGCACAAAAAAAAAAAAACGCTGCAATAACAGAAAATAGAAGTAAAAAGCTTCATTCAGCAAAATGCTGGAATCATAGGAAAAAGGAGGGAAATTCTGCAAATAGCTCATTAAAACACCTTTTAATGCAAAGTTGCTCTAAATGTTGCATTGAAAGTCCACTAAAAGTGCCAAGTTTGCACTAAAGTGTCATTATTTACAAAATAATACAAAGTTGGCACTTCTAATGGACATTTAAAGCAAGTTTGCATTAAAAGTGTCATTATTTACTGAATGACACTTCATGACACCGGTCACAGACATTCATAAAGACTCCTTCATGTTCATGACAGTGTCATGTCACATCCTGTCAAATAAAGTGTTACTGAGTTTATTTATTCAGTGGTTGAAAATAACCAGTGGAACAATTACCGGTTCCACTAACAACCCGTTCAGAAACAGTTTTAAACTCCAGGTCTTAACAAGTCGTTCTACGCTGAACATTTACTGTAAACAGAACATTTTCCTAAAAACATGGAAGAAAAAGCTCTTCATTTTACCTGAGTAGTGCTGAACCAGCTGCTGCAGCGTGTCAAACTGAGCCCTGGTGGTGATGTAATATCCTCCGCTGTCCAGCTTACGAATCTTATAGTGCTTGACGTGATCTCCTTTCACATCATCCCAGTCCCGTATGGATAGGGAGAAGGCCCCTGGGGGACACAGAGCGGGGGTTAGGCGGCAGGAGAGGCTCAGTGTGTGTGTGTGTGTGTGTGTGTGTCTCTGTGTGTGTACTCGCTTTACCCTTTGTGGTTTCGCTCTCTCGGATCAGATAGGTGCCCCGAGGATTGCCGGTGGACAGCAGCTGTCTCTCTGCATCCTTACGGCCCAGTTTACCAAAGTACCAGCTGCAAGAAAGCAGTCAGCTCAAACGGTCTGGATCACTTTTCCTTAATGCATCCTGTCATGTGTTGGTCAAATGAGTTAAAACAGCTTAAAGCTATAAGAAATAAAGTCCCAGAAGTTGGCTGCCTAAAAAAAGTTATTCCCTAACGTGTTCTCCAAAATGCAAGAAAAACATGCGAACTTTACTTTTTTAGAAACTTTATTAATCAGTGTTTTACACCCAGTATTTTGTGTATTTTCCTTTGGCATAAACTAAAGGACACAGTTTAGTTAGAGCTGCACCAATCAATAAGGAAGCACCAATAAATCAGCACAGATTTCCTTCATGTTGGCAGATGGGCTGATACGCAAACATGAAACTGATCTCATCTTCCTCTGGTGGATGGTGGAAGTTTCTGAAAATCAGCCACAGTCTCCTGACTGACCTGCCCACCAGGTCACGTCTGCATGTTGCTGAAAGACTGTTGCTTTTCAGCAACAATCACTCCACTGTTTGCTAACTTTGTTGCAATATTTAGCAACTTTTGAGACCAATAAAAACCTGGAATCTGCCAAATCTGGAATCGGCACATCAGGCTTTTTAAAGATCAGTGAATCAGTGTTTTTCTTCAGGCCGATTTCAGACTGATCTCCTGAGATGACAAAGGCATGAGAGAAAATGTGGAGTTGGTTATTCACTGTTTGGTAATGTAAACCCGCTTGTTTCTTGGTTTAACTTCTGCAAAAGAACTTTGTGTTTACTTTGATTATATAAAGTTCTAGACTAATAAACCCTGACTCACTGATTGGTTAATTGACAAGGTGGGCGGAGCGTAATCTAACACCTGTCTGAGTGGGCTCACAGTGCAGTCTACCCTAACTGATTCACACCAGTCCCATTCCTCCATTCCTTTACATTAAAACCATTAAAGACCAGAACTTACTCTTCAGCTTGGATGGAGTCTACTGGAGCCACGTAGTTACTAGGGATGTAACCGCTGCCCCCGGTGGTCAGCGAACGTGCGTCCCACCAGTCCCCCTCACTGAAAAACACACAGACATCATCGTCATTGGCCGGTTTGTAATGCAAAATGAAGCAACAAAAGTTCAACATGCGTACAAGAAATTATGATTATATTGTTAAATTCCATTCTTTCAGTCCTTCTCCTGTCTTGTTGTTAAAGTCCCACTTCCTCCTCATTTCCTATAAATTAGTCTTCAGTCTGTACTGGAGAACTCCAAGTAAAAAAACGCGGCGCTGTTTATCTTGAAACCTCATTTTCAAGCTGCTTTCGGCTTAAAACAAAACAAGGATGCACATGTCATCTGAAATCTGCAGAAGTTATTACATTGATAGATGTTTTAGCAGGATGATCAAAATAAAACACCATGTGAAAGGCGGCTGACTGACGCTCAGGATGTTGTACCAACAGGGTAAAAGCAGGAAGGAGTCTCAGCCGAAGGAGGAACATCTTTCCAGAACAACACGGCTGTGTTTTAGTGTCTCAGGTTCTAAACACTGCTCCCTTGTGCTGCACGTCTCTGTCAGATAGGTCTTCATGCCAATCACGTTGCTCAGAGCTTCCTCCAGTTCTAAAGGAGGAAAACACATCTGAGTAATGCGTCTCCATCTCAGGGCGAGTCAGGTCAGGTCAGGCTCTAAAAGAAGCGTTTACAGGGTTTGCTTCATCCAGAGCAGCTGAACAATAACCTGCTTCACTCGTCTCTGGAACAATGTCCACCTGATAGGTCACATGTGCTCCTGTGCAGACAGTAATGAGCTCAGTGACACACAGAGAACTGCTGGCTCTTCTCCAGAGCCTAGCTAAAGTGCACAAACAACCTTGACTTCTCAAAAATAACTCAAAAGTCAACATTCCAGACATGTCAGTCATTCTGACACAGAGTACTGATGATATTTACATGGTGGATGTGAAATGATCCAGGACTGTTTGTGTTTTGTTTTTGTGTTTCCTTTATGATCCTTATTAGGCATCAAGGTCTTTCCATATGCCGTTCAGTTTTGTGTTTATTATCGTCATTAGGGTCTTACTATATTTGTCATTTAGTTTGATTTCTCATTTTATTATTATTATTATTACTTCTTTCATCAATGCATTTCTGTTCAGGCTTTTCTGTTGCTGCCGATCACTTTGTGGTAATCGGTCTCCATCCCTCACTTTCTTTCCTGTCTCATCATGTTCCTTTGTCTTTCTCCACTACTATATATTATATAAAGTCCATATATTCTCTGTAACTGTACGCAGATAAAAAAAGAAAGGATAGACATTAACAGAAGGAATCATAGAATAAAAGACAGAAGGATTCAAAGAAAAATGAAGAGGAAAGAAAGAAGAACATCAGAGAGAGAGAGGAAGGTAAGAGATGGATAAAAGCAAAAAAGAAAAGACAGATAGATCCAGTTAGATGAAGGGATATGAAAGAGTTTTCTATACTTTTCCCAAATCTGTCTAGTCTGCAGAAACACCTAAACTTTGATTCCTCTCCACACACTGTAGGATGGAACAGGTGGAGCAGAGTGGAGCTCTTTCTCCTTCAACCATCTCTGCAGCACCACACAGAGAAAACAACAACAGCAGAGAACCAGCAGCCTCCTGCTGCCTCTGATGGGCCGAGGGCCTCTGCAGACCCCGGGCCTGTAGCCTGGGACAGGCCGTCACAGCGCCGCTGTGTTTGTTCACAGCGGTCAGTCAGACCAGCGCAGCTCCGGCCGAGCAGCAAACAGCTCGCATGTTTTTGCTTCAACAGGCAGGCGGTAAGCTGAACGCAGCGAATGCCTCATCCCCTCCAGGGATGCAGGTCTGCTTCCTATAGGATGTCAGCACGCAGCACAACCAAACCTCAACACTTCTGAGGCTCTGCCTCACTTCCTCACACAACGGGTGGTCCCTTCCTACCAGCTTTCTCTCAGCCTAGAGCAGAGGAGTTTAAACTTTTTTTCTTTTGCTGTTTTTCCACTGCTGTCCAGCAGGTGGTAGTGGAGGGCAGCGAAGCCCGGCTTTTGGGCGGTGAGTGGGTGAAGGGGAGAAGGAGCAAAAGATGCAGCTCTGTCTGGATCCTGCTGAGGAAGAGGAGGATGAGGAATGACAGAGAAGAGGAGGATGAGGAATGACAGAGAGGAGGAGGAAGAGTGAGTTTTCCTGTCCTGGCTGAGGTTGGCTGGGGGGAGCAGTGTGTGGGGGTGTCCGTGCGTGTGTGTGTGTGTGTGTGGCAGCTGGGACCGAGGCATGTAGGAATGTGAAAGGCAGCGGCTGGGCCGGGACAGGATGCTAACAGGGTGTGGTGACCTTGCAGAGTTAAAGGCTGAGGTGGTGAGGCGGTCAGAGGGAAAGTGTGAAGTCTTCAGCAGGCTGCTGGACTCACATTTATTATTCAGTGTGTGCCAGCTCAGTAGATCACACACGAATACAGCAGCAAAAGTATTCAATCCCTAGAATATTGCCACATCACAGTAGGGGGTGGGCGATATGGAGTTACAGTTTTATCGTGATTTTTTGTGGTACTATTGTGATAACAACAAAAGTGACTATAAGAACTATTCATTAGTTCCGTATCACTAATAGCAATCACAGCGCAGCAGCACATACCATAAAGAAATGTGATTTGTATCACTAAACTGCACAAAGTAACTGCATTGACTCGTATGTTCATTTCAACTGGAATTTATAGTGACAATGATAAAACTAAATTCTTATCATGTGAAGAAATTTATCATGATAAATGGTAAACGATTCCATATGCCGATATTACAGCCACAGTTCATTATTTCGTTCATTTTAGCTACAATAACCTTGATTTAGATGCTTTGTCTTATTTTACAGTAACTGCAGCAGACGTTTGACTGCACCTCTCAGCGTTCTGCAGCGTACAGTGGAACAGAAAGGAGAGCAGGTTGACAGCGTTGCCCCTGAAACTTCCCCCCTGCCTCCTCAAATGTCACTGCACTGCTGCAGAGCGCTGCACAGACAGAGAGACACACGCTCCGACTCAGCCTGCTGGAGTGAAAAGCGTCCCCGGACTGAAACAGCAGGCAGATGATGGTGCATCCACTCTGAAACTCACACACACGCAAGGTCTGCACTTCTGCCGACTGGAAACAAGACGAGCCAACATCCCTGTGGGTGCAACTGGGCACTTCCTGCTGGAGTTCAGATGGAAGCCTGCAGCACTCTCCTCTGCTCCACCCTCTGCAGGCCCAGAATAAACTTTGTTTACTCCATGTTGTCATAAAGGGTGTTCAGGCTGTCAGTTTATCCTCATGAAAATCGCTGGCGGATTCAGTGAAGCTGGAGCCAGTCCCGTTTTGGATTTAAGCTGTTTTTTTGTTTTTACATGCGTAAACCTGAAATTAGCAACCACTTTGCTCCATTTTGTTCCAAATGTTATAAAACCACCAGGTTTAAGAAGAAAAGGCCATTTATAATCTTTTGAATGTCTATGGGAGACAGGGAATTTATTTTCTTTTGCGTTTTCTCATGATATTGCATTTGGTAGTCAGTTCATGCAGCGTCTTAAATACTGACGGTTTTTCTGCTACAATATAAGACTTTAATAAGGTTTGTCTACTTTTTCATTAAGTCGGGCTTATAGGCCCTTTTCAGCAACAAGGCAGGTCAAAGGTCATAAAAACATCATCCAATAATCTATTGTTAAACAATCAATAAGTATATTACATTTTTGTTAAAAGCCATTATCAAAATCATCAAGCAAAATTACATTAAATATATTGATCAACGTTCCTGTTATTAAGAATCAAAGGAAACTCTAAACAGATGGGTTTAGTTCAGATTTAAAGGAACTCAGTGTTTCTGCGGTTTTGCAGTTTTCTGGACATTTGTTCCAGATTTGTGGTGCATAGAAGTTGAATGCTGCTTCTCCATGTTCGGTTCTAGTTCTGGACGCAGAGCAGAACCAGAACCAGAACTAGAAGAAAGATCTGGAAGGTTGTCATAGCAACCTTCCAGATCTTTCTTCAGATCCTTAATGTATTGCTGTGCTAAGCCGTTCAGTGATCTACAAACAAACAGAAGTATTTTCAAATCTGTTCCTTAGTATATAAACCCACCACAAATTAATGTTGAAAATGTCGGAGCAGAACCAGTCAAACGTGGGCTTTCCATCCCGTCTCAGACAAAAACACGACAGAAGGAAAGAAAAAAATACACCCAAACTATTTGGAGTGTTTAGAGTTAGTGACGGACTTGCTTGTGTCTTTTTCATATCGGTAATTAATAGATCGATTCTCAACCTGCATCTGCACCAAAGAGTTAAGAATGTATAAACATATTCTCACTGAGGCAGTTTTAAATTTAGATTTATTATCTCTTATTATCTATCTCTCTATGACTCTACATAAAACAGATCTGTTGTGTATTTGCTAATTTATGGCCCCTAAGGGTCACCATACACGTCTCTCTGACTGACGTATGGCAGTGAAAAACAACAACAGTGTTTTCCTTGTGGGGCCTCTCCTCTCTGGCTGGTGTTAAAGTTAAACATGACATTTATGGTTTTCCAGCTCCACAAACAGCAGCAGGCTTATTCTGGGCTTTGTCCTGTCCCAGGTCATGAAAGCAAACCTCGGCCTGCCTGGTGCAAGCCGCCACTTGGACCCCAGCTCAGTCGGGGAGCGCGCCCGCCCGCTCTCTTCCCAGCGGCCTCCACTAACTCCTTCAGCTAAGAGATAAGAGGCCGCATTTGGATCCCGCCTGCATGCGGATGCCGTGATAAGCAGCTGCAGGGACTTACGTGCTGTTGAGGATTTGGAACCGTTCTCCTTTCCTGAAGCTCAGGTCATCCTCTGTCCGCGCCTCGTAGTCATAAAGTGCCACAAAGAGAGTGACTCCTGCAGCGGGGGAAAAGCAGTGGAAAACACAGAGTCAGCTCCGGGAAGATTAGCAAGAGAAAATGAGGCTGAAGAAATGAAATGAGCTCCAGAACACTGAGTAAACAGCAGCGAATCTGCTCTGGACGAACAGGAAGGCTGTCATGGTGAATGTTCTGGCAAATCATTCTGGCTAGCAGGGAGAAGAGCTGTGCTATATCAGCAAATTACACAAATATAACACCATATATGAATGATGGAAGAAGTGTATCAGTTGTGATTAACCTCCATTTTCGTTTTTTTTTCTATCATCATAAAATTCCCCACCTATAGTGTCACATCAGACTGGCTGAATGGCAGGCAGAGCGGAAATGTATGACGCATGAAATATTATAGCCTCTCAGATTCTGTACCAGTGCAGTTCTTTTGGGTCACAGAAACACACTGACACTGCAACACTGACAGTAACATGATATAACCAGTCCCTCCAGGAAGCTGTGATGCTATGATCACAACAGTTAAAGCAAATTCCTTCAGCACTGCAACTTTCTGGCAAATCTGACAAATCAGCTCTACTTTATCTGTTTACTGTCTCTTCTGACCGATCTCTGCAACTCAGCAATTCAAATTGCGACCAAAACTCAAGTTTTATATCTCATGATAAAAACAGGTGAGATGCTAAACTGTAACGTTCGTCTTCTATTTTATTTGCAAACCCATTTAGAGACATTCTGTAGGAGTCGTGTCTCCTGTGTAAACAGATCATGCAGCTTGGGAGACCAATATGGAATTATTTTGTTGCACTTTGACAATTCATCAGGACTGGATTTAATTTGTATTAAAGGTACATGGAAATGTTTTTTACACTTTAAATATTAAATGCTGCCTTTTTGTTGAAGGTCATGTGCAGCAATTTGAACTTTTTTGTATTGTTACTGCAAAAATAAAGCTTGAAAGAAAATTTCAACTTTGGCCACAACGTTTTGAAAAAGTTGCTGCAAAACCAATTTTAGGCCGGAAAAAAGCATCTCAACACCCTGAAGTTATGACATAATGTGCAGCCATAGTGTGAACCATCAGCGTCCATCAGAACAGACTGTTTTCAAAGACCCTGAGAACATCTTGAGATGCATTTCTACATGCATCGTTTAATGCATGTAGAAATAGTAATTCGTCAAGTTAAACAAATTTGCTTTAACCATTTTATTACATCAGATAAACTGTCAGGGCTCTGCCAGGAACACTTTGGGTCAGGTTTAGTGGAGACTAATAGTATTTCTAATGGTTTACATTAAAAATATTTTTTATGCGATTAATTGTCGATATAAGCAACAGAATCTGCAGAATGTGCCAAACATTTTTTTTAATTTGATTAAAAGATTAATCATCAGAATCATCGATAGAATGATCGACTACTAACATAATTATTAGTTGCTACTTTTGTTAAATCTGAAACAAAGTCTACAATAACACAGTATTTGAAGCATAACAAGGTGATTTCCAAAGAGCTATAAAGTAAAAACCTGGTTGGAGCAGATGATCTAACTAAAGAACCTCACAGCTCTCTGCTCTTTGCTGGATGATCAATAATGTCACAATACTTTCAGTTATTGATCATCTTGCTGTAGACAGTTATTGGAAGTCTTCTATTATTCTTACATCTTCTCCTTTCCATCTTCTATGGTCAGGTCTGAGAAAAACTGGACAGAATATAGATGAATTCAGAGACAAACGCAAATTCTCAGGCCTGAACGTTGAGAAACTGCTGAGCACTTCTGGGTTTCAGTGGGGCTTAAGTCACAGCCCAACTGAAACCGATAAACTGTGACAAAGTTGCATCAGGTTGAAGTGATGTGGAAGTGCAGTGGTTAGCACCCTGCACAATAGGAGCCGAGTGTGTTCTGCAACACATCTTTAACAAGCTTTCGTTTTTACACATAGCCTTGCTAAGACGGAGCATTTTTTTATTTCATTGACTAAATAATAAATATAAAAAGTTCATGTAACAATAGAAGAAATAAATGAGCAGAAAAAAAGCATAGAAGTGTAATATCTGACACCTATTCAAATAAAAAGAGCATTAGTTATTCAACTCGGAAAACCTGCTCTGGATGTTTCACATACACAAAATACCAAAAATACACAAATGAGCTTACTTAATGCTGTATCGCTTCATCATAATAATGCCGAGAGAGATTTTGATTGTTTTCTCTCGGTCAAGATAGTTCTATAAACTGACATCTTTAACTAAATGCAACATTGTTGTTGTCCTGAATCTTTTTTTTTTAAATTCCAGTTCCTTTTAAGTTCTATTTGCTTAATTTCTTTACAAATCTGCTTTGAAAAGAGATATGTATTTAAAAAAAATCCAATATGGTTTTTAATCTAAAAAAGGGCTGCATATGTCTCCGTTCATGTGAAGAGTCCAGCCTGCTTGGAATAAAATCCTGACCTGAGCAGGAGAGAGTCTAGCCTTGCAGGGCTGAGTCAGTGCAGCCTGACTCGATCACACAGGCACAAACGCTTCAGATAAAGAGCAGTGGCCTGAAAAAGCCTTTTCAGTCACTCCAGCATTATCCAAGTCTGGCTGAAATAGAGCAAGATCGTCCCCCACATAGTCTCCGATGGCAGGAAGACTGTGCTGACCGAGACGAACTGCGCCAGCCGCAGCTGGGAAGAGTCTGACAGCAAACTCTTCATAGTAAGACTCCAGGTGAGGAGGTCGTGTGAGGCTAAAGGGACTGGAGAGACTGGATCTGATGTCGAAGCAGGATGATGGTTGCATCGCTCCAAATGTTCCATCAGATCAGAGGCTGAAACTCATTCATTGATTGGTTTCTGTGTTGGAACGCCAGTCGATGCGTTGTGTAACGTTGTGGTACTGGCTCCGTATTCCAGGTTGGGAAAATGACATCAGCAAATCCACTGGTCATCGATAAGATGGTGGATACAAACAGGAGCATGGAGGCAGCTGCCTGCTAGCGGGCTGGAGTGAAGCAGAGTTTAACGTCTTTACGTCTAAATGTCTCCCACCACAAAGTAAAAAAAAAAAAAAACTCCGCTCAGCTCTTCTGCCTCTCTGTGGATTTACAACACACAGCAGTGGAAATCATCCACACCTTAAGTTCAAGGTGTATTAGAATAAGTTCAATAGAAATGCTGAGTTCCTCTGCAGAGCCGCTTGGCTCAGTCAAACAGAAAGGATTTCCTGAGTAAGAAAATTCACTCCCTAAACAATGAGCTCAGAGCACAAAGACTTGCGCTAATGCCAAGCGGACGAGCTGACCGTACTGGTGTGGGGTCAGGGAGAGAGAGAGACGATCATGTAATCACACCAACATGAAACTCTGTCAAAAACACAACTTCACCTGATGTCTCAGGAGGTACCATTAAAATGAAATACTGGAATTGTATTTCCTAAAATATTTCCATCATATTCATGTGACAGGATATTTGCATTTCATCAAGGAGACAAAGAGATTGGCTTTCTTTTCACCTAATGGTGTAATTTGTTTAAAAAACAGTTCGGCAAACCTCAGGCAGGTAACCATGGCAATAAGAACTAAGTTCTTTATAAACATCAGATGATGATGGAACCAGCATCAGATTCCATGATGGACCAGACACCTGTTATTGGTGGAAATTCTGTTTCAGCTGCACTTCCAGTGTTTTTTGGGGTGCCGATCTACAAAGTAATATACAAATATAACTATAAACAAAGTCATTCATTAGGTTTATAAATGGGCTAGAACTTTAAGCTTTGTCTGCACATGATTAATTCAACTCCATTGTCCTGTTACGAGCTGAACGATCAACAAGTCATATCAAAGCACGCTAGCATTAGCCTAGCATTTCAACAATCTACTCCATCTCCCAAAAGGCAGCCATTCCGGGGGTCTAATCTCTTGCTCTCATAAAGCACTGCCTATTTCCACAAAGCTCCTCCTTGCAGCTGCAGACTCCGTCTTAGCTTCCTCCTCAGCCCTTCACCATCAGATCACAGGCTGATCTGATGAGTTTGCCTCTCCTCCACACTAACAGCAGCAGCAACTAGCAAACACCCACAGAGTTTATCATATGAACAACAAACCTGCTAACAATGTTTGTAAGAGACAGAAATGGGTCCATCTATGATCCATCAGGTTTATAATCCTTTGACTCTCGCAGTGTTGGGATGACTGCTGTAATCACATTGCTTTGTGACTTTGAATAGGACGTTCTGAGTTACATCCAGTTGATGTAATCTTGTCTTCATCTTCACAGCTTTCTTTTGGTTGCTTAAAATGAGCTGACTTAATTCACAATAAATCATTCTGCTGCAGATGTTTATCTTTTGTTTTTTTCCACTGGGCCTGCTGCCTGGGTGAATTCAGGTCAGTCCTCCTTAGGTTGAGTCATAAAGCTTAGGTGGGCCTCTAGCAGTGTGAATTGTGTTAAAGCCACGCAATGCGCCACGGTGACTCATCTTTTTCTGTTAAAAGTAAAATACCCGACATTTGAGGCAGCGCTGCTTCAGATGTTGGGTCCCGCTTAGCGCTGGAAGGCTCGCTGCTGCTGAGCTCACTTTGACTTTGCTACTAAAATTCCAGTTTGCTAATAAAATCCGCGAGAAACCCAAAAGTGATAAAATGATATAAATGATATAAAATTATACTGTGCTACTTCCAGTCAGCCTCAGGGTTTCTATGAGAATGCTTTACTATACAAACCCCAGATGACCTGCAAAATGTATTTTATCAGGGTTTTAAATAGCAGATCACTAAATGTAGAGCACGGCTAAGAAGCAGAAGAAAAAACAAAGTTTCAACATAAGAAACTAATCTGAAAATGTTGCATGGATGTGTGTTGTTGTGTGGATTCAGCTCACCCGAGTCAAGACTTTGTTGAACCACTTTTCCTGCAGTTACACCCCGCAGACTGACATTTATCTGACAGCTTAAACTCAGATCTAGCAGAAAGCTTCTGTGAAGATTAATTTTAAAGTCTTGCCTCATGTTAGTTTTGGGCTTTGACTAGACTAGGCTACATTGGGCAATTAAAAAATACATATATTTGTTGTTTTATTTACCAAATGCACTTCATTTTGGTAATCCTAGCTAATCTAAAACGAGAGAGATTTGGTCTGATTTAACTTGACAGTGAGAAAAAAAAATTGTATTTGTCTTTTTATTTGGTGTCAATTTCAGCTTTCAACTGTAATTACAATGACAAAACAGCAGCAGCAGCAAGAATACATCAAATCAATCAGCTCAAATTATAGATTTTGTTTTGAAAATTCCATGCAAATAAAATGATTCAGTGGAATTTTTACTCAGAGTTATCATATCCAAGAGTCTCACACTCTCAGAGAGGCGGACCACAGTAATTAGGCGCCCTCTTTGCATGAGCCAAAGAGGGCTGAATAAAAATGTATTTTTATTTGCATATAAAAAAAAGTAATTTAATAACAGAACCCTTCTATCTTAAAATGTGCTAGTTTTCGTTGGTTAATGACATTTAAAAAATAAAAAAAAAAACTACTTTAGATTGTGTTTGTAAGGTGATGTGGGACATGAATACATGTGGAAGGTGGTGTCGGGTCCCTTACCTGTCCCTCCACGGGTCCGCAGGGTCCCGGTGTGAGAGGAGGTGTTGACCCCCCCGAAGACGGTCACCCCCTGTCCGACGGGAGCATGGAAGTTGTTGTAGTTGGGAATGGCGGTGACCCCGAAGTTGGGATAGTGCTGCGGCGTGGGGTCGGCCCCATAGCGGTACCCGGCTCCCTGGGAGATGCTGGGGTCTCGGTCGTCTGTGAGTTTGGTTACCTCCTTGTCCTTGCATTGCACACAGCCCATTATCTATAATCTGGTGGCAAAAAACACACAGAGACAGAAAGTTAGGCTGAATGAAATAAATAGGAGTGTGTGCTTGTGGTTCAACATAAAGACTCAGGGGGAAGTTCACGTCAATAATGTCAGATGATTAAAAGGTTGGAAGAAAAAAGAGATGTAAGTCAGCTGATAATGTCAACATGAGTCCTCCCAGGTCAACAGATGCAGGAGAGGGAGCCAAACAGTGTCAAGGTTACTTTTTACACTGGTTTCTGGACAGTTGGCACTGATCCTTGGCTCAGTGCCAGAGACGGGGATCTGCCTCCGAGAACCCGTCCACACGTAGCCGGGTCTTTTTACAGAGACGAATAGCGTTTGAACAAATAACATCTGTCACACAGAATTGATTTCAGAAAAGTTTTCATCCACATGAACCCGAACAATTCCACCTCTCAGTGCAGTTAAAAACATGCCAAACTCATAGGGGGCAGTGCAGCGTAAAGCTACAACCTGTCAGCCAATCAGATTTCTTCAAAACAACCATCACTTCCTGTTAGAAATTAAACATGGTTCACTTGTGTGGACTATTTGTGTTGAACTATTTATAAATAGCATGTTAGAATGTAAAGTTAATAAAACACAAATTGATGTTGATTGGGAATCATGTTGAAGGAAGTTTGTGGATATTGTAGCATTATTTGTCACAGACTGTAATGAGTTGGATCCTAAGACTCCATCTACACTTGAGACAATGTTTGGTGCGTCAGCAAAAGTTTTTTTTGCTTAGGGTGCGTGTCTACATGGATTTCTTATCTTGCGACATAAGAAACAATAATTTTTTAAAACCGGGTTCCAGAGAGGATAAATTCAGTCTCATGTTTCCATTTGACCGTGGGAGCTGCATCTTTTTGTTGTTTTAAATGATGATGTTGCAGCGCCGCCTCACTCTTACCAACAACAAACAAGGTTCCATTGTCGTTTTCTGGCAGTGTTACAGCGTCTATAGCACCACCGTGTGGCCCGGTAGACCTACTACATCATTTTCTACGCCGTTGCTGCCCGTCGGCAGATATACATTTTTTATAAAGCATTCTACAGAAATATATTGTGCTCTTCTCTGGACTAAATCTCTTTTTTTTTTTTTTTTGGTTGGAGTTTTTATAAATAGTAGTTTTTAGCAATATTAAAGAGAGATTGTATGTAGACAAGAGGGCAAAATGCATAAACATGTATTTGATATCTGCCTCATTGCGGACCAGGCCCTGTTCTCTACGTGACTCACATGAACCCATAAAAATCTGGGCACCGCTGTGTGGAGGTGCAGTGACGCGCAGTGGTGCTGTCAGGCCCTCCAGGGTGATGGCAGCAAGCAGCAAGCTGATTCCATCCCAGAACCCTGACCGGCCTCTTAATTAGAACGAAAACCAATGTCTTCCTTCTCTTTCACCCACTCCACAGGTGTCCTATAGCAAGTCAGGGCTCAGTTCCAACACCAGAAAAAAACACCAGGAAGTGGAACCAACAGGCTTCTTTAAAGATCCAATACAGATTCACCAGACACACATTAGGAAATGACAACTCAATATCTGAGCAGCAGCGAACTCCCAAAGGAGCTGATGGCGTCTAATTGTGAGCATGTTAAATGAAAACAGCTGCAGGAATGACAGAAGAGGTGGTTTTCTCTTTTCCCGTGTTGTCTTGCTCATCTGCCTGCAGTGAGCCGCTTGTTCATTATCCGCTGTGCAGAAAGTTGGAATGAAGCGTTCCCCTCTAACAGTGTCATCTATAAACAAGTGGAGGGGTATTGGACAAAGCTTCCATTCCCTACAAATATCTCAGGACGATAAGATCACACGACAGCCTCCTGAGAAGCTGGTGAGGCCGTGAGACTGCAGGACAAATACAACCCATCAGCACTGGATGTTCAACCTCACCAGAGGGAACCCCTCATTAGCATCCATAACTATCTTTTTTTGGAGACAGAAGCCTCCATGTGCTAATTATTATCATATTTAGGCGGGTTATTTCTCGAGCAAAGAAGAAATACAATTTCGTCAAGAAGTTGACAAATATTGGCTGTTGACCAGAATCAGCTCAGTGAACGGCTGATTGAAGGCATAAAAAAAGTAGGAAGTAGAAACGTTGGCCTTATGTAAAACTCAGCTGAGGCAAAACTTTTACATTCTCTAGGGAATATATGCAGAAAATACAGTTCTAGGTATGACAGCAGAAATCATCTATAATATAAAAGAGCTTCACGCATAAACAACATAATCATGTCTCTTCATAAAACTAGTCAACCCTGTAATAGCTTCTCTTCAATGGCGTCTTTTAAGATAGAATCATTGACTGGAGATCATTTAGTTTAGTTCAGATGCTACTAGCACTCGGTAAGCGGCTGCTATTAGAGAATTAGCCCCACACTGAATGAGCCGCCATGACGGTGGTTCAATGTGATTACACGCTGAACTCACAGGCAGCCTCTTTATCCTGCCTCTTTATTTACATGGTTTTCCGCGTAGTGAAAGATTAGGGACTTTCAAACTTTTCATTTCATATTTCCATCCATCCATCCATTTTACTACACCCTTGTCCCTTACTGGGGTCGGGAGGGTTGCTGGTGCCTATCTCCAGCTATCGTTTCGGGCGAGAGGCAGGGTCACCCTGGACAGGTTGCCAGTCTGTCGCAGGACAACACAGAGACACACAGGACAAACAACCATGCACACACACACACTCACACCTAGGGAGAATTTGGAGAGGCCAATTAACCTGACAGTCATGTGTTTGGACTGTGGGAGGAAGCCGGAGTACCCGGAGAGAATCCACGCATGCAGAGGGAAAACATGCAAACTCCATGCAGAAAGACCGGGGCCGGGAATCGAACCCAGAACCTTCTAGCTGCAAGGCAACAGCTCTACCAGACATATTTCACATGTCATTTTTGGCTTTTTAATCGAGAAAATTTAAGATTCGTTGCGCAATATAAAGTCTGAAATGTCAGCGCGCGTCATTGCACTTACATAAGGACTTAGTGGATCCATCCCAGGCAGAACAGATGCAATCAGGAGGAGTGCGGTCGGAGCTTTGTGCTCAATTTGATTTTGATCTGTGTCAAAGCCATGAAACAAGCAGGCAGAATGAAAAGCAAAGGCTAACACTCGCAGTCAGGGTGTTGCAGAACATGCCCAGATATCTCTGTCAAAAGATTCTGTAATCGTCTGTGACAGGATGAGGGGAATGCATGGTGGGCGTGTGCGTGTGTGTGTATGCGTGTGTGGGGGGCAACAGCAGCAATGCTACGCTCAGTCCAAAACTGCAGAGCATCTCTAATCGCGTCTGCTCTCAGCACAAACCGACAACTTGCTGAGAGAACAAACTGCTTCTGCGTTCAGACTATTTCTATAAACCTTAACAAGCAGAGACGGACTGGAGCGGCTTTTAAAAAGACCGGGAACTGTTCTATTGATTCTTCTGAATGGATGCAAAGCTGCTCCTTTACTGCTGCTGAAATGTTAACCTGCGATGGATTGGATCAGAACCGACAGAGTGTCAGAGCAGATCTCACAGCCGAGGCAACCTGGTGAATTTATACACATGGAAAATTGGTCAGGATATCTTTTACCTCTGTGGGAGCTGTGATGTCACCCACAGCGACAGCATGCAGCAGCTTCAGGTCGCCCACGTGAAGCGTTTCTGTCCTGCTCTGCCTCACATCTTAATGCAAGCGGACCAGAGAGAAAAAACCTGACAGTAACTGTTTAGTTTCCCACCACTTAGCAGGACAGCTAAGGAGAAACACAACAACTTCCTCAATTAGATCACTTGTGATTTCATTGGTTTTAATTTGGTGATGTCAATCAATTAAAAAAAATGTGATCAGATTAATCACACTCTGGTGTTGCGATTAATCATGATTAACTTTCTAAGCTTGAAATATAAATATGTGCGCAGTTGTTCAAGCCCCTCCTGCGGCACTCCAACCTACAGTATTAAAATGCAAGAACTGATTTGATTTTGCTGAGGGAAACTTACTCCACTACTACATAAAAACAAGTAATAGCAACTAGTTCAGGGAACCAGATAAAATATATATTTTATTTTCTGATTCTTGGGTGCCCTGCCCCTTACCGACGCCGCCCTGGGAAACAGCCCGTATAGCCCATATCAAAAACCGCCACTATATGCACAACTTTAAAGAATGTTTTATTGGCACAAACCAAACATGTCTGAAGACTCTCAATTTCCCAGGTTTTAATATTCAAGAAGGTTTAAGCCATTTTGTTTTAAACGTTAAACTCCCAAACAGTTGGAAGATAAACAACCACAAAACAAAGAAGCTCAGAGAAATCAGCCCGTGGTGAAATCACATGATTTCCACCTCTACCGGTCTACCGGACCTGAATTCTGACCATTCATCCACAAACACAAAAATCTGACCTTTTTCTGATCAGTGAATGCAACAAATCACATCATTAATAACCTTTTTAGAAAATTTTATATATCTTATCTCATCTCTTGGTTGTTGCAGTTGCACTGGTGTTTATGCAACTTGGTACTATTATTGACACTATTTGCTGGCCTAAAACAAAATAACCATGACTTGTTATACGGTCAACAAAAGCAGTGGTGTGCACCGCTGACTAAAATGTTAGCCATAAAGCACTAATTCTGCTAACTATATGAGACTACACCAACAGTATTCAGCAGAAGCTAGTGCTAAAGCGCCAATCTCAATTCATATTATATCTGCCATAAAAAGACTACAACCTTTGAGGACCAATTACATTTTTACATTATAATTTAAATGTTCTGTAATACTTCAATACAGTATTTATGTTATATCTTGTCTGTGTTTTAAAAAATTAAAACACAGACGGTATATCTGTGTTTTAATTTCTTCCTGTATGTTTTTTTTGTTTGAAATAAAATTATTCGGGAAAAAATAAGAATGAGAAGTGAGGACAGGAAATGGAAATGCTACACATTTCAAAATAAGAGCATGAATAACTACCTGAAGCATTCTTAGGTTGACAACTATAAACTTCAACACAAACTTTATTCAGCTGAACAATTACAAAACATCCAAGAAAATGGATGTTTAGGATTTATAAATGAATGCATTTAGAGCACAGGTGTCAAACTCCAGTCCTGGAGGGCCACTGCCCTGCAACTTTTAGATGTGGCTCTGCTGCACCACACCTGAGTAGAATAATTAGGTCATTATCAGGACTCTGGAGAACTTATCTGCACAAGAAGGAGGTAATTAAGCCATTTCATTCCAGTGTTTGTACCGGCACATCTAAAAACTGCAGGACAGCGGCCCTTGAGGACTGGAGTCTGACACCCTTGATTTAGAGGAAGCTGAGTGGGCTAAGTGTTTTCAAAGCTAGCAAAAGCGATAAAGGAAACATTTGCTCTGCTTTAAGCACATTAGCATTATAGCAGAAGTGTACCCACCACTGCTGAGGAGCGCTGATGTCACCAGAATTAGGCAGTTCTGAGGTATGATTGGTTACCTGTGCATCAGACAGGAAGGGTAAAAACAACTCAAGAATTTGGTAAATGACACAAAAACACTTTTGAACAGGAATCAGTATGTGATAGGTGGGGAGTGATGACGGGTTTCAAACATATTTCCTCATTTGATGAAGTGACGGGGGAGGTTGGTGTAGAACCATTTAACAAGCACCAACATAATCCTAAAAAAAAAAATCACCACGCAGTGTCAATCATGTCTCATATTTCTGCTGTTGATAAAAGCAGAAATAAAGTCGTGGGATTCTTAAAGTGACAAAGTCTGCTCTCATAAAGCTTGATTCCTCCATGGCTGCTGCGGGTCCAGTAAGGGCCGGGGTAATCACTGGCTGCTCTCTTTGAACTGAAGCCTCTTTCATCTCCTCTCTCCCCACTTCCTGCCCTCTCCTCTCTGCTGATTAATTATTCTTCCCTTGCAGAAAGAGCCGACACCTGCTGGCTGGAGGGGCCGTTCAGCTGCACGCTCCCCCGCTAGGAAGCCACTACAGAGGCCGGTTTATCACTCACTAACTTCCAGCACAGTACAAACATTTCAGGTCAGTGTGAATCATAATGAAAGAACTCCTAAGACATCTTTCAGATTCACTGCAGACCTGGAATCTTCTCACGGTTCGCCTGTTCTCAATCCACACTAAACCAAAGTCCATTAAAACCGCAGCAAAGGGCCGGGGCCGGAGCCACATCGGCTATTAGTTACTGCAACAGGAGGCTCATATAACACTAGGGTGCTATGTTTATTAGCTTCTCTAATTAGAAGCAAAACCCTGAAGCACTTAAAGGACTAAGAGGTTGACAAAGAGGTTAGGAAGAAGAAGACTTATTAAGTCGGAGTAAAATAAAGGGCTGTCAACTAAAACAGCAGAGGGGGCTGATCAGAGCCCCCCCACTCTATGGCCGGGTGCCTGGATGAATTATTCACTGGCTAGTTTTGCTGACCAGAAGGTATGCTGCTGCATCTCAGGGGAAGTTTTTGGAGGTGTGGGTGGGATTCACTAAATGTAGGAGAGAGAAGGCTGAGAGGGGCTGATGGAGGAAAGAGTGTGGAAACAACAGATAAAAGCTGTGCTGCCTGTTGGAGGGGCCAATAAAAGAATGAATTTTGAGACTACTAAAAAGGAATGCACCGAAGTGAAAATTTGGGGTAATATCAATTCCGATATTAATTATATTATTCTGTTATATAATATCTGATATTTACCAATATGACATATAGGGGTAGCTCTATATATGTTTTTGTTAGCTGAATAAAGTTTGTGTTGAGGTTTATGGTTATACACTACTCTGCACAACTGCTAGTGTGATATACATGTATGGGGAAAAAAACCAAAAAAAACGAGGAGCCCGCTTCACTGAAAACCTCCTGGTTCTTCCACTAAATACTGATTTCTGAACTCTTCCTGAGTTCAAACATTAGTTTTTTTGTTTCTAAATGAATATCAACTTGTTTTCTTTGCATTATGTGAGGCTGAAAAAACTGCAGCTTTCTCGTTATTTTGACCATTTCTCCTTTTCTGCAAATAAATAAATATTAGATTTTTGCCTGGAATTTTGGAGACATGTTGTCAGTAGTTCATAGCATAACAGAACAATGTTCATTTTACTCAAACATATACCTATAAAAAGTCGAATCAGAGAAACTGCTAACTTTAAGGAGTCTCTTATTTTTTTTCCAGAGCTGTATAAACAAATAAACATCTGCTATTAATATCTGCACATATTTACTTATCAGACTGATACTGATATGTTAAAAAATGTCTGACATTAGCAGACACAGATTAAGCTGATATAATGTATTATTTTTTTATCAAAGCCATAAAAGTTTTTTTTAGAACTGAAAAAAAGTGACTGGCTAAATAAGTGTTTCCTGTGGTTACAGCACAAGAAAAGCCTCAGTTTAAAGAAAAAAAACTTACAAAAGATGTGCTTTTCTCAAATCTAAAAAAATGATGCACAGGGAGAACATGCAAGCTTCATGCAGAAAGACTCCAGTTCAGGATTCAAACGGCTTGACCTGAACATCAAGATCAGCACCGCTGATCTGATAGTTTCTGCTGATGCAGGAGGATTAGCCGCCTTCCACTCTAACAAACTCGCTAGAACTGCCACTACCAGCTTAGTAAAAGTTAGTCAATTATTGAACTGCTTTGACAAAACTGACCTTTGAGAGACCAGAGAGAAGCAGAATCCACTATCATGACAGCTGGGGGACGCCTCCCACCGATGGTCAAAATGTCAAGAGACAAAATGTCCAGCGCTGCAGATTTCTGCCCCGGCTGTCTGCAGTGTCCTTGTTTGGCTTGTTCGCCCAGCAGGACTGCGGACAGCGCAACCAAAGCTGCCGTTTCTCACCGCGCTGTCAAACAGGCATTAATTATTCTCTTCAGTCTGTATCCGTGCTGTGCCCTTCATCACAGGATGAACAGGAGGAGGAGGAGAAGGAAAGCAGTTTGGAGCAATAATGACGTAAAATGAAGAGAAAAGCAACATGGGGATGTATCTGTGGCAGGAGTAGCAAAGGTTTAAAGACAGTCTGAGGTTTGACTTTTGTTGGAAATTGTTAAAAAAATACTAGGTACACACCATTTAGGCATAAGATTATGATTATTGGCTTAAATTCTTTAATATAAAGTACTAGTTCACTTATAGAATATTTTCCTGGAAATATCTACCAATGTAACTAGCACTTTTTATTTATACAGCATTAAAGAATCATTGACATTAAAACAAGCTCCTCTAATTTGCAGAAACGTTTCTTGTAAGTTAGTCTTCAGAGATATTTGCACTAGAAAATAGACCAAAATACTTGGTATGAGTTTGTGTTTTTGCCAGCGGTGCTATGCTAAGTTATAGTCAACTAAAACTAATGAAATCACAACAACCTTTGTTATGGATATATGATTGTGTGTCTTTCCTCTGTCTCTTTTATCTGCTCACACGCAGTCTTCTGCACCCTCACATAACCATAACACATCAGACTGGCGACAGTCACAGTAAACAAAAACTGATGAAGCAGGCCAACACCCCGTAGAGAGGCTGCAGAATGAGAAGAAGATAAAAGCAGAACTCTCGCTACAATCTTTGCTTCACTTGGTGTGACCCTTAAGGTGAGCTGAGTGAAGCCCAGGCTGGACAGTGGATGTCACTCTGTATCTGTTCCATGTATGACTTGTAACATTTGATCATTTTTGACATTAAAATCTGTTTTATACTTAATCAAATCTCATTATTTCTCAAAGTTATGAGTCTATGAGTTTTGCTCGGGTCCAGGAACTGGTAAACGGACCTTGATGTTGCACAGAGGGGAAAATGAGAGCATTGTAACATTTTAATTGAGGAAACATTTTTGTTAAGTGAACTAAATAAAAATGGTAATTAGTGGGAAAATCTAACTAACTGGAATAATGTTGTGCATTTATAAAACTAAAATATTCTGAAATGACAGATATGATATCCTTAGTTTTCGTGTTTATGAATCCATTTATTAGCCTTTTAAATTGAGGTGAAATTTATTATACTATACTGTACTATACTAGGAACCTCTGAGTGTCACGCTGTGCTTGTTGTAGGCCACTTCTTAGAGACCGTACTTCTGTTATGACAACAAAAGAGGATTCTCCTTGACTCCTGTCAGAGTGCGGGTCCGGTTCCGCCCGGGGGCCCGCTCCATTCGGCAGGGATCACTGGGGGCCACCTGGCACAGAACGGAGGAAACGCTGCGGGCTGGCCAGCAGCACCTGCAGCCGGTCCTGCCTGGGTCTCCTTCATCTAATCACAGCGGAACGGAGCCAGTTCGGGTCTGCAAACGGACCCCGGCTGGTTGGGAGCGAGAGGGAAAACGCTTCTATTTACGGCTGCCCTGAAAACTGGCAACAGCTGCTCCAACTGTGGGATATGATTTATGACAAAGGGATGGTATTAATGAAACAGAATAAAAACATTTCCACCAGCTCTCTGACTTCAGCAGATGGAGCCGGCTAGGTGGAGCTCGTGATGTGACGTTCAGGGACCATCTGATTCTTTTGAAACGGCTCTTTACACTGAACGGCAAGACTACTGTCTGAGTTAGTGACTTACAAACCGCAGTAGCTTTTATTATACTTACCGTAATTTATAAATATATTGATTTAATCTGTGAAAAAGTAAAGTAGAAGAAAGGAGCTGGAATTTTATATTTTATAAAAATACATATTTTTTTTTCTGTATAATACTGCAGTTATTTACATGATGGAGAAACACATTTTCAAAACCTGATCATTTGATCCGGTTCCTTATTGTGAATGAATCCTTCATAAGTCCCACCACTAGGTGGAGCAGAGTGTGGGAGGCTGACAATATCATTCTCACTTTTTTCACCCCCACTTTGCTCCCCAGATGCCCAACAGGAGAGCGCCTCAAACAGCCGTCATTAAAAGTCAAAGAGTGAGTCCTCTGTCTTTCATCCCCGCCCCGATGTCAGCTTTCTGCTTTCAGACTAGCAGCCAGAAAGCACAGAGGAGGGGGAAAAAGTCAAATTTGACTGTTATGGATCTATGTTTCTAAGATGCTCCCCATATTTTAGTGCACAGCATGTGCTTTCTGGTTGAGATTACAGGCTTCAAGCTGTCAAAGCTGGAACAATCTGTCCTGCCGCTCTGCTTAAGTGTAGCACCGCTGGAGGAAGCCGAGCTCAGATCACAGAAACACAGACCTCCTCATCTTTATCTGCTCCAAACTTTCCCTGTTTGCAGCTCTTCCCAGATGATGCCCAGGGTTACAGGGGTGGTCTGTGGCTTCCAGCTCCTGTCAGTCAAAACAAGGCGAGGTGGAGTCAGCCATGACACCATTGTGTCAGGATGGCTCAGTGTCAGAAACAGCAGCAAGCGGGGGTGAAGAGTTCACATATGGACAATAGAAAAGAAAACTCCTCCAAGGTGGAGACCCCCAGAACTCCTTTAACAGAGTCAGCCGCAGGACCAAGACTTTAACAGGACTCATCACGCTCATCACGCCTTTTAATCACACTTCACTGGCTTCCAGTTGATATTAGGGTTACATTTAAGATTTCCTAATTTGTTTTTATTAACTGTATTACTCTCTGAACTCTTCCATCCTGTTCTGACTCGTACTGTCGGCGCAGGTCAGATACTTTTAACTATACTTATGGTACTCTGGAAATCCAGAGCTCAACTCTGTGGAACAGTTAGCCTCTGCATTCAATTCAAAAATAACATTATTAATCCCAGGAGGGAAATGAAAAGTTATTGTTGCTCATATCACACAGGTGACTTCAAAGAGTCGTAGATGCTGAGACGAGCTCTCCACCTCATAGATAGAATGAAAAGCATAGAATCAATAGCCATCAGTTTGGACGCAGAAAAGGCGTTTGACTCAGTGTACTGGAATTATCTTTATTTAACATTGGAAAGATTTGGTTTTAATAATCAAATTATAGGCTGTTTTCGGTCTCTGCCAGAATCCCCCTCTGCCAGGATCAAGATTAATGGGGACTTAAAAGATAGAATACAATTAGAAAGGGGATGCCGCCAAGGCTGCCCTCTCAGCCCCACATTGTTTGCACTTTTATTGAGCCTCTAGCACAGGCCATCAGAGAACACAAAAACATTATGGGTGTAATTATTAAAGGCACAGAGCACAAGATATGCCTTCACGCGGATGATATCCTCATGACACTAACTGATCCGGAGTCTAGCCTACCTAACCTTTTTTCTTTACTGAAAATATTTGGTATGTACTCTGGGTATAAATTAAATCAGCAGAAAACACAGTCTGTCATTTAAATATCAACCATCACTAAGAATTCAGAAAATGTCCGGATTTTGCTGGGACAAAAAACGTATAAAATATTTGGGAGTTAATATTCCTGCAGAGTTATCCGACCTTTTTGAATACAATTATACTCCACTGACAGAAGAGATTAAGGCGGATCTACAGCGTTGGTCACTGTTAACCATGAATCTATATAATCGAATAGATATAATAAAAATGAACATTTTACCAAGGCTTCTCTATCTCTTTCAGGCTCTGCCTATTAGAATACCTGACAAACAATTCCGCAACTGGGATAGAATAATATCAACATTTATCTGGGCTAAACAGAAACCCAGAATAAAATTCCAGACATTACAACTGTCAAAAGAAATGGGTGGTTGGGCGTTACCACACATAGAGGACTATTATAGAGCAGCGCAGATGAGAGTGATAGTTGGTTGGTGTGATCCAACATGTGAAACTAAATGGAAGGAGATAGACATGTCTTACAGTGACACGCCATTACAATCCTTGCTCGGAGATCGCTATCTCATTAAAAAACATATAGATTCTGACTTAATACCCTTATGGATAAAAGTACCGCTGGACGTATGGCATAAAATATCAAAACAAGTAAAAATAGAAGGAAACGCTCTTATTTTGAGATGGCCTGCTTATGATAGAGATTTTCTCCCGTCAAGAATGGATAAAAGATTTATGCAGTGGGCACAAAAGGGCATAACAAGTTACTGGACGATTACAAATAATAAAGAATTAAAAAGTTTTATACAACTTCAAAATAACTACAACCTGGAAAAATCTGACTTTTATAGGTACCTCCAACTGAGACACCACTACAATAAGAGTATAAAGCTTTTGGAGGAGGAAGAGACAGGTATACTTAAAATCCTATTGTAATCGAGTAATGGAAGACCCCCTAAGAAAATAATATCTCAACTATACTCATGCCTACAAATGGGAAGAAAATGCGATACAACATATATCAAGGTAAAATGGGAAAAAGATGCCAAAATAAAAATAACTGATGATGCTTAGTTAAATATATGTAATTCTGTGATTCACACATCAAGTTCAGGCCTATGGAAGGAATTTACCTGGAAATGTATGGTACGTTTTTTATTACACCGAACATTGAAAGTAAACATTGTAATAATACTGAAAAGGCAAAATGTTGGAGGAACTGTGGGAATGAATCTGCAGGACATTTTCATATCTTCTGGGAATGTGCAAAGATCACATCCTTTTGGTTGGATAGGAGAAATCAATGCTAAAATGGACTTGAATTTGCAATATGATTTTGCTGTGGCTTTTCTGGGCGATCTACCCCAGACACTGGGGAGGTCGGACAGATATCTACTACTGATACTGTTAGCAGGAGCAAGGAAGGCTATAACCCGAAGGTGGCTGGACCCGGATCCGCCATCGATCTCGGACTGGAGGGAAATAGTCGAAGAAATCCACACAATGGAGAGACTGACTTTCTCGTTAAGACTTGCTACTCACAAATACAACAAATATTGGAAGAAACTGAAACCTTTGTAACGATTGATAACAATAGTTAATAGATGTAATTACTGCTTTTTGCTGAGTATTACATGACTGCATCTGTCAAATTGAATGCTCTGTGTTTTATGTTAAAGGGGGATCTGACTGTTCCGGGCATGTGTGTGTATTAAAAACTTTAAAAATTGATAAAAATAAAGTATATAAAAAAAAAAAAGAGTCGTAGATGCTGATGGCTGTGTGCAGGAAGGATCCCCTGTAGCAGTCAGTTCTACTGGGACCTCAGGATGTCTCTGACTGAAGACTGTCACATATCAGACAAGCTGCATCAATAAGTGATTTTAAATTGCATTTTTACTCCCTGACCTTTAACAAACTGAATCAACATCTCTTTTTAGTTTTCTGTGCCTGTTGTAAAACATTTTGGTCAATCTTGTTGTTTTTAAGATGATCTATAAATAAACTTGATAAATTAAGATTTTGTCTTAAATAAAATGTTGATATTATAAGGGATTATAAGAAAAATCACCCAGAGGCAGCAATTAATTCAATCAGTAACTAATTTTCCTTTCAATTAAAAATCAGGTAAAAAAGAAGATAAATCTACAATATGAACGCCAACTACTCTACAATCTATTGCAACAGCTTGGAATAGAAGTGCTATGAATATGACAGCAAACACTTAGGCTATTTTAAAGGACAATTAAAGTATTTAGAACTCTAACAAACTCACAGCCTAATTTTGAGTTTTCTGTTCTTATTCAAGTTTAATTTGAAAGAAACAAGAAAACCCATGAAGAATTAGACATTGCTTAGAACTACATCACCAATGTGATCGGAAATAGAGCTGGAGTCTGAAAGGAGGAAAAAACTATAAAGATAATTATTTGCTTTATGAGTATTAAAATGGTTCTGAAGACACCATTTTACAGTTGATATATTTATTACTTAATCAATAATCATATTTTTTTATACCGTTGCCCTTCAGGTTGTTCTTATCTTCAGCAAAGGTTTTCCTCGGTGTGTGCTTCGTGTGTCTCTCTGTTATTAAAGCTAAAAGTGTGAAATGTGAGGGGGAAGCTCTCCAGGCCTTCATTAAATGGCCTAAACCAAGTCAGCCGGAGAGCCAGAAATGGTCCGAGCTGCCTGATGTGAGCCCTGCAGACGTGTGCTGACAGTTGACCTTCTGTTCTTCTGTTAATAATGCAGCTGTGTCCAAGACTTGACCTGGCAGCCCGCGCACTCCTGCGTCCCCCTGGGCGCCCGATGAATCAACACCAACACTAATGGCTTCCTCCTCCCTCTTCATTGCAACAAAAATACAGACAATTATCATTTCATTACAGTCAATTGCTTTTGAAAGTTTGCCTCAGAGACAACAAGAGGCTAAGCTCTAACCACACTTTGAGGTCTGCTGTAAGACTTAAAGCTTCATCGTCGACTGGGGACGCACCACGTCTCAGCACGAACATCACTATCTCCCGATATTAGTCGTTTTTTAATATACCACTATGAGTCCAATATATTAACAATTGATGTACATTTCCATCTTGTTGTCATGTGTTTGTGGAGCAGGAGGAGGTTGCTTATGTGACAGAGTGAGGCAGCAAAGGATTGCGGGACGTTTAAGAGACAGTTCAGAGAAAATTATGGAAACAACATGATATCTGAATACGCTATACATTTATGTTTTTGCAAAAAGAATGCAAATATTTTAATTTAGAAAATTGTAATTCTAAATTACAGTGACTTGTAATTTAGAATTACAAGCCACTACAGTGACTTGTAATTCCCAAGTCACTACAGTCTGTGAGTCTGACTTTTATAACATGCCTGTTTACAAAAACATGAGGGTGATGGTGGAAATGCCAGACTGAAGGCTACAAACGGTCGTTTCAGAAATCCCTCTCAGAGGCAAAAGGAGACATTTTCAATTTCACATTTATCTGCACCAAACAGGGGAGGACAAATGGAGAGGTTGAACATCTGTTGATATGACTTGTTAAGAAAGACGACTGACGACTGCTGGCCTTTGAATGCCAAAAGTCAAAGTCTGGATGGACAAGATTTTATTGGCTTTGGAAGTAAAATCAGAATCATGCATGGCACAGAGATCAGAAAGCCAACTGCAATGCGGAGAGGTTCACTTCAGGTTTCAGACTCCAGGTTAAAGTTCAAGTCTCTCGGGCACGAGTCTGAGTCAAGGTCAAAGTCTGGGCGAATTCCAAGTTGAAGCCTCAAGGCGCCATGTCTGCTGCCATGATCCAAACACAGCATATGAGTAGGAACTGGAGGTAAATGTTACTTCAGTAACTGATTAATCAAATAATTTCATAAATAATGGGCATATCCTGCAGATTTTTGTTGACCTTAAGCCTTTTTTTAAAAAATGCAAAGGGACAGTGGCTCATTTTCAAACCTTTGCAGAGGAAGATAAGATCAGTTTTACATGCAAATATCAGACTATGCCCAGAATGAAGGAAATTGGGGCCAATTTATGGGTTCACTACTACGAGTTATACTTTTATTACTCTATACAGAGCATCAAAAATATAATATTCTGCTTAAATAATCATTTAAAAAGTTGTATGACTAAATTTAGTGGGTGATTATTCTATATTTTCACTTTGGTCCATGAATCACACTTAAAATCAAACGTTACTGGATTATTTTAATATTGTCTGACAAAAACATTAAAACACAGATATTTAGAATGACCTGCTTCTCCTCTGTTCTTGCAAATATACCAGCAGAAACATGTATTCCATAATTATAACAGAATAACAGGGAGACACCACATCCCCACAACTTTTTTTCCCTTTTTTGTTTTTATTATTAAAACACAAGAGAAGTTTTACTAGACACTTTTGCTTTATTGGCCACTAACTTTATGTCTCAAGCTTGAACCTCTCCAGAAGAAAACAAATGAAAGCAGAGTATAGGCATTAAGAGGCTGTTTAATGCATAGCCCTGTGCGGAAAAAGCTGGAAAGAGGGGGATCTCCAACAGACTAACAACACGGTTCATTAAAACTAAATTCTGACAGCAGACTGTACTGGAACGTATCACTGAGTGAATGAAGAGAGAGAGAGACGAGTGACAGTGACGCGCCTGCTGATCAACATCACAAGTGCTGCTTTCCAATTCACTTTAGTGAAAAACAAAGGGGAAGCCGCCTGTCAGAAAGGCGTCCTCTGATTACAGAGAGTCTCCAGAGGCTGCTGTCGCGCTCAAGGCGCGCTGCAGGAAACAGAGCAAATAAAGAGCTGCTGCAGTTTCCCTCCCGACATTCAGGGCAGAGAAACCACAGCGAGAGCTTTCAGGGTCGCAGGTTCTGGTTCATCAGTCAGTAGAGATGGACAGTGATGGACGGAAGCAGGAGGACGCTTCACACCAGCCTCCTCTGGCTCTCCACACTGCTGACTGCGAGTCAGCACTTTATAGAACTACATCTACTCGCATCAACTGTTAGCTCTTACCACAGATTTTCATTTAGATTTTGCTCTGGGCTTTGACTGGGCCATGTTACTAGCGATTCAAACTGTTCCTTTGTAGCTCCGGCTGCATGTTAAAGGTCTTCCTGCTACAAACTGAACCTCAGCTCCAGCTGCATGTCTTCTGTGGCCTCCAACAGATTATCTTTGAGGATTTTCCTCCATGAATGATCCAATCACCTTATCTACTGAACAAAACCATCCCCACACCATGATACTGCCAACCCAATGTCTGGATGGTGTTCTCAGTTTCTTCCACAAAAAAGGTTTTGCAAAAAAAATTATTTTAGTTTCTTCTGACCAGAAAACCTTCTTCTACATATTCGCTGTGTGATGATTAATCGATTAGTCTGACGATTAATCGAATAATTGTTCAATTATTCGAATGAGAAAATACTCTCTTTGTAGCTTAAAACGAATAATTAATAGTGCAGCATTCCTTTAGTGAGTGCTTGGTCACTTGAAGTATAGGAAGCATGAAAAGTTCAGTCCGTTCTGCTGGACTGAGCATCAATACAGTTTAGGATTTTGCTGGGGATTATTTACCTTTTATTAACTAAATAATAATTGGATAGCACTTATTTTTTTACTGAGATTATTTCAAGAGATTATTTTGAAGAATTAAAATAACTTGAGTAGTTCTGGTTTGAACAGATTTACAGACTAAAGTTATATTTTTATTTCAAATATATGGTGGGTGTATTTTTTTGTATAGTTTTGTACAATTAATGCAAATTTTCGTTTTAGTCCTACAACAAACAAAACTTCTTATAGTTTTCCCCTATTGTCAGGAGTTCGTTATATCGGTCTATTAAATAAAACACAAAGTTAATAGAAAACTTTTGTAAGGCACTAAAATGCCAATAATAATTCACATCTATAATAGTGCTGATGTTTAATGAACAAAAAGAGACAAACGAGAAGAAAGGGGTGGGTGATGTGTCTTCCTGTGTGCAAGTGCAAAAAAATTAAAAAAAAGGCACAACCCTGTGTTCTACAAGCTGACAGCCGTGTCAGCATCATCGCGGCCTGCAGGATGTGGTTAGAAGCTTCAGGTGCTAAGTTTCCATTCAGCTCAGAGAGCCTGGATGCTGAACTGAACTGGGTTTCAGCGGCCCCCCATCTTTAAGGGTCCTCCGCCAAAACCAGATTCATCTTCACCTTATTCAAATTATGCAAAATAAAAAACTCATTAAGCTTCTTCTACTTCTGTCTATGATTAGACTGAGGAGGCCTCTGGATCGGCCAGGGTTCAGTTCCATTTCAGCTCACTTATTTGCATCCCGGTTCACAATTCACAACAAATAATATGACAGCGTATTCCTACATATTGCGTTTTATTTTAGATGTTTAAAATATCTTCCAGTTTCAGTGTTCTTTACAAATGTAAGTTTATTAGACTCTGACAGTGTGAACTTGTATTATGCCATCATCATTATATCACTTCAAAATGACGTCAAAGCAACAGTATCATTGTTTATTGTAATAATTACTGGGACAATTTATCGTCCGGCAGAACGTGTCATCATGACAGGCCGACTCAGTCGTCACGATGCTCTGTACAGCAACGTGACGACTAAAAACTCGGTGTGACTGAAGCCTTGATGTCTGCAGCCTCAAGTTAGACACCTGAGAGAAAGCAGAAGCAGAGGTCAAGGTGCCGGTACAAAGAGCAGGAAGCAGAGCTAGCTGTGACTGACAGCATGTGAGTCGCTCATCACTGACCTAATGCACTGATCTGTCTCTCCGAGCCCGTTGCTAGGTTACCACATTCCCAAGCACAGTGCTATAAGAGCGCTTTGTGTGCCCGAGCAGTCATACCCGAACTGGCAGAGCTGGGGGTCGAGGGTGGGGGTGGGAAGCAGTCGGTGGGCTGATTTAAGGGCGCATAGAGAATCAAATACAAGAAAGTGGAATATAAATGATACGTTGGAGCCGGAGGGCCCAGCCTCACCATGATGCTGAGAATCAGGGAAGATGCAACTACTGGACCCAGTCAGCAGTCTGACCTGCAGCTCCAGGAAATACTCTGATCCAGTACAGTATTACTGAGTACTAGTGCTTGTATTTTTACAAGACAGCTTGTGTAGGCTCCAACATACAGCATGAACAAGCTGGGAAAACCCCAAAAGTACATCAGCTCTGCACAAAAGAAAATAATGTTTTTTTTCCCCTTGCAACAAGTTATTCTTTGGAAAATAATGACACTTTTAGCAGGGCCGGCCCAATACATAAGCAAACTAAGCAGCTGCTTAGAGCCCAGGGGCACCGATCTCCCAAAATTCAGAAAATCTGCACCAACAAATGTATCATATCTGCTACATGCATATAGGATATAATGTAAACAGCACTGTCACAGATGTTCAGACAATGCTGATCAGTGAGTTTATAGCAGGTGTGTGAATGATCTAATTATCTGAATGTTGATTCCAGCAATGCACATTAGCAGAAATAGAGGGTCCCAAAACCAAATACTCCCACCCCGAGAAAGAATGAGGCGACAGTGGAGAGAAACAACTTCCCTTTGACAGCATCATATTGCTGGGACTGCGGAGGACAGAAAAGGTTCAGAGGTGTTTGAACTAAACCTCTCATTTCTCCCGTGGGACTGCCTGTAGGTGGAGCCTCTGGAAAGATGGCAGCAGTCACTGTAAAGTGGTGGGATGCTTGGACAGGCCTGAACATGACTGCATGTCCACAGTTCCATAGAGTGTGAGGATGATTGACTGCTTATGTGGTTTATTTTCCAACTGCTATAAACTGACAAGGAATCAAAACAAATGTAGCAGAAGCTTGTGTATTTACTTATATCACTGTCAACAAAAAGCACAGGAAAGAAAATCCTGATTTCTCTGTTGGGATGTCATCGGACATCACAGAAGAAATATGTCAGCATCATAAAAAGATCCGCAGCTGTGCTGATTCAGGATTTTATGGCAATGATTTCAGTTTTCAGAACTACATGATTTAGGACAGTTAAATTATACAGTCCAGAAAGTCATAAACTGTACTTTTCTGGAGTACCGGCCGTACGTCAAACCACATTTATGTTAAATTACTTAAAGACTTTGTTGTATTTTTTACAGTTTCCCACATATTAAATAGCAAAAACAATCAAACTAGCCTGAAAATGAATCCTTTTGTGAATATACCAGGAGTTAGAGATGACCTCCATCCAGGGAAAGCATTAGGTGAGGTAAGACAGTTTAAATGTTTTCTATGCAACTTTTTCCACAACTCTTGGTCAGATTAAAACATGTCTGGAAACAAAAAGTTTGTTTTTTTGTTCCTTTTTTTCCCCCCATTGTCTCCAGAAAACCTAAACGTCTCCCATGTTGGCAGGGCTGCAAACACTTAAGTTTAGCTTTACAAGGACTGGGAAAGGGAATCAGCTCCAGTCAGTAATGAAAGCTTGAGGAAGAAAGAGCTCAAATAACACGGCAACATCTTTACTGCCTGGCAGCAGCATGAGGCGGCAAGAGCTCTCTGGTCTGTATATGAATATACAGACTTTTTATGGACTGTTTACAATAAAATCAAACTCATTTGAAAGAACTATAATTTTCTGAATCTGTTATGTTTGTAGCAGCATACTGTGATGACCTGCCACTTAGTTTGTTTATATGCTTAGGTAAGTTTTGTTTCTGTCAAAGAGCAGAATTTAGACCTATAAACTCCCAAAATAGAATCAAACAAGAGGCTAAACTCCCCCATGTGTCCTGAAAACAGCCTCCAGCGAGCAGAAAACTTACTAAAGCTGTGCTCTCAGTTTCCGTCGGCGCCCCCACTGGGATGACGCGTTGCACCTTCGGCACGGTTTGACAGATTGTTTGTTTCCTGTGCTCAGGTGGGGTGTTATGAAGAAACCTCAGACTGTATTACTATGGCTATATTTATATATATATATGCATATAGATAGAGCAGAGACTCTAATTATAGCAGTCATGGACCTGAGAGATGGGGCCGTATCTAATTTGTCTCCTGCTGTTTACTCTTTTGTTTTCACCATGGCTACAGAAACAGCACGGTAAAAGGCATACGACTGTTTTTTTTGTTTTTTTTACTTACAATTTTTATTTCCTTTGTTAACAAAACAAAGAACATATACAGCTCAGGGAAAATTAAGAGACCACTTAAAATGATCAGTTTCTCTGATTTTACTCTTTGTAGTTATATGTCTGAGTAAAATGAACATTGTTCTTTTATTCTATGAACTACTAACAACATGCCTCCAAAATTCTAAGCAAAAATTTAGTATTTATTTATTTGCAGAAAATGACAAATGGTAAAATTAACGAAAAAGACGCAGTTCTTTCAGACCTCAAATAATGCAAAGAAAACAAGTTGATATTCATTTAGAAACGACAACACTAATGTTTGAACAGAAAGAGTTCAGGAATCAATATTTGGTGGAAGAACCAGGAGGTTTTCAGTGCAGGGGGCTCTTCATTTTTCCAGAGCTGTATGTATACAAAAAGGAAAATGGAACGGAGTGATAGCAGATCTTATTACAATCTGTTGGTTGTTTATTAAAACTGGTAGGATAGAAACAAAAGAAGTTGAAAAGAAAATGAGATTTCTAGACCAAACTTACTACAAAGGTGAACCAAAAGCAACCAAATCCCTAGGAAATCAAATTGATAGAATTTGTTGTTTTTCCAATCAGTAAGGACGCTTTCATAAGAACAAGCAGCTGCATGAACAGACCACAAACAGTTGCAGGGAGCGATACTTTGATAGAAAGATAAGTTTGTGGTAATCGGGTAATGTTGCCTTCCTCCTATAAGCATCGCATAAATATTGCGTATGAGGCTGAGTGCAAAACACAAATCTCTACTACAGTTTTTGTAAGATTTTTAAGGATTATTTCAACAGTTTTGATGTTGAGAAAATTGAATCATCTAAAAAGGCTGCAACTATTAGTTATTTTAGTCATTGATCAAATCTAAAATGCAGTAACAGATTATTCACAGAGTTTCCCAGCCAAATTCAGTACAGTCGACGTATTACACACTTTCGCTTCACACTTTGATCACTAGACAGGTATCAAAACGCGTTGAATAGCAGTCTTATATGAAGCATATCTATAAAGCAACATTTGCAGAATCCCCCTCCTGGCTGCACGAACAACAGAGCCACGAAGCTAACTGGGGACGTATGATATTATCGGCATGGTATCGGTATCAATTGACATTTGCTGTAAAATATCATACATGGCCCATTCCATCAAAATAACTCACCAATACAAATGGTGTTGTTTCTATATGACAAACCAGTGACAATGATGCCTGCAGCGCAGAACGTCAAATTTGCACTGTTTGAGTGTTGTCATTGTCTTAAGAGAGCAGACGTCATGAAAAAATTTGACATTAAACATAATGCAAGTGTTACATCATTTTCAGCCTCCTTTTTAGCATTTAAATTTGGCAGCAGGCTAAATTAACAAAGATAATGCAGTAATAGAGATAATGCTTTCTCTACTCCACAGTAGAGAAAGCATACAGTCTCAGTAGGTACCTATAGAAAAACAATATTGATATCGGATATCGACCAAAAATCTAACACAGTGCATCCCTAAAGCTAACTAGCTTTACTAGTACATACGTGGTTCAAAGTTTAACAATATGAGTGAGCAAATGAAAATAAGCCTAATTGATCCTGGAACTGTTAGATGTTAGAAGAACGTCTGACAGTGAAGTAAGAAGTGTTTCTGTATTCTCTGGCTGAACAGCGCCAGGCGTGTGCGGAGCAGAGACGACCCGTGGCGGATTGGACATCCCAGCTGAGAGTCAGACGTGGCTTCTGCGCTGTGGTCAAGTTCATCTCTGTGTTTACCAGATCGAGTCAACGCCAGGAAGCTCAGCAGTTTGCAGTTTTATTTATAGGTCACAGCAGTGAATGGGTGAATACAAACCAACAGCGCACGTTTTTGATTTCTATTTGGAAAAAAAAAATGTTGAAAACTATAGCTTTTCAGCAGAAAGTGGTTGTGCTGTTTTGTTTTGTTTTTTCACCTCATTTCTGGCTGGGATTCAATCTCTTGATTTTTTTCCTGCTTCTGCAGCATTCTTAAAATAAACAAGGAAGCCATTGTGCTATTTGTCCCCTCCATCCTAAGTCTCGTTGCCATCGCTCTTTGGAAGCAACATGCACAGAAATGTGAGCCTTTTCTTTTCTACACTCTTATGGAAATGTTACAGACAAGCCAAACAAGTTTGTTTTTAACTCCAAGTGGTAAACTGTGGTCTGAAATCCATCCTGAGTGAATGAATTGTATATAATCTGTAATTAAAATTTGGTGAGAAATAGTTTGTGGGACTGCATAGACCGAAATAATCCACATTAAGTCTGGGCCTGACTCTCAGGGGTAACCAAGACGGAGTCTGGGATGGGATGCCCATCTCCATCACCCCCCTTGCAAGCTACACACTGCGGCGACCTAAAACAGCATTAAATCCTGCTGGGACGCTGATTAAGCTGCTGCTTTGGCCCCTGGGGACCGGAGGCGGCATATGGCTGCAGCCCCACCCCAATTAGAATTAAAGCCACAGTACCGCTAAACCTCAAACATGTGGGGGGCTGATGGAGGCTGTGGCTGATTACTGACAGGCCGAAGTGCTCTCCTGTTGGTGCTTAACTATGGTGAACCACTCTGCAGCCCTGTGTGGTGTAACTGGTGAATAAACCTCAATGACAAAGCAGAGCGTGAACAGAGACAGCTTGGACCAAAGCGTCTGCTGCATTCAGAAAGCTGAACCTCAGGCACAACATCTGCTCAGATGACCTTACGGTGACCCTGCAGGTTTGGGAGCTGTCCTTCAGTCAGGAGATCTTTCCCTTTTTGAGGAAAATTGGTTTGAAAATTATGATGAAATAAATAACCGATGCAAAAATGAACCCGTAAGAATCATCAGAGGAAGCAGCAGAGAAGTGATCAAACACATTGACTGAACGGATCATGTGAGTTTCTGTTTCTCTACAGCAGCAGAGGTCAGTGTGGAAAGTGTCAGGTCTTAATTGGGGATGAAACTAACAACTATTTTAATAATTGATTAATCGACGATTTAAAAACTCTCTCTCTCTGCTGATTTTTCATGTAACCACTTAAGCTTGTTTTTTATGCAGTATGATAATGAAATCTCAGCTGTCTACAGACTAAAGGATGTGTGTGCAGTTGGTTTGAATACACACAGTTTGCCCGAGTATGTGAGAGTTGCAACAGTGACCCGATGTAGTCCAGGTTTCCCACAAACTGAAGTCGCCTTTTTGTTTCCTGGAAATTAGAAACAACAAACTTTGTTGCCACTAGCAACTGATGGTCACCTAGAGTTCATTTTTTCATCGTCCTCACAAATCATTTGAATCTTATCTGTCATCATTTGTTGCTTCTCTAAAAATAGACAAGATCAATGATAAAAGTCACCCCATTATCTCATCAGAAACACCTCAAATTAACCCAAAAGCACAGTGGTGGAGGGGTGATAATGAGGACCAGGAGCTCCTCTGTATACTGAAGTAGTTGCAGCAAACCGACAACAGAACAGCTGAAAGATCTCAGAGGGAGCCGCCACCCAAGTGGTGGCATGTGCTCTGCCAATCTCAGAAGTTAGCATGGAAGATAACAGCAATGACGCAAAGAGAACAAGGAGAGCCTCCGCTTTACAAGGAAGCGTCTGCCGTCTCCTGCCTGTGCAGGATGAGAGGGTAACACAGGAAGAGGTTAGAGAGCTGCAACATCTGCACAGTCACAGCATGAGCCTCACACCGCCACTTACAGCCTGGATGCTACCCAGAAACACAGGCGGAGCTCTGCAGCAGCCGGCTGTTTGTGAGCTGTAGCTGAACTCTAAACAGTCTCAGTCCAGCAGCAATTAAATCAGCGCCAGCAGATGACACACTCCACAAACATCCAACCACGGCTGGCTGAGTGCTTTTGGTTTCTGCAGGACAACCTTCCTGAGTTTCGGGCGATGCTGGGGATTCAAAGATACACCTCTGACCTGGATGTGTTTTCCCCCCTTACACAGTCGGGAGTAAAAACAGGATCAAATCCTTCTCTGTGGACGTGCAGGTTGAACCCGGGTGGAACCTTTCCTCTGCTGTGTTGGGCAGAAACATACGGGCTGTTGCTCCAAATAAATCTGCTGCAGCCGAGTGAGGATCATAGGCTGCCTCGTCTCACATGGCTGCTTGTACCTGCATACAGCTGGCCAGATGAGCGAGTTTTATCCTCAGGAACCTGAAGGTGCCAGCAGGTTGCACCAGCCCTGTGGAGCTCCACAAAGCTCGCCCTGTTATCTCGCCTGATTCCTTTTCATTTTTCCATGATGTCACAAAAGGTGTGACCTTAAAATCCATCCAGCAGTGTGTCTCCACTGGCCTCAAAAGCTGGAAATAAGCCCACAGACTGACGACATCATCACCTGGCCTCTCCAGAAGGACTGCTGTCCAAACCTTTAGCCGCTTGTTAAAGCAACACTAAAGCGCAAAAATAATTTGATTATGTTTTTACTGGCGCAACAATAAAATAAACAATATTTTAATGAAAGCTCATTATTAATAGAAAGTAAAGAATACACTATTGCAGGTTCCAAAGAAAAAGGCAGACAGTTTCCTAACTTCTTAGATACAATGTCTTGTAATGGTTAGTCTATTCCTCAACTTGCTGGCTTTGCTATTTGCACCATTTTCCCTTTAGATCCTATTTATCGTGGTGGCAGGATTATTTTTCCTTCCTTCCTGCTCCTGTTTCTGGTTCGTCCAGGTTTCAGATTAAAAGCCTTCCCACTTCACAGATATCTGACATAACTGCACTGCACACTTTACAAACATACATTTCAAAACAAAGGTGAAAATGACTGAGATCTCGTTCCGTCTACGTCTCTCCTTTTACAGTCAGAGTTAACAAAGACAGAAATAATCTCTGTGACTTTGTTCCACCCGGAGCCAGCATGCAGTGACAGCCATATAATGAGTCTGGAGGAAGGAAGGTGTCAGCAGACAAATCGTTTCAGCTCATGTTGTGAGGGGAGAGAGACAGTAACGCATGAAAAAGCCATACTCTGTGACAGTATAATGTTGTAGCGCTTAACAAGGTTCATTAGTGCTGCTCTTTCTGCATCCCGCTACCATGAGGCGAACTGGGCTACAACAACAGCGACACATGGGCCTGGAGCTGCTAACATCTAGCTAGCGCTGAGCCAGTGTGTGTTGGTAGAATCACCAGGGCTGGGATGAAACCAGGATAATTACCTCTGCTGTCTGCTGATTTTTTTCCTGCGCGCAGCAGAAGCTCTCAGAGACTCCGAGAAGCGTCTGAGTCGTACAAGATGATTGGAAACTGTGACTCATTTGCTGCTTCTTGCCAGTCTTGCTACAGTGCAGCCCACACACACATACACTCGCTCACACACTTGGGCCCGGGTTCCCACAGAAGGGCTGCATTTGATGTGCTAACACTGCAAAGCCCCACTACTTGTAGGCTTCTTCAAGTAGCCTACAAGTAGTAGGCTACTTTCTGGAAAAAGGCTCAATCACACCCAGAACGGCGAATGGCCCACGCTGCACCGCCGCTCACCACCACACACACACACCCCCACACACACCCCCACACGCACACCTTCTGAGAGTGGGAGACAAAGCTGGAACCCCTCCATCAAGTTACTCACTCAGTTCTAATTCCTTTCCCAATGATAGTGTTTATTATTCAATTTACAGAAATTCATTTAATTAACACACTCTGTTAGAAAACAATTTTATTTCCCCTAAAACCTTTTTTTGGATGAGAAATATCAACAGAAATTAACTGATGATGTCACAAAAATGTCACCAGTTTAGTAAGAAGATCAGATTTCTCTAAATGAAATTAAAATAAAAACCTGAGCCGATTGAGAAAAATGGATGTCAGTCTTGGACTCAGCGGTGCAAAATAATCCTAATTCAGTTGAAAAAACAAAGACAGCTTCCAAAAAATATATTTTTGTAACCTAGCCTTATTGATCTTTGAAATCATAGATAAAATGGTTGATAATTTCTGTTTTGAATTAGTAAATTATTCTTATTTTCTGGGACAGGGCACCAGAACTGGCTACAGCCCAGGGACCCACCACCTTCTAGATCCGGCCCTGTTTACGTTGACGTAGCAGAGCAGAGTCGGGATTACATCCTGGTGTTCTACATTATGATGAGTAGAGGTGGGAATTATCGTATCGTTTATCATTTATCGTGTTAAATTTCTTGAGAGTTTTGATTCCTCGTTGCTAATGAGGTTTAAAACCGTCTGCAATGATCCCTACTGTTAGTTTTACTACTTTTTCCACTGTTTGTTCAATGGGAGCAGCAAAGCATGTCTATATGTCTGGAGATATGATTAAATGGAGTTATTGTGTGCAGCTTAGTGATACAAATCATACTTTATGTGACTCAGGTCCTAAAGAAAACGAATGGAGTGTTTGTCAGGAGCAGTATTTGTGTGGCTATGGTTGCTGTCATGCAGTCACAGTCACAGAGGAAGAAAGAAATTGTTCTTATCACTTTTATTGTCATCACAACAGTGCCATTAAATACTGTGATAAAGCTTTAAGTCCATGTCGCCCACCCCTGGCTGTCAGTGTAGAAATACAGTAGCTAAAGAGAATTCAAATAATGTCCAAATCAGAGGGAGCTTTTAATGTCCACACAGATTTCCAATAATTAAAGTCTGTACTTTGTGTTCCAAAGGAGCATGAACCACAATCACAGAGCATTCGCTCTGAGAACTCGCAACCCTGTTCCCTCAAAAAGATTTGGATAATTTCCCTCTCTGCCTCCGTTTATTCCTCAGACTGGTTTTTATCTGGTGAGGAACTCAGACTGGACAGGAGCTGAGGATGAGATCCAGTCAGCCCCTTTGGCAGAGGAGGGACGGAGCGCTTTGCTCGCTGCTGACCTCACATCAGATCTCTGGGCAGTGGGACTGTTTGACCTTACTGACCTTTACCAAAGGCAGCAGGAAAACGTGGAGCTCCAGGTCACAAAGCAATACAACGACTGAGATTTTAGCTGCTCACATCTGCTGCCCTGTGAGTGAAAGCCACTTCAGTAAGAGAAACAAACCTTTTGTGAAGCACAGCCTCCTCAAACACACTAATGTCCAACAGCTATGGAGGGAGCAACAATCTCTGACCTACACCCTTTTAAGAAAAACACAGACTATCTCCATAAGAAGCGGCATGATCATCTGCTGCTGCTTGCCACATCAGTCAGGGCACACTTCCACACAAACATGGCAACCAACATGTCAGGCTCTCAGGGTTACGTGTGTGTGTGTTAAGAGTCATACCTCTGGTTTATGCGCCGTATCAGGATCTTTATTTCCTCCACATTGCTTTGTGCACCGCCAAAAAAACACACAGGGCCTGCGGAGCACAGAGGAGATCAATTATTCATCACTGCATTCAATAAAATATGAAAAATAATCTCGTGTGTGCCAGTAGCAGCCATTCGTCACTTCTTTGTGAAAACAGAACGTGCTAATTTCTTTTTGCCCCAGAGTGCTTTGGGAAGGCCGCGGCCTGTCGGAGCCACTGCTCCAGCCTTGTGTCGGTGGATTATAGAGTTTCCAAGTTACACAGGAGAAGACAGACGTGGAAGCTCAGTGAGGGCAGATTAGAGCAGCTGGGATGAATAATCCCATCCACAGGGGAGAATCAAAAAAATCCCACCGACATGGAAACATGTCAGCACCAATGAGGCTGCCGGATTTCATGTGGTAAACAACAGGTAGCAGTAGAGCGCGCATGGGTTGCCAGCATGTTAAAACCTCGCCCAGTAACCAAAAAGATCAGAGCAAAAAGGTGAGCACTGTGACAGCAGCTTATTTATCACCGAAGAGGAGCGAGAGAAGAGAAAAACAATACTAAAGTTTATGGGGGTTTTTTTTCCACAAATGTCCTAACTGGAGGTAATGCCTGTTTCCCTGCCTGAGCTTAAGGATGAATGTATTTTGAAGGACATGTTTGTTTACAGACTTCATAATCTGTTTTATTTGTTTTTAGTTTTTTTATGCACTTTGGATGTTTAAAAAGTCTTTTAAATGTTCTTTAAAAAATAGTTTATGTACATTTGAGATAGTGAACTTGCATCGTTATGCCATTTTTATGCTATTAGTTTCCAACGGTCTCAAAACAACGTTTTCATTTATCGCAGTAATATCTGGGACAATTAATCGCCCAGCAAAATGAGTTATTGTGACAGATGGGAGACATGGATACTTTTAAGGAACGTTTATCTGATGTGGTGAGAAGTGACGTACATTTTTTTCCTACATTCCTACATTTTCCAATAATAAGACTGTAAATTGTCTAAAGATTCCTGGATGGAAACTAAATGTGGTTCTCTACATAGGAGGCTGTCTGTTGAAAACTGTGGATCGTTTCTGAAAAGTAACAATCACAGAGTAGGAGTGTTGTTCAGGTGCAAAAACACAAAACATTGCCAGGCTTTTTGTGTCTCATTTTTACTGCAGATATCTTTTCCCTTGAAGTAAAGTTTCAGCGAAGTAGAGGCTTGTTTTAAGCCAATAATCATTTAATATAAAATGTAGTTCTGGCAGATTATTTCACTCATTTCATCAGAAAAATGTTCTGATCAATACTGAAGAATTATGGATTTAAAACAAGCTCCTATATCTTTCTGTAGTGTGGTTGGTTTGCCCGCGCCTCTATCCTGGCCTCATCCATCCAAATGACATCGCTTCAAAAATTTTGTGGTTCATTCAGATAGAACGTTGCAACCCTCTGTCGTGCTGCTACGTAGTTCTACATGGTTAGAGGACTTTTAACTCTTCTGACACTAGTTTAATTTGACCCGTGACCATCAGGAAAATCTACTGGGATGCACTTCTGGGAGGAAGTTCAGTGTTTTGCACAATCTTTTGAGTGATAGAGGAACTGGAACTATACTTAGTGATGCAGTTCTCATGCATCTTCCGCTTCAAAAATGTAGTGAAAGTGACTTAATGTATCACACTGTGTTCTGGAAAGAGTTTCAGTCAGAAAGAGAATCAAATGTTTGTTATATAATCTGTCTTCCAGCATAACATTGGACACATATTATTCTCCAGAAAAAGCTTAAGCTTTGAGTTAATTTTTGAATCTATTCCGGTCCAGCAGGATCCCCAACTGCTTTCACAAACTCCCCGGAACAAAACAGCAGAAAAAATGTATGATGTGTACACATGGCAACTTTTGTTCAGAACATAAATAAAGTTTTCAGCTGCTGTCAGCGGACGGCGGAGTGGGCACAGTGGAAACACTGTATGGCAGGAGGGCCAGGGTCAACTGCACAGCCTGCCACCCGGCTGACCTTTATTTACAAAAGATGCGCTGTCACTGCTGCCAAATATGCTCAAAGTCATAAGCCACTGATTTGACTTTAAAGCTCAGCATCGCTAATCTAATTTAATCTGCCTCTGTAGATCCACCGTTAGCCGGAGCAGAGCATTAATGGAAGCAAGATTATGAGTAAGCTTTGCTGTAATGCAGCAGCAGACACCTGCACAGAGAGCTGCTGCTGCTGCAGGTTTGTGTTTGTGAGGGTCTTTCACATGAGTTCCTCCTGTTTTTGACTGAATGATGTAGAAGCAGACCAGAGGAGCTCACGCCAAAGACATGAGAGAGATAGAAAGACAGAAATAATGAGGACAACAGGATGAGGTGGTGTGAATTTGGTTTGACAAGTTTCCTCTCCAAACTGCGTGGAGCGTTCTCACATATCGGCATCAGACATGTGGACGGCTAAGCACCACAGCAGAGCCATCTGAAAGCTTTCCAGATTTTACTAATTAAAATCTGAAAGGTGTGGCGTACAACAACCTGACAATTGCTTTCCTACGCAATTCTCATCTCCCTTCATTTTAACCATCTGGGCTTTCTCCCATTGACATGGATGTCTACAGCTGAGTCATAAAAGAAAATCTGTGAGAGGCAGGGAAATATTTGAGACTGCAGCAGAGGTTCACATTCCAGTGGGAAGCATTTTAAAATGGTCTAGTTAAAGTCCACACCAAAATCAAATTAGAGCGCCTGAATAAAACTGTAAAAGCCTCATAAAAATAATAAAAAAGATAATCATCATCCATTTCCTCTCACTTCACAGTCATGCACTGAAGTTGAACATTTGGATACTGTTATTATTCAGAGGCTTTTTAGCTTCAGTGATTGAAGTCTTCGTTAGCATAAGAAAAGCGTCGCTGTTATTCGTCTGCTTCACGCCTGTGTTCTTACCATGTCGGTCCGGCATACATGGTGAGGGGCCACTGCGCTGACTCCTTTCAGATGCAGACCCCTCTGGTTAAACATAAAGGCAGAGCAGCTGTGGGGAGGTCCGGGCAGTAAAGGGAGAGGTCTGGGGTTTATAGACATTCAGTCTCAGAGCCGTCAATGCAGTCATTGCCACAACAAGCCGTCTCATTCTGCCCTGCTGCAGATACAGTCAGATGTGTGGGCTGCTCAAGTGGCTGAACACAGAACGACTCAGAGAAAAGAGCCCAGACTCTAGGTGTTGATGGGCCAAAGGGTTGCAACCATTTTCAGTTTATAAATCCACCACGCATTACAAGAATCTGAATGACTGTTAGATACATTCGACGGATGAAAAGTGGAGAATCTAGTCATTTCTATGTGTTAAAAAAATTACGTTTATCAAAATCAGTTTTATTTTCCTGGCAAAACGTTGAATCAGCAGGCCAAACTTTATTGGGGTGGAGGTTTCTAGCAAACAGAAACAGATTAAAATGACATTAGTCACCGGTTTTTTTTTTTTATCCTGCCCTTTAACCGGATTGGACATCTGGTGTTCTGAACTGTGTGGTAGATGGTTATTTGCTACAACCTTGGCTTGTTTAACCATTCCAAAACCAGGGTTTGAGAAGTCCAAAGCTTTTCATATGGAGCCAACGTTCCAGAGAAACGGAACAGTCATCTGAATTCCTGGAGGCAGAATTAACGAAGAAACATTTCAGTCACAAGATGAGCTGGAACTTCTGTATTTCTGTAATCTGACGGAAAAGTGAGTCACTAATAACTGAATAAGCTCTTTGTAAAAACACATGCTTACCAAACACTGGTGCAACATTTCTTTATAATATGTGAGTAACACTGACTATTTTTACGTGGAAACAATAACCTAAAACTTTAATATGACAGTTCAGCAGTGCGTCAGACAACCGCAGCAGAGAAACCCACATGAAAAGTTTAGATCGCTATCTGATATTAATAGTGCTGCTTTGGCCGATAAAATGTGTTTACCAATATTACATATTTATTTCAGTTCCTCCAGGATGTTACAAGGTTTTTTGCGGCCTAAAATTACTGATTCTGTGGCACCTTTTTCATAAAGTTGTTGTGAAAGTTGTGAATTTTTTTAAACTATTTTTGTCATAACATGTTCCAACAAAAAAGATTAAAGAGCTGCAGATACTCTTCCCTCTGTTGAAGTTTGAAATTTTACGCAATTGCTAACAAATATCCATGACGCATGTAATTCACCAATTTGACGTTATGAAGCTTATTAGAAATTTCCTGCACTTAATGAAAATTGAGCAGAATTGTGTAGGAAAGCTGTGGCTTTGGTGCAGACATTGTCAACTTTTGTCAAAGAGCACATGTAATTAAATTGAACAAATTAGGATCCCCCAAGTGTTTGCAGAATTAGGAATCGCCTCGTTCTGAAAGTCTTCACTTCATTTCAATTGTTCCACGATTTCAAAACTTTGGATGAAGTGGTGCATCATTTCAATATGTCATTATTATTTAAAAAAAACAAAACATAAAAAAAGATTGAGATGGGATTCTTTGAACAGTCAAAACACCAGAAAATTAAAAAGTCTGGAATAACACTTACTTCAAGTAGATATTTTGTACATTCTAAAATTTCAAACTTCATTCAATACAATTTTAGCCCAGATATAATAAATTAAAATGGTCCATTTTGATTAGTTTTTGCAGTCTGTGAAAAACATTGATGAAAAATGTTTGGGTGTTTTGGGTACAATAACCTAAAGCTTTAATATGATGGTTCAGCATTCTGTAGCCTAGCAATTGCATTGCAACGGGGGGGGGGGGGATCACATATTCATATCAAATATTAAGGAGTACTTTAACCCCTCTTATTGCCACTGTGTTGTCATTTGGGCACATAAATAGTCCTTCGAGCCGCTGTGGTAATTCTTTTGACCAAACATGAGCAGCTCGGTTTCACATCAGTGTGTTAAAATCCACGCTTCCTCCGATCTCGAGAGTGCTCTGAGAATGAGAGCCGCTTGGGACCAAAACGAGTGTGTGTTCAGTCCTCCATGAATCCGTGTGTGATCAAGGGAAGTCTGTACAGTCAGTCTGGGAGGATGGTTCAGTAAGCTAATACTGGAAAACAAGACATCTCAGTAGTTCAAAAAAAGTTAAGATTTAAACAATCTGTACTGAGCTAATGTTGAGTACTCTTAAAATTGAAGGGGCATCGATTGCAGTTTTCTGGACAATCACAGATCTTAAAAAAAAAAAAACCCACCTGCTGATTCCAATTTTGGCTGATAAAAAAAAAAAATCTGGGAAAATTAATCAGCCGGATAATCAATCGGTGCATCCCTAATTAAAATATTACCATCGTGTGTTTTCTAATCGATTAATTAGTTAGTTTCACTTTGAATACTCAAGACAAGTGCATTCAGACACTTGGCATTCACCAGTGCATTGGGACTGCCATCCTGAGGTATGATTTTCTTCGTCTGCATCTTAAATCCAAGCTGAGCAATGCAGAGAAACGAGGCTGCAGCCAAAGCGAGGAGCTGAGAACACACGGACCACGAGGCGGGACGCTGCAGTGGGAGCCGGCTGTGACATGCTGCTGAGACACGGCTCGTTTCAGAGGCGAGACGCCGGTTAAAGCCTCGCTCTGCTCAAGTTACAGCTCAACATGCATCCGTAAGATTACAGGAAGCACATTGGCTTGTCTGTCACATCCAGGCGTTGTTCAGTCAGACTGCAGCGCTCGTCACTCCCCCTCACACTGGTGGAAATAAAAACCTCACAGCAGGTTAATTATGGATGAAATCTCTCTGAGCGATAAACATGCACGCATAAAGCACTGCTGTTTTCCCCTCCAAACCCAAACATCAGCCATCAGCCCGCCTCGCACAGGATACACAAATCATCAATAAGTAATGACACAGCCAGATGTACGGTATAACCACCTGTTTGAGCAAACACAAGAAAGAACTGCAAAACACAGAGATCAGGGAGGTTACCTTGTGCTGCTGGAGAGATGGATTATAAATATAAAACCCAGACATGAGCTGACCCATAACTGCCCTTTGACCCATCAACAGCTTGACCTCACAGCAGTTAATGATTTAAAACACTTCCAGGAAGACTGATTGAGATTCTTTGAGGGTCGTAGTCAAGTGGAAAGCTATTTCAGCTATGTGTTGGTATGACATTATTACATTTATGTTGCTTGCATTGGAGTTATGCTTATTAGTTTCCATAAACATGAGCATGAATGTCATCTAAATGTTATTTTTGGATGATTTACTTGAGTTGTTCTTCTAGGGAGGGATGAACACGGGGCATCATTTGAAAAGAGCCGCAGTTTTAAAAGTCATGCTGCTGAACTTCAAGGAGTGCCACTTTTCTAAAAACACAGCGAGCAGGCACCGGCTAGCCTTGACCAGATTAGCTAGTCAAGGCTTCTTTGGCTGCTCTCACTTCCAGTTGTGTTGTCACTAAAACCAGGAAGATAGAGCACATCCAGCACCAATGCAACAACTCAACCACGAAAACTAAAAAGAAAGTATAAAACAATTAAGCTCCTCCCTCTGCTATCTTGATATACTACACACAACTTTCCTTAAGAAAGTTCTGCCTACCATTGCATAAGACCTCATTTAAATGGCAAACTCATCCCTCTCAGTTATCTATCTTCTTGCTGTTTGATGACGGAAAAAAAAAAGCAGCAAGACAAAAAAACAAAACAAAAACAATCTGGACAAATCCGTACTGCAGATTTACAAGACAATCTCACCTGTGGAGACATTGCACCAACAACCACTTAAGGTAATGACACAAACGTGTCTCTGCAGAAGACACTGACCACAGCTTCCTTTGTCACACAATGTCAAAATGGAGTGTCAGATTTTAGCGGTTGTAAGATTTCTGTTTGGCAAAAGACCATGATCGACCATCACGCTTCCCAAAACCAGCTGGAGTTTATAGGTAAACAAGCTAAGGTTCAATTGGAGCGGACTAAATAGGCGGCTGGTGTGAATGTGAATGGATGAGATCTGTTTTACCCCACCAGAAGAACAGGTTATGGTTCAACACAGAGTCACCTTGTAGATTATTTGCCTGAGAAATACACCAGTTAAAGTACTGTTATAGTTTTTTTCCCAATATAAATATGCATTGTGGGTTTTTCCCTCCATTTTCATCAGGCTGCTACAGTGTAACATTTAATAATATTTAAAAAAAAATCTTATTTATATCTGCTAAAACGTACTTAACACAAGCAAAGAAATGTGTCCCACAAAGCCCCCAATCAACTCTACTTACAATTTATAAACCAAGACAGAGGTTTTCACCTGCAGTTCAAACATCTAATTATATCATTGTCCAGATCAGACGCTGAGAAGAAGCAACTGTAGCTGCAGCTAATTACCACAAACGAGCTCTTGAACAAGTAAAACATCTCAAGCTTCTTGTAGGTTAATCCAAAACACCAGAGTTAAATGTTGGGTCAACGTGGATGTGTTTTAATGTAACATTCTGTATGCGACATCATGAGAAAGGATACCAAAAGGAGAAGTGTTGAGCTTGATTCATCCGTAGGAGCAACTTCCACATCCATTCATCTGTTCAAATAGCTTCACACACAGATAAGTGTGATGGGGAATGTCCAGCCATCACATGCGTCTCACCAGCACAAATGCTAGGTGCTCCTAAAAAATTGACCACGTTGCCTTTAACACTGCAGTTTTAAGTGTTCTCATTAACAAAAAACAAACTGGTTAAAGGCCTAGTAAACATAAAGTTGTTGATCTGAGGCAGAATTGTAGAAAGCAGGTAACTGACTGAAAAAGTGTTCTGAGGCAATGAGCTGAAATTTAAACTGAAAAACCTCTCCAGATAAAGTAAATGAAATGACACAATGAGATCTATTTTGAGTAAAAATGTTATAAGGGTTATGAACATCTCAAATTGAACATTTCATCATGCTCAAGCCTTTCTTCCTATGAAAAATGCCTTCAGATCGTCTATTTTTTGGGATTAACTGGTTAATAATAGGATAGCAAAAGGTGCTTCATTGGAATATTTTTTTATACAAAACGTGAATCACATGAAATTAAAACTTCCACTTAAAGAGTTCTAGGTAAAACATATTAATTAATTACTGCTCTATGTTATTTCAGCCTTTTTAGAGTCTGTACACTCCGGTTAACAATTCATAAATTATTAATTTAGTTGACAGTTATTTAAAAAATTGATTCAGACCTAGTTACAATCAAAGATCGTCAGTTTTTACTCCAGAATATTGAAGAACAGATGGCAAAAAGGTAGAAATGTGATACATTGCCAATGATGCTGATTTTAGTCTAAATTTTCTTCCTATACTTCAATGCAAATCAACCTCTAACATGTACAGTCCCTGGACAGCAGAGAAGTTTAACTCTGCTGTCCTCTATAGTGACCACTAAGTGCATTAAGGTGTCAATGTTCTTCCTTCAGGTCCTTTCAGACACTGAGAGCTGTCCATTAATTTTCCATCTGTTTTTCATTTTCCAAAGTCCCAGAAAATCAGCACTAATCACAGATTTGCAGAGCCCAGCCTCCAACATGTGGCTGAAACATGCCTCAGTAACCTAGCATTAGCTCTCTGCCTCAGCAGCGGTACAAACTTTCAGGCCAAATGAAAAGACTTCTGCTCAATTTATTCAGCTTTTAAATATAGAACGAAGCGCTCCAGTGCACTGCTGAACTCCTGAATACGGGCTAAATGGACTTGAGAGCAAAATGGAATTGGAGCGATTAAGTGGGAGGAGAAAAAAAAAAAAAGCAAAGGGAGATTAAAAATGGAAAAATGTTGGGCAGGGTATGAGAGGAAGCTTGGCTTGCCTGTGCACCAGATGCAAACGAGCAGCTCTGATTCCTTTCAGAGGAAATGAAGCCGCAATCGAAAGGCTCTGACTGACTTTGCACGTAGTAATCAAGCAAAAAGCCAAGCTGTGGCAGGTGGAAGTGCAGGGCCGACGATAAGGGAACGTGCACACAGGATGTGTGTCAGCTCTTGAAGCAAGACAAAAGGCTAATTGAATTCAGAGAAAAGAAAAATGAAAGAAATGCTTACATCATGAAAATCACGCCCTCATTCCTCCCTGTTATCACTTATCACTTTGACACAAAGAGTGTTTTTAGTCATTGTAAAAGTAACTTTCTATCAGCAGCCACTTTAGCGGTAAGATAAAACCAATGAAGAAACTGCAGACCAAGGTTATTGTAGTTTTCTAAAAAGAACAAAATAACAAAAACTGAAACTGAGAAAACATTTTTGCATCCAAAATAAAAAAAAAGGTAATTAATGGGGGAAGATTAAAACTAACTGGAACTAAACAATTGGAAAACAAACAATTGGAACCCTGCTGCAGAGTCAGAGATGATCATATGATGGGTAGCTCTCCAGCAGCCCTGTGACAGCTCGCATTCATCCGCGGCGCACTATTTACTCGTGCGTAACAATAACTTCGCTTGAGCCCGAGAGCGGAGCATGACTTAGCAGGAACGAGAGAGAAAGAGAGACGGATGGAGAGCGACTTTCCCCTCCACTGTAAGCCTGACACAAAGAGCGGCATTGTGGCGGTCCCTGTCTGACGTCGAGCAGCACAGAGGAGCGGCTGACCCGACCTCCAGTTGCGAGCGGGCGAGTCGGGTTCGTCTGACGCCACGCCGGCTCCGCGTGACGACATAACGGCTCGTTAAGGGAACAAATTTTCATCTCAAGAAGGACTTAAGCTGAAGACCACATCTGAAGGAGTCGTCTATGAAAGCGTTCTTTGATGTGGAAATGATCGTATTTCTGAGAAAAGCTCAGATGTGATATTATCCAGCTGGTTTTGTAGCTCTGCGCTTCAGGCTGGGACCATAGAGGAGTTCCAGATGACATCCGAGTTCATCTGATGACTCTGATGAACTCATCTGAACTATAGCTCAGTTATAGCCAATATAACTGAGCTCTACTTGCTTGTCAGCTTGGCTTTGTTGACTATTTATTCGATTTATAATTTGTAGTTTATAGAGTTTCGGTGTATTCTACCCTCTTCGAAATGCATATAAAAATTGTATACTTTATGTCACACACTTAATATCCCATCATTTGCTCCGCCACTTAAAGAAAATTCATGAGCACTCCACAAGTCTGAACTTTACAAAGATGGTGGCCAATGTTGAACGGAAAACAGACAGAAGTTTGTCACATCAAGGACACAGCAGACTTGCTGTGAACACATCAGAGCTAAAACTGAAAGTTTGTATTTCCCCTGACTGCAGTTGAAGAATGAGGCCATCCGGCATACGGAGACGACGCTTGTGGAGACTTTTTGTAATTATTTTAGGGTTTATATTTTAAAGCCTTAAATGGAATTTGAACATTAAAAAAAAAAAAAAAGCTTTTCTTTTTTTGTTTTTATTTCATAGAAATAAACACTCTTTTCTCAAACACTTGTGCTAAACACAATGAATGTTTTGGGTTTTTTAAATCTAATTTTTATTGCTGGAAAAGAACTAAAACTTTTTTGTAGACCAAGAAAACAGAAAATAGCTAATGTCAAACTAATTTATTTAATTTGTCGTTGTGCAAGTAAAGCAGAAAGAATTCTCAATAATACTATTTTTGCATTTTTTATGGTCAGGAAAAAGCTCATTTTGGTCTTGAGGACTGTCAGATTGGGGTTTTTCCCATCCTTTCTCCTAAACGTTTGGACACCACTGCTCTAAATATTCATATAGGTAGAGATGGTGGAGGCGGTATCATGCTGTGGAGACGCTTCTTGTTGCCAGGGGTTGTGTTCAGATGGAATGACATAGACAAAGGGGAATAACAACTTGTTAGAGGCTGAAAATGACTTCTGCCTGGAGCAGGACAACCAGCCAAAACATCCAACCAGAGCTTTGACAGAACGGTTCAGATCGAGCTTCTACACAGAGCTGACTCAGGGGGCTGGATGAGCATCCAGCCCCCTGGATGAGCATCCAGGGGGCTGGACTTTCTACATATGCGTTTAACTGACACAGCTTGGAAATAAATTCGGGAACAACATCTCGTTATAAAGATAAAGTTTTTCACTAAAAGAACGTTTTTGTCAATATAAGAAAGTTTCTTGCTAAAACAAGAAGTCTCTCACTATGAGATGTAAAGTTTGTTAAAATGAGAAGGATTCTTGCTTTAGTGAGTTTTATGTCTAGTTATTATGGAAAACGTTCCCGTAAGATATAAAAAGACATTCCTAATAGAGATTACAACTGGTTCAAAAGGCATAAAGGGGCTCACTATGTTCACTCCTCTCAACCCGACTCTTCTAGATGATAGCTGAATCTCCTCTGAGGTATTTCCATTTTACGCTTACGACATTTCTTATTTAAACGAGAAGATATTTTGGTTTTAATGATATCTCATTGTAACAATTTCTAGCTGTAGTGGGTTTTGCATCTTGATCTGACGAGAACGTTTTGTTGTTTAACCTAGACACTGCCCCTGAATCCATTTCCCAGCTCTAGTGGTTAAAATGCTTCTGTACTTTTCAGATTTATATTTGCAGAACATTTTGAAACATCCTGCATCATTCTATCTCTCCCAATGTTGCTCAACTTTGTGTTGCTCCGTCACATAAAATACAGATAAAATTAACTCTACTTTGGACATGTAATGTGAAAAAAATGAAGATTTTTTTAAACAAACTGTAGGTGTGAAGAAATTCCTATAAACACAACTTTATTTTATTATAAAAATGTATCTTATTAGTATCTAAATGTAACACCTGATCTGAGCAGAACGCCTTAGAAGGGGAACTGATTGAGTCTCATGATGTCACTTCTTGTCGTCATCAGGATCTTCCCTCACAATTTGCTCAACTTGACCTCTATTAAGTGCATTCACATTGATTCGACCTCTGCTTCAGAAATATTAAAAACCAAGGAACAGGCCTGATGCCATCATCACCAAGGCAACCATCACTGTACTGTGTGTCAGCTGTTCCGTGTCCACTTGGTGGAAACATGACTGAATGAAGTTCAATATTAGCAGAGCGATTGGCCCTTACAGTGATTTCTGGTATATTTCATAATCACTGCAACATTTTTATCATTCTTCTCATCGCTGGTAGAAACTTATTCATATTGCTACAGAACTAATTAAAGTGGAGCAGCTCCTCCCTGTTGATCCGGGGTGGAGGAGGAGGATAGCAGAAATTGTTTGGAAGAAAAGACTGACAGCCGACGAAAACAGAGAAAACCACAACAACGTGACAGCAAACACATCGCATTCTATATCTGCTCTGGTTTATTATCTAAGCCTTTCATCTCGGCTCAACATTTTCTCCTGTTTCTGTGGAAGAGCTCTCCATCATGGCCGGCCGTCAACTTTCAGAGGAAGTCGACCTGAGATGTAGAGATGAACTGGCTAATCAGACAGACACAGCGGAAACTTTCAATTTTCTCTCAATTTAGTCATTTTATAAAACCTGCTTAATAATAATTAATGCTGCCATTTCACCTGCAATAGTGACTGCACAGCTTTAAAGCCTTGGTTTCCAGGGCTGCTGGTTCTGCACAGAGCTCACCCTGTAGATGAATCCTCCTCACTGAAACTCGCTGCACCTGCAGCATCTGCACTCAGCATGCTTCACCACCACACAGCTGGAAACCACAACCTGCTTACACTCTCTGCAGCGAGAGGACTCTGAAAACTGGGTTTACCCAGCTAGTTTTTCTGCAAACTAGCTTTTTCCAGTCTAGTTTTTTTGCAAACCCAGCTCGTGGGACAAAATGGCTGTGATCCAGACCTGGTCTGGTTTTATCCACTGAGACAATAGATGGGGGAACACCCAGCACTGTTCTCAAAGGAAACAGAGGTGATGACAATAATTAACCCCAATTAGAAACTACAGAAAAAGTGCTGCTGCATGATGGAAAGATCTCAGGAAATAATATGTTTACTCGTGGTTTACTCTCCAAGTGTAGGAATGAAATAAAAAGGCAGGTATTACATTTTAAAACACTAACTAAAATCAGGGAAGCAAATGCTGAAACCAATCCCAGCAGATAAGGTGGTCATTAACAGTCTCTAAGTATCAGCCCTGCTGCAGATGAATAACCTGACGTAGTTCGTTGGTCTTCACCCACAACTCCAACCGCTGGGCACAAACTAAACACAAAGACTCCCACACTAACGATAATGCATGGGAGAGAAGGGATGATGACTTGGGTCATTTGAAGCGACAATATACTGTATGTGCAACATGCTAACATAAAAAGAAAAAATATAGATCATCAGATGTTTAGTTAGAATTTATGTGTTCAAGTGGTTTTGCTACAGACCAGAGCATAACTATAGATACACCTGCTAAGTTTAGCTGCATGGACTGAAATAACTTCACCGCTTTTTATAAAGCCTCTAGCTACGCTGAAGAGTTTTCTGTGAAAATGAAGTCGAATGCAAAGCTAATCAGCACAAACAGCCAGAAGATTCCACACTTCCAGAGTATTCTAAACCCACCGATATTTATCAAGAGCATTTAAAAAGAAAAACCACACACACAGAAAACAGAAAATGAAGAGAGAAAAGGTGCAGGAGGGTGCTTATACTGACTGACATTTACTTGTGAAGTCAGGAGTTTCATCCAGAATAAAAAAACCAACATGTAAGTCCAGAAGTCAGTAGGATATATAAGCACATGTTTACTGTACAGGAAAACGCTATAAAAACATGTTTCTGCATGTGTTCGTGTGTAAAATAAATATAGTGAATGATGACAAATGCAGATAAACTGTTCAGTAATAAAGTTATTGCTATATTTTAAACACACATCAGCCAGGAGGTTTGGGTTGGTGTGTCACCTCCGACTTTCCCTCTTGGAAGCAGCCGGATAGCATCTCAAAAGCTCATTTAATATCTGACCTATGACCCCAAAACCCAGAGGAGTTCAACAGGAGGCTTCATGGATGAAGAGCAGAGAGAAGAGGAGGAAGTTCAATATCCCCAACTCCAACATCTCTGAGCCGAGTCATGAGACTATCACACAGCAACAATCTTCAGTCAGAGGCCTCCCCTCTGATTAGTTGCAAGACTATCAGCTAGTGGAGATTGTTCCTGGGCACTGCATCACCATCCACAGTGACTCTTTGTGGATGGATAACAGGAGTTAGCACAACATTTCATTTAACTGTGAGGTAAATCGTTTTGAACTGAATTATATTGAAACTTTATGAAAACTTTCAAAATCAACTACAATTAAATTGAATTTCTTGCTTTTCGAACTGTTTTTTTTTCCAGGTTCAGCATCTGGCTCAGTACAATCCACTGGAAATGTTCATCTGATTGGCCACATAAAAAAAACAAAGGACAAATATTAGCCAGTCAACCACAGCATCCAAAGCTATCCTTTGGGGCCGCGGTTCCGTACTGTTAATGTGGGGGATGGCGACTGGAAGCTGGAGCACAAACTGGTTGAGAAGAGTTAAGCAGCAGCGTGGTGTTCCAGCCTCATATGATTCACGCACAGACACATTTAAAGCTGCACTGCACCGACCGCTTAGTGTGGATCCAGACTGCTCCCCCCTCGCCCCCCAAAAAACCCTGCAGCATCACCAGAAACACACAGCAGCCGAATCATGTGTCCTTCATCTGACTCCGCCAAGCATCGATATGAGATGTTGATGGTTTGATGGGAGGAAAGCCAGGGATGTAGGGGGCAGCGGGTGGAGGGGCACGGTGGTAAATAAAGAGGATCAAAATGCGTCAGTGCTTGGAGAACTAAGAGCCCCCCCCCTCAAACCCCGACCACCAGCACCAGCAGCTTAATTAGCTTCGTGTTGATTCTTCCATTAAGTCACAAAGAGGATGTGAGCCGCTGGAGCAGCGACCAGGGCATCACGTCTAAACCAGGACGACGCCTCAGCTCCACAGCCCCGCTGGAGCAGCAGCAGGAGAAAAACACTGACCGAGCGAGCAAACGCCGCCTAAGTGCCTTCATGTTTAAAGAAACGCCGATAAAAAATGAAATATTGTCTGGGGGGGAAAATAAATAAATCCCAGCCATTCACTGCGCTTTGGTGACAGGACAGAGCAGAATGATGTGGAAAACCAGAGCAGAGCGTCACTTACCGATATAAGCGGCACTAATGTCCCACAGCGCCGTATTCCATCGCTTTAAGCTGAACGAATATGTCGGTAATAAAGGCTGAACAGCGGCGGCGGCGGTGGCCCTGTTGTTCTAGCGCACTGCTGTTCCGTAGTAGCCGCTGTGTGATGGCGTTAGATCTACAGGGCCACAATGAGACTGGTGATGCCTTCACGAGCTGTCGGAAATATCCCCATAGACAGCAACGGGTTAACAAATGTCGGCTCCAGAAGTCTTTCAAGGGAGAGGAAGCGAACTTGTTTTCCCACTTATTAAGACGTGGTAAGTAAAGTTGTACACAAATACTCCGAAAATTGATTTACAACGTTGTATAGTGAGCAAACTTATTCAAACTGAAGCCCATTTAAATCTGTCCAATACTACTAGAAATATCCTAGTAAGTTAGTAACTTTAGCGTGTTTCCAAATACTGTGACCAACTTATAACGCAGTTCACCTTGGAGTATTAACTTTCCAGACCCTTTTCGGATGATTACCGGTACGCTCTGACTTGTAGCTGGAAAACCCGAGCTGTATAAAACTACACAACCGAGTGGTGACGTTTGAGTGGCAGCAGGTCTGTCCAATCAATGCTGGTTTAAGGGGCTGGGGTGAAAGTGTTGGATGTAAATACACAGATTTCTATACCAGAGATGTCGGGTATATTTTGAGATAATGCTATTTATAAGCTTTAGAAAACAGCAGCCAAAAGCAGGTGTTTGTTGTAGTAATTTATATGTTTTTGTTTATTTGTTTGTTTTTAAGTCTGAATTTGTCTAGGGTGCTGAATGTGATGCTGTTTTTACCTATGTCTGTTAACCAACTAATAAACAGGTGTGTGGACTGCAGTGTGGGGTTTCCGCCATCTCCTGTCTACTTTGAGTACTGCACTTTTCTGCTTTATTGCCGCAAACCACAATCTAAATGAAAAGTAACCTCCGCATCAACTAAAGTTATTTAAAACCTTACCACAGCATGATGCTGTCACCGCCATATCTCACTGTACGAATGCAGTGTTCAGGGGGCTGTAAGGTGTGTTTGTTTTGCATCATATTTAGCGCTTTTCTAAAAGGTTCAGCGTTGCTCTCATCTGACCAGACCAACATGTTTTCTGTAACAAACTGCAAACCGTTTGCCGTTAGTGTGGGAGAATGTTATTCTCCCCAGGAATATCTTTTTCTCCTGTTAACAGATATTCCATCTGAATAGCAGAAGTATGTAGCTCCTCCAGGGTGACCATGCAGGGACCTCTTGGCTGATTTTTAAGCCAACGAGCAATTTCTTTCTTTGTTCATAGTCTGCTGTACTCTGCATTTATTCTGATATAGTAAACTAATTATCGGACTTTTAAACAAAATCGTTTGCACTGAAACTGGTAACTGGTTGAATGGTAACAAAGTTTCTTGCCAGGGTTGCATTGTAACAAAATGACCTTGCTGACTGGATGTTGACTTCTGGACATCAGCTCCAGGCCTCGGAGTGTGTAGAAAAAGAACCGATAGATTGATTCGTTTTACAGCTTGTAACATTTGGGCGCCATCTACTGTCTATATTTAGGATAACACTTTTCTAGCAGCGTCCAGAGGTTACACTGGTGTAACCTCTGTGTCCAGAGGTGTCCACCTCTGTGTCCACAGGTAACCACACCACATGTGTAACCACAGAGGTTACACCTCTGTGTAACGGCATGCTCCGTCTTAATATTCAGGATTTTTCACATTTATTTTAAAAATATTGCAATTACAATCACTTATTTAGATAAAAGCTGAAGTAGGCAAGGTAACTTTTAGAAACAATATGTATTTTCCCCCATATCTGCAAAAAATTGCCACTCAACATAGTACCCACTCAACTATGTTGATTCTGAGGCATATAATCTGTGAAAAAAAATCGAATTTCTCCACCTCCTCTCTATGCTACTACAGCCTTCTGCAGAAATACACTGCTCCCGGTCAGAATCAACCAATCAGAGTCAAGAGGAGGGTCTTAGCGCTGTCAATTGAGCTGGTGTCTGTGCTGCAGTTGTGCTAATGGTGCAGTAACAACTTACCATTACAGGAAAGCGAATTGAGCATTCACATCAGGCTCAATTTTGTGTTAATAGCTGTTGAATAATCTACCTGTTATCCTTTTTACATTTTACTAAGCAGGATAAATTATGACAGAAGTGCACTGACAGCTCAGAAGTGGGTGTTGTAGTAACTCTGTGGCTCCCCTGAGCCTCAGTGTCAGCCGCTGTGTGATGTCTTTTTCAATGATGACAGACACATTTAGCCTTTTCCAGGTTGCCACAGCTCAGAAGCTAAAGCGGTTCCCACTTGGCATCAGAGAGACCACAAGTAATCAATGGATTACTTGTCAGCATATAATCAACTCTGCAGGAGTCGAGGAATTACAGTGCCTTGCAAAAATATTCATCTACAGACTTTCTTTTACAGGTTTCTTTGGGATTTTATGTAATAGACCAGCAGAAAGTGGCTCAAAACTGTAAAGTCAAAGTTCAGCCCAAAATTATTCATATCCCTGGGAATATTTTATATAGGCAAACAAGTTCTCCTTACTCCAAATGACATACTGTAGGTGTGTGTTAAAATATCAGAAAAAAAAATCTATTCTACTTACTTTATACGTAAAGAGCATGTCATGTTGTTTACATGGCTTCGGTTCAAAGGACGATTGTACTGTTGCTACTTACCCTTACCACTAAAAGTGGCACACGATGACACAAAAGACGATAAAGATTCGAAGATCCAAGCCATCCTGAAGAATTAGGCCATGCCGATGGTGACATCTTAATGCTCACAGCCCAGCAGATGCATCAGACTGCTGGTTACCATGGATCCACACCAACGAGAAAGCCACTTCTCTGAATAAGGCACACAAAAATTAACATACCCAACATACCCAAACAATTTTGTTTGACTTGACTTAGCAATAAATTGAAGAAGCGTTCAATTCCAAGAACATCACCTCACTGATCAAGCATGGTGCTAGGAACGTCATGCTTTAGGGATTTTTTTCAGCCAATGAGATAGGTGATCTAATCAACGTGAACAAATACAACTTCATCAAGACTCTTGGTAACAAAACTAAGCAGACTGCAGAGAAACCTGAGTTGGGGAACCCCAGCGATTTCACAGGATGATGAACCAAACCACACAGATAAAATGGTTAAGACATTTTATCTGTGTGCCTTTTGAAGCAGCCTAGCCAGATGCTGAGTTCAATCTGACAGAGATGAATGATTAAAGTAATGGTGAAGAGGAGATGTGCTGGTTCAATTAAAAGATTAATGAAACCCTAAACTGAAAGAACAACATATCCCTCTTGGCCTAGGATTCCTTTTGATCTTGATGGAAACTAATGTTGGGCTTTTAGATAAATCATAAAACAGCCATTATTATATCCTGAACCATGTTTTTATTCCTTTGGAATCTATCAAAGTCAGTATTTTTTGTTGCAGTCTTAAAACAATTGCTTCTGATTATATAAAGTCTTGTTCCTACAAAATATATCACATTGGAGTTTTTACACACTTCAAAACGACTGGTGTACATTCTAGTTCAAATTATCCCTAGGATTTCCACACCAATACCCACTGACACATGCATGCTCTCAGACATCGTTTATTTTTGCAAAATCAGTAAAAATATACAGTATCAACAACATAATCTGAAAAATAATGTGAAAGTTCATAGATGCATGGATGATATGTACAGCATGTTTGTCACATATCAGATACTGGTTGAGCTGCCAGAGAGGAGGTGACACCCTCTGTCCACAAGAGAGTGTTTCCTCAAAGACATGTTTTGCTATGAGTTATCACTGTAAACATGATGGAGGCGCTTCCCACTCCCACCTGCCTTTAACTGGGCCAGTGGGAGGCAGCAGAGATGCACCAGCCGGTCTGCAAATGTAGCAGCAAACCCTTCGGTAAACTACACGATGAGGCAAAACAACAAAAAAACAAACTCTGGCTGATAAATCCTACAGCTGCTGGATGCTTTGAAGGTTAGAACTCCCAGCAAGCTGGAAAAAGTCCTTCACAACAGTCTGGGAAAAGCAGTTTCTTCACAGAGATGGCTTTGTTCACAGGCTAACAGCCATGATTAGTGAGGAAAGCGCCTATAAACTACTGACAGTGAACTGGGAGAACAATACTGAATAAAATGCCTCTGGGTCCCTTTATTTTAACCATATAATGTTCAGACAAAATAATGTGAAAGAATAAAATAAAATAAATAAAATAAAATTGCACAAATATAATTTGATTGATATTGTCAAATGAGAACCGTTTGTTTCCACGCAACCAGAATCGCGCTGTGAGGTGAAAGAGTCTCAGGATGGCCTGTATGTTTTGCTCTGAAGGGCTCAGTTAAAGTCTGCTCTCCATTTAGCTTCAGGCACCACCAACTTGTCATTACAATACCTTACCAAATAAAATACCCTATTTTGTAAAGCTGTGTTAGAAAAAGATGAAATTATCTTTTGTAGCAGCCGAATAATATCACCAAAAAAACAACAACAAAAAAAGCTGCAAAATACAGTCTGTTATAAGTGCATTAATTCAGTGGGGTAAAAATTCCATGTTGAAGGATAATTATATTTAATAATATTACCAGTGGCAAAATTATTGGATCTCCAAACATCTAATGTCTACATTCTTGTCGTTGGTATGCATTTCAAATGGTGGTTTTCGAGAGACGTGGAAAAACCTGGACACATCGCTGGTCCATTACTGGACAACACAGAAACACGCAGTACAAACAGCAACACACGCAATGCTGTAATCCCAACCTTAATCATTTCTATATTGATGAGAGTTTATAGGAACTCTAACATTTCAGTTTCTCTGGGGAAAATATGATGCCACACAAAGGCCAATTTCTTGCTGGCTCCTTGTAGGCAGAACAAGGAGCCAACAAAATGTGACATTTTGTCTCCATGGCAACCATTAGACTAGTTTGGGAATGATGCCAGAAAAAAAAACTTCCTGTCTTAACCATCATAAATGTAAACATGTAGAGTTTGCTGGGAATTTAATCAGATCTATTTTTAGTGACAAGTACGGTGAAGGTTCTGTATTGGTGCGGGCAACACAGATGTCTGTCTAAGAGAGGTTCTCTTAGACAGACATCATGAACCAGATGGTTTCAAACAAAACTTTGGTGGCTTCCAGCGTCAAACTTCAACTAGGTTGTCCAAAAATTGTGCCACTGAGGAAATTGTAAAAACAATTATTCCTCAAGGATTTTTTTTTCAGACTGAATAAACACACATTGCATTAGAGATTTGAGTTTTCTACATTCGTCTGTGATGATATGCTGCTGCACTGTAATAATTTATTATAAGAATTTTACACATCATTACCAGAATGACACTTTCTATATTTACTAAATTTACTACGCTGGAACAAGAGAAATTACTCCATAAAAAACCCCCAAAAACATACAGAAATAATCAAGAAGGAATAAAAACACTTTCTCACATACCATTGTTACAAGGGTAGCTTGTAAAGACCCATAATCACAAAGTCTAACTGAAACTTCCACTGGAAGTAAAGACTTATGTCCCAAAAAACGTAAACTGAGAAATACTGAATGCCACATGAGATACGTCAGCCAGTGCTGGGAGGCTAATCCTTCCTCGGGGTGTCCATGGTAACATTCCTCGGATCAAAGATGGCTGTCTTCACACCTTCCTCCTCATCACTAATGAAAAGAGAGAAAAAAAAAATAAAGAAATGTTGTGCATCAGACCTTTAGAGCAAAACTTTGCTACTTTTTTCTGCAAACTAAATACTATTTTTATTTGATCACATGCAGCACTTTGCTAAACTAATCAGAACTCTAACTTTTACGCATTTTGTCAAAATCACCCATTTAAAAATACTTTATTGCTTCCATGTAAAGCTTCAATATCAAGTAGGACTGAAACGATTAGTCAGATGAATCGTGATGAATCAATCTTTGAAATAATTGTCAACTAATTTAGCAATCGATTGATCGTAAACTGACTCAAATAGGCCATTTACTGAAAGAACAATTTAATCAAAGCGATAAGGAAGACAAGATTATACAAAAAAAATCAGTATGTTTTGCATTTGTAAATATATTGTACCTAAAACTCCTCAAATGGCCTAGTGTTAAATCCAATTCACCTGAACAGAAGAGTAGAACCTATAAAGTCAGATCTGCGGCTTCTTCCCTCGACGTCCTCGATTGTGTCCGGTAGAGGCTTGTTCGCTGTCTCAGGCAGCAGCAGGGTCAGCCCAGCGCCCAGCAGCGGGCACAGGCCAGAGAGAATCATGGGAGCATGAGGGTTGATGTTCTTCAGAAGGTACATCATTGGAGCCAGGACACCGCCGATCCGCGCACACATGGAGCCGATACCAATCCCATTCTGCCTGTAGATCAGAACAGTGAGGAAGCAGATAGTCCGGTTAGATAGGCTGTTCACAAAGGGACTGGATTAGCATATAGAAAACTTAGGCAGTCTTCAGGAATTTGTCTCAAAATAGAAGTGAGCTGAATGGAAGAGTCAGTGTCAGTATATGATGGAGATGTAAAGTCATGGCTTAGTAACCTTTTGATACAAAGCAATACAAGAAACAAAAAGAAACAACAACTAGTATTCATGACATTTTTATTCAGCAGCGAACCCCTGTAGACCTCTGCTGATGTTGACACCGAGGTAAGACAGCACTAAGGCTGAAAGATTCCATTGGCAAGGAAGATGTAATGTGAATCATTTTTAACTGACATTTGTAGGCAATAAAAAACTGGACACACTTTACTGCCTTAAATAGTCAGATAAAAACCACATACCCACATCATGACTCCTCCACCACCATGCTGTACAGCTGATACTAAATGTTAATGCTTTAGTATTAACATTTACACACTAGTGTAATTCTATACACCAGTGTACTGATGTATAGAATTACTAAGCACATCACTTTCATGTATTACCTGATAGTATTAAAAAGGATGTTAGACTATTTGACTCTCAATCAAATTTAATGCTGAGATTCTCTAAATGTTTGTTTTGACAAAAAACACCTCATAGTCAAGCTGCCATCAACGTTTTCCATTTCAACTTCTCCAAAACAGTTCCCATTAAGTAAAGACTGGCTGGACCGGATCAAATAGCTTTGTGAGCGTCCAGTTTCTCTTACAACACACTGGCAGCTGGCTGTGTTTCAACTTAAATTCTAGACAGCATTGTTAAAACAGATTAAGTATGTTGAGCAAAGGGTTTAAGGATCTTTTTTCACCCAACAACACACAGCAATGCACTTAAGGGCAACACCCACCTGATCACAGTTGGAAATATTTCAGCTGAGTAGACGTAAATGATAGACAGAGAGGCTGTAATCCCAAACTTCCCGATCATGGCCAGGACCGTTCGGGCAACAGGCAAGTCTAAAGAAAAAAAATTACACACGTTGTCACCAAACACTAAAAAACAGTGTTTAAAAGGACTTTAAAACATTTTTTTTTTTTAGACTAGACAGATTAAATAGAGTCTGGTTGCACTGTGTCTACATACCGCTGGGGATGCAGGTGGTCAGCAGGCAGGCAGAACCTCCCACTGCTAGGAAAGCCAGTTGAGAGAACTTGCGTGAGCGGTTCAGGGTGAAAAGTGTGATGGTGCGTGCCGGCATCTCCACCAGGCCGAAGATCATCTGGGTCAGGTAGATGTTCATTCCAAAGTCGGAAATGTTGAGGGACAAGCCATAGTACACCAGGACGTTGACGAACCTGGAACATGAAGGACGACATCAGGACGCTTCTTTGTGACCAAGGAACAGAAAGACACATATTAACACATGGCATCATTCCAGATGGAAATTGTTCCAAAATGACATAAAGTCCTGTGCTTAGGTTCCGGCGGTTAAGCAAGTGTTTGCTGCCTTCATGTCTCTTGCTCTGTTTTATGTTTCTGCAGTCTAAGAGCAACTGAAACATTTTTTAAGAGGTTCTTTTATCAGCCAGTTCAGAATATTTCAAATCTTATGTAATTTTCCAGCTTGATATCATCTTCTGGACCTGATCAGTTCTTAATGTGGTTTAGGATAATTGGAGTTTCCTGAGTTCTAATCTAAAACATCACACAGTCATTGTGATTACCTTTTTTATGGATCTTGATCATGGTGAAAAATTCACAGATAATCACATAATTATTTATGGATTGTTAGAAGATATTTCTCTTGGAAGGGGTTTGATTCCACTTTTCACCATAGCAGTGTTTTTGGACAGAACTGCCAGGAGAACCAGCACCGCATCTGGTCGGATCAGGATTGTTCTGTTGGTAGGCTTTGTCTGTCCTTCTCTCTGGGCAAGTGGGTTTTAAAAAACCTTATTTATTCTCTTGTCATTTCCTAACAGTGAAAATGACAAGTTTTTTTTTTTGTTGGGAAAAAAACCAACTTGTGTTTTGATAGCAACCCTGAATTTTATTCATTCCTAATGTGACCACAGGATGGCGACAGAGAGGGACATTATGAAACCCTACATGTAATAACTTTCATAAGCATATTTTGTAAGGTATTTTTGTGGCTTTCACGAAAAAAAACCTTACAGCTACTGCTTTGGTCATTTTACTGTTTCATTCTCCTTCATAACAGAGAGGGGGAAAAGTTTTAATGCAAATCAAATATAAGAAAGGCAGATTACACAAAATGTTCCTCATTTTTCTTGATAATGTTGTAATTTTGAAGGTAAGCAGTGTAACATTATCTGTCACACTTTCTATTAAAGATATTTCATAGTGTAAGAACAATAGCGATCCAAGACCAGTTGAAGCTCCCTCTGCCAGATGACTGACTGTCACATTTAGATCACAGAATCCAAATTCAGGTCTGAAACTGAAGCTACTTTTTTCGTTTCATTCAGGTTTCATTAAAACTTCTGCATTTCCCAAAGCAGTTCTTGTTCGTTTTACTTTTGGGCAGCATATTCTGTGATTTTATTACAGAGAATAATGTAGCAGATCATAACTCAGCTAAACCTGCATGTTTTTTAGTTTACTATTTTCTCTGCATAGAATGCAAATATGAGTTTTGCAGTTCAGAGAACAACCACCTGGTGCAGGTTATGCACTCATTTAGGCAGCAACAGGTAACTCAGCGGTGGGCGTGGCAGAGAGACCCCATGGCTTTCTGGCACTAACTGTTCTAGCTCCAAATGTTGCTAAATGTGGCACATTTTGTGTCACATTTAGAAACACTTATTGTTTCTAAATGTGACAGAAACGCTAAATGTGACAGAGTTACTTTTAGACCGCCTTTATTTAGAGCCTACCATGTAAAGAACATCTCTCTGCTGCTCAGAACTCCCATTTTAACAGCTGAACAAAGGGACGTTTCAAAGCATACCCAAACGTTGGGATGGGAGCATTTCACTCAGTGAAAATAACCATTTATCGACTTTGTTTTTCCAACTTTTCTTAGCAGGAGTTTTTTTTTTAAATGTCATCTAAAAAGCACGAGTTTGTGTTTTGGGTTTGCACTGAATTATATGCAAAAAATTATGCCAATCTGAACGTGTCGTCTGTATAAGGACAGAATGCAGGTCACAGGAAAGTGTTTGCGATCTCATCACTGCTGCTCTGATGAGTGCTACACGCAGACTGTTTGACTTGGAAGAGCGGTAAAGGAACAGGCTACGAGGAAAATAATACAATGATCCAGATCTCAGATAACTGGTTGGGATGCCAGTCGTGAAGCGTGGCTCACTTGTGAACACCTAAAAAGTCTACAGTAACAAGCTTCAGCTTACAAGCAGTATTTTCTTGGTAAACTGGTTCTTTCTCAAGCTTTGTGAGAACAGGTCTGGCAGGTTGACACCGTTCACTTCTGTTTACGTTACCAGAAGTACTGAGAATTAGAGTTAGACATCTGAAGTGGTGCCACAGAGCACCCAGTTCGGAAGCCAACAGACTTCCACTTGTCACTTACTGAAGTTTTAAGGCTACAGTAAGAAGCATTTTCTATGAAAAAAGTTCCCAGCAGGCAGAACACAAAACTGAGATCAGCTGTTACCTCAGCCAGCTAACAGCTACTTAGCTAATTGGCTAAAGGGACTGACATAAACATGGGGAGTTCAAGAAATCTTGGTGTTGTTGGGAACTTGAAATTTGCACAGCCACATAAGGTCTGTTTCTACATCAGATGTCTTCATTTAAACATTGCCAGAATAAAACTGGTTTGAATCCTGTTACGGCGGTGCCAGAGTCCCGAGCAACACCGGAAAAATAGATCATATCACAGCAGCTCCTGAGTCAGTGCCCTGAGTCTCTCTGTAAAAAGGATACATTTTAATATTCTGCTTTTGGTCTGTAAAGCATTAGATGATCTTGAGCTGAAATTCGTTTCTGAGTTTCCTGCCCTTTATGAACCATCTTGATGCCTCAGCTCTTCAGTTTCCAGAACCAAATCTAAACAAAATCAGGCAACATTTAGTTTCTCGGCTCCTCAGCTCTGGAACAAACTCCCTGAAAACCAGATATGCACAAACTGTTGGTTCCTGGAAATCAGGACTGAAGTCTGGATCTGTGTCGGACATATATTAAAAAATGAAACTTCAGTCTAAACTTTGATTTAAATTAGCCTTTGATGTTTGTATTTTACCAGCTTTTTATGAAATGCTTTAGATTTGTTATGTTTTTCCTTTGATGTTCTATAAAATACTTTGTATTGCCTTGAGGATGAGTGATGCTGTGAGAAAGAAACTTGCTTTGACTAACATCAGCCTGATTATCTGTACAGTGAGCTCCGGGAAGCAGTCACTACACCGTGTTGAAATAATATTTCCAAAATATTATGCAAGTGATATTTTCTCAGATTTTCCTAAATGGTCAATGCAAATGATTGTCAGTATAATTTTCAAGTCATGAACTACTCATATAAATCTAATTTTACTGAACAAACCTCCGAATGAGAACAGTATTTTTTTTCAAAAATGAAAAACTCAAAATGCACCTTTCCAAATTATTATGCACAGCAGATTTTATAAACATTTTATGGATTATAAACAACTGCAAAAGGTCATTCTTTGAATGTGCAACATTAAGTGGTCCCATGTACTAAAATCAAAAACTATTTCAATCAAAAACAGTTTAACTGACTGAATATCACCTGCACAATTCTTGCATTCATTGAACTCGTGAGTTTGTGGAGAGTTTCTGCTTGAATGTCTTTGCAGGATGTCAAAATACCTTCCCAGAGCTGCTGTTCTGATATGAAGTACAGTGAGGAAAAAAGTATTTAGTCAGTCACTAATTGTGCAAGTTCTCCCACTTAAAAAGATGAGAGAGGCCTGTAGTTGACATCACAGGTAGACCTAAACTATGAGAGACAAAATGTGAAAAAAGAAATTCAGAAAATCACATTGTCTGAATTTTAAAGAATTTATTTGCAAATAAGGGTGGAAAATAAGTATTTGGTCACCAACAAACAAGCCAGGTTTTTGGCTGTCAGAGACCTGTAGCTTCTTCCTTAAGTCTAAGGCATGCTTCAACAAGTGTTAAGAGTAATTTGGGATCAAGTTTCAGTTTGTATGGTGCAGAGGGGCCAGAGGTCATGGGGTCCATCCTGCCAGTAAACACTCACAATGTTTTGCAACTGCATTCACACCTAATGCACTTTTTGTCTCATGTAGTCTTTAAATAAACGAAAGTTTCCACATTTGCTTAATAGGATTTTATGATGCACAATAACAGAAGGCAAAATTTCAGCAAATAACTTTTCAATAGAACATCATATGAATTTCCTAATGTAACGGCTTATGTCATTTTTTGTCAAAGGTGATTTTTGTCCAAAACATCTTTTGCCGAAAAAATTACTTGTACCATTTACTTCAGGAAGGTGATGATATTTGAGGTTTGTTCTGATGTTACAAAATGTGACAAAAGAAGCTTCTGGATTATTAGAAATGATTATAACTCTGCAAACTTTTCACATCTTTTTAGAGAAATGTGAAGCAAAGACTAAAAATGAATCAAGATTATAAAAATGAAACCCAAAAGAAGGGAATATTCTGTCAGTGTTCTGCTCTCTCTGCTGGTTCTAAATTAAAACGACTTGCTTTGCTGCTGCTCTTTTGCACTGAATTTGTTGATTTTCCTGCAGCAGTCCAGAACCGGACCCAGTTGGGGGAAAAAGCGAGTAAATGGGAGAAGCTTCCAGACTGAGAGGAATGTTGGAAGGTCATAAAACTCCAAGAGCTTCCCTCTCTTTTTCGTAGCGGAGCCAGAAAACGCCTGCTGTTTGGCTTGGGAATTTTAAAATGCAGAAGAGACTGAAAGATGAGTTCACCTCCAGAAGAAAGTTTCCGGTGCAAGGTCAAATATGAACTTTCCATAATTTATAATTGATTCCTGTCTGTTCTAGTGTATATTAATATGATTACTGTATTAGAGTCTGGTTAGTTAGACACTACGCCTGTAAAAGCCAAGAATTTGTGTGTGAAACCAAGAAGCTGTTCGGTAAGCAGAAAAACATCCTGCTGGTGGTGGGACATTCCTGTCCGCTGAATATGCTGAATGCCGACGGAACTAGGAAAAATGATAAGAATCGCTGCTTTTTACCATCACAAATAAATATTCTGTTTCCTCAAAACAACAAGAAAGCAAATATAGCCCCAGGTCACACAGCAGAAGAATATTGAAACTCACGTCTTGTGAAATATTTAATGTGTCATCTTGCATCTATATTTCATCAATCTAATTATTTCTGTGACAGCTATTGCTTTCATTTGGGACCCTGCTGCTTTAGCATCAAGTTACAAAACTGTTTGCCATCGACTGAATGGAGGGTTTGTTAGTGTAGAGTATACAGATGGAGGGAGAAAGTATGTAACCCAGTTAGATAGAAATCACTTTCTGCTCCGATCGCATAGCACGGCTTGGCACAACGCTCTAAAGCGTGTTACATCCATCAGCTTATCCATTCATTCATTCTTCTTTTATTCTCCTAGTTATAAAACAGCTGCTAATTATAATACCAGTGTGAACCTGAAATCCACTGCTGGATCACTTTCCACATACAGAGGAATCGTTTTGGTAAGACTGTTAAAAGTCAGAGCAGACATGACATGAAAGGCTGGTTCTGCTCTGTGACCACTGGGGTCCAAACGGCCGTGCTTCTGAGCTGTGGGAGAAAGCTGGAGTACCCAGAGAGAACATGTAAACTAAATGCAGAAAGAGCCTGGACTGTCCCACCACTAGGCAACAGAGTCAACATCTGCTCCACCATGCAGCCAGGAAGGAAGGAAGGAAGGAAGGAAGTCAATCACAAGATGTTTCCCTCTCTAGGTAAAGCCTCTGATATAGAAAGTTGCTTCAATCAAAATGAAACAATCTGACAAATACAGTTATTAATTATTCAGAAATATTTCATGAACAGAGCTAAAAAAAAATAAAAGTCCATAAAATACGGAAAGTAGCTTAACAAAAAAAGTCAAAAATAAAAAAAACATTATGAAATGAATAATTCACAAATATATATAAAATAAATATGGAAACAAATACATTTCAAAATAAATAAAAAATAAGGTAAAAATGTTATTTGAAAGTATTTATTTTGTTTTATTTAATGGAGAATGAAAAATGTATTATCAGTATTTATTAATTTTTTTACATTATGAATGAAACAGCTCTGCTTCGACTTGTCAAAAATCTCAACACTTCAGGAGAAACTGTAGAAAATAACAACAGGTCTGCGTCACTCCAGGAAGAAGTGAGGACTGGGAAACAAACAACCTTACACAGAAAAAACTTAAACTTTACACAAAAAAAAAGATTTTTAAAAAAAAAAAAGAATAATCACATAGGAATGCTTCCTTCCTTCATGGTGAGGCTTTTTATTAAAAGTAACTAAGCTTGCTTTCTTGAAATCAGAATGAAAAGAGAAACTTTCCATCCATATAGATAGAGTGCAGCAGCAGCAGGGAGGTGGGACATGTAGCCTGCTGGCATTCTGATTTTTTAAATACAGTTCAACCTGATGGAGCTGTCTGCTCTCAGTTTACACCTATAACAAACCAGAAATGCTGCTCCAACACGCAGACTCCTGGATTAACATTCTGAGCATTTCGACAACTTGAGTACACATTCTCGCTGTAAATGGGGTAAGACAAGAAGTTCCCTGCTAGAATTTCCTGCACAGATGAAAATGTATATTGTAATCCATACTGCAGGCTATAACATCCACCTAATACTCGCTATGCTTTTATGGGAAACCACTAAAGCAAACAGTAAGTGAGTTACTTTCTATGCATCTGACAGAAGTGTGGAATGGAGAGGGTCATTCACGATCATACTGCTGGTCTTTTTTTTCTTAAAGTGCATTAAAACAACAAGGCCCAAAAAACATAATTTTTTTGTTTGAATGAAATCCTTACACGACAATCAGTTTAAGACAATCTAAAAGATGCTCTAGTAAAACAGCCCAGCCTTGGATTTGACCCGACCTCGTCAGGTTTGATTTGGGTGTACAGCGTCCTGGTTTTGATCAGACCATAGAGTCTATAGTCTATAGACTCTATGGAGTCTATAGAGTCTATAGAGGAGATAAAGAGGTAAAGTTTTGCGAGTACTCACCAGAGATAAAAGACAATCAGGGACTGCTTCCTCATCGTTGGGGTTCGAATGAGGTCAACCAGGGAGTGTTTTTTCTTCAGCTCAGTTTTCTCTCCAGTCTGATAAACCTGGTGAAAAGACAAACGGGGGTGGACAAACATCCAGCTCTCAGAATGGTTTGCATGTTCAAATGAGAGCCTGTTATCAAACGAATTTATTCAAAGTCACAACAGAAGCCACGACAGTTTGCAGTAACAGAGCCACAAGGCAACACCATCAACCTGTGCTGCAGATTTATGTTTGTTAGCAGTTTATTTTGGTAATCTTCACTAATGGATCTATCTAATTTCATGAGCTTCCACTCTGCAGCCTCACTGAGTTGATGCACAGAGTCTGGACTGGGAATGTAACCCGAGCAGAACCAGATCCACACACCGGCGTGTGCATGCGTGTGTGGGTGTGCGTGTGTGTGTGGGGGTGTGGGGGTGTGCGTGTGTGTGTGTGTCTAGACTGGAGATAGGTACTGCTGGTCACTGGCAAACTGGCAGAATTGATCACATAGTAAGTGCAGCTCTGCTCATAAAAAACAGAGAAACCGAGTTGAGGCATAAAAATACATGCTGGATTTAGTTTATGGCCCAATCTGGCCAGCAGCAATTAGCAAATACCAGGTGGAACTATGCATTTGCTGAGCTCATTATAGGAGCTACCTCTCAGAGCAATGCTGGTAAAAACTTTGTTAAAGGGTCAATAAAGGAGCCAAGTTTGTGAAGACTTCCTGAAGATGGACTTTCAGAAAGAGCAGACGATTTTAAAGAGACAGAGGCCAAATTTCAAAGTGTTAAATTACAAAGTCAAATTTCTTTTCAATCATATTTGACATATACAGCATTTGTATAAAAACTGAAAGTAACATAGTTACTTGACTGTGCTATAAAATGACATTATGTGACTGGAAAATACATAATACTGCCCCTTGAATGGCTAAAAAAGATCTAGACGGCGATAGCCGCAGTGGGAGGCGTTACTGCCGAGAGTCAGTGACTCCATTTGCACTACACAGAAAAATCCCTCTGGAGTTACTGACAGTTCCAGGGAAAAAAAAACAAACCAGGTGTCATTGCTGAATCTTGTCTAAAATGTGAAGTGAACTGCATGAGGCGTTACTGTCAGCTCCTGCAGTGAAAATAACTCTGAAAGTCTTCTCTCTGCAAACATATGAGATTAGTGACGGGTTTTATGAAAAGAAAACTTTGTTTACAGCTCCCGTGTCCTTCCCTTCTGGATCAAAACCACTAGCTGCTAATTTGAGCCAAGGCTAACTTTGGCAGCTGAAAACCAACCTCCTGCCATTAGCCACTAGTTGTTCTCATGCACAACGACATCAGCCCAACAAACCAAAGTCATCTCTGGCCGTTTGAAGCAACAGCTTTAAAGGAAATGTGGATCTACACTCGGCCTGTGTGTCATTTATTTCTGCTGTATGTTTTAATTTATTGAAGCAGTGAGAGTTGAGACGACATCACATGTTGCTCTGGCTTTACGATGAATCACTTGACTGCTACATGTGGCTTTAAGAGAAGAAACCCCAGTACAGTGCAGGTGGGACGCGTCTCTCTGCTCGTCTTTTTGGTCTGAAATCCTGCAGTTCAGTCTGACCTACTGGCGTCCCATGATTGAAACATTTGCAAGGAAGGAAGCTAATACACACATCACATGAGTGACACTTAGTCACCAGTGTGGATTATAAAGTTACACAATCTGAGGCAACAAAGGGAAGAAAAATGTCCTTCTTGGATTAAAAATATGTTGCCAGTTGTATTGTTTTTAATTTGTGGAATGATCAAAATGTCTTAAATGTTACTTAAATGCAGCGTGACACCCCTTTAATTTTTTCACATTGTTATTTTACAACAAACTACCTTGTAATTTACTGGGATCTAATTTTATTGACCAAAACAAACTAATGCAGAATTGTACAGTAAAAGAAAAGCGGTGCATGATTTTCAAAAACTTGCCGCATCACATATAGAAATCAGACAAGTGATGTTCACTTGTAAAATCTCCAAATAGTTTTGTACATACAGAGACTGAAATGATCCTTTTTCCAAAAGACTGCATGCTCAAATTGGGTTGATGGAGAATCCAACTATTGGCAAAAAATTCTCATTTGAATTTAGATCTGGACTTTGACTGACCAGTTCTATCCTACAAACATGCTTTGATCTGACTGAATGTTTAAGGTCAAAGTTATGAACTACTCTGAGTGGATTTGTCACATAAAATTCCTATAATTCACATTGAGGTTTGTGGTTGTAGTGTCATTTGTAGGGGTAGGAGTATTTGTGTATGAAATCATTCAGAACCAACCAAATGGAAGAAATCAGCAACACACTAATCTGAAAACCTTTTTGAGCTTGGTAACTTTTGGAGTTTTGTTCATTACTGATTATATAGTAAAGCTGCAGAAGATTTTATAACAACACGTTGTTTTTTACATATTTGTTAAAACTATCACTATGTAATATGATAATATGAATCTGTGAAAAGACAGCTCCTAATTGGTTGTTTCTGACTGATTGCTGTATTTCTGCAGATGGTGGTAGGACTGCAGCGAGAAGGCAGAAGGGATCGATCTTTTCACAAATGTTTTGTCACGACAAGGTGACAAATTTAAAAAATATGAAAAGAAATTATAAAAGTTACCTACTGCAACATTTCCAAAAAAAAGAAGAGGGTTATCACGATATAAAATTAAAAGTCAGATACTAACAGCTTCTAACATAAAAAGATGGGACTTGGCTACAGTTGGTAAGTTCTCAGCACAGGTTGTGACACATTTTATGCCATCATTCTGTCAACATAAAATAAACAGTGACTCTGTTGGAAAGAAGAATCACTAAAGCCACATTCCTACCTGACACATCTCCATGTCCTTACTGATGGGCTTCCCATTCATCTCGGCTGCCTTCAGGATCACGTCCCATGCTTCCTCCTTCCTGTCATTGGCCATCAACCAGCGGGCCGACTTCGGCAAAACCCTGGAAGGAAAAACACTTCATGTCAAACATTTATCTTAAACATCGCCTCAAAGCCCTTCAGGGCATTTTCTGACTGACTTGTTCCAGAAACTCACACCTTCACTGGAATGAAGCCATTACTCTGTTTATCTCTCTCTCTCTCTCTCTCTTTTTGCATATGTCAAATGTAAATGAGAATCATAAATAACTTGCATGGCAAGAGGCATGCGAGGCAACCTCAAAGAAGGTCAGCACATTTTCCTCTGGTCTGAGGAAAGCCTTGTAGACAGAGAATGAATCGCCATAATTCACAAGCAGAAAACAAGTCAGACAATCAGCTTCTGTTTTTTTATTTTCTATGCTTGTGCAGACTGCAGCCCACTCACCAAATGTAGACGATGAAGAGGAAGCCAGGTGCAGATATAGCCAGCTGCAGCTTCCGCCAGTCCCTTATGAGGTACGCCACCCCGGCCAGGATGATATACCCGAATCCGAAGAAGTAGTCTGTGATTATCCCAGCCAGCATGCGCTGTCTCAGGCCCGTCCATTCAGTACCTGGGAGAAAGGGACCAATGAGCACACAGTGAAGCAGGTGCTGACCTCTGAACCTTCACTTGTGTGTTTCAGTTCTGGTCATCAGGAAAAAGTGCTCGTCCTGATGTGTTTTAGATGTGGCTCTGCTCCAGAACAGCTGATTCAAATGCATGACCTCCTCTGCAGATGTTAGGGCGTTTTAACACCTGGTAGTCCGGTGGACTCGGTTCGGTTGACTTGTGTTACATTTTCAGTCAGTGCACTTTGCTTTCATGCTGCACTCTGTCAAACGCTCTGAACCCTTTGAAAAACTAGTTCCCCACTCTCACCTGTGGGTCCGCTGCACCAAGAACCACTGGAGGAATGACATGAAAACCTAAATGGTTGTATTTACCCAGAATTCCCTGCGATGTAGTCCACTTCCTGCTTTTAAAGCAGTCTCAAGTCCGCTTGGTGGTTCACGTATTTATTTGAACAGCACCAGAGTTCACTTCAACCAAATCAGGAAACAGATTTTTAGGCGGACAAAACTTTGCTTCTTTGGTCTACATCACATTTTGATTGCACTCTCAGACCTAGTCCCAAACGAACCGGACTTTCGAGGCACAGGAACTGGAGTGTGAGTAAAAAGGACTAAACACTGTATGTGTGAATGCTCCCTAAATCAGGTCAAGCAGAAAGGAAACACCTAAAAGTTACATGGCAATGGCTTCTGAGGACCAGAACTAAGAAACACAGTGGTATCTAGCCAATTTTCCAATATACGTTCTCCTTGTCAAACTCTTGGTTCTGGTATTTTTTGACAGAGACCAACCCATTGACCTCACTAATAAACCTGTTGAGTCTCAGTCTGACCCCTCGGGGCCCCAGTGTACACCGCACAGCACCTAGACTGTCCAAAACAAACACCCCAATGCCAGACATATACAAAGGTCCTGAGACCATGACCTAAAAGATCATGGATTCATGGTTGAGTTACTACTTCATGGCCAACAACATTAGATCAGTAATCTTAGTCTTTATAACCATCTACATTTGCTAAAGCTCTTTAAATTAAACTATTTTTGCCATTATAGAACATTTCTCTAGAGGTTACTGTGCTACAACATTGATATAAAGAGGAACAATTTGTTCCCTGCTGGTTTAGAATAGCATTAGTTTGGAACGCTATGACGTACGTAGGTAGAATCAGCAGAGTTCTGGAACATCTTATTGTGGGTTAACCTTGAAAATGTCAGTAAGGACTTGTTCTCTTTAAATGCACCAAGCAAACTTTGCCTCATAAAAGAAAGGATAAAACTTTCCTCTCCAATGGGCCACACATTAGCTCTGAAGATTGTCAACAATACACACCACGTTTTTTAATTGTGAGATCTGGTTTTTAAATGGATGCACTCATCAAGACGCTCCTTGAATCTTGAATAGGTTCTTTCCACATGGACCCTTCTATGTATTCATGGTTTCTCCCAAAGTCCACAAACAAAATTGACCTGTCCAAGGTGTACCTCAGTTATTACTGGAGATATGCACCAAACTGCTGTGATCCTGACTGGGTCAACCAGCCAATAAACTGAGGTTCTGCAGGAAACTGACCCAAAACAAAGGCGTTCATGATAACACCGGAGATGGACGTTCCCACCATGAAGCGAAGGGCTGTGTAGACATAGAAATTGGGAGCGAAAGCAGCGGCTACGCCGAAGGTCGCTTGGATAGCCAGGCCAATGAGGATGATGATCCGGCGGCCATATCTGACAAACACAAAAAGATGAAAACTGTTCTAGAAAGTAATACATAAAGAAGGAACACCACTCATCAAGGATGACTTAGTTTTTTCAAGGAAATATTTGAATGGTTATCAACTTACTTATCAGCCAAGTATCCGAATAAAACTGCGCCGACGAGGAGTCCGGACATGTAGATGGACGAGCCGAGATTGTTGAGGCTGGAGTTGGAACAGACCAGATCCCACTGGAAGACAAAAAGAAAGATGTAGGTGAAAAAGTCTGGAGCTTTCTGCGGTGGCTCTTTAACTGGAGCAGGGCTGGAGGGCATTAGTGATGAAATCTGTAACTGATTTCTGTTTGAGCTAAAGAACTGTGAACGCAGCCACACACAGAAAAACAGGTTTAGGTTTTCAGATCTTTGTGAAAACTCAGAGATTTAAGGTCAGAGCTGAACCTCTCCAGTTCCTCCCTTTGGCAGCTAATGCACTTTCAGTATTTAAGTAAGTGTGATTAATTGGTGCAGAATTATGAAATAAATGTGTAATTCAGAACATTTATGTCTGTATTTCAAAAAAGAAACTATTTAAGTCAGTTCAGACATTTTTCTGAGTCGGATCAGTATCGGGTGATGCTGAACCTCAGATATCGGTACCGGTATGGGAAGCAAATGGATCGGTGTGTCTCTAATCAGGACGAACATCACGTGTCATAATCAAACCCTGCTGCGGCATGCAGAGAGGAGTATGAACTGCATGCGTCCGTCTCCTCTCCCCACCCACTGTCAGATATCACGGAGCTGTCTGTAGTAAAAACCTTCTACATTCCACAGCTGCACCACTTCTTATGTTTAACACATTAATGGAAACTGTGGATGTTCAGAGCCCTGAGAACGTGTCTCGGTCCGCTCTGCACGCTGTTCCACTCACCTCGGTGACAGTGGTGCTTTGGAAAGTCTCGTTGCTGTACTCCCAGCCGCCCTGGCAGCTCACAGTGGGGTGCCCGCCTCCTGGGGCCCCAGGGCCGTCAGGGGCCGCGGTGCTGCCGCCGCTATGGTTCAGGGCCATGTTGCAGGACAGCTCGGGTCGGCCGTCAGGCCCGCTGAGAAGGCTGAAGTTCAAAGTGACGGGGGTGGCCCCTGAGGGCCAAGCGGAGCGGCACAGATGAGGAGGAACGGCCCCGGTGAACACGGACACCAGCATGTGGAACGCCAGGAAGATCTGAGGCACACAGATCCACACATACAGGAGCTTCTGGAACTTCCCAAAGCCTCCGATTTTACTCAAAATGTCATCGAAGTTCATTGTGCTGACCGGCTGGAGATGCACACCTCAAATGTTTCTAACCCGTCTGCTCTGACAGAGAGGATCCCCACACTCAAACTGGCAACCAGGAGAGCTAAGCAGCAGACAAACGTCTGCAATAACAGCCCGGAGCTGGAGTCTGCAGCAGGCAGGTGATTAGCAGCCAGTTGGTGTGCAGACGCAGTCACACGTGCTGGGCTCTAACAGCGACCTGAAGCTGTGCAGCGCGAGACGCTCTGAGGCTGCTCTGACATCAGAGTGATGGGGGAAAGCTTAAAGCAGGAGGGAGGGGCCTGCAGCCGCTGGGAGGAGCCCGTGGAGGATGCTCCACTGTCCCTCCGCCCTCCCTGAAAGAGTTTCATAAGATTAAATTAAGCAACTGGATAGGAGGTGAAACTGGGAGTTTGTCATGATGTGAGGGGGAGAAGAGGCCAGCTCCTTTCTGATGAGGAAAAAAGCAGAAGCATCAGATGACATGTGTGTAATTCCTGAGATTACACTCCAGTTGTTCTCTGGAGATTCCCCCTGGTGTTACGTTCTGAATGCTGCTGGGTGGAGTGAGGCCACCACACAAAGACAGGAGAGAGATAGCAGGGCGAGATCAGAGCTGCATTCACTTCTTCAGGTAACCCTGCATGCTGCTGGGTTTAAAGTGACTCCTGTAAGAAGCATTCAGAAAAGTGGAGCAGAGCCCCCGGGGTAATCTGAGAGCTGTGGTGTGTGTCAGGATCAGGGATCCGGCCTCCATGTGCTTTAAAGATAATTCTACAAATCTGATAGAGAAGAGTTTGAAGAGTTGGGGCACAAAAGTAGAAAAGGACGAGATGGTGAGGAGTGGAGGCAGAGGAGTGGGCAGAGGCAGAGGGGCCATGAGGAAGAGACAACTCACCACAAACTTTCTGTTCAAACTAAAAACAGGAAATAGAAAAGCGACGGCAGAAAAAAAGCGTTTATCTCCCAAAACACAAGACCATGTCAGCTAAAGACACTTTGAAATAAGTTTCCATCTTATTTTATCTTAACACTCAGGAAGTTGTGGATTAAACCTGCAGCGTGTTGATTTGAAAAAGAAAAACTTTGATCACAGCAGAAGCTGCAGATGGATCAGTGCTGTGTGCAGTCTGAGCCCGGCTCTGACCACCAAGTTCCTGAATGAAAACCTCTTGAAATCTTTCCAGATTCATATCAGCACACTGTTATGACATTCAACTTCCCATGAATGCACCAACACAGTGGTCTGTGACTCACAGCATCATTACAGCAGCTGGCACACAGCAGGCTCCGCCCCCAACATGGTCTTTAAGTAACTAACGCGCCTTACACAAGGGCTCACGTGTGTCTGCATCAGTTATGTAGGCTCTGTGGTGATCAGGTAGTGAAGCTTAAACCGTACTTTGGCGAAAACGGCAGATAAAGCTCTACTTCTATGTTAAAATGCAAAATGTATTCCTAAAAATAATATGACATAAAAAGCAAAGCATCGAACTGAAGCGTTTAGAAATGTCAGTGCCTAACATTTTGCACTGCTTTGAATCAGTTTGTGATGACACATTCAGAATCAGACAGCTTAGATAACCAGCAGTTTGTCATATCATAAATGCAAAATGCCAACATTTTTTTGAATAATTCTGGATTAATTGCTTTTCGAAATAATCATCAACAAATTTATAAAACTGTTAACTGGAGCATACAGACTCTAACAGCTCTTTGCTGAAGGAACAAAGTAATTAATGATTAATCTGATCAATCATTTCAGCCCTGAAAAATATAAATGCCTTTTTATGTGTTTTATGAATAAAATTGTGAAAATTGTGACTCTAAATTCCCTAAATAAAATCCAATGCCACAAGTAAATAAACAAATACAATTGTGAGTCACAGCAGCAATTTTTGCCCCTAGCTTAATATAGATTCCATGAATGTATTATGAACTACTGCTTCATGCCATTCAGACTGTGGGCAGACATCACTGAGCCAACTTGCTCTCCTTCTAACACACTTACACCATTAACCTCTGCAGGCTCTGCTACAAGTCAAGGATGTCAACAAATCTCAGCTTTAATTCATTTACATTAACATGGAAAAACTGCAGGGGGAGATAGAGTCTTTTGCACATGCAGTGCTCAAAGTTTATGGAGTTCAACATTTATAAGGCTTTCAACTTGTGTTGGCCACATGTTGGTCCTTGCAGTTTATATGTAAATGATTTGAGAATGCACAGAGGCAGTCACATAGATATAAATGCTAGCTGGTCTGCTGGTTTTGCCCTAAAAAATGCAGAGATGCTGGAAAATACACAAATAAATAAATAAACCTAATAATTGCAACATATATTGCTGTATATGCTCATTGTGTGGCTATTGAGTCACATCATTTCATTCTTGTTGCGTTGGTTACTCTGACTGTCTCAATATTGGAGGAAGAATTGCTTATGAAGCTGTTTTTTATTGAACTAAAAGATTTTGATGTCCCACTGTGCAGCTATTCATCCTTTGAAAGTAAATCTTGATTTTGAAATATGGAATTCCTGGTGGGGTTTGAAATATGCTGCAGCTTGCACTAACATAATTAGAGACAGTCGAGAGCGCAGTATGTGTTCTTTATGCTGCTCCAGAAACTTTAGCTTTGATGGCAGCTTGCTTAACTTTCACTGAATGCAGCTTTCTGCTGTCTGAAGTCTTCCTTCCTCTGTCTCTCTCTCTGTGTGAATAACTAGCATTAGTTATGAATTTGAGTGAAAGGACAAACTGATCCCTGCCCTTCTAGAGTATCCTAAACAATTGGCCTGCAGCAGTCCCAGATAGTTTTCTAAATGAAGTCTCACTACAAGTCTCTGCTAAAACTGGGGAAAATACAGAGAAACAACACATAGAGGAGCCACTAGGCCCTCTGTTATCCAACCGAACACACAACCAGGAAGTGGAGCATCAAAAAGAAAACAAAAAACAAAAAGAAAACCATCATGCCTGTGGCTAAAAGTACAGTTGCTGAAATAACAGTAAGAAGTATCCATTCAAGAAATGACTCATGTACGAAGCATTTGGTAGAAAAGTTATTCACGTAGAATAATTTGAAAGGTCATTCATGTTATTCTACCAATTGATATTTGGTGGAAAAGTTATTCACTTACTCAGTTACTCATACTGAGTAAATGATCAGAACATTTGGTTCAACAGTTTAAGGTAAGGCGATTTTAATTATATAGCAACATTTTCAGCAAAAAGGCAATTCAAAGTGCTTTACATGAGGAAATACAACAAAACAACAAAGCAAAGAAAAGAGCAAAGAGAGAGAGAAAAAACGAAATGTTCCTGTTCTGGAAGTAGCTTATCAGAAATTAGAACCTAGAAAATTATGTAATAAGTGAGAAAAAGCAGAAAGTTATGTGCAATGTTTTGTATTTTGAAGACAAATGATAAAAAAAAATGAAACTGTGCAACACTGCAAGATTTTTCAATAAATGTTCTGATTGTATGAAGCAGAGACATGATCACTGCTTGTTCCAGGCCTGGTAGTGAGAAGAAACATAAGGAAACAATCACAGTATTAAGCTTACTGAAATATTAAGGACTTATTCATGTTTTAAGGAGCTTTTATTTGGCTCTACGTCTCTGGATTTGGATTGTGTGATTCTGGTTTAGTCTTTGTGATTTCTGTATAATAAAACTATTGATTTATTGATAAATCATAAAAATATCACCCATGTTTCTGTCCCATATCTGTATAACATTAGGAGGTCATTTCTTTACAGCTAAAGCACTGAGTGAATATATTTACAACACATTCTAAACTTTAAAACATTAAATCTATTTCTGAAGGTTAAGGTAAGGTCATTTTATTTATATTGCACATTTTCAGCAACATGGCTGTTCAGTTTACACGAATTAGAAGGAAATACAGCAAAACTACAAAGCAAAGGAAAGAGCAAAAGAAGAAAAAATTAAAACAACAAAATATAATCCCATGTTTAAGAATAAGTAGTTAGTCTGTGATTCATAAACTAGTAAGATTCCTGGAAATCCCTACTAGGTTTCTAGCAGGATGTCTGGAAGCAAATTTTGACCCTGGCTCCCCGGGGGTCATGTAGGTCACAGAGACTCTGGCTGTACTGTCAGAGTGACAGGTGAGAAGAAACGTCCTGATAAAACTGGAATGCGAAACCAACACTCCTGTTTAAGCATGAGCATGACAGATTACAGAAAAATGGTAATTATGCATCTAAAAGGTGTGAAGAGCCTGAGGCAGTTCCCGCAAGCTCAAAGAGAACATGAGCACAGGATTGAAACGCTTTGACTTCAGAGAACGGTTATTCCACGTGGTTTGAAGTGCGGCCGTTTGGAAAAAAATGCTTTCATCCTTTCAGCTGCTATTAAAATCAGCAAAAAATGATTTGGGACCGTGAAAGTGAGCAGCACATGGGAAAGCTGTGTTCTAAAACACTAATAAGAGGCGTGCAGCTGACTGACTGAGCGTGGGTTCAGCCTTCCTCTTCCAAAGCTTCTGGGAATTATGTTTGGAAAATCCTGATCAGAAATCTTACATTCAAACAAACGGTCTCATGCAGGGCTAACACAGTTAGCACATGTAGGCACATCAGTGTTTACACTCCAGAGCTAGAATAGGCAACTTGTATCAAAATATGTTTTTTAATGTTTTTGCTAAAACTTTCACTATGTCATGACAATAGATATATATATAATTACTGAAAAATATTAAATTCCTTTGTCTCCTCCCTGAGGTCGTGCTGCCATCTGCAGAATTACACAACTCAGTCAGAAACAACCAATCAGAGCGAGGCTGAGGGTCTTAGCGCTGCCAATTACCCTCGTGTTCTCTGCGACCACCACCAGTGCACAGCAGCGGGTAGGGAGGGGCAACACAACACTGCTCTATGCTCATCTGTTCGCTCCAATACTTCCTCTGGCTTCTTATTAATATGACTTTAAATTACAATAACGTCTTCAATCTGCATTGCAGTAATCTTACAAGACCAACCTTTCAGTATTGATATTGTGCATTCTCAAATGTTTTGTTTATTTCTGCTTGCTTATAAAAAAAAGCACACGAGGCGTTTCAGTCATTTCATTGAACAGTTGTCATCTGGTGTTGGGTTTGGAAGTGATGAGTTGGCACAAACATGTGCCCGCTCATAAAAGAAGCAACTAGAGGAAGGAAAATGGAGCCAAACCGTGCATTCCTCACAGCCAGCATACATGTTGTCCTGAACTGAAAAAAATGACAAAGGAAAAAAAAACTGGAATAAATAAGTTTGGCTGGTCCACACTGTGACTTTAGTTAGTTGACTGAGCTGCTCTAAGTTACAGGAACATTCTGTGCTTTTCTGCGAGTCAATATTAAAGCTATATCCTCAGTTCCTTCACAACTCCAGATGACAGGATGTTATAATCAGGCGTACGGATCTGCATGCAAAGTCACAATCACTAGGAAGCTGAGAAAAGCCCAGTCGACAAAAAGTTTCAGAAATCTGACCAAAGCAATTTATATTTCCGATTGTTTATGTAAGCTAACTTTTGGCCTAGGATCCAGAGTTTCTCGTGTTCCTGCTGGTAAAAAAACAAACAAACTCCAGCCAATGGCGTCAGGCTCTGGATGTAATATATATAATCATCACCAAAACATGTTGGCGTCCTGGAGATCATCTGGATGAAGTCTCAGTCTCAAATCTCAACTAATGCTGCAGCTTTCATAGTAAAAAAATCTGAAGCATACCTTAAAATTTAAATGTGAAAAGTCTGAGAAAAAGTCACGTTTCACTGCAGCAGTTATGAAAATCTTTATCTTTGGATAACTTTACGCTTTACGAAGTTATGCATCAAAAGAAATTTGTGAACTGTACAAAGCAAGAGTTCGACAGCCCTGATTTATCGCTGGTTCAATCATTGCTAATAATCGCTACATTGATAATAGAACTATTTTAGTCAGAGATAGCTCTTGGAGATGGAATGTATGTGATAAAAAACAAGGCTACTACATAAGCATGCTATGGTTACATGTTTGGTTCACAAATCAACACGTGACAGCGTGGTGCGATGTTTCGTTTTGGAACTTAATTGCTGCCTGCTGCCAATAAAAACTGCTGTAGGGTGAACATGAACATGTAGGAGCTGGGTGTGTCTGCTGGCTTCTCATTTCATGGTGAGAAATATTTACACTCCCCTGTTCACCTCTCCTGCAATGACCCAGGCTGTGGGCTGCACCCAGGGAGAGCAACATCCTCTGCATGTTTCGGTTTTATGTCCTAAACAAAGCCTTGCCACAATAAAATCTCAATGTAAAACGTGTTTTATTTTGATTTTACACAATAGATCAATACAATGTGGTGTACATTTGTGAAGTGGAGCGAAAGTGATGCATTCATTTTCAAGTCTTCCAGTAGATTTGATTTTGAATGTAGTTCTATACTTTGACTTGGCCGTCGTAACAAATGTACTTTATTCAGAACCATTCTGGTACCACTGCAGCTGAATGCTTAGGGTCGTGACCCCTCTGGAAGGTCACCCTCACCTTATCGTGACGGAATGGGAAACAAAACAGCTCCATGTCAACATGACTTCCTGCCCAATGGCTTACTGTGTGACACGGAGTACACACACAGTGTCGAAAAAATGTACCTTCGAGTGAACGTGCTACATGGAGTCTGTATTGACTCTCTATTGACTGTGTATTGAGAATGCGTGGGCCTCTGAGGAGCGAGTTGTTCGGCCTTTACTGTAAGAAGAAGCTGCTCCGTCAGGTATCGTTCCATGTGAAGCTTCAAGGGCATTTTGGCTCAGTGTAAATAGAAAGAAAAGATCATTTCAAATACATTCCACATTAAATCGGACCTTACGGCTTCAGCACCAAAACAACCAAACCAGAAAAGATCGAACAGGTTTAATGAGAAGAACTTTGCTCATAAAATCAGGTTTCATTCAGCACATTCTCCTGAAAACAGGCCTCTCTCTTCTCTGCTAAAATATTCCTGGGTGTATGTATGAACAGCCTTACAACGTCGATTACAGATTTAGCTCTTTCACCAAGATCAATCTGAGCGAGGTCCACAGACATAGAATAAACAAGTGGGCCGGGCTGGACGGCCCGGGAGCCACCCAGCAGTTATGAAGACAAATATTTCCCTTCTGGATCGGCGGAGCGAGGAAAGGTGTGTTTGCAGAGGAGACAGAGAGTCGCTTTGTCCCCTTCCTCAACAGGTCAGCTCTCCAATCTCTCCCCACCCGACCGCCTGATCCCACCCCACCCCATTCCACTCTCTCTCTCCCAGTCTGTCCACCCTTAAGCACACTGTCCGACTCCCTCAGCGCCCTGTGAGTCCTCTGGAGCTCACCACAGCCTTCACGCTGAAGAGATGCTATCACTTCTCTGCTGCTTTCTCGTGCTCATCTTTGCTCAGCAGGTAAGAAGAGAAATCTTTTTCTGCTCTCACATCACTGACACAGTGTTGGTTGATACAGGGCGTCACTCAGCATCCATCTTTGAGGAAAAGAAAAGAACAGCTTAAAGATGCTTTGGTGCTCAAAAACAGTTTTTTTCAGTAAAAACTGAAAATCATGTTAACATAGATATGCTAACATGTTTGCATGCAGGCTGTATTCAGGGACCGGGTTCAGTCTTTCAATAGACTGAACAGGCAAAAGCCACTTTCTAAAGTCTTTGTAGTAAAAGCTCATGGAGATCCATTTTCACCCCATCAAATGAGCTCATTCAGGGAAGTCGGCAGACGGGCTTCAGATATTTGGCATAACCCTCAGTGACCTTTGGAAAATTGTCAGCACAAGAAGAAGCAGCAGCAGCAGCAGCATGTCGGACCACAACAACGCAGCGCCGCAAATGTTTAAAAACTCCTGAGAAGTCAGCGGTTTGCTGCAGCAGTCTGTGACGCTGCAGGTCCAAACTCTCTGAGCAGTCAGGGTGTAACCAATGGTGGAGGTACTGCACCTCAGCCAGCATGCTGTCTATGATTTGTTTAGACCCTGAGACTGAAAGGAAGTGGACTATGTGGGAACAATAGTAAGAACCAGGACAGAAATGAGTCTCAGTGCTGAATATTCTCAGTGAAAATAGCAAAATATGAATGACAGATGCATAGTCCAACACTCATCTAGAGCAATGTCGTTAAGAAACAAGCAACAGAAGGATGGAGAACTCAGCTGAAGTGAGTGGTGGCTCAGACTGCAGCAGGTCTGCAGCATCCAGCTTCATATTTTATCTCTGAATGTTTCATAACTGCAGTATTTCATAATATATTACAAAAAAATCTCAATGCCGCTGTAAAGGGATTTGACTGTGTTGGATAACCAATATGGAGGTATTTTCATTATTGGTGGGACTTGATTAAAATCTTTAATCAAGCTAATTAGGGGGTCTGTAATTAGTTAAAATGATTGACATTCTAATTGAAACCATAGATCGACAGAAATATACATTTATAATTATTTGCTGCTAAATTATTGAGTAGACCTGAGCTCAGCAACAAATATATTTCAAAAATAATTTTTAAATTAATTACTCTTTAAAGATATCCTCATAATATTTTAAACAAGTGTTTTCTTCTCATAATAGAGAAGTAAAATTAGTGTTCCATTGTTTCTTACGAATTTATCAGTAAGATTTTGCTTATAAATCAGCCATTTATAATCAAAGATGGTCCTTTTTGGGGTAACAGCTAAACATGTAGTCACATGCTTAATAAGCTGAATCATAGCAGGAGGAACTGTCTTTAAACTGAACTGTTAAATTGGGATCGGGCTGCCATCCACCGTTCAGTTTGTGGATGTCGCTTGTGCATCGGATTTACGGACGTACCAGGAACGTGCAAATACAAAGGTTCCGACTGGAACAAAAATAAGATGAATTGCCTTACATATTTTTTATGTGTTCAGAGCTATGTGATTAATCAAAATGAATGCATTAATGTCCTGGCCCTAATTTAAATACTTTCTCCAAATGCCTTTGGTTTGGCAATGAGGGAACATTTTCATTGACACAGTATATAATAATAATAATAACAATAACAACAACAACAACAATAATAATAATAATAATAATATATATGTATATATATAAGAATGAATAAATAATATATAATACTATATTAATTTATTTTTTTCTATACTAAATTTCTTAATCTGGGACCTGAGTCCGAATTTCATACCACAAATAAGAAAAGTGGTAAGACAATAAGAAATCCTTCTGTAGTGTATATCAACACTACAGAATTGATACATCCCATAAAATGTGTTCCATCTTCTGGGAAAAAGAGTTGTTCTATCAAAGTTTGTAGAAAGCCTGATTTTTGAATTTTTCTAATCAAAAAATGTCAGAAAAAATACAAGAAAATACTGAATGGATGTTGCATGCATGTTTTGAGACTTTGCATGTTAGGCCAGAAATCCTCCTGGCATGTAGCTATCTGCTGTGGAATCTTAACCTTCAGTGGATTTACTGAACAAAAGCAATCTGCAGTTGCTCTCTCTTCGCAGTGATATCTTCTGACTGACAGGCTGAGCATCAGGCATGTAGTAGCAGAGTTTACAGATGTACAGTGAAATGTTCTGGTGTATGAGGATTTCAGATCAGAGGCTCTCTGCAAGTTTAATTACACTCACTGACAAACTAGTTAAGCACCCGGAGAAAATTATGGGATTAAAATGAGGTGTGTTAAAGGTACAAAAGATCCGGACCAACAGGGCAGAAAGTTGTGAATACACTCGCGTCACATACACATACGTCTGAAGGAAGAGTTGTGTTAAAAACTGATTCAAAGCAGTTCTTAATGAATGTTTTGTCCCTCTTTACGCAGCCCACCAGTGATGCTCAGAGAAACGGGCAGCAGCCGGCTCCCAGAGGAGTACGGGAGCCGGCCGAAAGGCAGCAGTTCTGCCAGTGGCCTTGCAAGTGTGCTAAGAGGACGTACTGTGCCCCAGGAGTGAGCTCCGTCCTTGACGGCTGCGGCTGCTGCAAAAGCTGTGCGCGGCAGATAGGGGAGACCTGCAATGAGAAAGATGTGTGTGACCCACACAAGGGCATGTATTGTGACTTCTCAGCAGACAAGCCCAGATATGAGGTTGGAGTGTGTGCATGTAAGTGTCTCACAGAGCTCTACACAGTTATATCATAAAAATCATGATTGACTGAATAGTGCAACGTTTTTTTTTTACATTCGAGACAGCTGCAGAGCCAAACGTATTCACTCCTCTTAAAGTTTTTAGTTTTTCTTGATGTTTTGTGATGTTACAATCACAAACTTCATTTTGTTTTCTTGGGATTTTATGTCATAGACCAACACAAAATGGTAAGAAAAGAAGAGATGTGGAAAATGCAACATTTCAGTTTAGTCCATCTTACTCCAGTGTCTCCAACTGTCCCGTTTAAAAGAGGCAGTGTTATGTAAAAGCAACTTTTCTGAGCTGTACATCATGTTATAAAGTTATTCCCTCATCACAAACTTACATGGAGTGTTGCCTTGACTCTTTCAGGAGAAATCCTTTAATCTCCATGGTAACCATTCAGCTGAGCAAAACAGCTCAGCCTTCTGACGGCTCTTCCACTTCCTGAAGGTGGAGTTTCAGAAAAACCTAAACTGCCTTAGACAGACAGAGGCCCAATTTCAAAGTGTTAAATTACAAAGTCAAATTTCTTTTAAGTCATGTTTGATAAATGCAGCATTTTTATAACAACTGAAGGTAACTGTTACTTGATTGTGCTATAAAATGGCAGACATAATGCTGTCCCTTTAAGTCACCTAAATGACAGAGGAACACAGCATATAGGTCTGGGAGAACTGAAGGCGCTGCAGAGTCACAGCAAAAAAAGAAAATTCTGCTCCTAAGACAACTTTTAGTTTTTAACCCCAAATATGACCTTTATGAATAACTGGCAGGCTGCTCAGTGGCGCAGCTGGTAGAGCTGTTGCCTTGCAGCAAGAAGGTTCTGGGTTCGATTCCCGGCCCCGGTCTTTCTGCATGGAGTTTGCATGTTCTCCCTGGGCATGCGTGGGTTCTCTCCGGGTACTCTGGCTTCCTCCCACAGTCCAAAAACATGGCTATCAGGTTAATTGGCCTTTCTAAATTCTCCCTAGTGAGTGTGTGTGTGCATGTTGGGGTGTCCTTGTCCGTGTTGCCCTGCGACAGACTGGCGACCTGTCCAGGGTGTACCCCGCCTCTTGCCCGAAACGATAGCTGGAGATGGGCACCAGCAACCCTCCCGACCCCAGTAAGGGACAAGGGTGTAGGAAAATGGATGGATAAATAACTGGCAAGAAAAAAGCCACTTCCAGGTCTTCACAAGCCATGAATTCTTTGTGCATCACAATTCAGATGCACACCTCACTATTCAGATTTGAAGGTGTAAATAATTTAGGGAACAAAGTATCATTTGTCCTCCACTTCACAGTTATATAACTTTGTGTTGGTCGATCCCCTACTTGTATTGTATTTATGATATATTCATACATATAAGCACATAGGTTTTGTGAGAATGTCAAGATGAAAACTGTCAAGAGCATAAAGCACAGAAGAAGCCCAAACAGAGCTGGCCCCCAGGCAGCTGGAAACTAATCCAAAAACAAGGGACTAATAAGGTGTGAAAAAAGCCTGGGGGATTTTTTTAGATCTATTACTCTGTGGAGAGCTTTCAAAAGAAACCTTTGTTATCTTTACATCAGACACATTCCAGAGATGTTTGTTATTCACATGCATGTGATAAAGATCTACCGTTTAATCAGACTATTAAGCTCACGTAAACCTGCCATGTCAGTCACAGTTTGTTCCATCATAAAACCAGATAGAAATCAGATTTTTGAGGGTGATACAAAATTTACATAGGAGGGCTCATATTGATGATGTGAAAGCTAACCTGTCAACACCTATTGCATTATCGAATACAATAACATATTTTGTAAATAAGAAATTGCTTAAATTGTATTGTCTTCCATACATTAGTTATAGTGTGGAGATCTGGAGAAACTCGTATGAAACTAACACAGAAGAGAGCTGTATGAATTATAACTGCATCATATTTTTATCCAACTAATGAAATATTTCTCACACTACATGCTTTCAAATGTTACTAATTAGTTATGTTCAGAACAGCGTTGATTATGTATAATAAACTTCTGCCCAGGTGTACAGGGAAAAAAGAAGGGATAAAAAAGAAAAGAGAAATATTTATTTAAAAAACTAAAAGTCAGGATGAATATTAAAAACAAATGTTCTTCAGTTTGGGGTGTGTGGGTGTGGAATAATTGTTGTGATGAGTTAAAACTGTTTCTCACTCTTTCAATTGAAAAAAATATTAAAGTAATTTGCTAAACAAAGACAATAAGATCCGATTACATTTACTTTCATGAGTTTGTCTACAGACTTAGCTGGAGTTCTTTGGAGATATGTTTTAGAAAAATATACAGGAAAGACTGATGATGATGCTTTATGTATCACAAAGTGAAGGTAGAATGAGCTACACTTTTGAGTCTACACTCTGTGTTCTTACGATTGACAGGAATTTAAATATTCTTTATCTATTTTTGTACTGGTTTTGTCTTGTGTTTTCTGTATAATTATTTTTTGACTTGTGTATGGAAAGGTTGAAAATGGCTGAAAAAATAAGAAAAGTGGCCCATACCAACGTCCGTCTGTCCTGCAGTTCTGTCTGGTGTAAGTCTAGTCTTTATGGAAGAGTTCTCTGTATGCTGGAGAGCATTAAATGTGGAAAACCTCATTCCATATTTTCAAAGGAGCGTATTTATCACAAGAAAAATGAACTGGCCCTGAGCTCAAAGGCAAACCACATGAGGAGTCCTGACGCTTTTCCCCTTTCTAACAGACATGATGGCGGTTGGCTGCGACCTGAATGGGGTCCACTATGAGAACGGGGAAACCTTCCAGCCCAGCCCCCTCTATAAGTGCACATGCATAGCCGGAGCCATTGGCTGCACGCCTGCTTTCATCCAGAAGCCTGCTGGCCTGCTGGGCCCCGCTCCACTGATGAGCAACAGACCGGCCGGCCTCCGCAGCGGCCCAAACCCCGTCAAACACCAGCAGGAAACCACATACATGACAGGTGTGTGTTCAGAGTAACTGGCCTCGAACGGGCGTCTATGCAGGAGATGATTGCAGCTGGATGATTCAACGTTCAGAAAATGATCATAATGAGGAAGATTGATCTGAAGTGATGGTAATCCTGGGACTTCTATTTAATATCTACATTCTCCCACTAGCTATGACAACAATGCAAAAACACAAAATCTTACCCAGTAAGTCTTGTGTTTAATGCAAATATCTTAGTTCACTTGAAATAAGACAAAACTAACTTACAAGTAACTTTTCAGCAAGACGTAGGAACTTGTTTTCAGTCAATAATTCCTTAATACTTATAAAAAACTACCAGTTTTATTGGCAGGTTATTTCACTTTTTGGCCTCATTATGAGTGAAATAATCTGACAGTGGAACTAGATTTATTTTAATCAATATTCAATAATTATTAACATAAAACGAGCTCCTGTATATTTTTGAAGAGTTCCTTGTAAATTAGTTTTGTCTTATTTCAGGTCAACTAAGATATTTGCACTAGAAACCAGAAACCAAACATCCTGGGTAAGATTTTGTGTTTTTGCAGTAACACAGATGACATACGGTTCTACACTGCGATGATTGAACCCATCCAAGTCAATTAGAGCAAATCAATATGTGGACGAGTTATAACATCCTCATATTGGATGAGGATGTTATCCAATATGATAACATCCTATTGAATAACATCCAGCATCCAGCAGCTGAAGAGAAGCAAACAACATTTTTCCAACTAGAAACTACAGATCAGGCATGAAATCTGGGCAATGGAGTCAGAACTGAACCTTCAGAGCCACATAAAGACAGTTCCAAAGTCGGCCTTCTATCAACTGAAGAATATTTCCAGGTTTAAAGGACTAATGTCCCAGCAAGATCTAGAGAAACTCATCCATGCATTTATATTTAGTCACATTGATTACTGCAAAAGTGTCCTCACAGGTCTGTCTAAAAAAAAGATCAACCCTGCAGCTGATCCAGACCTCAGCCTGGATCATCTGATCCAGGCTGATCCAGGCTGAGACCTCAGCCACTCGGCCAGACCTCAGCTGAGTGGCTGAGGACTGGATCAGCTGCAGGGTTGACAATGTGAGTACATTGTCACAAACATTTCAAAATAATAATAATAAGCATTGTCTTGACTAAAATGTAACAGCATTACTTTAGTGAACACTTTAACATTTTTAGCTAAAAAAAAAAAAATGCTTCTAACATCCACATGTGAAAAGATTGACTTAACATCAACGCAGTGTAGAGCTGCCGACCTTTTTTAATTAATAATTGGATATCATCTTGAATCTAAAATATATTTTTGTACAGTTTTGGAGTAATTACTGCTCTGACTGAGTCATTTTTTCAGCAGAGGGCTTTTTTTTAACCTGTATATTCCAGTTAATTTATTCGACTACTAAATTAGTTGACAATCATTTAAATAATAGATTAATCACAGTTAAAATTATTAATATTTTTAGCCCTAAATCGGATTAGTTTTCTCACTATTTTCAACTTGCTAAAGTTATGAAAAAATGCCTTCATGCCCAGATATTCTGCAAAAATAAAAATGGCCGACTGTATTAGACACTTAAACATTCCCAAGCCTAAGTTGCTATCTCTGTTGTAATTAGGATCAGACCAGCGCCCCTTGCAGGGTGCTGGTGACACAGCACCCTTTAACTATAACACTGAAGGCTTACAGGGATCCCCCTTTAGCTTGGAAGAAGAACTGTCTGGTCCAGATGACCCCCTGGAGTCCCTGCTCCAAGACCTGCGGACTGGGCATCTCCGTCCGCGTCAACAACGATAACGGAAAATGTGAGATGAGGAAAGATCGGCGCCTGTGCCTGCTGCGGCCATGTGAAAAAAACCTGCTGAAGAGCACCAAGGTGATGACTTCAAATCAGTTAATGTGTGTTATCAGTATGACAATGTTGGGATGCACTGATGTGAACATTTAGGCTAATATTGCTGTCCCATATTAATGTTGCTGTTATGGTCAACAATCGATATTATATGCGCTTCATCACTGCTTGGACGGCCACACCACTGATTTCACATTGCTTCAGTTGAACTCCTCACAATCCTTTGCTGCATCACTGTCACATGACCAAACAAATACCACATCCATATCTAGCAACAAGATGGAGGTAAATATTGGCTTTATGTATTGGACTGATATCGATATGTTAGAAAATGACTGATATGGGTCGATACTGATGTTGGTGCCGATGCATCGTAAATCCCAACACTGGTGCATCTCAGGGTATTACAGTATTATTGATTAATGTATGTTGGTTATGGTTAAAAGATTATGAAAAGCTGAAACTGATCTTCTCAGGAAACTTAGATATCCAATCTGACTAATAAGAGTCATTCTCAGACAGAAATGTGGGCCATCAGAAACTCAGGTTAACTTAACCTTAATCTCCAGTGAAAAATCATTAAATATTACCAAGATTTTTTTGTCAATTTTCTTGTGCAAACATTACAATATACTTGAAAAAAAAACTTAACTAACTTACAAATAACTTTTCGGCAAATAACTTGTCTTATGTCAAGGAATCTTAACATAAGAGCTGAAGTCAGCAGTTTTCACCATTAATGTGTAAGACCAACAAAATATTTCTGCAATAAAAACCTGTTTCACTTTTTATGTTGACTTACTGAAAGTAACTTCAGAATATTGTAATTTTTTTTAGCCTGCTCTTGTATTACCCAGAAAGACACTAACTAGTTTTTCATCCAGCAGTTGCCAAAGGGGAAGACGTGCAAACCAAAGTTCCAGGCGAAGAAGCCAGAGAAACTGCGCCTGTCGGGCTGCACCAGCACCAAGAAGTTCAGACCCGTGTACTGTGGAGTTTGCAAGGACAAACGCTGCTGTGTCCCCAACAAGTCCCGCATGATCAAAGTGAACTTCACCTGCAAAACGGGCTCCAGCGTTCAGTGGAAGATGCAATGGATCTCGTCCTGCGTGTGCCAGAAGAAGTGCACAGATCCAGGAGACATGTTTTCTGACCTGCAGTTACTTTAGAAAGTGCCAGAGACGATCAGCCCAAAGAAATTTTACAAGAAAGTAAACAAAAGAAAGAAAAAGGTAGAAATCAGTCATCAAATGAAGGGAAAAAATTTTATGTTGAAAGATTTTATGAGCTCTGTCTTTAAGACAGGTGTGTGCAATAGGAGGGAGAGGCAGGTGTAAAGAGACGAATAAACCTCTGTGACTTCATGACTAAACCCAACTGCTCATTAACCTGACTTTCAGCTGTTTCAACCTCTGAACTGTTTTTGCTCTCAATTTTACTGTCTATTTAATGTAATACGCATCTAAATCTGACAGAACTTTGTGAATTTAGCAACAAACATTTTTGTATTTGGGATTAAAAAAAAAATTCTGATTCTGAAACTCAGGATGAGTTTTAAAAGCCTCTTTAACCAGATTCATGATATAAAGAGATGTTTGGATTTTTTGAGCACTAGTGGTCCTGATAACTCATGACTCACTGAAACAATGTTTCTGTTCTTTTCAGGTGAAACAGTCACATGTAGAGGCATTTAAAAAGTCTCCAGGTGATTTATAAGCTGGCAGGTGGAGTTCAGATGAGCAATATGAGCAGCTTTAAACATTTCATCAGGCTCTTTATCTATTGAAGAAATTGTAGTGAAACTGTTTTTGGGCATGTAATAGAAAACAATTTGTAATATCTTGACATTTGCATTTGTAAGTTCAGCCAAATAAATGTTTCAGATGTCCGTAAGTGATATGAGTGAAGGTTTTGTCAGCTGAATAAAATGTGCCTGAATAAAAATGTATTTAGAAAAGATTGATTAAAACTTTTACATTTGCAATTTTACAGCAACAGAAAAGATGTGAAGCCCTGCAACCTCATTCAGAAAAATCCCCACATTAACATGGTATCCAGAGCAGGAGAAAACCAAACAGAAACATCATTACCCAGGCCAAGTAAAACTGTAGCTACTGCTTCATGAGGGAAGCAACTGACATAATTCATCAAGGGATTTTAGAAGCCATGAAAACCTGACAACAGAACGTGAAGAAACTGCTGCTGAGGAACGGGGAAGCATCTGTGAAGCAACAGGCTGCAGAGATGGTGAACGTTAGCAAAGGGGAACGCATTATCGCTTTGGAATTTTCTAATGATATGTAGATCTAACATATTTGTTTTCCATTTATACAGTAAAAACAATATATAAACAATTGGTTTTTCATAAATTTGAAATATAACATTTGGTATAGAAAAATACATTTCTGGTTTTATTAAAAACAACAAAAACAAGCAAAATATTAAAATGAAGAAAGTAACAGAAGCACGGGAATGTAGTTTTAAGCAAAATCCAAAGTTAAAAATAAATAAATTGAGAATTAAAAATATCTACTCATTCAGACCAGGACAGCATCAGGAGATCTTTCCTCACATCCAGCTGTGGACCCGTTCAGATCAGCTTATAGGAGTCACAGATCCTTAAAACGCTGCCAATACCGACCGAGTCAGACTCAACCTTCTCACATTCTTTTTCATTCCAAAAGAACATTTGATTTTATTCACATCATAAATTAAATACATCAAAATTACAAAAGGTGCGTGTGTTTTTATTAGGAAGTATTTTGTGAAATGTCTGAGTGGATCTTCATCTGGCGATGGAGAGTCTGGGTGCGTCTGGTATGAGTCGGGCTTTTGTGGCGTCCAGATGATGATACTCCTCAATCAGTGCACTGAGTGAGGAAAGCGCCTCAGAGAAGGTGCTCTGCTCAATGCCGTCTACGTGCAGGTAGTGGTGTAAGTGAGCCTACACACACAAGCAGAGACAAAAAACAAGGATGTTATGGGAAAAGAGCAGGTTCAAAGGAATGCACATTAGATCCCGATGTTGAACAGGAAAGCAGAAGCATCATGCTGCCATTGCCATGCTTGGCACAAACTGTGTTTCCATTGACCTTAAAATTGCACAAGTTGGAATTACAAAACTAAATTAAATGGAAACACAACAATTAAAAAAAAAAATAAATTGTGCCTCACAACTAATGGACATCAAACCTTCAGAAGCAGAAGTGGCCGAAGCTCACTGTGCAATCTGCATGGAGACTAAACTTTCATTCACTATGTGTGTCTACACTGGAGGCTTCATCAGGTGCATATTACAGATGAAAACCGATTGATGAGTTAGAGATTTTTCTGCTTTGTCGGATGTTTTTAGGTCTGAAAGATGATGAATAAACCTCTGTGACTTCATGACTAAACCCATGAAGTCACATGGGTTTAATAGTGCAACATTTATCCGATGTGCAAAAAGAAAAGAAAAGAAAATCCCACAAAAAAATAATCCTAGTCATTCACTCTGTGAGGGCAGAGTCCTGATTTTCTGAAAGGATTCCAGAGGATTCATGACGTCATGCAGACCAACCGCGTCTTGTAAAACCCTCGGCTTCAGTGACACGATGTGAGCTTGGAGGAGTCAAATAGTTCAGCCTTTATTTTGCTTGACTGGAAAACATTCCGGCTGCACAGTGGTGCCCCGGTCTTTCTGCATGGAGTTTGCATGTTCTCCCTGTGCATGCGTGGGTTCTCCCCAGGTACTCCGGCGTCCTCCCACAGTCCAAAAACATGACTGTCAGGTTAACTGGCCTCTCTATATTTATGTTGGACGCAGTGCGGATTTGATACAAACCACATCAGTCTTAAGTGTCTTGTGCATAAAGTTGCATACTGCAGCTATCTAGACAGAATGTCACTGCTAAATGAATAAACGAATAAAAGCCCACAATCAATGTAACATTCATTTCTATGACAGGTGTAAAGGCAAAGGTCTATGCAACAATCACCTTCTTCTTGTAGAGCTTTGTGAAGCGGTCTCTCAGCTCCATGAAGGTGGGCTTCACACAGGTGTTGTTGGCCAGCGCCAGCAGGGAGTGGGTGTGTCCTACAGGGGGGACGGAGCACAGGCCCGTCTTCCAGCCCTCCTGATTCCACGACACAAAGGGCAGCGATGGTCTCAGTCTGAGGACGGACACACAGTGATAATATTCATTTGCTAATTTCATTGATCATGGCAAAAAGTTATCGAAACCCAAAATTCTGATTTTCAGAAATGTAAAATATTAATTTGGAGCAATGAAAAAAAAAAACTTTTGCGTTTTGTTCATCACAATCACGAGGTAGACCACTGACTCAGCAATTCTACCCACAGAGAGGTAAGCCACAAAATTGATCATGATTTAACTCCCTCTTGGGATTAATAACGCACTTTAAATTCAGCGTGTACTGACACAGTGCTGCCTCCAATCACATTAATGGAAAGTTGAGTGGAAGGAAAAGGTGTGATAGTGAAGGTGCTCTTGTGGCATTAAGTTTGAGAAGCAAAGCCTATTTAAGAGTGTGTGGAAGATTTATGAGGTGTGGACATCTGAGTCTGAGTTTCAACAGGCTTGAACTTTATTTGGGTTAAGGCTGAGGAGGAAAGCCTTCAGTGGGGCTGCACCCACAAATCAGCCCCAAATTACTTCATTTTAGGAGATCGGTGATCAGCTGGTGCTTACATGTGAAACTGATCTTGTCCACAGATCCGATCTGATAAAAAGGTCTAAAATCAGACAGAATCCTCTTTGCTCTGTTATGAGGAAGGTTTGACTGACAGACCGGCCCATCAGGTAAGGTCTGCACAGGCAGGCAGTAATTAACAGTAATCACTCTACTATTGCCAACTATTAGCGACTTTTCAGACCAAAACTAAAAATCTAATTAGCAGGTCACCCCATAATGTGATCTGGCATCTCAAAGACTGTTCCAACAACAGCATACAAACACAGACAGATCACACAGTGACATTACACTGACACTGAGAGGAAAAACACCAAGAGCAGCCCAGAGTGAGGGACTGGTAGAACCACCTGTAAGCAGCAGCTTTAATTAGCCCTTTCTCCTCGACTTTATCAGCTGCTCAGATCTTCATGGAGGAATTTCAGTTCACGCTTCTTAAGAGTCGGTTTGCAGATTGAGATTTAACTAGGCCAGCTGCTGCTGTGTGGAACCACTCCAGTTTAGGTCGAGCTTCAGCCATTTAGCTTCACTAAATATTATTTAATTCAGGAACAATCCCGCAGACGTAAACAGAGGCAGAGAGAGGCTAACCCTTCCAAACAAAATACACCTGTTCATACTTGCTCTAGTGGTGGAGATGAAGATCTTGGCTCTGTGGTAATTTCACTGAAGACTAGATGATCCACCCTCAGGGTGAATTAGCTGGAATATGAAGCAGGTGACTGCAGGACAGGTACTCAGGCCCAGCGGCATGGCGGGCATTGAGGGGCATTGCTCGCCCACACAGGGAGCCATGCCCCCCCTGGACTAGAAGCTGTTTGTTGCAGCTTTGTGGCCAACTCTCTGTTATTCCTATGTTGATTTGGTACAGTAGGGGCTTCTGCACTTCCCATATCTGTACCATTTGTCACTTTTTTCAGCAGTTAAAACTATTTAATCCTTTGTTAACACGTCGCAACCTGTTTTTCTGAGTTGCCTTTAACTCAGAAAGTTAAAGTCTGAGTTTCAACATGCAAGTTAAACTCATCTGGAGTTGGGGTTGCAGGTACTAGTGCAGACAGCCTGATTAATTCACCAGCTAGTATCAGCGGGGAACACTTGAACAATAATAGGCTGTTAATTAATGATTAACCTATCTAAGAACTAGTCGCTTTCAGAGAATTTCTGTATGGAAAAAGTCTGCATATAATATCTACAACAGGCTTTTAGAAGTAACTAGCTTCAAACTGTGATTCATGTCCCTCTTCATTTACTTCAACAGAAAAGGCTCATGCAGATAAATAGCACTTTTCCTTTTGGAAGAGGATTCGTTTTGTTTTAAAATAGGAAAACATTTTTGTTAAATTTTTTTGGCTTTCAAAATAAAATATTTTACATTTCTATTTTGCCGGGCTAGGAGAGTTTTATTTTGTAGCAGCGGAGGAAAATGTGTCTCTTTGAATGGAAAAGGTCGCTGACCTCTGGGCTAAAGTACAGAATACTCTCTACAACCACATTTACACAAGTCAACAAATACTTTTAAGCACTGCTGATAAACTCAGTACGTGTATCTTTGCACAGGAGAGGGAGCAAACTGCAAAAACAGAAAAACTTACAAAGTATTTTTTTGTCTAGTTTCTTGTGTAAATATATCAGTAGACTCAAAATAAGAAAAAACTTTCAAAACAATAGGAGCTTTTTTAATTAAATAATTTCTTAACATTAGTAATAAAAAAAAAGTACTAGTTCCACAGGGAGATATTCTGTCAATGGAACTAGTGAATTTTGTAGCAATATTAGGGATTTATTGGCTTGAAACAAGCTCCTATATCAGGTGAACCAAGATATTTGCACTAGAAACTAGATCAAAAATACTTGGCATGGGAACAGGGAGAACACACACATCCCAGAGACAGACCCCTGCTGAGATTCCAAGCAGGAACCTTCTGGTATGCCGACACCTCCCCTCTCCCTTCCCTCTCAACTCTTTTTAATAGAAACTTCACACACAGATATGTGCTCTGACACCAGCCTGCGCTTTGATTTGTCAGGAAAACGAGTTCAGGGCAGCAGAAGGGAGGCAGTAATGAATCGGTGCCCTGCCGCTGAATGAGGGTATTATAGGAATGCATGAGGGTTAAGGTCATGGTGGAGTTTCTAAGGGTGGGTGAAGAAACTCCTGGCCTGTTTTGGTGAGGAAGTGGAGGGTGGAGAGGGGTTTGGTATTCTGACCTCTCGATGTTCCTGCGGACGTCAGACACCTGCACGTTGCCCCGGACCATCAGAGCACAGGCCAAGTAGAGGCTGTGCTTCGGGTCGGCCCGGATCAGCTGGTGCTCCTTACTGAAGGCGTCACTGAACATCTGATCCAATCTGGAGTACAAGAGGGAAAATATACACATTATCTGAAAAATGTTTTAAGGAAAACCGTCTAGACTAAATGTACACGTTTGGTCTAAATTTAGACTAAACGTTTTATGTTTTGAGATCTTTATTTGTTAAGGGGGCAGTGTTATGTAAAATAAACTTTTTTGAGCTTTATATCATGTCTTCATGTTATTCCCTTATCAAAAACATATCAGGAATGTTGCCTTGATTCTTTCATGTGCGTTTCAGAAATCCTTGAATCTCCATACCTCCGTAGCAACCACTCAACTGTGCAAAACATCTTGCTCCACCTTTAAGATGAAAGCTGCAGTTTACATGGTACCAAGCTTCTGCCTCACAGAACAGACCGACCCCGTGGTTCCCCCACTCAGTTCCTTCAGACTAGTCAGCAGAAATTAGCATTAGCACTTGTTAGAACTGTCTGCTTAGCTTATTATAGAAGCTAGTTCTCAGAGCAACACCTGTAGAAATTTTGTTAAAGGGTTAATAAAGGAGCCATGTTGTGATGACGTCCTGGAGGCGGATTTTCAGAAAGAGCAGGAGTTTTTAAGGAGACAGAGACACAATTTCAAGCCGTTAAATTAGGAAGTAAATTTCTTAAGTCATATTTGACATATGTATGCTTTTTATAACAACTTATAGAATAGTTAATTAAAGGCGCTATAAAATGGCTTTTTGTGGCTGGAAAACACAGAACAGCCCACAATGCAATAGGACATCTGTGTCTCCAACTGGTCCATAAAAAACAACAACTTGTTTTTACTCTGAGAGTTGATCCAGATTGATAAATCTGTTCCTTTTCCCAAGGAAACTAAACGGTAATGAAATCCTACACATTTCCAGCCCACAGAGTTTCAGTTAAGCCCGATGATCTGAGACCAGTTTGGGCTCCAGTTTCAGACCAGTCAATATTCCACAAATCCTTCTGCTTGCCCACTTGTTCTATATCCAACTCACAAACGCCTAGAACAGAGTGTCCATGCCTGATATGGACACTCCAGCCTCCAGTCACCAGCCTGAGGAACAACATGCTCACTGTTTTCTACTTCACAGTTGTTTGGTAGAGCAGTCTATACCAGTTATGTAACTATTTCTATTCTTAGTGTCTGACATAAAGTTAGATTAAACGTTTTATGTTTTGAGGTCTGTTGAGCAAAATTATTTATATCAAGTCAGAATAATGGAAGGGAGACATTCCAGAATATTTCAATCATGTCAAAATGTATCTAAATGTATTCTCATTCAAAAGGTTTTTTTTAAAAGGTCTGTATTTGGTAGAATTAGTCTTTAAACTGTATGACTTCAGTCAACAGCCTTGGGTTCATTTCCAGAAGACTCACAATAGTTTCCTGGGATTCTGGTCCATCCCTTCTGACAGAACCGAGTCCGGTACTCAGGTCTCCTTAACCCTCAGTTTCAGCTCTGTTCACAGTTTACTAGACTTTAATGGCTTGAACACTTTGATTTTAGGTCCATCAGACAATTACTGTGCCCAAGTTCAGGTTCTGCGTCCTTCGAAGGACACTTGGTGGTCAGCAAAGGTGTTTTCAATGAACACAGCAACCGCTCAACAAACTCGGACAGCCTTGACATCAGTGGTGTCAAACTGCACTCCTAAAAGTTGGTGACCTCCAACTTTTAAATATCTCTCTGCTTCAGCACACAATGAGCTATTTAGCATAACTCTGTAGAACTTAGATGCATGTTGGTGAGGCAGTTTAGTCATTTAATTTCAGTATGTAGGACAAAGGACACATCTAAAAGTTTGACTCTCAAACTCCGGAGTGTGTGATGTGTGTCTCGTCACTTAACATCGTGACACTGCTAAACACAAGGTGGAAAAGTGGAGCAGGAAATCTTTTCAATTTACTAAATAAAGACATTTTACAAGATCATTTAAAATGCAAGTGTATGTAAAAGACAAAAGCCTTGCGACTCAATTGCTTTCAAGCTTTTAATTTTTGCACCTTCTGTTTAAAACGTAACTTCTCTGCAGTTCTAACTTCCACTTTGTTACTAACTTGAAAACCTTTCATTTAGGCAGCCAATAGTCTTGGTTGGGCTGATAAGGACTCAGTAGATACATCAAACAAAGTAGCACATCATTTTAAATGTATAGTTCTGAAGATTTGTGTTTTTTTTCCACAAATAAAACTTGAACTTTGGCTTTTGTTTGCATCCAAGCCCTCTAAGGTTTTGAAGAATTTGCAAGCCATTGTCTATTGTAATATTAACTCTAACTGTAGCTGCCTTTCATAACGCAGGGAGGGAAGTATTTGTTGCCGAGCTTGCTGCTGTCTCTTCATGTTCTAAATAAACACCGTGGATCACTGAGGACTTCACGTGAGCTCAACTCCCAGAGCTCAGTGGGTGGGAAGTAAAAATATCTGCCCTGACAGTATGAAAGCAGACCTTCTAGTAGGAATGTTGACATCCGCCAGTGTGTACAGGGGCGTGAGGCTTGGCACTAGGTAGTGTAAACGGGGGAAGGGGACCAGGTTCATGGCGATCTCATTCAAATCCATGTTGAGAGAACCCTCGAAACGAGAAGAACTGAAATCAAAAGGAAACCATTGTGAGTCACCAATCACTTCATTTCAGTAACTTTAACATATGAAGTATAAACCAACCTTCACTTCTATTCCACTGGAAATTATATTAGGAATAATAAACATTCATTATATTGAAACAATCCAAACAGATTTTGTTAAGGTAAATGACATTCCTGATCAAATTAAAAGCATAGCAGTTGCATAAAAAAAAATCAGCCATGACAGTTTCTATTAAATTTGGATAACTCAAGTTTGTTCTTAGATATTATGTTTCCTTTTTGGGCTGCACAATGGCGCAGTTGGTAGAGCTGTTGCCTTGCAGCAAGAAGGTTCTGGATTCGATTCCCGGCCCCGGTCTTTCTGCATGGAGTTTGCATGTTCTCCCTGTGCATGCGTGAGTCCTCTCCGGGTACTCCGGCTTCCTCCCACAGTCCAAAAACATGACTGTCAGGTTAATTGGCTTCTCTAAATTGTCCTTAAGTATGAGTGTGTGTGTGCATTGTTGTTTCTCCTGCCTGTCTCTGTGTTGCCCTGCGACAGACTGCCGACCTATCCAGGGTGACCCCACCATTTGCCCCTCCCGACCCCTCTAGGGACAAGGGTGTACAGAAAATAGATGGATGGATGTTTCCTTTTTAGGGTGTCAAAAATGTACTATTTTTTGCAAACTATAATAATTGATCTTGGGTCATATGAAAATGTTTTTAGTACTAGTTGCAAAACAAATGGAATTTAGACAAACATGTTTTAATACTTTACAAGTTGGTTTGATACAAACATTATAAAAAGGAAGGATGTTTCAGTAAGTCAACCACAATCATTTCGCATAATTCAGAAATAACAGCTCCAGTATATACCCCAAAATACTCAGTTTTATCCTAAATGTCTGTGGGACATTAAACTGTATTCTTAGAAGTTGATTAAACCCCAAATGTTCATTAATTAAATGCAGCTTCATACCTGGTGATGTTGAGCAGCAGGTTAGCTACTATGTTATTCATGGCATCAAATGGCCTCTCTGTTGGACTGATCCCACCCTGTCCAGAGGTGACTGTGCTTTCTTTCTTTAGCACACACCCAGGTTTTGCATCATGAGACATGAGACTGATCTTGTTCACGATGTCCACCAGAGCCTGGAATAGAAAATGCGATGGAAAACATAAAAGAAAAAGAAAATAAAAATCAGGGTTTTGTTTAATATGCAACCTGAGGGTTTCCGAAGGAAGAAAAGTTAAACCTGGTTTTCAACAGGCAGGACACAATCTGCATGTTCTGTCAGCTCTTTCATAGCAAGGACACTGTTATAGGGAGAAGTGATGACATCGTCTTCTGCTGATGGATACATGGCAGTGACAATGCGACAAACATCAGGAAACTCCTCCTCCAGCAGGCTCAGCACTCTGGTCCCCAGACCAGACCCCGTACCTTAAAGTCAGAGTTAGAGTTTTACTGCAGTTTACAGGCACAAAGGAAACGGTGGGAACATCCTTCAGTCAGTGACATGAGACAAAGAAAATGGCTTCCAAACTCTAATACCGTCTGTCCAAGTTGGAGTGTCATCTCGGTTAGATATTTTATTTTTTATTTTTGGTGAAGCCACTGTTCTTAAGCCATCAGAGGAACACACATAGGACTATATCCTGAAGCTTTTATTTAGTTATGAAATAAAAAACTTGGAAATTGAAATAGAATATGCCAACAATTTGGTCCTCAGTTTTCCTGCAGTTGCGTTAATAAGTGAGTTAATGATGGATTCACTGAAGAAGGATTTCTACAGAAAATGCACTTTGACTGACTGAAAGCAGATCCAAACTGTCCAAGAATTTGTAAAGCTGAGACACTCTAAAGCATAAAAACTGTTAAAACAACTATTACAAATGAATGTTAGCTAAGCATAGCATGCATCTTCTTAAATACATTGCAGAAAACAATCCAATCTCCTGCTGGTTTTGCTGCCAAAAAATTAACTGTCTGTAATTTTATAGCAGTTTCAGTTTAATGTAATCATAATAAGAAGCAATACATAAAAATCACTGTAGTGAAGGTTTTGTTGTGGAGATTTTTCACCTGGTTTGCATTTGTCTCTGGTATTCTGACCCACGTTTCTTTACAGAAACACTGACATCCTTTCAGTTTCTTGGAGTTGATGACAAGAATGTCAATTTTGTTCTCATTTGACCACAGAAACGTCTCCCAAATCTTATCCGAATCATTAAGATGTTTAAGCTCAATATTAATGGAGGAATTTCATACACATGCAGAAGATGGATTCGATTTAACACAATGTATGTAGCCGACAGAGAACATAAAATAGGTCCAAGGAAGGACTCCTTAGGAACCCCACGGCTCATCTTCACTGAAGACGACTAACCACTTATCCACAGCAAAAGATCTCTCAAGCAAACAAGAGTTAAATCACCTCAAAACTATAGCGTGTGCTCTAGATAACTTAATAAGATGCAAATGAGCCACAGCGTGGCATGCAGAACTCCAGGATAGTAAAACTTTCATCAGCAACAAGCAGCTAATAAAGAGAGTACTCAAAGTAATACTGTCTCTGTGCAATTATAAGGTCAATGAATAAGGACAAGCCTGTACAAATGTCATTTTTACCAGGAACTATTTATTCCAATACAGTGTAATGATGTTCTTGCCTCCAACTGCCTTAAAGATCCTTAACAACTAGTTGTGGGCTTATCCTGCAACTTTCACATGATCCACCCATGTGGCAAGATCTTGCATGGAGCTCCAGGCAGAGAATAGACAAGATTTCTTTCATTTGTGAATGCTTAAAAACACAGTTGCCACCGTCTCTCCAAGTGTCTTGCTAGTCATCTTGTAATCAGTTATAGCCACATGCAGATCGACCATCATGTCCCTGACATGCAGCCAGCTCTTTGGTCCCGCACATGTTGGTGGAGAGGTTGCAATGGAAGACACTGATTCCGTGTCTAAATTTGACCAGTATTGCGTTGTGTTTTAAATCACACTGGCTGGTTACCTAACTGAAATGAAATGACAAAAAGAAACACCGTTTTGATATAAAAGGTGTGCAAATATCAAGTTTCATCTGAATGTTTTGTTGCAGAAATGAGAAGAAACAACTCAATCCCCTCATATCCTGTTGTATTCATTTCACAACGTAGATCAAATAACTCATAGCATGTTTTAATTATTTTATAGTTCCTCCTTGTTACATTTCATTGTGTCAATGAGAGCTTTTAAAAACATGAAATGCGTCAAGCTTGGAATAGATCCCAGCCAACATACTTTGGTCCCGCACATGTAGGTGGGCCCATATGGGAAGGCAGACAATATGGGTCCCACTTGGGTTTGTCCGCAGTTTCCATTGTGGCTCCACATGGGTTGCCCATATAGGGCCACCGCCTACATGTGCAAACCCGTGTGGGACCCATATTTCCTGCCCTCCTTTTTCCCATATGGGGCCCACCTAGGTATGCTGGCTGGGATAGGCCAGAGGTCAAAGAAAACTACAAACAGGCATCAGCCAATACTTCCAAATTCTAATCAGAGCTCTTTGCTGAGGAAGTACTGGCTTTTCAGGCCTGAAATGTAGGGAATGTAGGAACAGTAAATTAACTCATTATTACAGCAAGGGGGTCAGAAGGTTTGTGTGGCTTACCTCCCCCCATTGAGTGAATGAGGAAGAAGCACTGAAGACAGTCACAGTGTTCAGCTGCCTTTCTCAGTTTGTTCACTATGGAATCCCTGTAGGCCGAGCCGTATGTCAGGTTTCCAACAGCCCTGAGTGGGTAAAGATTAATACAATGGGACCAATGATTATTGATTAATAAGAAATAGCAAATGGAAAACAGTACATTCTTTACTTTTTTTGCAAATACATGTCTGACGCCATGAAATAAAATCCAAAGTTGTTGATTACTTTCAGAAGTCACTTAATTAAACATCTGTACAGATTTTGAGCTCAGTATAAATTCAGAGGTGCCAGGCGCATGATGCAGTTTTACACTATAATCAAGTAACTATGGTAACTTCTGCTATTATAATAATGCTGTACATATCAAATACAACTCAAAAGAAATTTGACTTCCTAATTTAACATCTTGAAATTGGGCATTTATCTCTTTAAAAACTCTCTGGAACTTGGACTTCAGGGAGTCATCACAACGTCACTCCTCTCTTGACCCTTTAACAACATTTTTACCAGCGTTGCACAGAGAAGTAGCTCCTATAATGAGCTCAGCAGATGTGCATTTCCATCTGGTGTTTGCCAATTGCTGCTGGCTAGTCTGAAGGAGCTGGGTGGGGGAGGCTAGAGGGATGGGGACAGAAAAGGCAGAAGCTCAAGAGATTGGAAATAACAGCTCTGAAGAAGAGTTGCCCCTCAAAGGCCTGGGTAGGTCCACCCAGGAGTTTTACACAGTTGAATAGTTGCCATGGAGTCTAAAGTATTTCTCGAACATGAAAAAAAATCAAGGCAACACTCAAGGTATGTTTTTGATGAGGGAATAACATTATAATATGATGTAAAGCTCAAAAAGTTGAATTTACATTTTGTTTTGTTTGGGCATGTAACAGAGTTCATGCAGTGCAGAACTGCAGAGGATTTAACAGAAGCTGAGAACCAGTGTAAACAGTGGGCGGGGAAAAATACATGAAACAAGTTATCAAATATTGGTTATCAGACATAAGAGCATTAACAACAGGCATGGGTATTGGTCAAAATTTTTAGATCAGTGCATTCCTTATAAAAACCTGACAAAATGTGAAATACAAATTGTTTTCCCAAGGCAGTGAAACTGTTGCAATATGTTCAGGAGATTATGTGACACTGAGTGTTACACTTTTCATAATTGTTTTCACCGGAATTTCTTCAGCCTGCCCGCTGGAAGTGGAATGAATGGCAGCCAACATGTCAGCGTGCGCTTTGACACGAGATACAAAGATTAAGATTACAGGATGAGCTTCCTCCCAGTGTACAGCAACAGGTTGAACAGGCCAATTGTTCTCGAAGAATAAGACATTAAAGATGTTTTGGGTGTCTTGTGGAAACTCCCCTTTAATATGCCTCAAATTCTTCTCAGTGAGTCACTAGCAGCTCTGGTTCACGTGCATCTTTTCTTTGGTTTTTAACAGTAACTGTCACGCAGCAGAACACATGCAGAGGACATTTTCACACGTCCCATAATGGGATCCCTTTAGTCTTTTACTCCAAGTAACACAATGTGTGTGTGTGGCCTTGTATTTCATCCAGGGTAAGGACCATTTTTTCAACAAATTCTATGTCGTGGGAACTGACTGCTCGTTATGGGGCCCAAAGCCCAAGACCCATAAGAGGGTTCCTTTTTTTTGGTTAGAAGTCAGGTTAAGGATTAAATTGTGAATTGAGTTTGTGTCAGGTTTAGGGTTACATGTGAACTAGCAATGGTTATGTTCAGGGTCAAAATCGGAGTCAGGGATAGGCTGTAGAAATGAATGAAAAACCAATAAAAACCTGACAAAATATGAAATGTAAATTGTTTTTCCAAGGCAGTGAAACTGTTGCAATATGTTAAGGAGATTATGTAACACAGAGTGTTACACTTTTCATAATTGTTTTAACTGGGAGTTCTCCAGCCTGCCCCCTGGAAGAGAAATGAATGGCAGCAACACGTCAGCGTGCGCTTTGACACGAGATACAGAGATTAAGATTACAGGATGAGCTTCCTCCCAGTGTACAGCGACAGGTCAATGCAAAGTGCCTGTGAAGATAGAAAGACATACTGTGCGTGTATTGTCAGTCTTATGCGTTTTTGTGTTGCCCTGTGATGGATTGACAACCTCTGCAGGGTATACCTCCCCTCTCACCCTGAAGACAGATACCAGCCCCTACACAACCCTGCAAGAATAAATGGATATAGAAAGATGGTTTGTAAAATGACATTACAGATTAGTTTGGTCTTGTGATGTAGTTGGGCTTTCAAAAAATAAAACATTATGGTTTAGCAAAATGTTTCACTTCCTTGAACCAAAACAACAACAACCACCAAACTACCCCTGAGCACATCGCCATGAGAAATCAGTGTGTCGAAACCAAATGCATGAATAATTGTATCATTGCTGTAGCATGATAAGAATGATGGTGTGCCACATTTGCTCCATCCTGCCAGAACTCCTGTGGCGAGTCCGTCTCTCACCAGTTGTTGCCTGAACCCGAAACGTCCGTGAGGAGCTGAGCGCTGTCGAACACCTCCCTCAGTGGGCCCTGCAGGATGCCGTGGACCACGCCCTCCTCCATGTCGATCAGGACCGCCTGTGGATGCAAATATGTTAAAATGTGGCCCCAGCGAATGCTTTAATACTATCGCACATGGGCACATTCCTTCAGTCACTGCAGGCAAATCACAGCTGAGTTTTAAGGTGTTTCCACAACTGATACCGATAGTCCAGTAGATTTCCCAGAACCAGAAACAAACACGGAGAAGCAGCATTCAGCTTCTACACACCACAAATCTGGAACAAACTTCCAGAAAACTGCTAAACAGTCAAAACACTGAGTACCTTTAGATCCAGACGAAAAAATAAACAAATCACCTGTGAAGAGTCGCTTTTGAAACATTACAAACATTTTCAACATTCTGATGTGCATCGTTGGTACTTGACAAAATTTAATGCTTCAATTGTTGACCGCATTTTATGATTTTGCATTTTTATGACGTTAAGCACGTTGAACTGCCTCTTTGCTGAAATATGCTATACAAAAAAACTTGACTGATTGATTGATGACCAAGATTCCAATGTTTATTGTGTTTTCAGCTGCTGTGGTTTGCTTGTACACTTCATTGTCTTAAATAAACCAAACCATTTAAAAACCCTGTTCCTCCTCTTGCCTGTGGGGTGGGGGATTTTGCACCAACAACCAATGAAGGAAACAGAAAACCTCTGAAGACCCCGAGTGCAACTTCCTTCTTCACAAAATGTAAACTAAAATGGTTTAGTGTCAGATTTTAATGGTTGTAGGCTTTAGATTTCCTTGGGTTTTACATTTCAAAACATAACTGCAAAAATAAAGCAACCAACCCTTTTTATAAGCTAAATGTAAAAACGTAAAACTGAAATAATAAAAAATCCACAGAGTTCTTGTTTGTGATATGTTTAGCCAAAATGAAATATGTAGTTGTTGTTTTATATGTAGCGTTTCAGAACTGGGCAAGAAAAAAAAGTAGAAGTTACAACTAACCATCATTTTATAAATTATTCTGATGGTTAATCAGAGAAAAATGGGCAGCACCAATACCAAACAAATATTAAAGATTTAATGCATGCATAGAATTAAAAGCTTCTAAGTATGAATTGTGTAAGATATGCAAACCAAAAAAAGCATAAAGCTTATTTTGGCCCTAACGGCAGGAAGAAAGCCCAATAGTTGAGCTGCATAAGTGACATGATTAATATAAACAGAGCAGAAAATGACACGTGATAGTTTGAGGCAAACTGCTATCTTAGATGAAAGAAAAAAAAAAGACAGGAATATCTGGTACGGTAACATCTACCGTACCAGATGTATTATTATAATAATGACTCAAAATAATGTGTTTACTCAAACCATAAATAATAAGCTGATTCAGTTCAGGGTCTCCCCCAGTGTATTATAAGCCTGGCAGCCAGCCATGCTTTACGCACTGTGCCAACCAAATGGAGTTTACATCAACGCAATGACTAAGGTTGTGACTGACTATATACACTTGCATGAATAACAACATCCAAACCAGAACAGTTAGAGGCCTACACATGCAAGAGTGCAAAAGCTTTGTCACAGTCTTCCTAAAGCAGACAAACTTTTTCTATCCTTGAATCCCAAGGATTCAAGCTGTCAAAAATAACATACAAACATAACTCCAAGATTATCTAAAGAGGTGTTTTCTTTTACACATGTTCTTCTTGCAAAGAAAAAAGCTGAAGTTGGTCTGTTTTGATTTTTTTCAGTGTATCAGCAAAAGTTCGACTGTAGGGAGATAATGGGTTTCATATGACAGCACTAAGAAAACTTGCCCTACAGACCATATGTGAGGTAAATGGCTTATGTCTAAAACTTAAAAAAGTATGAAAATGGTACAAAACCATAAATGAAATTAAATGTTTCTTTCAATTAAAGTTGCTAGCACCTTATGCAAAATTAATTGGATAAAGTCTACAGCTATGGGTTCATTAGTCTGGGCAAGCTGCCAGGCCAGAACAACTTCTTCTAATGTACAAATAAAAGAATAATTACAGCATTAAACACTCAGCACACACTTGTTTTGACACTTTTAGAGTACCAGATGGTGCTTATTAAATATCTGATGGCAATTTTTTTAAATCATGGGACAGTGCTTAACAACGTATTTAACTGTTTTTTTAACTTCAAAAGGGCTGCAAAACATGCTCCCAAATGTTTGTTTCAACAAAAAAAATCTATTACTTGCTGATGTGTCACAACCTGTGAAAGTTTTTGCACTGTTTTGGTGTGAAATGCTTCAGAGAGATCTACAGTAGCCTTGCGATTGGAAAGTTGTGGGTTTGATTCCAGCTTTCTCCCATCACATATCAATGTGCCTCAGTTTGCCTCCCTGTGCATAACACACTGAAAGCAGTGTTTCAGAAAAGCGTGCACTTTTCTGAATGTGTTTAGGTGAATGTGGTTGTAGTGTAGTCTATACATTCAATCCATTTAGAAAGCATCCTGATGGACCTGTTTTGTATTATGGCTGATTGCCTGTGAATTTATGTATGACTGTATACTCCAGTGTGACATCTGTTCCACGATGGCTTTAGGATGAAGAAATCTACCTAGAAACATCAGTATAGATATTATGCTTTTTTTGTACACTTTATGAAGTCAACCTCTCAGCTGAGCATTTCTTTCAATTGCATGGATAAGCCATTTTTAAAAACTGTATTTTTCCATTTACTGTACGGTACGTTATTCAAGCTTTTGTTTTTATACTTTTATTTTTGTGTAAATCTTCATGCTTTGTCTTTCCTGCCACTTTGAAATCCCCCACTTATGGGCAAAAAGGCAATTTCTATTCTGTTCTCTCCTTTTACACCAAATCCTGACAAACTCACCTGTCACCAGCTACACTGTTGACTGAAAAATCCTCTGTTGATACTTGAATAATTTAGAAACGCTTCCTTTTCCCTAATCAGTCCTTCCACTTTTTGTTGTGCATGGGGCCACTTCTTATAGTCACTTCATTAATTGAAAAACATTTCATAATACTTAAATCTTGTAAAACGCTGTTTGAGGTTTCATTTCTTCTGCCATTTTAGAGACATCATGTTACCCTGGTGGGGCAGGACTTACTCTAGCCTTCAGGTGTTGGATCCTCCCTCCAACACAACAGGTTCCACCATCACTTTTCCTGGAAACATGTGTCAAACATCAAATTGGACAAAGCTACAGCTATTGCGACTCCACCTTTCTGTGAATTTAGGTGTAATTACCTTGGATCCACATTACGAAAAAAGCTGCTGAGGGCCTCGTCGTATAATCCTCTCTGAGGAAGGAGGAAAACAAGATGTTAGGACGAGCTTTATGGCCAAACAACTTCTAGGATTCCCTTTGAAAAAAGCTAGACTGATTTTTAGGTTGCTGATCTGATCTGCACACGCAATTACGGTGCAGCAGTTTTGTTTCCTGATAATGTTGTTACTGTAACTGAAAGGTATGAAGGATGAATGATTAATGATGGAAGGTATTTTTTTTTACCAAACAGAATAACGTGAAAACAGTTCACCGCAATTACCTTCACTTCAGATACTTTAAAACTGCATCATAGTGAATGTTAAAAACAAAATGTATATTTAATTATTGTTTGATCTGGAGCAATAATCACATTCTCTGTGGGAGAAGAGGAAGTGCTGCTGAAAATCAATAAGGCTAAATCTCTGCATATAGCGAACCCACGAGAAAAAAAAAAGACTTATTGGAATTGTTTATACCACTTACATTCAGAAAATTTGAAGTCAATAAGACCAGCCATTAAAGAAAAAAATATGGTTCCACATTTTTCAGATGCAAGTAAAACAGGTTTACCATTCAAGTCTTTCAGAGCCAGCATGTTTATGCAAGAGTATAACTGTATCTGACTCCACCCCCTGAGTTGCTATTGTTTAGGAGAAGTCTTTCCATTAACGTAACCAAATTTAAGATTCATTTATCTCTTCAGCTTGTCTCCACATATTCCCTGGATGTAGGTGTGTACAAGCAGTGAAACATCCAAAACATGCAGGACACCGAAGTTACAAAGGACATCTAGCTTAGCTTTAATAGCAGCCAAAAATGTGTCCAAACGATAACAAAGAATCCTTTATTATAATTAATTCCCAAAACACGAGCCTTAAATGATCCACCATGGAAAACAGCAGATCCCTCCTCATTACAGTTCTTTTTGAATGTGTTCATATTCTTCTGTTGATAGTCTGGTGAATATCTGGCGCCATCCTCTGACTGAGACCATTATTGGCCCAGCTGGCAGAGACGACCAATGTTGGACACTTAAATCTGGCCTCCCTATTGTTCAGATACTCACACTCTCTTTTGGCCTCTTGGATGAGTTGCTGATGCACACAGAGTAATTTTGGTACACCAGTCACTCCTGGGAATGTTCCCCACTTTTCCGTATTTTCACGTGGATAATGGCTCTCTGTGGTTCGCTGAAGACCCACTGAGTATTTGGTAGCATTACCTTTAAAACCGTATGACTTAGAGTTTTCTTTTACAAACTTTTCAAAATAGTTTGCTGGATTTTTGGCCCATTTGTTCTGACAGAACTGAGTCAGGTTTGTGAGTCACTTGCCTTCACATATAATAATAATAATAAAAAAAATCAGTATCCGCAAAAATTCTAATCAGCATATTAGGCTTTCTAAACATCGGTGATCTTCAGAACTGCAATCGGTGCACCACTAGTAACTGTAGCTGTGTGCTTATGGTCATTTGGAAGATCCACTTGTGCCTGAGATTTAACTTTATGGCTTAGGTCTTCAAATGTTGCGTTAATATTTTCACACTGTTCTGTCTTTACGATGCCATCTATTTTGTGAAGTTAACCAGTCCTTCCTGCAGGAAAACACTTCTACAACATGATTCTGCCAACCCAAAAGTTTATCATTATGCCCTAACACTTTTTGTTACAAAAGGTGACACCACTAAGAACTTTGTCCCTGATCATATTTTATATCTGTATTCTGCCTTTTTTTGTTGCCTTTGAGTGAATGACTTTTTCTTGAGGGAGTGGCATAATAGCTGGACATTCCCATGCAGTTAATGCTTGTACAAAACACATAATCAAGAATAGAAATCCAACAAGAATATGTTCTTATTTATGGTACTTTTGATCTAAAAGGAATATTTGTGTATTATAGCGTACAAAAAACAGATCAGGTAAGGAGCTTATATGTATTATACTGACGCTTTTAAGTAAATCTGAAAGCAGACGTGTCTGAACTTGGCCGTACGTGCGCGCCTACCTTGTTGACGTGTGCGTGCTCGCGCAGAGCCAGATCCCAGAATCTGCAACCGACCTGGTTTCCACACTGCCCAACTTGAAGAGAACGTTTCAGTTTAGCTAGCAGCCGTTCTTCTGAGGTTATGTATTAAATTGCCGATATATAAGAAATAATTTAAAGCAATTTTCCAGAAAACAAACCCAAACCTCAGTTTCTCAGGAATTCAGCTTACCTTGGACAACAACTGACTGAGTCATGACAGCAGCGAACCGAGACCACAGCACCAGCTTTACTGGTTGATGCTTCAGGGAACCGAGAAAGCAGCGGTGAACACAGGACTTTTGAAGGCTCTGTTAAGTCGCGCCTTCATTGTGTTTGGTCCGGTACTGATGACGTAATTGCCATAGTAACAACATGGGCGGTGCAGCTGTACGTAGAAAACGTAAGGCCGAAATCCCGTTATATGAAATGGTGGAAGTTGTTTTTGTTATTTACTTATAATGGAATCTTAAAGTTACAGGCATTTCATAGCAGTGGTTCACAAAATTCATTTTCTAAACTATGAGCTTTTTCACACCCCGAGTTACTTATTACACAAATCAAGTGGTAGACAGACAGAAGCTATTTCTGTTTTAAAAAAATAAAAGTTGAGACAATTTATCTACTTCTGAAATCTGTCAAAATTGTAAATAAACTGGACTATTTATTTAAAACAGTCGCTCTTTTTCGTTGCATCTCTAAATACATAGAGGGCGCTGTTTCTGCTTCCCCAGTCTGTCCTTAGAACCGGGAAGCAGAAAAATGCGTTTCTGTGATAACGCATTTATCACAGAAATGCGTTCATTGATAGAATCTATAATTAAAATGCAGCAGTCATGCTTTCAACCATCTTCTTCTTTAGGGGTCACCACAGTGGATCATCTGCCTTAGAAATTTGTTATCCGCTATTTTATTCTTTCCCCATCATGCACTGCTCTATCCCTCGTACCCTTCTCTGATCTTCTTTTCTTGCCTCTAATTTGTTGTCCAGAGTACATGACCTGGTTCTCCCTCTGATAAGCTCACTTCACACTTTTTATTGCCATGCATCATAAATCATAGTAGGTCACACTTGCAACTTGCTCTTCTTCTCCTCTGTCTTCTTCAGCTCTTCTTCTGTCAGAAATATCTACTCATATCCATTCATCTCCATCCCTTCCTCCTGGTCTGCACTTCCCTCTTCTTGTGCGCTGGTTGCTACTTTGGATAGTTCATCCCAGGAAGTGACCCGTCTGCAGAAAGTCTATTCCTACCTGTGTCCGTGTCATAGTACTTGTAAATGAACAAATCTTTAATAGAAAATAACCAACCTTATAATTTTGTAAAAAAACAAAAAAAAAGATAAGCTTTTAATTGCATAAAAAGCATTTATTATTTTTATTATTTGTTTGAGCAGATATAAACAGCACAAACAAAATCAAGATTTTAGGTTAATCACGCCAATAAAAATGTGCCTATAAAGAGATATTGTGGACACTAAACCTTGCAATGATGCAATGTTTATGTGTGTTTTCTCCACTGGTGAATGTGAATAAAGGAAGTATACATTCTAAATAAATTCCACAGGATATAATTTATCTTGAAATGTTTTTTCTTGTCAGATTTTAAACTTTGATCTGGAGGCGTTGGTCATTTTCTTGGTGGAAAACAAAAATGGCGACAAAGAAACAAGCACTGGAGCGAATGAACACACTCTTAGTGGGTATTATTAAATAAAAGAAATTCTAAAATGAGTTTGGTCAGTGCTATGATGGGGCGCTATGATAAGTAGCATCACGCTCCAGGACAACTTCCCACACTGACGGCTCCAATCACCAAAACCGTCTTGCTGAAGCTTGCTGGGCTCTTGTTGATGGTCAGGTTCTTCATGCAGCCCACGTAGGGCTTCCTGGTGGCAATGCTGTCTGGGAGGAAGTCATCTGAGAAGAACAGGAAGTTGGTTAGGAAACGTGTGACTTTGCTCCAAGGAGCTGCTGGCATTGCTTTCTCACCCGGAGCTCCACCGATAAATATCGGCTTCCTGGTGTCTGTGGAGCGGGAGTTCACAGGGCCCACAACATGTTTGATCTCAGAGTCCACATCCAGCTGGACAACGTTGGTATCCCGGATCACTGTGGGCACAATGATCATTGGACTACATTTATATAGAGGTTGATTTATAAAAAAAAAAAAACACTGTAGAAAAACAAAAACTATTCAGTGCAAAAAGCAGGAGAAACAGAGTTCCACTGGAAGAGCAAATGGAACAACAACCTGACAGACTCAGTTTTAACTGAACTGAATTTCAAAAAACTTTTTTTTTCTTTACAAGAAGAAAAAAAAAAGTTTCAGTCCAGTTGTAAAGACATTAAAACTGATCGTAATTTATCAAACAATGCATCTTATCATTTCTTAAATATTAATGTTTAGGAGTGACTCATCCAGAGTCTGGATTCTGTCTGAGAATCTGTAGGGAGTGCTAAAATTAGGGCGATGGTGAAAGCTTACTATGCTTCTGAAGAACGTTTTTCTACTGATTGTTGAGAAGGTTGTAAATATTATCTGACACTGTATTATTTAATAAAATGTGAAACACAAAATGCCAGGTATATATATAATTTTGGGTTTAACTGTAAAAGAACAATGACAAGTAAAAATCTGAAAAGTGTGGCATGTATTTCTGTTCAGCCCTCTGAGTCTTTTGCCATTTTACAAGATGTAAATGTTATGTTATTGAGTTCTGTCTTCTGTCTGATATGATGGAAACTGTCTGTAAATATAAAGTTTTAACTTTTGCCACAAAGTCTCAATTGAAAACAAGATATTTTTCTCAACTTTAAAACAAAATAATCTGCCAGTGGAACTACTACTTTTTCATCATTATTAAGGAATTACTGACTTAAAATAAGCTCCTATATCTTGTTGAAAAGTTAAAAGTTAGTACTGACTAATTTTAATCGTACTAAGATATCTAGAAACTAGGGAAAATATTTGGTGCTTTTGCAGTTAATGCAGTTGGTTGAACTGTATTTGGTTAAGGGGAACTGGAGTAAACAGCGTTGAAAACATTTGCACATTTTGTTTCCAAAAAACATAAAATATGAAACAATGCATGATTCTTTTTCCACCTCATTGGACGGTCAGTCAACAAAATACTTTTGAAGTTTTTGCTCGCAGAGTAATAATTTCTGAAATTGCAAAGGGCCGTGAATAGTTCTGTTACCCAGATCATCCATTTTAACTGTGCTTCCCTGTTGTGTGATTCTCACCTGTTATTGTGTGCCAGGAGCCGTCACACACACCGTGTCTCGGTGACACCTTCGTAGAAAACTCATGTTTTCCGTCATGAACAACAACCACCACCTGGAAGGAGAAAAAGGAAACATTTTGACTGACTGGTCAGAAAGAGTCTGTCTTGTTCTTATTATGACTGTTAAAACTCACCACTCCTTGATGGATGTACATTATGAAATAACCCCCTGCCGTGTGCACATGTAGTAGCACTGCTGAGGCCACACGAGGGCGCACCTCCAATGTTAACTCGAACCTCAATCCCAGCTCAAAGGATTCATCTGAAGAAAGGAAGAATCACAGACAGCATGTAACAGATGTTTTGGATATTTGTTCCTAATCATATCTTTTTACCACACAGGCCCATAACTCTGGATGATCAGCATGTGTTATATCGATCAGTCGGAAATGGAGATGTGATCAAAGCAACGTTTTCCCTGTCAGCACCCTGCATCTCCCTCTTCTACTGACAAAATTTCTCTGCAGCTGCTAAAGATATTGGGTCATTTTACCAAGCTACACATTTTTCCATTGCACACAGGTATGTGAGACACAGGGAAACTTATGACCTGATGAACTAGAACATAACACATGGTCAGCTGAAATAATGTTCTACATATTGGAAAATATATCAGGTAGCTAAACTTTGGAGGATAAATCAACAAAATCAGCATCTAGATAGCATCTAAATAGATCTAGACCATCATATTAGGTTGTGCTCTAAGCAGCAAGGAAACTTTCATAACAATAGTTTTTTTAAATATATTTGTTAAAACTGTCACTACGTTGTGAGACAGATAAATTGTGAAAAGAAAATCAAGTTCCATTGCCTCAAAGTCCTCTGTGGTCCTATTGCCAGCTGCAGAAATACACAGCTCAATTAGAAACCAATCAGAGCCAGGTGGAGAATCTTAACGCTGTCAATCAACATCATGTACATGCTGCTCAAGATTGCCAGTTTGCTACAGCTGTGCTAATGGTGGAGGAACAACTTAACTGTTTATCCGACATAATGGGTGGCCATGCTAACTAGCCTGAGCATTCACAGGAAACCAGCTGTAGCATAGCAGAGAGCAGAGAAGGGGAGGGTGTGAGCAGCATGTACACAATAGTGATTGACAGTGATAAGACCCTCCACTTGCCTCTGATTGATTGTTTCTGGCCAAGCGGAATATTTCTGCAGAACGCAGTAGAACTACAGAGAGAAGTCAGAGAAGCTTGATTTTTTTTACACCGATACTATCAAGACAGTGATGGTTTTAACAAATATGTAAAAAAACTACAACATATTTTTAAGCTGCTTTAATTATAGCACTTGGACAATGCAACAATAGGCTGACAGGATGAGGGGAAGAGAATGCAAGTAGTGGGTGGAGCTTTGGCAAAGTTTAGACTTGCTAGGTCACGCTTGGAACCTGTTGGTAACTGAAGTTCTATTTTATGTAAAGTTTTGTCTGATTTAACTTCAGGCAGTGAAACAAAAAAGTTGTATGTGATAGCATTTTATTTTCTGCATGTAAAATTCTGGTTTCAATTGTATGTTTAAGGAAACTGCATTTGTGAAACAACATACCCAAAACCACATATCCTCCCTCCTCTGAGAAGTACGTTCCATCCTCAGAGAGTCCTTCAAAGCATGGACCAACCCCGAAACTCTCAGCTACAGAGAACAGCCTTCGTCCATCAAGCTGAAGGTTCTTCAAGCAGCCAGTGAAGCTGGAAGCAGAGTTTCTCTGCAGGAAATACAAACACACTGGACTTTTATTTCCAAATCAGAGGCACAAACTGCTAAAAAGCTCATGTTAAGCACACAACAAAAAAGGATCTTCCAGTAAGTTTTCTCTCATTCCTCCAGCTCCAGGAGATGTTCCCCCCACTCTGATGTCCATGTCCCAGTCAGGAAAGTGGAGAGGACAGAAGGGACAGTGCATTGTTTTTCTTTTCTATGCATGTCTCAGTGTGGCTGCACAGAAGTTGATCTTTTCTTGATTCTGTTTCGCAAAAAGCTCAAAGTGACTGTAGATGTTAGCTTCTGCAGTGGTGCTAAGACGGCTTCCACTGTGCTTATTAATGCACATTAAGTGATATTTGACATTTGAACTGTTAAAATAGGAAGTTAAAAGCATTTTGAGAGGGGTCCTCGAAGTGTTTGCTACTTGCAGGCAGTTTTGGTTCCCAATCCCACTGAATACCAGCAGTTCATTGTAACTCATACCTGAATAGTCCTTTGTGCTTTTCCAGGAGGAACTCCTCCAACAAAGAGGGAGTCGCTGACACGCCAGGGGACGTTGTTTGCCTGAACTCTGTCCTCAAACTGTGTTAGCCTGTCAAGAGTTAATCGCCCCATACTCCCATCACGGACACAAACAACCTGAAGCAAAAAAAAAACAGGTTATCAGTTTGAAACACAAGAGAACACATGCCGTCAACATACATGAAAAACTCACATTGTGAACTTACATTGTGCCAGGCACCATCGTCATATTTCTCTTCACTCCTAATTTGAACTTTCTGGTCTCCCACATTGAAACTAAACACAAGTTTTCCATCGGCCACATACAGAGCCATAAAGTTGTCCTCTTGGACATCTGATGCATAAAAGATGAGGCCGAAAGGTGACTCGATCTTCAGGGAGAAAGACAAGTGGCACCTGGAAGACGAAACATGGATCCAGTTATGGATGTAGAAACAAAAGCATGCATTTACACAGCAAACTTTGAGCAGACACCTGGATTACTACAAGTAGTTTGTGGGCCCGACACACCTTTCAGACAGAGAATCAGGCATTCCCTCGTAGTGCTGCCTGCTGTTGGCAACGCCTCCATAGTGGAAGGCTTGGCGTGTTGATCTAGGCCTGGGGGAGAGGTGGCAAGACTGGATGTTTGGCTCTGATGACCCCAGATTAGAACTGGGCAGTTCTGAAAGATGACTGGACTTATCTCTGGCAACCTGTGAAAAGTATTGTTGGCAGAAGAATGGGTAAGAATTGATCCTTCTAGAACAGGAATAGATTCCCAATGATCTAAAGTAGGTATGTCTGCCAATGAAGTAAGCATTTCCAAAGGATAAAGGTAACACCTGATTGAACAAACAAAATCAATTGCAACACAATTGGACGAGCATGTCACTGCAGGCGTTTCAGAACTTGATTGGATGAAATTAACCTCTGTTTCTTTTATAAAAACAGTAAAAAAGAAACAGGCAACAGGCTTTTATTTATTTATTTAGTTTCATGAGCTTACTATTGTAATGTGGTGTATCGGAAGACTTCCTTGTAGGGAGTTACAATATTATCTGCACGGTATCAGTACCAGCCAATATTAGGACATCTGGTCATATTCCAAAATATGAGCATCAACATAGATCACAATGTTTTAATAACTGATAGTTGTGATTTTTCAGAAATGTCTATAAGGGGGAAGGCTAAATGTTGATACTTTGGTACATAATCAGTTTTGGTTACTGAAGTAATGTTAAACTGACATAATTAGTTAAGAACAAATAATGTAGACATGAAACTAAAATTATAATTCAAAACATAATATTACTTAAACAGGCCCTGACACAAAGGATTGAACCTATGATTTCTTATTTTCTTTTTCAACTTTTTGAAGCGGTCACTGGAGATGAGAGATTTCTGTCAGATTCTGTAAGATTTCTGTTGGAGCTAACCAATCATATTTTGCGGAGCAGAAAGAAACGCCCATTTCGAGTCTGCAGATTGTGTTACCTTTTGAGACTGGCTCTGTTTGGCTTTAGAAGACCCCCTGTGGTGAGACATCAGTGCAGCAGGAGGTCGCTGTACTGGACAGTTCTCCAAAGACACATTCACCTTCTCGGTGTACTTCTGGAAGTCCTCACCCTCAATGTCTCGGTCTTGTCTACAGACACAGAGTGACAGGGAAAGAATACAAATTGCATTAATACACAGCAAAAACTCATCCTTCTCGTGGTTATTAGTATCAAACAGAAGAATGCTTGTGGAACCAGATGGAAGGTAAGCGTGGTAAGACTTACCTGTTGATGTACGCATGGCTGATGCAACCAGTGAAGTTCTTTAAGCTGCTGCTTGGAGAGCCTCCATAGTAAAATGTCTTTATAGGAGAATCGGAGGAGGGCTTTGCAGCTGATGGCAATCGCTTTAACTCCTTTTTGTCTTTGTCGTCCACTAGCAGTAAATTCCTGAGGTGAAGCAGAATGAGGCAGTTAGAAACCTTTGCTTTAACGCTGCAGTATTTAATTTTTACAAATTTGTTTTTTTTTTTTTTTTACATATTTTTTAAAATTGCCACTATGGCGTGACAGTTTATATGAGAAAAATCTGTGAAACAATGGAGCTCTGCCTTATCCCAGTGCTAAGTAGAAACAATCAATCAGAGTCAAGAGGCGGGTTTTAGCGCTGTCAATCTCCCTCTGCTCACCTCCCCCATGCTCTCTGCTGCCCTGCAGCTAGCAAAGCGAATGCTCAGACTAGTTAGGGTGGCTACATATGACGCTGGATAAACAGTTTTCCTGTAGTGGTAAACTGTTTCTTCAACATTAGGATGTTTAGCAGTGAGTACATGAGGTTGATTGACAGAGCTAAGACCCTCTTCCTGACCGGGAAGACTAAATTGTCTAATGAGGAAAAAAACAAACAAGAAAATGTAATTATAGCTGCATTATACTGAAATTAGAAGATATCTGAGAATGCTAACATGCTGACAAATGTTTAGGTTTTCATATTCTTTCATTGATTTCAGAGAATTTCCTCCAGCACTTCCTGAAAATCTCAAAGATCATCTTGAAAAGTGATCACAATAGAAAAACACCAAAAAGCTTAAAGACATGTCTGATTTATGTTTTCAACATAAGGCAGCTTCCCTTTGGTTGTCTGCTTGAAGAGAGCATTTCTCAGCAAATGCAGTCAACTGTCACGTAACGCTGTTCTATTTGGGTTCGCCTTGGTAACCCAGTGGTCTTTCCTTCATCCCAGCCATTTAGTTCCCATCTGTACAGGGCTGAGTTTTTGTTTGTGTTTTTTGTGTGTATATGTGTGTCACATGTAGATATTTTGGATCATAACCTGAGTAAATACAAAAAGAAAGTTTGTCAAGTCAAAACAACTATTCAATCCCAATTGATCCTATGTGAAAATATAATTGCTCATCATATTAAATTATCAACTAGTTGTGGATAATCACATTTTTGTAAAGTTGAGCTTGGTTTTGTAAGCCATTTCTACTTGACAGAGAATCACAGTGAGAGCCGTCATCCCTAAATGAAGAAACATGGGACTGCGGTGAACAGTGACCGGCCTGATTTTACTCCAAGAGCGCATCAACAAGTTCAGATGGTCACAAAAGAACCCCAAACTAAGGCTAAAGGTCTTCAGACCCTTAATTGCTCCAGCAAAGGTCAGAGTTCATACTTCAACAGTATAAAAAAGAGACTAGACACAATGGCATCCATGGGAGAGTTCAATCCAGGAACCACAGAGGTGGACTGAAGAGACCAAAGAGGAATGTTTTAGAAGGCGCATGTCCCGTTGCATCTGCTGGCAAACTAGCATAGCGTTCCAGAAAAAGAACACGTACGTCAAAAATTATTTTTCATAAATGTTACATACTGCACTTTTAAGAAGCCAGGTTGGGTGGGATAAATCCTTCCCTTAATAAATAAAAACTTAATTCGAAACTTCTTACCTCTGCTTGTTTACTGAAGCCAGTAAGAAGTGTGTCCTTCCATCGTTGTATTGCTTCTTCTGTGATTTGACCTTGAATCCTCTGTGGTTCAATGTGACCGCTCCGTTCTCCAGGGCGATGCTGAACTCATCAGACTGAGGAGGAATGTCTTTCAGTTAGTCAGGCAGCAGAAGCTGTTTCTTTAATACTCATGAGATGTGATGCATTTAAAAAAATCATTCAAGAACATTACTTTATAATATTTTGCAGTGTTTCAACAAGTTTTTTTTGCCATGGACAACCTGCTCCCAGGATTACATGGGCATTAAAATTCAAATTGATCATTACCTTGGAAGAAAGTGTCACTTTCACAGAATTTTAAGGGTGGCAGAAAATGAGGCAAAAATGTGACATGGGAATGTAGAAGTGTGTGGAATGTGTGTGTGCGTGTGTGTGTGTGCGTAAGATGCTCTTACCCCTTGAGCGTGGTAGAACAGCAGTCCACTGGGCTGCAGCGTTCTGAAGTTAAGCCCTCCTTCGAAGTTGTCGAAGGGTGAGATTTTTGCGGTGGATCCCAGGTAGCTGTGGCCACTGAACGAAGCTTCACGGGACATCTGGCACGAAACACACACTGCAGTGTCAGAAACCCTTCATTTCTCAAACAGAACATTTAGAGGTGATTTGACTCAAATAGGAGACATGACTCTGACCGCGCCTCCCCCACCAAGCTCCTCCAATTAGCAAACACCTGGTGGAACTTCGCTTATGAGCTACTTCTCAATCCTAAGAATGATTGTTAACGGCATCATGGAGAAGGAATTGTTGAGACGACGTGCTAAAGGGAGTTGTTGTTTTTGATATGTGCAGCCTTTTTCATAGCAGCTGAAGCTAACACAAGCTGCATTTAAATTTACCATATAATTCATAAATTAGAATTCCAAAAATAAATTAGCTTAGTGGATTTACACCAATTTGGAAAAAATCTATGGGTTTTAAATAAAAAAAATTTGGTCGGCAGGATGAGGTGGATTTTTTGGCCATATCAAAATTTGCGTATTTCGCAAAACTGCAATTGAGTGAGTTATGTGATCAACAATAGGATGTTACTGCTGGTGGAAAAGACGCAGAATAAAACAGGAAGTGATGGGAGCACAGCAGGTTTTTTAATGCCTTATTGAATGTACAAACTTATCTACATGTGATTTTAATTGTGTTTCTTATTTAATAGAAACACCACAATTGAACATGTTTTTCTTTAATTAGCAGAATATTGGAAATGCTTTGTGCACTTTCGTAATAGAAGCACAGCTACATTTACTTTATTGTACCATAAAATTGTCATTTGTGCTTGGAAAAGACACGGAATACATGATACTGCCCCTTTAACATCAGGGCCAATAAAAGTGGTGCCAGTATTTTTGTGATAAATGACCTTGTCTTAAGGTCACATTGTTCTTTTTCTCTCTGAATAAATGTACTTTAATTAGAAGTTGAGTTTTTCTTGTGAATTTTCAGTGTGTGAATAAACTACCTCAATAAAATTGGAATTATCTTAATTAGGCTAATTTTACATATTTACTAGGGATGCCAAAAAAGTAAAAAAAAACAAAAACAAAAATTGCTTCTAAAAGAACCCAGAGACAATGGAACAAAACATGTAAGGAAACGTCACATTCTAAAATAATTTTTCACACTTTTCTTTACTGTTTCAGAATATTAAAATTTGAGTAGCAGAAATGCTGCCTCCTGCCTTCTGATTTTAATTGGCAATTGGCTTTTTTTTCTTGGGGGAAACTTGTCCATCTTGAACTTGGTATGCTAGCTTGAGGAGTAAAGTAGCTTGATAAATTTGACTAGCAGCCAATCAGAAAGATGAGCATGGCATTTTAACTTATATTTTGTAATATTGATTGAAAAACAAACTATATTATATTATACAGAATACACTAAAAAATTATTAAATTAACTTTTTTTGTTATTTTATTTTTTCTCACCTTCCCCGAGACCCTCATATGGCCCACTTTGAAAAACACTGTCTCAGACCCTGACTTAAATGTGCTTTGGATTACTGCCAGAGATAAGCTAGTGTAAGAGTGTTAGTTGGTAAATTGGGCTCTTACAACCAACTCCTCAGGGCAGCCGCTGCTGATCCCAACGGTACCAGGCTCCTCCAGCAGGTTAAAGTCTCTTTTCTGGAACAGGAATCCTTTGACACAACCCTTCAGGCCAACCACAGAAGACAGCTCTGGCCTGTGTGAATACATCACGTTAAATCATTTCCTTTGTGAAACTACAGACGTTCAGCTTCATTTGGTTGTAGGTCAATTTAGCAACTCGCCTGGATCTGAGGATGCTGGAGGGAGCTCCACCGATGTAGATATCTGAGAAAGGCAGGGGGGTTTGGGGATTCTCCATAGTTTTAACAAGGGTCTTGTCCACCAGTAGAATAACTTTCTTTAACAAATGGTAGATCACTGACACCTGTTAAACAGAGACAGTTGTAACAATATGCTTGGATCACAGGAATATTATAAAAAAAAGAAAAAAAAAAAGAAGAGGATGATCTACCTCGTGGTATTTTGCATCGTTTATTTGAAACTTTGGTGAGTTGTTCTCCAGAAGTTTTGGTCCATTGCTGAAGCTAAAGTCGTATGTTAGGCGAAGGAAGCCATTCTTTATCTCTAAAAGGAAAAAGTTTTTCTGGAAAGAAAGAACAAAATTTTTCAGGACTCAAATATTTTAAATAATGTTTAACTAATGGAAATTAACTTTTCAAAAAGTAGCAATACGAAGGATTACAAGTCTGTCTTTCATTAACAAGACCAATAGAAGGTCTTCAATATGAGACTAGACTGACCTCAACAATTTTTTATTCCACTGGTTATTGGTCTAAGATTACCAAACCAAATGATGTTTATCACTAAGAAACACAATAAATAAAAAAGCTTAATTAGGCACAAATCATCTTTCCATCCATCCATCGCCTAGAGCCACTTGTCCATGCAGGGTCAAGGTGGGGGTAGGTGGGGGTCAGCATGATATGCACCACTAGATGCCACATATCAAATAATATTCTTATTTGACATGATCATTTTTTTGAGCTTAGAAGCTCAGTAAACTCTTAAAATGAAAATATTTCAGGCTTTTCCTGTTCAGAAAACCTTAGTGGTATGTCTTAGACCTTGAGTAAAATTTATCTGACTATTTGTAATTTTCTTGATTTGACGAAAAATCAATAAACAAAATATGAATCCTAACCATCATCTTTTTAGACTGTCTTTAATAAGAGGCTTCTTAAAATTTTCTGTAATACATACTGCTACATGAACCACCAAGATGTCCAGGATGTACCAAAAGAGCCAACCAAACTTAGATACTCTCTCATCTTGGTGTATGGTGGTACTGATTGAAAAATGGCAATTTCTTCCATCTTTTAACGTTTTCCTCAGATTCACAACAGGCATGCAAGACAAGTTAGTGTTTTAATTTCAGAGAAAGAGACATTAATAGAACTGGTGATAAAGTTAAATCTTGAATCAGCTCAGTTCTGTAGGAATTTTTTCACATTTGTTTGTTTTATTAAAGGAGCATTATCATGTGTTCTCTAGGGATGTAGTGCAATTTTATAGCAGAACCAAGTAATTATGTTAACTTCAGTTATAAAAATGCTTTACACATCAAACATGATTTACAAGAAATTTTGCTTCCTAATTCAACACCTACAAATTGGGTCTCTGTCTCTTTAAAACCTCCTGCTGTTTCTGAAACTCCTCCTTCAGGAAGTCATTACAACATGGCTCCTCTATTAACCCTTTGACAACGTTTTTACTGGCACTGCACTCAGAAGAGGACTGCTAGTGGAGACAGCCCCCAGCCCCGCGTAAAACCCTACAAGGATTAGCAGTGCAGACAGTGAATGGATGATGGATCAATTGCTGAAATGTAAAATAAAAGCTTAAAAGTTGCTACATTGAAGTTGGAAACTCCATCTGGGTCAATAAGTAGAGGTAACAGCTCAGAAGATGTTTTCTTGATGGAAGCAAGTGATCTCCGTTTCAGACGTACCCCGTTGACCATAAGGAAAATGGTGCAGTTATTTGTGATCGTTCGAACAGAAATATCAAATCTTATGACGGGACCAAACTTCGCTCTCCTCTCAATGTTACTGACGAGTGCGTAGCCCGTTCCATCAAACAGATAGCTGGCAATGCGACTCTGGGAGAACGCCAACTTGTACCTGATAACAGAGGAGCACATGTGATCAGGACCTGGACATAATTTTACACCATATCAGTGTTTTTAGATTCTGTACCCCTGGAAGCAAAAATACAACAAAAATACGATGTGGGAAAATTGCCATATGCATACAGTTTTAAAATGCTTTTGAAATGCATGCAGTTTAATCTATCTACTTTACATCTATAAAAGCATTCTGTGTGTGACTAACCCAGAGTCACAAACTCCTAAATCTGTTCCTGCAGGAAGAGATAAAGCCTTAAAAACCTGCAGCTGTATTTGCAGAGAAAAGTGAATCTATATTGAGCTGAATGCAAATGCACAATTAACTTCAGATTTTTCTATGTCAAACATTTAGAAATCCATGCATCCTATTCCTTCCATTTCACAGGTCTACATAGCTTCGTGTTGGATTATCACATGAATCTCATGCAACACCTTGAATCAATGGCTGCAGCATAATATGTAAACTCAGGTAAGGCGTGTGAATTCTTTCTGGAGGAGCTGTAATGAGTACCTGGGGCAGGGAGGAGAAGCAGCTATATTTAAAAAGTGAGTCTCTTTGAAGTTGTACAGACTGATGACATCGTTGTTGAGAGAAGCCAACTCAATGCAGCCCACAAACGGAGCCAGGGTCAGAGGAGGAGGCAGCTAGTTTAGAGATTAAAAACAAAAACATTTGTCACCATTCAGGAAAGCTTGGGAATACAGGAGGATTAGGATTAAACTCACTACCTCGATGTCTTGTGGGACACCTCCAATGAAGAACACCAGATTCATGGGGTCGATATCGAACAGTGAGTCTGCGATGGGAGCTTCGCCTTTCTGGATGAATTTCTGCTCATCTGTGGAGCCCTGACTGGGAATAGTCAGGAAGACTTTTCCATGCCTCCCCAACCTGCAAGATGAAAATCATGAATAACCATAGATTTGATATTCATAATTCATAGAAGTAGTCTGATGTGTTCTCTGAAACGACCGTGTTAGGTTTTACTGTAAACCATTTCTACTACAAACTACCTCAGGTTTTGCATGACTTGAACATGACAGAGCACTAAAGGACATATCTCTGTCCTTTAGTGCTAATTCCCCAATTACAGCTGCAGTATGTAACTGTTATGGTTTTTTTTTGCAGATTTATTAAAACTGTCACTATGTTGTTACTGAAGACACAGATAATCTGTGAAAAGATAAATCTCCTCCTCCTTCTTGTGTTACTATTGCTGTCTGAAGAAATGCATCGCTTCAAAAGCAACCAATCAGAGCAAGGAGGCGGGTCTTAGTGCTGTCAATCATCCTTAGGTACTTGCTGCTCATTGCGGTAATGGCGGAGGAACAACTCACCGTTGTGGGAAAACCATTTATCTGCCATCATTTGTAACTATGCTAACTAGCATGAGCATTTACAACAGACTCTCCTATCAGGATGAAACTACAGCACAGCAGAAAGAAAAGGGGCAATGGGAGGTAGAAACAAGCAATTGTGGCTCTGATTGGTTGTTTCTAGTTAACACTGGGAGAAGGCACAGATTATCTGTCTCATAGCAAACTGTCACAACATGCTGAAAAGTTTAAACTAATATTTATTTATTTATTTTTTTAAATAAAAGTTACATACTACAGCTCTAATGAAATCGAAGAAAATAAGCTTCATATTAAACTGATTGGATTTCTTCAACATTATTTTTGTGACAAATATGAATGCTAACTGCCAGAGAATATTAATGAAGATTCTGTAGTAAATGCTTAGAGGTCCTTTACCTTTCTATTTTGATATAGTTAAAGACTGCTGGCCACTGACTGACAGGCTTGGAGGTCAGAGGGATTTCTACGTCGTCTCTCCCAAGGTTGTACACAAACACAAGTTTGTCATTCTTGATGGCCAAACCCATGTAGTCCTTCTTGCCCTGAAAGCAGAAACATAGTTTATTTTCCCACTGTGAGTTTTTACATGTCTTTACCGTCTTATATCAAGCTGGGAAAGATCATTTTAATTGTGTATTTTGCTCATTTTAAATATCTGTCTCATGTGCACATACCATTAAGGTTTATGCTTGGGCTATTATTCCAAATAATACGAAAATTGAACAGACAACTGCATGGAAAAGAACAGATTCCCAGAGAAACCACACTGTTCCTACACTCTGACTGGCTGAGCTTTAGAGCAGTCATAGAGATGAACAGATGAACTCCAAGTTGAACGAACACAATTGCACTTTTGTCTCACTCAGGCATCTCCTGGAAACCCTCAGTCAGGGCCAACTGGCTTGCTTCAAAGCTTTTCACACTAACTGCCAAGATTACAACAGCCGCTCCCCGCCTCTTTGCTGCTGTCTCTCTTTGCCATGACCACCGGCTCCAAATCAGGGTAAACAGCTTTTCTCTGATCCTAAAAAGTGCAATCTGCCTGGATTCCTCACACTTCTGTCTCCAAAGTACAGGATGAAGCGGTCCTCTATGGGGTCTTTGTCTGGGTCCACTCTCATGAACAGGCTGATAGATGTCACCGTCTTCAGCTCCTCCGGGTTGCTCGGCGGATGAACCTCAACTGAAGACCGTCCAGTAAACTTCATGGACACCTGAACCTGAAGCCAAATGAAAACCATGTGTTAGAGCTTGTAATATGAACACTTTATACCCTAACTTACTAGAAAGAAACAAAGAAAAGAAGTAGAAGTGGATAATAATAGTCACAGGAGCCCTAAAGCTGAAGTTGAAGCTGACTTTTGTCCTCTGAGCCATTTCTCTAGACCTGGGTGAATGTATACTTTCTAGAATTTAAGAACAAGTGGCAAAAAAAAGATACAAAAAAAAACCATGTACATAAATACAGGAACCCTTTGCATCATAATTGCTTCCTGTGATCAAGGTGGTGAGGAGGTGTTCTGCTGCTGCAGGAATTCAAACATTCATACTATTGTCAGGACACATAAGAGCGTGCAGCACTGTTTCTATGAGCCACTATATATATATACATACATACATACATACATATATATATATATATATATATATATATATATATATATATATATCAAAAACATATATATATATATATATATATGTATATGTAACTCAACAGTCATAAAAAATGCAGGAAGCCTTGTAGTTTAAATAAGGTAACTGTGTGTTATTTCCCTAAATGAGGCTACAGGAAAATAACTGCTTCCCTCAACTTGCCTGTCAGAGCAATCATTAAAAACTTTACAACTACAGTAAAGAATGGCGATCTTCAGCTCACCAATTCAAAATATCACACATAGGTGGCGAAAATTTTATATGTCCAAACATGATAAACATGGACAAACAGATGATTAAGCCCTGCTGGGACTTTAACTGGAACTGAATGCTTTGGTCAGATCAGACTCTTCTCCAGGTTAAATTTGGCATAAACAAAGAAAAGCATGTAGAAAGACACTGAGTATCCAGTGCCAGCAAATTTGTTTTATTCTATTTATTTTTTATGTGGACTTTTTTCAGTTACTGAATATATGATTTCAAATTCAAGGTGGGATTTTCTAGTATTATTTAGAGATTATGTTACGGCAGTGGAGTAATACGGCTCAGTAAACTGGATGGATCCAGGGAAGCCAGGTGGATCCGATGTTCTTCACTGTGACTGTGAAGTGGTTTGTAGTCAAACATAAATGTAACAAACTAACTTTCTTGGCCACACTTCTGGCTTGAGCGATGAGCTCTCTGATCCTCAAGATGTTGGTGGTCACGTTGTTCACAGGCTTCTTCTCTTCAACCACCTTCAGCTTGTCCAGCAGCTCAGGAACAAGCACATTCAGGTTTTCCACTGCAGGACAGATCCAGGAACATGAGCAGAAAATAGCTTTTTTTATTTTTTTGACTGTGTCACAATTTTCACACAGAAACTGTTTAAAACAGAAACTTTTCACCTGCTTCCCCGGCAGATGCAACTGCATTTTCGTACGCAGCAGCAGAGTACTCGTTGTTCCTCATGTTATGAGCCCAGTGCTGCACTTTGTTGTTGATGGGTGTGATGGTCTCAAGCACCTCTGCTGAGCGGTTCAGAGTCTGTTCTGCCACTTCCAAGGAAAAGTTCAGACGCTGTGGGGTTCTGTCTGAAAACGATTGCAGATTGACAAGAAACAGAAAAACAGAGAACTAAACTCAGTCAGTGAATATTTCAGTTTGATTAAGGAGGACTATTGGTGGTTAAAAACTGATTCAGACATGCTTAAGAAAAGTATGACAATTTGAAATACAGAAAAGAGGCAGTTCAGTTTTGTATATCGGATTCTGTTAAAGGGGCAGAACTATGTATTTTTGAGGCACACGGTGGCATTTTGTAGCACGGCACTACCTTAACTTCAGTTGTTCTAAAAATGTTGTATATATCAAATATGACTCAAAAGAAATTTCACTTTGTAATTTAAACGCCTTAAAATTGGGCCTCTGTGGCTTTCAAAACTCCTGCTCTCAAACAGACAAACATACCGTTTGTTCCATCCATCCATCATATAAGTTCCATCCATACACACACATATAAGAGGTCATGAACAATCAGTATCCATTTTGCGGCTCCAGGCTCAGTTTCTACAAGATGAACAAAGACACGCAGACATGTTCTTACCTGTCTGAATCACCCGGATATCATTCGCTAACTCTTCTAGTTTTTTCTGATTTTTTTCCATGGTCTTCTGGGTCTCCTCAATATATAGAACAGCATCAGCCACTTTTGTATCTACATCTGTGAATGAATAATGAGTTGAGCAGCAGAAGCACACCACACAGTACAGACACTGAAGGTGCCAGACACTTGGACTTTTCCTACCATGCTGTTCTGATCTCAGGGTAACAGATTGCCGGAAGGCATTTTCACTCTGCGTCACCAGATATCCAAGCTGGGTTTTAATCGCTCCAATGGCCTAAACCACAAAAGAAAACTCTCACTAAAGTCACAGTGACTCACAAAAGGTAGAACAGTCTGGAAGGTGAACAGTGATGGGCGGCATACGTCTTCTGCTCTCTGAGATAAGTTAAGCGTGGTGAGGGAAGTGATGTTGGCATCGTCGATGTATTTCACTATGTTGTTATAGACGTTGGCAGCACTTATTGCTCTCTGAACAAAACCATTGGCATCGCCTTCTTTCAGATCCCTGGAGAAGATAGATTCATAAATCATTTAAAGTGCATAGAAAAATAGAAAAAAACAATCCACTTGGGAACCACAGATGGGAAAATTTGGGCTGATATCTATAACTTCCCCACTCCTTTTCTGGTGCAGTTAAACTCCCCACAATCCTGCACTGTCACCGTCACATGACCAAATACCACAAAACCTCCCCGTTCCCTCCAGAAACCAAAGGCAAGAAGATGAAAATAAATATTGATTGTTAATATTGATTGGTTTTTCTCAGGGTAGTTGGGGAAGGGTGCATTTCTCCAGACGGCAATAATAGCTCCAGTTTGATCATTTCACAGATTATTTGTCTCATAACAAACCCGGTGATAGTTTTAACATATATGTAACAACTTGTTTGAAATAAAAGTTACATATTGCACCTTTAATTTGCTATTATGCAACATAAAAACATCCAAATTGCAATAGAGATGCATTGCTAAAAAAGAAGAAGAAGAGAACAGAATCCTTTCATTATCACAAAAACATCTCCACAAGTTAGCTTTTTGGACCAACTGCCAAGTGGAAGCCAAAGTGTTCACAAGGCAAAACTACTTCCTGTTTCAGTAACATGATATGTGTGTGAACAGAGCAAATGTCTGGTTGCAGAGAGGTTTCTCACTCCTCCAGCTCGTAGGCCAGCCTCTCCAGCGCCGCAGCGTGTTCATCGGCCTTCTGGACCAGGTCTCTGTCCACTTGCGACAGACGCTCCGTCTTCTCAGTCAGCTTCTGGCTAGCGCCGTCGATCTCGGTGTGGTACTCTGTCACATTCTGCAGAGGTTAACACACAGCTCAAGCCAGACATTTACAAAGGCTGTACAGAAAGAAGCCTTTTTTTTCTGGCTATTTGACACCAAAGCAGATTCCAGCGTTCCTGTTTCAGGTCGATTAGGATCAATAAATTTCAGAATAATGAGAGAGAAAAATGACTTGAGTCAGGTTCTTTCCAGTTTGTTGGAGTTTTTGTCCATTCCTCCTGACGGAACATGGCCAGAGTCACTTGTTCAAACACACAGTTTCAGATCTGCTCTCAAGTTTGTCAATTGGACAGATGTCATATGTTTCTTATGGCCAGGCAAAAACATTAGCCACTTACTTGAATCTACGCTGACGGTTATTGAACCACTTGGGGACTATTTAAACTCACTGGCTGATGTGTAAAGGAGTCAGCCAATCATATTTATTTTCTTTATTTAAATAAATAAATTCTTATTTATTTATTTATTTATTTATATTTCCACAAAATAGTTTCTTTAATTATGATGTCAATTTTATGAAACACTCCAGTTTTCACTCTGACATGTATGAATGGATTGCACTTGATAACTAAAACATAAAATCACAGTTCACTCTTTACAGGTTAATATTGAGCAGACAATTGTGCAGTGGAAATTTTTAACAAAGCTGAAGTCTAAAAAAATAGACTTCAGCTTTGTGTGAACAAAGTGTTTAATTGTCACAACGTAGAGAAAGCTGTTTCATATTTAGCGGTCCACCATCTTACCTGCACCATAGCGTCCACCTCAGCCACAGTCCTCTGGGCGTCAGAGATAAAGGATCTGCTGGTCTCTAGGGTCCTGTTGATGAACAGCTGGTTCTCTGTCAGCTGCTGCTGTTTTGTCTGAAATCAAAAAAAAAACATGGGGGCCACTTAGGATTATTATTTTTTGATGCCAGGTGGAGTTGTCTTTTTTTTTAATTTTTATTAAAAAATTAAATAAAATAATTTTTTTAAACCTCTGCTTAATATCATATGTCAGGAAATATTAAATGGTTTCCGTTTAATAACGCGGACAGGGCTGCAGAGAGAGAGGCTTGGTGGGACAGAAATGGTTTTAATGTGCAGAGGAGGTAAACTGGACATAGTGCTCACTTTGTCCACTTAAACTTATTGGTTGACATCTCCCTAATATTTCCACAAAATGTTCTTTCATTATTAGGCCATTATGAAAGAACATCATGTCATCGTTATGGCGTGGACGTTAAATGTGAAGGTGCCGGATGGGAGTAGATGAGGAAGATCACAGAATTCCTGGACGTGGTGTTGAAGAATATGAAGGAGTCTGGTGTGACAGAGGAAGATGTTTGGGGCATGACTGGATGGAAACACATGAACCACTGTGGGAGGCAGAAAAAAGAAGTCGGGGTCACGTCAGAAGCCTCAGAGCGATCTGTGGATTTTATTACACATTCAGTCTGATTTTTTTCAACTAAAAAAAAAAAAGGAAAATCCCACCCCACATTCCAGACTTCCCAGTGGATTCCGGTTAGAAAGACACAAAGCGGACAGACAAAAATCTCAGTTTTGACTTATTTAATAAAAGAGTCTAATTCTACAGTATTTTCAGTTTTCCATTTAGTATCAAAAGAAATTCTCTCTTTCTGCCTTGGATGTGGTTCCTGTGCGGTAATTCTCCCTCGGCCTCCTGAGCTGCAGATGTTCAGAGACACAACATGCGCCCTGTGAAGCATCCATGCAGGCTTTTAATTTGAAATGTGGTCAACTGGAATGTTTTAAATAAAAACTAGCTGTAGATGTTTGTGAACGGGGAGAGATTTCACCCTCCTGATGTTCTGATGTTGGGTTGTTGCAGAGGTCTGGGAGTCCTAATGAGTCGGTTTTCCTTTATTTTGGTTTAGTGTTGGAGCCTATTGGGAATTAGATTTATTTCTTTTTTGCTAAATTATTAATTTTACAGATCCAAGGTTATGTGAATGTTGGGTCTATAGTTATTTATGTATTTATTTGTTTTGCTTAGACCCTCCTCTTTGTCAGTCAGCCTCCTGCTGTGATTAACAAGCAGAAGCAGCTGCTGTGGTTAATCTGATTGTTTGGTGAAGGAGTGAGGAGTGAAACTGTTTTTCTACCACAAAATTAATGTTTGTGTTTAAGTTGAGAATATTTCTGTCATTTTTATAAGTAAAGAAAACACTTTTTGAAACCAGAAAACTCTACAAGAGTGCTTTTTATTTTGAGTCCTTCTGAAAAACTACTCTGGCATTTTTGGTCTTTGGACCTTATTATGATACAAGAGTAACCACAACAATTAGTCTTTTGTTTTAAACAACAACAATAATAATAATAATAATAATAATAAGGAATAAAGAAAGAAGATATCCCTATTTGTGACTCCGAGGACTCCAAACCATTAACTGTTACTGTTTTAATTTGAAATTTCCCTCCACAAAAAAGAAATATGTCTGTCAAAATAAGTTACTGTACTGTGGGAATCTAAAGTTATTCTCATGTGGAGATGATATCATGAGAGCAAGCGCTGCCTCTCCCCGTTTTAATGTAATGCTCCCCAACACCCACAGATGGTTTCGCCTTTCTGTTCTCACCGCTTAAAAACACGAGGTATGCGTGACCATGTCCAAAATCAAGATAAGAATCAGCAGACGCCCCTGGAGCGGCTTCATGTTGGAACCTTTTCTAATGGCGGGTTTGTGAGGAATGGATTCCACCAGTGCATTCTGATCAAAAGGTAACAACAAAGTGTGGTTCCAAGAGCACAATGATGGGGAAATCACCTCTTTCCTCTGGAATTTGAGGAGGATGGCTCTGTTCTTGTCCTCTGCTTCCTGCACCGTGCCGGCTGCGCTCAGCAGAAAGTCCCGGGCCTCGGAGAGTCTGGAGGAGAAACGGGACAGGATCTCCTGGACGGACGGGACTCGGCCCTGTGAGATCATCAGCTTCTTCTCCAACTGACGGACGCGCGTCAGCACTGGAAACAAGAATCAAATGTTGATTCGTTACGACTGGAGATGCTAATGATCTCATGGCTTTGATTTTCACAGCACTGTGTGCTTTCATAACAAGCTGTTGAGACCCGGGAGCCAAAGGGGCGTGGCTCAAACCATGCAGCATTCACCTTAGCAACGGAAAATGTGAGAGCTTCCCTGAGGGGAAAATATGACTAAGGCGTTAATAATTACATCAACCAATGATGATAGGCAATCATTCATCTGAGCAATGTTCATGAGCAATGTTTAATTAATAAATAAATGTAAAGACATTACCCAATATTTTGTACTGTTAATTGGTACTGCAGTGTTAGAATAGTTTAATTATGAAAAGTAAAAATATTAGCATTTATTTTTAAGCAATGCTACGTACAACTTTGTTAACTTGCAAACAGAAGCAAGATGGCATCGCTTATGTAATATATTCTTAATGTTTAATCCAGAATCAGTGTTTTGGGTTCTTTGTTTGTCTTTTATGTGTTTGTGCTGTGATCAGGATGACTGACCTGCTCTACATTTAGTTTGTCTTCAGCTACATTCACACAGTAGGTTTTGATGCTCATTTCCGATTTTTAGCTGAAATGTGTGTGTTGTAGTTGATACTACCAATTAAATGTGACTACAGACAGACTGCTGTGAGAACAGTTTACAACCCCAAAGCAACCTGCATACACAGAGGAACAATGTAGACGTCACACAGCACTGATTACAGAAGTGATAATAGAGACAATGGGAATGGATTCATTTTAAAGTTATTCCACAACAGGAGTTGGCAGTACTGTTACAAGATCATAACACAGAGGAAGCTACAGAAAAGAAAGCACAACTCATAGCAATGCCAGTTTATGGAGCATTGACTGTGTAGAGAGTTCAGTTTGGATGTGTGAACCAGGGTCCCACCAGTCCTGAAAAGTTGGTGGTGGGACCCATTCTCAACTTTGAAAAAAAATGTGTGTCAGTGTCAGTGAAGCTCATCACATCCCAATGTGATGAGCTTCACTGACACACATTTATTTTCAAAGTTGAGAATTTTAAGAATTACAATTTCAGCCTTTGCTCGTATCTATTTGTACCATGTTGAACTTCTGCTGATGCAGAATTGTGATCCATGCATCACATCCGCGATGTAAATGTTGGGTAAAATGCTACATGACCATTCCAACTACAGATTCTGAAAACAATTATTACCAGATAGGGAAGTGGCCTGAGCAGTTTTTCCTTACACCTTAACCTTTGACTTAATAGTGAACTAAATGCAAAAAAAAATATTTGAGTCTCATATTCATATTTTAAAGTCTCAGTATGAGTTTGTCGGCCCTCTGTTTGACAGGGAAGTTACCCAGGACATAACCGGATCCGGATTAATAAATGAGCCAATGCTGAGCTGAACCAATCACAGCTCGGCTTGACGATGTCATCACTGTATATGTGCAAAATCCTGCTTTGAAATGAATAAATAGTTTTTCTCACAGTCGTGAGCTTCGGTTGTTTCGTCTGTGGCGATGGGTTCCCGTGGCGACAAGTCAAGCTGTCTCATCCATGACACAATTTCCTGTGCGACCTCTGTGTTACGCCTGACTGTCCCTGGATCCATCTCCTGCTGGACGTTGTACAGTTCCCACTCGTGGATCATATCTGTGGGCACACACACACACACACACACACACATGCACGCATAGGCTCCAATGAGAACTCTATGGGCCTTGGTCTAATCAAGTTAACAGACATTCAAGCACCTCCAAAGGAAGTTATTAGAAACTTTTATTTCAATAATTGTCTATCATTGTGTTTGATTTTGATCTTCCTGATTTACAGAAAATCCCCCAAAATACAAACTTGTACAAACAGTTTAAATCAAAACAATGATGGATGTAAACCTTTGACTAGAGCAGCATCAAATTCAACAACACCACAAAAAGAACAGCAGACTGTTGTTTAAAAGGTGGTGATATCTTCAGCATGTCCTTCTTCATTTCAAATTACTGTTTATCACCTCTGAGTTCAGATTTATGAAAGCTCCACTAGTTAAAAATGTTTTTTCTTATCCACAAAAATGGCAGATTATATCTGGAGACTGAACAGCCCACGCTGGTACCTTCGATGCGTTTGTTGAGATCTGTGAGGTTGGTGTTGAGCTGCTCAGCCAAGGCCAAAATGTCTGCCGTCTCGGTTTCCAACTGAACTCCATCTCTGTTCAACAGGCTTTCCTGAACATATAAACACAAAGCAGATTCTACAAGAAACTGGATTAGAGGTTTTTTTTATACTTACATTATTTGGACAGCGCCTTCCTAATGATCAAACAGTTCTTCTTCTGCACTGAGCCACAGATGTCGTCATATTGCTTTTTGTTTTTGACCTTCAGCAAGTGGTTTATTCTTTGAGTCTTCTTTAAAAGTTTACATTTTCCAAAGCGCCTTATAGATTGTGGAATACAATTGAAAATTAAACCAAACAATTTTTTATTAACAAATGAAACACCATTGACACAAAAGCCAAACTACTTTATTGAAATAAAGTAGTTTATTCATTTAACTGAATAATAACACACATGGTAAAAGATTTGAGCTGGAATAGGATTCATTCATTTTTAAAGGTGGAAAAGTGCAATATAATATGATAGTAAACAGATACAGTATATCGTTTTCTTTAATCCAACAGAAGAAGACTTTACTGACCGACTCTCCGAGCGTGTTGATGTCCACCACCACAGCGTCTGCAGCCTCTTCCAGCTCACCAGTCTTTCCTTTCATTACAGACAACTTACTCTTCCAGTCTTCAAAATGCCTCTAAAAGGAAAGCAGCAAAGCTTCTTTACTCCAACACATTCCAGAAATGTCATTGTACTGTGAAAAAGGTTGGAAACGATGTTAAGACATAATTTGTGGGAGTAAAAACTCTCCTTCTTTGGCAAGTAATCTTTGCAATAATTTACATTATTTATGTCTAAAAGTTCACATAATGCTATAATCTTTTCAAATAAACTGCTGTCTGAATATATACATGGCAAAAATGGAGCCATAAAAACACCCAACAAGAGCCACATGGTGGTGAAAATTCAATAACCTCCAAGTCTATTCAACGGTTGATTAATTAAGACTTTAACTTTCATATTTAAGAGAAAAGCATTATCATATTCAGCCAGATTAAAAATGCAAACATTACAAAAGTTTTAAATACTGCCCTTAAATTCAGAATTAATTTCTTTATCTTTGGCATTTTGATTCCTGCATGTCAACAAATGTGAGTAATTTGCTGAGAATATGGGACGGAAATACAAACGGAAGTCTTGATATCATGGTGCATTCATCAGGATTAATATTGGATATATATCCAATATATTAGGTGATTAGGTGAATATATCAATACTCACCTAATTACAGTTAACATTGATATTTAAGTCAATATTTATATTGAGCAATGCTAAGACATGCCTCCTTGGTGTGATTGGTTGTTTCTAGCTAGCGCTGAGACAAGGCGCAGAATATCTATTTGATCCAACATCACACAGTGATAACAGTGTGATTTTACATAAATATGTAAAACAAAAAGGAAAAAAAATTAAATGCTGCAGCTTTAAGGCATTTTGTGAAAGCAGCTGTTGTTGCCATGAGACAAAAATAAAAACACGACTGCATACTACTGGTTCACCTGCAGTCGGTGAGCGGTGTAGTTGTAGTACTTGAGCCTGTCATTGGCAGCGGCCCCAGTGGAGATGTTCAGCACTCCAACCTTCAGCTGGTCCAGCGTCTTATTGGACAACTTTAGGTCTTTGATCAGCTGCCAGAAGCAATCATCACAGTCTGAAAGCAGAGGAATATCCACACAGACGTTGACGCACTTCTCCTCCTGTCTGCTGCGTGGGGTGTTGATGCTCAGCTCCACTCACCGGTGTAGCAGAGGTTGACAGTGGCCTCTGTCAGGCATTCTCCTGTGTGCATGTTGCAGTGGCCGCTCTCGCAGTCACACTCTGCAGACAAACACAGGTCCAGTCAGGTTCTGATGAAACACTTCAGAGCTCTTATTGTATAAGCTATACTAAAGGTGGGTGACATCGCCAAAAAAGGATACCGCAGTTTCCATATGTGTCGCTTTTTAAAAATTTAATTTGTAATATGTAATTTCAAACTTAGAAACAGATTTTCTTTTATAAACAGTTACCAGAATGAAAAAAATTATTCATATAAATATATACAAAATCTCACAATATGTTTACATGTATCTAAGAAAATATAAAATAGATCAATATAAATTTAAACTAATTTTGGCCATCAAAAGACATTCTGAAATCCTCCATCAAGTTTAAATAAAAATACTTAAGTACACAAATGAAACAAACCGCTGTATTTCAACAGAACATCAGTTTTACAAGATGTGAAGTGTTTTTTTAAGAACTCTAACATTGTGTGCAAAACTAGAAATTTAATATAAAAGAAAATCTTCCTTTTAGAAATGTTCAACAGACCAAAATATAGGTCACATAAAAACCCCACAAAAAGTAAAAGCTTGTGCACTTTGTAATGATCAGGATCTTTGTTCATTTTCATTTTTTCCATGTGTGACGGACATCTCCACTGAAGCAATGACGGTCTGTCAGTTTTCTGGTTTTTAGCATTCATTTTCCTGCAACTGCACCAGCAGCTGAAACACTACAGAAACTATTAGACATCAGTCCCTTACCACAGAAATCAGTGAATTCTGTGGATAGTCCAGGCTGTGGACCAGCTGGCCATCTTCTTCTTTGCTTTAATAGTGGTAGGCAAACAACTATAGGAAACATTCCTATAGTTGGAGCGTAAGGAGTGTGGACCACATAGCGTCTCACATGCACAGGTTCAGTTAACTGCTGGCATCATTTGATGTCGCATTATTCATTTTTATACCAGTGTCAAAAAATCTACCTGTATTACCATAAACAAGATGATATGGCATACACTTATGATGTCCATATAAATATCAGGAAATGCAGAGGGTGGTTTGGCAGGAGGCCTGAACATCTGCCTTGTGCTCTCCCTCCTGAGGGATTAATGGCTTTAGCAGCTGCACAATGTATACACATTTAAGCTGCATGGTGATGTCATCCGGTTCTCTGCAGAGAGTCTTCAGGCTAAGGGCTACAGTTCTTAATGCATTCTCCTCTGATAACACCAGCGCTGCTGCAGTCGTGGGTGTGGGAATGGAAGGCTGAGTCCATCCTGTTCCGATAGGAATGCACACTTCATTCTTCAACAAGCTTTTCTAATTCTCTGCCTTCTAATTTACAGACAGAGAGGGAACATTTGGTCTCCTGACTTACTCTGGCAGCCAGACACACTGTAATCCCAGTATCCTGCGAGGCAGCGCTCGCAGTAGCGGCCTCCGGCCCCCGGGCGGCAGGGACAGCTGTGTGTGAGCGGATGGCATGTTGCGCGAAGGGAAGCTGGCCCACATTCACATCTCCTACAGCCCTGACAGCTGGAGAAGCCAAAGTAACCCTCCTGGATTAAGAAACCCCCAAAAAACAAACAAGTCAAGTTATATTAAATCTGTAGAATCATTTTTCTTTTCTGTTTGTGCAATGACTGAATAAATGTTACAGCTTATTATTTGACAGGAAATGCAACCACAGTGCAGTTTTAGCAGCCATGTACAATTCTTTTGCCTCCATGTTTTTATTAATTTGCCAGAGCTACTTTAACTTTTACTGGAGTATTATATGACAGTCCAGTAGTCCAGGGATGGAGGTGTGGAGTTGAGTTATGAACTATTTTGAATAGCAGTTTATGTAAACTGAATTGTATCAAATATCTATGTAATACATATTTATAGTTATACATTTTTGTTACATACTGTAAAAAAAGTTTTTTTTTGACAAGGTCGTGTATGATGCAATCAGCAATTCTTTTTGTTTAGTTGTTGATCATATTGTGGAAAATAGTTCATAAGTGTATTGATTAACTATATACTGGTGAACTGGTGTTGATGATTTTCCATTCAAAGCTCAAGTATTTAAGATTTGTTGCTTAATTTTATTTTTACATATGTCATATCTCTGAGGTCAAAATGAAGTTCAGATAGTCTAAAAATTAAAATGTTATAACAGCATGAATCTGTTCGTCAAGATATTTCATGAAGGCCCCAGGCGCAACACATTTAGTGGTTAATGTGTTAGAAAACTTTCATTCTGTCCTTCAACATTTTCATGAAATACAACAATTTGTTACTTCTAACCACTGATTTACCAATCCGGTAGCATTGGTGGGCAGAATGCTGCGGTCAGCCTCACCTCACACTGGTCACAGAGGTGACCTTTGACTCCGGGCTTGCAGTGACACACTCCTGTCCTTTCGTCACATGATGAGGTGCCGCATTTGTTGCACTCGCACTCTGGGACAGGCAAGGATACACACACACACACACACCCATGAGAACCTGCAACGTCGCAACACAGCGTGCAAGGTGGAAGGGGTTCGTTCTAGAATTAGCCGTACAGTAATCCATCAGCCAGACCGGCGGCCTTGACTTGTTTTTCCACAAAGCAGCTTTCCTTCTGTGGGACACGCAATCGTACACACCTGTTAATCTGAAGTAGTCAGGACTGGAAGGTTAATGTGGTACTAGAAGTCTTTATTTATTGGTAAGCCTAAAGAGCAGCTGTGTCCACAAGCTTCCCTTCTGTCCCGATCCTGCAGACAGCTGACTGACTCACTGACATTACCCTCTGACTTCGAAGAAGATTAAATATGCGACTATGGAACGTGTTCAGCAGATTATTTTACCCTTTGATTGCTTCTACAAATCAATCACGATCAACAAAATCAGGCCTTTTTAACCAATAAAAAAAGACAATAACAACTTTTAACGTGAACGTGAAATTGACTACTCCAAAATAAAAACAAGTAAAGGGGCAGTATTGTGTATTTTCCAGACACATGGGGTCATTTTATAGCATAATCAAGTAACTCTGTTACCTTCAGTTGTTATGAAAATGCTGTAAATATCAAATGTGACTTAAAAGAAATTTGATTTTGTAATTTAATGCCTTAAAATTCTGTGTCTTTGAGAAACTCCTGCTCATTCTGAAACTCCACCTGCAGGAAGTCACCACAACATGTCTCCTCTATTAACCCTTTAACATCGTTGCATTTCAAACAGGTTTGCTAATTGCTGCTGGCTAGTCTGAAGGAGCTGGTGAAGGTTTGTTCTGTGAGGCAGAACCTTGGATGCTTGGAAACTGCAGCTTCGAGGAGGAGCTTCATCCTCAAAGGCGGAGCTATGTCCAACCAGGCGTTTTGCACAGCTGAAAGGTTGCCTTGGAGATTAAAGGATTTCTCAAATATGCATGAAAGAATCAAGGCAAAACCAAGGTATGATTTAGATGATGAAAAAACATCTTCAGGTGATGTAAATCTTAATATTGCATAATACTGACTGTTTAGGTTAAAAATATGAAACACAAAATAAGAGACTGCATAAATATTCAGATGATTTCCATTCCACTCATCGTGACCTCTGTACCTTTGCAGAATTAGCTTAGTTACTTTAGAGGAGGTGAATCTTTAAGCTACCACTTATTTTATGTTAAATGTTTTTCTTTACCTGTCGTTATTTCATAGAAATCAGCTTTCACTATTGGAGCATTTTTTGTTGTAAATGTTTGTGGTCAAAAAGATCACATTCTGTTAATAATGGTGGATTTATAAAAGCAACATCTAAACTGGTGAATATTTTTAATAGTCACTGTATTTTCTTGAAATATCGCCTCCATCAACCCTCCTACCTCTGCAGTTCTTAGCACTGATGGCGTCGCCATAGAAACCGGGGGCACAGCGCTCGCAGCTGGCGCCAGCCGTGTTTCCCCAGCAGTGCTGGCAGCGGCCCGTCACGTTGTGGCACTCGTTGAAGATCAGGTTAGGGTCCGTGTTGCCGTTGCAGTCGCACCTCTTACAAGATGAACCAATCAGCATTGGGTTGCCATAGTAACCTGGGGCACACCTGTGGCGTGGTGCGTAACAGTGTGCAAGGTTACGCTTTTGACAGGAAGGCAATGCAGTTAATGCTGAACACTAACTATGATTGATTTTAAAAATGAATCAGTTTAATCAAAGAGCGGAGAAACATTGTGGACAAAGTCTGATCAGATCTGACCTCTCACAGTGATTTCCAGCGTAGCCCTCTTTACACTTGCACTGCACAGTGCTAATCCCTCTTTTGCAGTACACAGCAAAGCTGCCCGGAAACACATGCACACACACACATAAGAAAGTATGTTAGAGAATAGCCAACATTAAACCTTGACAGAAAGTCTCAAAATATTACCAATTTTTTGTCTAGTTTCTTAGACAAAACAAATTGACAAGTACATTTTCAACAAGACATAGAGACTTAATTTAGGTCAGTAATTCCTGAATATAAATAAGAAAGTACTAGTTCAGTTATAACATGGGCTTGTTATAAATGAAATAGTGTACCAGTGGAACGAGTACTTGTTATCCATTTTTAAGAGTTATTAACTTAAAACAAGCTCTTGTTTTAAGTTGCTTGCTATAAAGTTACTTGTAACTTAGTTTTGTCTTATTTCAAATGTCCTAAGATATTTGAACTGGAAATTAGACACAAAAAAAACCAAATACTTGATAAGATTGAGTGTTTTTGCACTGTTGAGATGGCCTCAGGAAGAGCAAAGCAGCTTACTTATTGGAGGGGGAAGAGATGGGGCAGGAGCAGAGGATGCAGGCATGGAGCCCATCCTGTCTGGGGCTCAGGATGTAGCCGTCTTCACACATTTCACAAAAATCCCCTGTGCTGTGATCCTTGCAGTTCTGGAGGTGGCAGGCGGGGGTTGTATATTACACTTGGCACCAAGGTGATTACCTAGGACGGTCTAAAAGCGATACTTACAATGCAGATGCCAGTGATGTCTTCACAGTAGTCGGCGTGGCCCTTGCAGTTACATGGCAGACAGGAGTTTTGTTCACTGACGAAGGAACCTCTTGGACACTGGAAAAAATAAAAATAAATTCACTCAATATGTCCACATTGCTCCTCTTTCTATTATCTGGTTCTTGTATTTGCAGAAGACGAGATGAATACGGAACGTTTACCCAACGTACGGAGAAATAATGTACTTTTTTTAATGACTTTTTATTAAATAACTAAAGACTGTATGGCAGGCTCTCTGTGACTGTTTTGAGAAGGCAGGGAGGGAGGGATTCCTTCTAAGCATGGATTAATATTTACTATTTAATACATGTGAAAAAGACACTTTCATGTCTCCATTGGTCATTCTGCCTTCCAAAGCACACTGGATTATGAGGATCTTTTGCAATAAATTACAGCAGAAATCGTTATGAATAATCATTTTGAATCAAAAATTGATCAAATCATGACAAAGAATCAGAACCAAATTGTGAGACAGTAAAAGATTCCCAGGCAGAAAGGAGACGCTGGGGGAGAAGTATCTGATGGGGAAACGCGAATGGTCATAACACCTGCTACACCAGCAGATCTTTAAAATAAAAGTAACCTGGCTGAGCCTCATCCCCATGCAGCCATGTTACTATCTTCATCAGTTTCTGCTGATTTCTCAACTCTTCTTCTTCTTCTGGTTCTTCTCCCAAGAGACTGGGCTGCTGCTGCTGCTTTCTTTGTGCTCTGTCACACCGGTTGGACGGATCCCATCTTAACTATCTCAGGTGGATCATCATATTAATGGGTGGGCTTATGTGACTTCACATTTTTTGCATGTTTGATTGATTTGTTCATCAACTATTTACCACCAATACTAGCACAGATGACGCTTTGTAGTTTTATGTGAGTTGGAACACTATTGTGAATTATGTCATGTTGATTTTCATCCCCCATAATAAACGTTAATGATTTTCTTGTTTTTTGGAGAAAGAGCGGAGCGCAGGAGAAGAAAGGAGGTCGTTCTTTTGACATAAAGGCAATAATAATATCAATAATAATAACAATAGTTATTATTATTAATAAGGAGAAAAGGATGGCAGACAATATGGGTCCCACATGGGTTTGTCCGCAGTTTCCATGGTGGCCCCACATGGGTTTGCCCATGTAGGGCCACTGCCACATGGCCCGTGTAAGGCCATGTGGCAGTGGCTTTACATGGGGAAACCTGTGTGGGTTACCTGTGTCAGTTACTGACACTCTGAGAGGCAGTTACTGACGCTCTGGCTGCCTCTCTCTGCATTTTAGGGGGTCCTCCATGAGACTTTTTTTCTTGATTCGGGGGGATCTACCTACTTACAGATTTTCTCCCAACTCACTATAGGGGGCGCTGTAGAGCAGTTTGGCCACTCAGTTGCAATTCCACCAGAATCCGAACAATTTCCGAGGGGAACAATTTGGGTCAAGTTTGGTGAGTTTTTGAATACGTTATAGACCCCATGCGGCCGTGCAAAGTGACAGAAAAGTAATAAGAAATCCTGTGATTACAATAGACCTTCGCCAGCACTTCGCTGCTCGGGCCTAATAAATACATATTTGCTCTGAGTTCTGGTTTGTCCAATCCCAGCTATTCTAGAGTATCCCGCAATGCCTGGTGAATAATTTCTCATTTAAAACACACAGAGCACATCTTAGCACATGTAATGTCTGTCTGCCTGGCATCCAACAGTCACACATGGATTTTCCTTCTTGCTTCCTTTCCTTCTTCTTCCCTGTGGCTTTGCTCTGTTTGTTTATTGGCCTCCATTTACAGACTTCCAGCTCTGCTCCTCCTTCTCTTGAGAAATCAACTGACTGACCTTCTCCTCAGCGTATTCCTGCACTATATTCTCCTCAGCTCTCGAACTATGTCTCACCAGACACAGCGCTCCTCTCAGCTCTTCTTGATTGCCTCACAGCTTTCAAAATAAATTCCACTGCCTTCTACTCTACTTCTCTCCTTTTTATGATTCTCCGTTGGGCCTTTCCTCATTTCAAATGCCTCGCAGAAGTATTGATACCTCTTAAACTTTTGAAGGTGAAAATTTTTAAAGCTGGATGTTTTTTTTCCTTTACTTCGATTTTATCATCTGCTAACACAAACTGGAGGATAACTAAGATGGAATAATGTGGAATGGATTTTTAGTCAGCCCCACCGAATCAATGCCATAGAGTTGTTGTGCTTGGTTTAAGGGACCCAAATGCAGAGAGTTATGCATGGAGAGCAAAGTCCTTGACAAACAAAACAAAGAAAACGATTTGTTTATCAACTGCTGGAAGGCCAAGACATGTAGCCAGGATGGAGAAACTGTCAAAGAAAACTTAAACACCCTGAGCAGAGAAGCACGAGCCATGGGAACCAGGAGAGGCAGCTGACTCAGTCTGTACAGACGCACGTATTAGAACATTTGGGCAGATGCCAATTACTGTTGCTCTTATGCCTGTTAACTGTTATTAATAAGTACCATGTATTTCAATACTGTTTGGACACCTTGAAAAAAAAATACAGTTGCATCACTTCCTCTCTGCTTCAGTTTAACTTCCCATAATCCTTTGCTGTATCACTATCACATGATCAAACAAATACAGCATCACCACTCCCCACCACCACAACCATCTGAGAAGCAAACAACAAGATGGAAATAAATATTTATTAGTATCAAACTGGTGTTATGTATCGAACTAAAACTAACCTGTTAAATGATGACTAATATTGGCAGAAAATGAAGTCACTCGCGGTATTCCTCTCCAATCATTCTTTGAAATCTAATGAAAAAAAGTCTCTTTCATGTCAGTGTGCTGTTCTGAGGAAGCCGATCTGAGCTGAAGCTTCCTGTCTCATGATGCCCCTCACCGTCTCTCTCGGTGTCTCACACACACACTCTTACATCCTCAGATCATCTTTGAACTTCAGGAGCTGCAGCTCTCAGTGACGCCTACTATGGCACTTTATGAGTTGCGGCCAGAAGGACGCCCAGCGTTTGACCTCCCTGCTTCATGCAGCCAGCCGGACATTGACATTCAGAGGGTGGAACATTCCACAGACGTCCAGCTGTGGCTGCTTGTGATTCATTCGGCGTTTAATCCACAGATGGGCTGTGAGACAAAGACACGTTTGTGGCCAGCTCATGTTAAACATCCTGAAAAACAGAACAGGACAGAAAAAAATTCGGAAAATCACATTGTCTGAATTTTAAAGAATTTATTTACAAATAAGGGTGGAAAATAAGTATTTGGTCAATAACAAAAGGTCATCTCGTTATTTTGTAATATATCCTTTGTTGGCAATGTCAGAGGTCAAACAGTTCCTGTAAGTTTCACAAGGTTGGCACACACCGTTGCTGGAATGTTGGCCCATTCCTCCAAGTAGATCTCCTCTAAAGCAGTGATGTTCTGGGGCTGGCAGCAGCAACACAGACTTTCAACTCCCTCCAAAGGTTTTCGATGGGGTTGAGATCTGGAGACCGGCTAGGCCACTCCAGGACCTTGAAATGCTTCTTTCGAAGCCACGCCTTTGTTGCCATGGCAGTGTGCTTGGGATCATTGTCATGCTGAAAGACCCAACCACGTTTCATCTTCAATGCTCTTGCTGATGGAAGGAGGTTTGCACTCAAAATCTCACAATACATGGCCCCATTCATTCTTTCATGTACACGGACCAGTCATCCTGGTCCCTTTGCAGAGAAACAGCCCCAAAGCATGATGTTGCCGCCCCCATGCTTCACAGTTGGTATGGTGTTCTTTGGATGCAATGCAGCATTCACTCTCCTCTGAACACGACACGACATGTTTATACCAAACAAATCTACTTTGGTTTCATCTGAGCATCTGGCATTCTCCCAATACTCTTCTAGAACATCCAAATGTAAAACAAACTTCATACATGCCCAGATATGTACTGGCTTCAACAGGGGGACACGTCTGGCACTGCAAGATCTGAGTCCCTGGTGGCGTAGTGTGTTACTGACAGTAGCCTTTGTAACTTTGATCCCAACTTTCTGCAGGTCATTCACTCGGTCCCCCGTGTGGTTCTGGGATTTTTGCTCACCATTCTTGTGATCATTCTGACCCCACGGGCTGAAATCTTGCGTGGAGTCCCTGATCGAGGGAGATTAGCAGTGGTCTTGTAGGTCTTCCAATTTCTAATTATCGCTCCCACAGTAGATTTCTTCACACCAAGCTGCTTGCCTATTGCAGATTCAGTCTTCCCAGCCTTGTATCCTTCGACAGCTCTCTGGTCTTCACCATAGTGGAATTTGGAGTGTGACTGTTTGAGGTTGTGAGAAGATGTCTTTTCTACTGTTAATGAGTTCAAACAAGTGCTATTGATACAGGTAATGAGTGGAGGACAGAGGAGCCTCTTAAGGAAGAGGTTACAGGTCTCTGTCAGCCAGAAATCTTGCTTGTTTGTAGGTGGCCAAATACTTATTTTCCACCCTTATTTACGAATATATTCTTTAAAATTCAGACAATGTGATTTTCCAAATTTTTTTTTTCTCATTGTGTCTCTCATTGTTGAGGTCTACCCATGATGCCAATTACAGGCCTCCCTCATCTTTTTAAGTGGAAGAACTTGAACAATTGGTGACTGACTAAATACTTTTTTCCCACTGTACATCCCGAGAAAGTTTTAAGTGTTGTCAGTTAACTCGCCTTAAAAAAAAAATAGCGCATATTTATAGAAAAGGCAATAGAAAAAAACTGGAAGATGACAGATGACTCTGCGCTGGGTTAAGCAGCTGAAGGGGTCAGAGGACCTGAAGGGCTTTAAGGATTAAGGTTTGAGATAGCACATGGCATGGACTTCTCTGAAACTTTCTCTTTGCCTATTAAAGGGTCAAAAGTTTAACGCAAAACTACTTTTGTGCAGGTAGGCTTCAGTTCAAGCTTTGAAATGTTTTAATAACCGAGTTACATTTGATGATTAGGCTGAAAAATATGAACAAGAACCAAGTAAAACAAAGCTAGAACTAATTATGAAGGGAAGTAGCATCCTGTAGAAAGCCATAGCTAATTTACTGCTCAGCACATATTAAAGTTGTTTTTCCTTTGTGCTTTAACCAGAACCAGAAGGGACCTGCTGATTGGTGGAGCTGCAGAACAGCAGCTGAATACTTTTAATTTCACAGGAATTTGTGTTCTTGTGTTTTTTTTTCTGTCCTCAGGAATAAAGTGTCCCTTTGTGGCTAACAGAAAAGCTATTCACACAGCATTTATTCTAAAAATGTCAGTGTATTTCTCATCTGCACATGTTTTCAGTTGTTTGTTGTGGCTTTGAATGAGAGTTAACTTGTTGCACCATGGTCATAAAAAGGTTTACATTTAGCTGGAAATAGTTTATATGGCTGTTATTTTTGTCCCACGCTTGTTTCCTGCATGAGTGTTAATTTTAGACATTCAAGTCTGTTGAAATCTTACTAATTTTCCTTCTTCACATTGCTTCTTTTTCAGTCCACGCATCATTTTTGTTAAACAACGTGGTCAAATAAGAGCTTAGTTCTTATTTTGTGCCTTAAAGTTACCCTTCTAACAATGTGACCAACATAATGACAACAATGTGTGACCAGTGAAAGATAACAGATAATATCTAGATGGAAAAATAAAGGCTGCTAAAAATCATGCAGATCAATACTGTCCAGACTGACTCAAGACCTACAAGCTAATACCACTTTTCTACTTTCAGAAAGATTTTGGAAATATCAGAAGCTCCTGCTAACATCCATCCATCCATCCATTTTCTATTCTCCCTTGTCCCTTTGTGGGGTTGGGAGGTGCTGGTGCCTTTCTCCAGCTAACGTTCAGGGCCAGAGGCGGGGTCACCCTGGCCCTGAACGTGACCCCCGACCTGGACAGGTCGCCAGTCTGTCGCGGGACAACACAGAGACAGACAGGACAAACAACCATCCACACACACACTTAGGGAGAATTTGGAGAGGCCAATTAACCTGACAGTCATGTTTTTGGACTGTGGGAGGAAGCCGGAGTACCCAGAGAGAACCCACGTATGCGCAGGGAGAACATGCAAACTCCATGCAGAACCTTCTTGCTGCAAGGCAACAGCTCTACCAACTGTGCCACTGAGCAGCCTTCTGCTAATATTAAAGTACAAATAGAGCCTTATTTGTTCCACTTTTTTATTCATGAATTAATTTCTGAGGTAGGTTTCTTTCTTTTAAGAGTTAGGATTTCCCCAGAACCCACAGGACATGGCCAGAAGGGTGTCCTGTAGTTCATCCAAGCTGTTGGAAAATGAGAGAGGGGGAAGACAGCAAAGGTCATCAGGCCAGGATTTGAACCTGTGACATTCGCTTCCTTATGTGAGTTGTGCTCTGTGCCACCACAGAGCACAACTCTGGTCCATCTTATAGCCAGGTGAGTCCCTTTGTCCGATACCACTTTGTTATGATCTCAGCCTGTCCATGGTGAGCCTGGCCTTGCCACCAGTGAGCTCAGAAACTGGCCACCAGCAACTCTGTGAAGAAAATGGAACTGGCAGCAGATTAGTTACCGTATTTTCTGGACTATAGAGCGCACCTCACTATAAGCCGCATCAACAAAGTTTTTTTTAAACTGGAAATTTATATATATAAGCTGCACCGGCTAGAAGCTGCTGATATCTCTTTTTTTTTTTTTTAAAGTTTTATTGGCTCCAGAGGCCTTTATTTAACAGTTAATGGACAGGAAAGAGGGAAATGAGAGAGGGGAAGACATGGGCAAATATCGCCAGGCCGGGAATCGAACCTGTGACGGCCGCGTCGAGGACTAAGGTGGGTATGTGCTAATCCCTGCGCCACCACAGCACCCCGCTGCTGATTTCTCTGCCACTCTTGGTTTTTCACAAGGACGCAGCAGAGGCCTTAATAAATCTGCTGGATTTATTGCTCTTTTGTGCTGGATTTATTAGGACGCAGCCCTGGTCTCCAACACCGAACAATGGATTGAACACTTGCCTATAGCTGCTCTATTTCCTCCTGTACTATCGGATGGATAGCCCTCAACTTAAAAGCTACATCTTATGAACTTCTTTGTTTGGTTTCCATGATGAGAGGGGTATGAGTTTGAATACATTTTTCCGTCTTGCCTGCTGCTAGCATGTGCTTGTTCTAAATTAAAATGAGCTCTCTTCGTTGGTTTACAATTTTGATTCCCAATAATTCACTTCCTGCTAAAGAGCCCCGTGGCGGTTGAAAAAAAATTAACAGAAAAGCCACATTGGTCTATAAGCCGCCAGATTCAAAATGTGGGAAAAAGTAGCAGATTTTAGTCCAAAAATAAGGTAATTAATTTTGATGACTGGTGTATGTTAGATAAGAAATTGTTTGGTATGTCATTTTAAAAGTGCGTCATCTTTTTGATGCAAACAGATACCCAATTTTTTTAGGTCGCTGCAAAGCTTAAAAAAAAAACATTTTATGCTGCATTGATTCAACCAGCACATGGTGACACTTTCAGTGGTTGAAAGTCAATCTAAACCAGTCAGAAAAACGAGTGAAAACTGCAACAGAGTCTGTGATGTTTAATCTCTAATGCGTAGTATCACTAAACCAGAGTTTCCGCTTCTCCTTTGTTTTCTCTCTTTGTTTTCTTACATTTCTGACCTAAGATTCCCCTGAGAGGAAACGTCGCCTGAGACTTTGAGGCCGGGTGAGATTCTCATGACCTGGGATCTGTGTTTTCCTGAGGATGTTCACCAGACTTGAATCTAGTGTCTGATACCCCCCAACCTCCACCAGCCACTTCTCCAAGCTATTATAATGACAGGACAGCATAAACCGATGGGAGGAGATGAGAGTCCTCCCATTTACTCCTCATAGCAGGATAAACTAACCAAACAAACAGATGTCCTCAGATGATAAAGAGATGTGTTTGTTTGGTTTATTCACCCAAACCTACTGTACACATTCAGCAGAAATAAAGGCTTCCTGCAAAACTATAGGATGGTGATGTGTCTGCAGTGCCAGAGAGTGTTTACTTTACAAACCGTTCATCTGTAGAACCAGATCTTGTTATTGTGTTTGACAGCAGCTCTGCAGAGCTTTCTGAAGGCAGTTCAAGCTGAACTGATGCATTGTAAATAATGGAATGCCACATCAGAAAGCTGCTGGAGTGGACAGGCTGAGAGGCAACTTTGTGTATTGTAATGGATGCAGTGGGAAGACCGACCATGGCAGACATTACAGAGGGTGCTAAAAAATGAAAGCTGCTTCTTAAGATATGGCTGAGAAACGTATCACAATATAAGTCAATGTTGATAATTATTGATTAGTTTTCAGTTTTAACTATCTTAAACGCTGCCAAAGTGGTGGCATGACCTCCTTTTATCCACAGTTTTCACTCCACACCGTTGTTAATTTTAGAGGGGTAGTCTTATGTGTTTCCAGCAACATAGAATCATTTTATAGCACAATCAAATAACTATGTAACCTTCAGATGTTATGAAAATGTTGTATATTTCAAATATAAGGAGGAGGAGCTGTGTCTTGTAGGTGGAGTTAGGTACACTAGGTTTTGCACAGGTCAATGGTTGCCATGGAGATTAAAGAATTTCTCAAACATGCATAAAAGAATAAAGTCAATACTCCAGGTACGTTTGTGATGAGGGAATAACATTATAACATGATGTAAAAAAAATTCCATTTTACATAACACTGCCACTTTAAGCAGTTATGAGGCACCGTGCTGCTGTTGCTAGGTAACAAATGAGTAAGTGCTTAGCATTGCTTAGCTGGCTGTGAGAGGTTGAGCGGCTGAAACCTCTCTTCTGAGGTATCATTTGTATCATTTCTGTATCGCAGAAATTATTGATTATTTTCTGTCAGAAATATAATATTTTGCTATAGACCACAAGTCTATTGTGATATATATTATTGTATTGTTATTGTTCATCCCCACTGATTCTGCTTCCATTGCTGACCATGATCCATATCAACACCTTCCTAAAATAATTGTCTAAGTTATTTTTTTTTTACCTAAAGTGATTTTTGAAAAGAAAAATTGCCACGTCTTTTGACAAAAATGACTTTGGCCATTATTTTAGGAAGTTGATGATATTAAATTCAGTCATTCACTATTACAGATGAAAATGGCTGCAAACACAATATTAATGGTCGAGAAGGAGAAGAAGAGCCTCCTGCACAACCATCAAAGATGTAGCAGGGGTTTCTGGATGAGGAGTCAACCAAAAACACTTGGATTTTCCAGCAGCCATTGTACAGCTCAGGAAAACTGGCTGACCAAATGTGTTCGTCTTCTAATAATATAGTGGGTGTAGCTCAACTTGGGTTGCTAGTTAAAGTGCTGGGCTTGGCTGAGGTTGCTAGGTGAAGGGCAATGCCCACTCAATGTGACTTTATAATCAGGAGGTTTTTAAATGGTTCGTTTTCTAGAAATCAAAGAACTTAAAAAAAAAAAAAAGACTTGATGGATGTTATTTGTTTCTAAATGTAAGTACATAAATGTGCCAAAAGCAAATTTTGCATAATATGCCCCCTTCATAAACAAAGAAGAAATAAATAGTTTTCTGATTCTATTTATGACTTGACTATAACCGACAACCAACTATAGCTTGTCAATAGGCTATAGTTTATATCTCTGCATATCCCTTCATGGTCTGCCCTTCTAAGTCAAGCGTGAAGAAATGAGGGTCGTTCTATAGACTTCTTAAAAGGTCCTCTGTGTTTATGACATGTCACACTTCGTTCATCTGGTAAGGCTAAGTTAAGCCAGTGGGACTAAAACTGTTTATTCATAATGATTTCTCTTGGTTTTCGTTCCCTCGACTGTAGCTCAAAGACTGGCAGCTTGTTTCCATTAAGAAACTGTCAGGGAGGGGCAGCAGGCACATGATAGCAGGGGAGACAGTATCTCCGAAGATTATCTGAGCTCCATTCTCAGGGTAACTCTAATGCAAACACATACCCACATGGACATAATCCACTGCCAAAACAGGGCGGAGTCTTTGTAAAGTTTCAAACAGACAATGTTTTACTCACTTAGACAGCAGACCTATTGCCTATAAGTCAAAATCATGTATCGATCAAGTCAGGAGCAGGTCAGGATAGTCAGACCAAGCAAAGTGCCAGAAGACATGAACAGCGGACCAGTCGAAGGATTCTTACTTTTGTGAGAGTTTGTTGTTGTTCCTCGTACCGCAACCGGCTGGCAGAAGTTGGACAGATAATTCCTGAGAGGATGGAGATGACGGAGAGGCAGGACAAAGATTTTGCAGCCATATTTAGGTTTATCCAGCGTTCCCCCGTCTTTGTCTCAGTCACAGGCAGTGTCCTCTGGGCCTCTTCAGCCTTTAACTTCACTTCTCCACTCCTAGTGATGTCCAGATCCAGCGCTGCCCCTTGTACCGGCCCGAGCTGAATCCTGTAAAACTAACTTTTTGGACTTCCTCTCTTTTCTCTCCTCCCTCCCTGCCCTTGTGGGCTTGCTTCTTCCCTGAGCCAGGCCCAATCACATACAGATGGGAAGCTGAGCGAAACAGAGAGAGAGAAAGGGAGGCAGAGAGAGAGACACAGGCAGAAAGAGAGAGAGAGAGAGAAAGGAGCAAGAGAAGGATTTTTGTCTCCTGACGGTTCAAGGCAGACAGTGCACCCATCCGTACTGCTCACCCCACCCCCAAACCAACTGGCAGAGTCATACTGAGTGCTCTCACCTCGTCTCCATTTCCAGGACCATGGCACCCTTTTCACCTTGGGTTGAGCAGGCAGTCAGTACCCCTCCCCCTCTACTCAGCCAGGGTGGGCATAAGGTCTAAAGCTTCAACACTCACTCTCCAGTCAGTAGACAGAAACCAAACAGCTGCTCTTATATCTTGATCTTGCTCCTTTTCTCAGCCCTGGATATTAGCGTTCTATTTGTTTACCCTGGTCAGGAGCCTGAAAAGCGGTTTAATTTACAGGGACTTTGTCAGACTGCTATATAGGAAGAGCCTGAATGCCAGACAGCCTGGATACTGTTAAAAAATGGAGTGTGAAAGCTCCTGTTTCATGCTTCGTGCGACTCCAAATGGTTGAATGGCATGAAGTGTTAGACTGTGGGGCCATGAGAAGGCTGTGTCTCAAGTGACTAGTAAACAGGAAGTTACATTCCATACGTGTATGGTTGAAATATCACACACAAACACAACATACTTAACACTTCTGATTAAAATACATTACTAACTTAATAGATTTCTCAAAAAACAAAATGTAAAAGGATTAGCAGAAGGGTGATTATAATGGAAAGGACTGATTAGTTTTTACTACCATAGCAAAGTATTGGTAGTAATTGTAATGTCTGGGAACATTTACCAGTAGAGTTTCCTTCTCTTCCAGTACTGTTAAACACATCTGGTCTTTGACAGTGGTTAGCTTAAGGGTGATTCATTCCCTGTTTGCTCATCTTTAATCCAGCTCTAGCTTGTTATCCTATAAAGTCTGGTTCATGTGAAAGGGGAATCAAACACTGACCAAAAAAACATACTGTGTCTGGTCCAAACCTCCAGCACAGAGGAGAAAACTTTAGGTTAGAGTGGCCAGTGAAAGGTGCTCTAGGCTGGGATGGGAGCAGTGGATCGCTCCCATCCACTGGAGGGTCTGTGTTTTACCAGAAGCATCAAACAGTTCAGACCTCCAGCTTGAAGGTCAGAAGTGTCTTCATTTTTCTGAGGTGTGTGTGGTCCATACTAGCATGCCGACCCTACTTCCGGTTTGCAACAGTCATGCATCGTATCAACATCTGATGAAGTTAAGCTCTGCGGCGCCTGGCTGATTCACTCCAAACTAGCAGATTGAACACACATATTCTGCAATGTTGTTTTTTTCTTATTTTTACGATATTTCAAAAGTTTTTTTAAATTCCCATGACAATTAAATAGGAGAAACAGGACAAACATCGCTCCTGTTCTGCTGTGAAATTGTAGACCTCCGTTTTGAATATTTTCAGTTTGAAAAACAAAGCATGAGATTATCAATAATTTTATCCTGAATCACTTCTCCAATGTAACATTGAAAATCACATCTGATCAGTTCACACAATAATAAACAAGGTGAGATGACTTCACTACATTCCCATGTAAAGCAACTGTTTGCCTCTCTCTTCTCTTCTCTTGTGAGTAATGTGGATTCGAGTTATGCATCTTTGAACCTTGTTTGGTGGCCTACGAAACAGGGCCGCGCATAGACACTGTACAACAACATACCAACAGCCCATATTAATCAAGAATTTAATTGGATCCTACTATATTATTGTCATCATGCGGGGACACTGCAAAGCAAATGTAGTATATTTTCCGCAACAGGTATAATGTTGTTGTTTCTACTGCTGACAGTCCGGAGGGCTGAGCTGATCTGACACTATTGTTGTTAAACAGACCATCAGAGAGCAAATTTGCTGCCATTTTACTAATTAAGCCCTAATAATATCTATTTAACCTCTACAACAACTTGGCTGCAGACTGCTTTATAGATCAAAAAAGCTCAAAGGGACTCAAAGGGACTAACTCTATATGATTTTTTGATGTTAGGACCTCTGAGATCTAGAATTGTAAGACTGGGACATCAAGGCAAAGAAAATTCAGTAGCTGCTGGTAGGACCCTCCAGACATTCAGGGGCCCTTATAAATAGCTTAATTGTAACACAGACCATAGATCTGAACCTGTAGCATTCATTTATAGAGAAGGACAATGTTATTACATTTTATTTAATGCATTCTGCTGAGAAAAAAATTGTACATTTAGGATTTAATTAGGAAGTTTACTTTGCAAAAGCTTAAAGAAACATTTTGATAGTTTGATTGTTGTGTTACCATGGCTAAAATATGGTGTAATCATAATGTTTGAACTGGGGTTGTTCACAAATGCATCACAGCAAATAATCAATAATCAGTGATTGATTTTAAACTTGGCCAATAAACCTGGTCTCCCTCTCACAGACTTCACCTTATCTACATTTAAACATATTAGAAATGCTGAGGTTCTTAGTAGGGGAGGTTCTGTCTAAGCCCCCATATTACCTTGGGGTGGCCCTGCATGAACAGCTGCGGATGCACATCTCTGGAATCTACCTAGAATCCCCCGGGTAGCCCCTACGTCAGTTCGCTGATGCTTTGGGAACATTTTGATTAGCTAAATATTGTTGCTGAGGGACATAAGCAGGCCTTCTGACAGATAAAAATAAATAAATAAAAAAATTTTGAAAAAAAAAAACTCAAAAAGGGCACCAGGGGCATCAAGGATAAAAGAGGCAGGTGCTCAAGCCCCCCCCCTCTGCACGTACCTGCTACAAAACCTTTTAAATGTTAATAATCATCAGTAATAAATCAGTAATCAATTAGATATGGACAACACATGTTGGATCTCTAGTTCAAAAGTTATCTCAGTGAATTCCTTGTTTGAATGAGAATTCCTTGTTTGTTGAGCGTGAGCACATTGGTAGTGTGAGCACAGGCCCAGTAGAAACACCACAAATCCGTTGTCATGGATCCTTCCTGGGTGGTCCTCTTCACTAGCCTCCTCAGATTAGGTAAGTTTCTAAGTATCATTACTGGATCTGGTAGCACAGCCCTCTGCGCCAAGTCCAGCAAGACAGTATCAACCGCTAAAGCACAATGGATCAATAAACCAGCCATAGACTGTACGAGAGATTAAACAAAGATGCGTAAATTTTATTTTCTTGTTTGTTTTACAGTATGCTGTCCGGTTCTTACTGGTGGAGGGTCAGTGACAGCAGGACAACAGGCTCAACCCTGAGCCTGGGGTGTCTTCTTACGCTCTCCACACATACCAGAGAAAAGTAGAGCCTCTGTCACAACAAATGCTTCCACAGTTTAACGCTGCACTCCTGCTGGTAGCTAACAGATCACTGGAAAGAACACAAAGCATAAACGCTAACATAAATAATTACAAATCGGCATGATGCAGAAATTAAAAAAAGGAGAAAAATCCCATTGTCTTTAAATGTGTATAAAAAAACAGTAAACGGTAAACTTCATTTGACGGGATGTGAATAAGACTGTTATGACAGTGTCGTAAACATGACATAACACCTGTCATGAACGTGAGTAAGTCTTCATGAATATTTATGACTGTTGTCATAAAGTGTCATTTGGTAAATCATGACATTTTTAATAAGAACGTTAACATTATTCAAAATGTCTTCATTATGATAACTTGACATTAACCAAGAATAATTATATGTCATAGTAGTAGTCATAATAATGTAATTAAGTGTTATTACCTGTCAACTGTCAAATAACAAATTTATGTCAGATTTTAATTTCTTGGTTAATGTCAAGTTCTCATAATGAAGACATTTCTCGTGTAGGCTAATATCAAGTTGTCATAACAAAGATAATTTTGTTTATGTTGATGTCAAGTTGTCATAATGAAGACATTTTTGTCTAGGTTAATGTCAAATTGTCATAACAAATCATTTTGAATGTCAACAAAGTTGACATTCAAAATGTTTGTCATGTTCATAAGTGTCATGTTCTTCATGACACTTATGACAATGGTCATTAAGTGTCATGAAGACTTTATTCATGCTCATGATAGATGTTATGTCATGTTTATGATGGTGCTATGACACCGTATTACTCACACCCCGTCAAATAAAGTGTTACCAAAAAAACCTTCCTTCACCAGTTGAGTTACTAAAAGCTATATGCTAAGGGCATTATTATAATTATACTATGAAAAGGTAAGAAGTCCACTGAGTATTACAGCATAATTAAGGCATAATCTACTTTATTTATCTATATTATTTACTTAATAATTTAAGTAAATAAGTTATTTACTTAAATAATTTATCTATTTAAGTAAATAAATTACTTTAATTAAGTAATTAATTAAGTATTTAATAAATTACTTATTTATACATGAATTGATGGATAAATTAGTGTAGGCCTGCGGGGAAGCTGCACCAAGAACTGCTGAGTAAAACGACATGAAAACCTCTGAGTGTAGTTTCCTTCTTCATTTATGAAGAATCTGAGTGGTGTCAAATTCTAGTGGTTATAGGATTTCACTTTTGTCTTTGGCAAAATACCGTAAGCCAATTTTCTCACAAGCCCGAGACTCACGTGCTTGTTTTGGTTGTATTTACCCAGAATCTCTGAGCTGTGGTCTACTTCCTTGCATTTGGAGCCTTTTCTGGTCCGCTTGATGTTCACATATACATTCAAATCACACCAGAGTTCACTTCAACCGAACCGAGGCCGAGGTTTGTAGGGGGACCAGAGTTTATTGTTTGGTTTGCATCAGTTTGATTATTCATTTCCACCTCCCCAAACCAGCAAGAGTTTGTAGACAAACAGCCTGCGGACTAAACAGGGCTGGTGTGAAGGCACCCAAAACTGACAGCGAAACTTTATATAAATACCTAATAAGTAAAAAACATGTATATGTGTACTTATTTCATGCATTTATTACATGGTCTGCTAAAAGTGAGAGATAAACTAGCTATTAGTAGAGGTTGCAGTGTGGAAGTAAAATTCTTCAGAACTGTTTAAATCATAAGAATTTTGCAAGCTTTGCTCTTCCTGTGGGATCGCTCTCTAACTGTTGAGGTTGCTCAACTGATTTTTGTTGGTATGTGAGCTGGCTCTTAGTGGGGAAGTATATCTTTGTTTTGGCAGTGAGTGTTGATTGGAAACAGATGGAAGGAAGAGGGGAGGAATAGAGGAGGGGGGTTAAAATGTAGAGCAGTAGTCAGATTGGCTTTGGGGGAGAATGGAATGGTTCTGTCTCCACACACTGAACCTACCCTCACTGAAAACTGAAAGTAGAAAGCTGTAAGTCTCCTATGGAACTGCTGGCTGAGTCTGTGTCATGCTGTCCAGGTTTAGTGTGGACTCAGATTGTGACCACTCACTTCACCTCCAACATCTCCCTGTCCCTGCTGCAGCCTTCAACGTTCAGCACAAATACAGGAAAATACAACTGCTTCTCTAAACTTGCCAGGCTCTCCTGATGTTTCCAGAACAAATCTCCTAAATTCAAGGTTCACAGAGAGGGATACGATTATGGTGGAGGGACGACTTCAGCAACTATTTTCAGAGTGGTTAGAGTTGATGAGAAGATGGATGGGTCTAAATACAGGGAGATCCTGGAAGACAACCTGTGGACATGATCAGGCCAGGCTGTGGCCAGAGGTCGGCTCAGCCTTGCTGTGCTCCCAGTCACACATTTGGCTGGAGAAGAGACCACACAGCCCAATTAGTTGAGACAGAGAGAGCTGGCGTTACACTGAGATGGAGTCCAAGTTGCAAATGATCAGTCTTTGTGTGTCCTGCAGTTTTTCCCATCATCCCTGATACTTTGCCCTCAGGCAGTCGGATTGTCCCTGTGTTTGGTCAGATCTGCTGCTGTTCTCTTTCGATGAACAAATTGGCAAACAGGAGCTGTCTTACTGATGTTCATCTCCTACCATGCTGAGGTTTCTCACAATTCAGAACTTATGAAACATTAATGGACCTCTTGCTTTGATGTTTCATTTCTCAACCAAAAAAAAGCCTCGTCATTTTTTAATGCCTCACTATGCATCAATATCACAGTGTAATGTTGTAATTATAGAGGCTGTTCTTTCTTTACCTGTAAATAATAAATCCTCATGTTTAACAAGTAAAAGCTTTCAAACATTTATCTGTGTATAATTAATCCATATGATTTTAAGCACTGCGACAGACTGGCGACCTGTCCAGGGTGTACCCCGCCTCTCGCCCAAAACGATAGCTGGAGATAGGCACCAGCAACCCTCCCAACCCCAGTAAGGGACCCGGGTGTAGGGAAATGGATGGATGGATGGATGATTTTAAGCATTTTAATGTTGTACAGGAGGTTGTCTGAATAGCTCTGTGATGGACTGGTGGCCTGTCCAGGGTGGCCCAGTTGCTCGCCCAAAATGTCTCTCTAGAGAGATAGGCACCAGCACCCCTCCTGACTCCACTAGGGACAAAGGTGATGGGTGATGAGCCAACAGTTTGGGAGCAATATTGAACAACTGAGTGTTTATGACATAGATGATCGGTTATTTAATAATAGTTCTAATGTACAAATTTCACAACACAATGTAAGACATTATCAGAGCATTCTTATTTTTGATTATCATAACACCTCTACTTTTCCTAACAAACAGACATTTTGTGATTCCATGTTCATGGATATCTGACACTAAAACCCCTCAGGTAATCATTTGGACTCATAATTCAGTCCAAGTCACTTGAACTGCCTTGTTGCTGGAAATGTGCTACATAAATAAAATGACTCCACCTTAACTTAGCAAGGATCTGCAGACACACTCAGTGACGGAGCCATCATCCAGCTCTGAGTCCCTGCAGCTGCAGCACCAGACACTCCAGAGGGCAGTGTTGTTCTCACAAAGAAAGCAGCTGCAGCGTTTACCTTCAGGACTCCTGGCATAGATGATGGAGCCGTTCCTCCTCCTTTATCTCAGAGTCGCTGCTGGATAAGGAGCCTTGGAGTAAATGTGTGGCAGAGGAGTGTTTGAGCTCTTACCATACAAGAATTATAGCCTTTGTTGATGAATCAATAAAGCCTTTTATTTCCTCTTGCCTTGTAATAGATGTTAAATGCTCACTATGTCAGAGTGTCATGTTACTGCTTCACAAAGAAATGGGAGCTAGATGAAAACAAACAGGTGAGAAACAGGAAGGAAACCTTTGAATGAATTCCACCAGGTGATTGTACTCATGGGAATTCTTTGGGATTACTGTTCCCATGAAAAAGCCTTTTTTGTCAAAGAAGCAGAATGATTTCTCTGCTGCAAACTCTGCAGGGTTGACATAACCTATACTACATAACTCTTCATGCGGTCTGAAGTGAATCATTAATCCTCCTTTTTATGAGAACCACAGGTGGGTAGAGTACACAAATATCACACACACAAGTTAGGCTGTGTTCACACAGCAAGACTTGGCTGTTTTTTTTTTTGCTTAAATACTGTATTTGTAGTATTTTTAAAATTACAAGTTGATGCTCAATTAAAATTTTTTGCTGAAATCTTTTTTTTTCTTTTTACTTGTTGGTGTGGACGTTCATACTGTGAGATTTCTGTGTGAATGTTTATGAGCCCAAAATGATCTGCATGCACAGAAGCACACTGTTTAGAAAGTAACGTCTGCAACATCTGCAGAGAATTCTGGTTGTGATGCACTTCACTAACGCAGACTTCTTTCATAAGTTCACAGTTTTCTGAATTATAATTTTCAGCTATTGCTTACATCCAGATTTACTGTGTCTGGCTTCTACTGGTGCAGAAATATAATGTCAATGACATAAAAGTTGGATAAAATTCAACATGGCCGTCATGACTTCAGACACTTGACGTATGTGGTCAAGTGTCTAATGTCGTAATATCAGTATATTTGTGGAACAAAATCTGATATGTATCCGATTTAGTTCTACATATAGAAAACGCACAAATACATTTTTGGGAGGTTGGTGGAGAAAAGATTGGAATTGAATTACTTTATTTGAAAACAGGTACTGTTGAAGAAGGTTGCAATCACAAAACTGACCACTAAATGTCATAATCCAGTGCTGTCTGATAAATGCAGTCTGCATATCAGAAGTGGGTCGTGCGCCTACAAGTTGTACTCCAGGAGGACACAAATCATTTTAACATATTTATACTCAAGTAAAAATAAACTATAACCATCCAAGAAATGACTCAACAGAGTTAAAAAGTATTTTCTTAAAGGCCATTAAACAAACTGGTCAGATCATTTGATTTGATATTTAAAAACAGTGGCATCAGACAGAAGTTATGTACAAACTGTGATAATTTGAGTCAGCTGTGTTGGAGCAGGGATGCATCTAGATCCTGTGTTCATCCTGGGGTGGATGAGCACACACTTCCTTATTTCCACTTTGAAATAAATTATTTGTCTTACGAAGGCTCGCAGGAGGCTAAATGTTCAAACATGATATAAATTAAAACTGAAAAAGATCGAGTGCACATAAACCGGATCTGTGGAGCTCGGTCTGAAATTTCAGACAAAGCATCCAGTAGTGAGCAAACAGAACCTGTCTGAGTTTTTTGGAAGGTTCTACCAGCACCTCAGGCTGACAGGAGCTCTTCTCCATACTGTCAGCACTCACATTTTGCCAGTCAGTGTCTCTGTTAGCCAGTCATTAGCCATAGTAATAAAATCCAAGTTGATTCTTAACGCCTTAATTTTTTACAACTTTGTATCTAGTTGCCATTTTGTAGAACTCAGTTTTCATTTCAACATTAAAGTTGTTTTTTGAAATTTGTTTTTGTCAAAATTTCAAAAGCAATAAAACATCCCAGAGATTTAATACTTTTCACTTTAAAAAGTTTTTCTCTTTTTAAAGAGAAAAGCTTGGTTATTTACAAAAACCTTACACTAGAAGAAGAGAAATCAACCTGAGATTAAATGAATTCTCCTTCATGATTGTTCAAAACATTTCAAAACAACAACAACTCCACAGCAGCATCTCCTCTATCAAAATGCTGGGTTTTGCTTTGCTGGTCTGGTCACATCCTCACTGATGTTTTGGTGTTTTAGCTGCTTTCACACAAACTGGGATTTAACTCCTCATTGCTACCATGACCTTTAACCTTCTGGGTTAATGCTACATCACTTTCCAAACTGTTCTCCATGAAACATTAGAAAACTTTCCTTCTAAAACCAAGTACATTTTTCTGGTTTTTAGCAGACAATAGAAAAACAGCTTCAGTTTAACTTAATTTATTGGTTCAGTTGTTTACTTTTCAGATTACTTTTGTTTTGTTGAAGGTTTTTCCTTGAGGTTAGGATGCTGTGCAGCTGGAAGGATTTTTGCTCTTTTCTTATTTGCAGTATTGATGCATAACCATGGCAACAACAAGGTATTGTGTTTACAACTGGGAGCAACTTCTTCACATCTCAAAGCACAAAAAATACCAAACGATGTCCCCAAAAATTTAAGTTTTAACTTTTCCTTTTGACGTTTAAATTACAGGTTTCAATGGCAGAAATTGAACAGGAAATTAAAGATTTGCTGCATCCTTGAGTTGCACATGAAATTCTCTAAAATCATATAATAGCCACTTTTATCAGAAATTCAGCACCTCAGGGTGTCAATTTTACTCATAATGGCTGCGTAATGCAGTTCATTCTGAAGGGTGCTCATATAAAATTGATCCTCACAGAACTCCTGTGGTGAAATGTCATCCTGGTGTAGAGAGCAGAGGAGGCAGACAGCAGTGGTTAGCCACATGTTGCTGTCAGTCTGGCTACTAATCATGACATCAGGATGAGGGCAGAGGGGAGGACAGTGTTCTCCACAAGATGAGCCTGGAAAGTGTTGGAGCTTTAGTGCAGAGGATGACAACCGTAATCAAGCTGCTGTAATGTGGAGTTGCTGTCCATGCAGGGAGCAGGCTGCACCGCTGAGTTCAGGAGAAAACAGGCCTGATCCTCGCCTCCGGTGTGTCATCTAAATTTGCTGCTCCTCACCAGATTTTAAAATATTTCAAGTGAAAACAAAAAGACGAACAAATTTCATACAGTCAGTTAGACAAAAATGGGGAATTTCAGTTTAGAAAAACTAAGCATGTCTTTGCCATCTTCATAAAATGTAGGAGATAAGGAGGCATCTAAAGCACCTGATGCCATAATCATGGCATCATGATTATGCCATGATTATCATGATGCCATGATTGAGCACACATGTATAAGCTGAGGATCAGACAGTCTGCAGGTCTGGGCCACACAGGTGTGTATTAACAGAAAAGGCTTCAGAAATCACAGGAGAAGCAATTGTTTATAAAATAATTTTAAAACAAGTTTAATATCCTTATCCAGCGGTGAGGAAAATTATACAAACAATGAAATATAAAGATAGCCTCTAATCTTCCCAGGAATAAATGTTGCACTAAATCCAGCCCAGTTGCTGTTTGGAGAAGCAATCAGCTAACAAAAAATGAACACTGCAATTAAACTTGTGTGTCTAGCTACCGCTAGACACAGTGTCTAGCGGTGTCTCTGCCTGGTCTCAGGACCAGGCAGAGGATAAATAGATGAAGTCTTTGCTGTTGTGATCCTGTGGATTTGATGTGATTTATTTAACAGTTTCCATCCCTTTTGATCTACTTTTGTTTTCGCTCGCTGTTTAACTCGGTTCAGTTAATTTAAAGGTTAATGGCTGGAAGTAAAGAACTGGTAGGAAATGCTTTCATGATATTCTGTTAAAGCCCTGCTGTGATCCTCCATAGTTACATTCAGTCCTGCAGCTGTCATCCAGGGACCTTGGCTGGGGTCCCTCCTCTGCCGTGTCCTGCTGCAGACCTCATTGTACAGTAAGTGACAGTTGGTGCAGCACTCTCAGCACAGTGGTGTCCAGCAATGCCAATGCCAGCACCACACATGAATAATAGGAACCCTGTGCAGCAGCCCAGCTGCTCTAGTCAGGCCCCGAAGAAGTCAAAGTCACTACGCCTTTTTCCCCCCTACCCTCTAGCTCTGATAACACTCTCACATCCAGCTACACAGAAACATGGGCCAATCACAACTGAACCCAGCCTGTGGTGAGAACGCAGACATGCCCATCTGCTTCCTGACCTTGGAGGTCACTATGACAACGAAGGAGAGGCTGGTGAGGATGACCTCTGCTGGAGCCTGTCTGACCTCTGCTGATAGGACAGTAAAGGGTTTAGAAGAGACAACAGTTCCCCTTCACAAAACAAAAGTATATTGCAGCAAGTTGGAAAATAAAATGCAATACATTATCATGCATTCCCATATATGAGATTTCATATAAGAAATATATATATATTTACACACTGTATGTATGTTACACTGTATATATCTGTATATCAATATCTGTTGATCAGTGTGGATGATTGTGACCTTATGTCAGGTGACACACACAGACCTGGTGTGATTTTTTTGTTTTTGTGTTTCTGCTGTGTTGCTCACTCTTGGCACTCACTCTCGGCGCCAAGCAGCAGTCATGGCTAGGCTGTGCTTTTTTCCCCATCCTCTCTCTGCTGGTCACTTTCATGCTGTCAGCTTCCTGATAACCAGAGTGAGTTGCTACTCACTCTGGTTAAATTAAAAATATCTTTGTGGTCCTGTGGTGGCGCAGGGGCAAAGCACAACCCACATATGGAGGCCTCATGCCGGTGGTCGCAGGTTCGATTCCTGGCCTGGTGACATTTGCTGCATGTCTTCCCCCTCTCTCATTTCCTGTCTAGCCAGTTTCAAAAAAGTGTGTGTATATATATATATATATATATCTTCTAGTTCCAGTGTTGACAGAATTACAGTTTATTGATCTGTGGCAGAGCATTATTAATCCATTGCCAATACATTACTTAAATATTGTCTCAAAACAACAATGTTATCATTTATCACAATTTTTGGGACAATTAATTTATCTAGAAAAATTGTTATTGTGACAGCACATATAGAATGATCTTCTGCTTTTCATCATGAGATATAATCATAACTCAGTATTTAAAATAAAAGCAGTCCAGTTGTCTTTATCCCTTCACTGCTCCAGGCTGGTTTTAATCATTAGCTGTCGGACCAAAGCCTGGTTCCTCATGGCCCCCCCCCCTCCTCATGCAATTTTTTGATAATAGTTTGGATTATTATATTCAAACTATTGTGATCCTCCATAGTTACATTCCCTATGGAGGAATGTAACTATGGAGTTACATTCCTCCTGAAGCTCTCTAAAACATACTCAGATGCTTCGAGGTACTGGAGGATCGTTCTGTAACGGTGGAGCTCTTTCTACCTTTGGAGGGATGGAAACGTCCATGGGAAAGCATTAAGCAGAGGGGAAAGTGGCTGGATGTGTGTGTTTGTTAGGGGGTTTTGGGGAGGAGGGGGCGGATCACTGATAGGAAGCAGACCCCAACTTCATCCCCACATTCCTCTAACAGATGTTTGACAGGGAAACTATTTTCACAGCTGAGGAGGGGCAGGGGATGTCATCTGTTTTACGATGCATTACACACAAGGTGGAGAAAAAAAAAGCTCACCTGATGATTTCTACATAAGCATTTATAATGTGTTGAAGTTCCCCCGATGCTCAGTGACGTTCCTCCTCCACAACATCTATAACACTTCTCTAGTTTTAGTTTTATGTGTGGAGGATAACACATCTGTCAGTTACTCTAACTTGGAAAGGAATGTGTGTCATGTTGGGTTCCAGTTTATCTGCCCACATACAGAACACCACCAGGAGAACAAAGTAATCTGATAAATAAAGTAAATTTTTTTAACAATGATGAAAAGTGAGATTGAGTCAGTCTGGTCCTTGGGGTTGGCAACCGCGGTCATGTGTACACTGAGAAAGAGTGAGAAACAGTGAGAAACTCTGTGTTTTTCTTCTTCTCTGGAAATCTTTTTAAGCAGGCTTAGCGCTCTGCTGCCGTGTCTGTCTCACTGCAGCATCTCTGCTTGCTCCAGTTTGTCAGGTTGGATTTCAACATCAGACTGGGCTGTGTTGCTGCTGCTGAAAGGAGAACTTTGCAGTTTTCTTCCTGTTAGTGTTCCAGTTACACCACATGCACTCAATAAAAAAAATAAAAAATAGACATCACAGCAGCAGACATGTTCATACATGCCAACATTTAGCATGTGGAAGCCTGCTACAAACAATGCAGACAGCTTCATAGAAAGCACTTGCGTGCCTTTCCCACACTTTTATTAGAGCTCTTTTGGCAGCTGTTGAAGTAAACTTCGGGTATGTTCTGTCTTCTGATGGAGGAGCCTAATATGTTTATTTAAGAAAGTTCATTAGGAAGTTTTGTTCTTTGGAAAGTTAGAGTGCGGTTCTTTTTCCTGCTGTGGGTCAAAGGGGGAGCATTATAGTAGCATAGCACAATCACCTTCAGTTGTTGTAAAAAGGTTGTACATATCAACTGTGAGTCAAGAAACTGGACTTTGCAATTTGAGGCCTTGAAATTGGTTTCTGTCTCTTTAAGAAGCTCCTGCTCTTTCAGTACTTTTTCACAACAGTGCTTCTCATTGTGCTGCTTACAGCAATCTGTCCTTAGCTACGTTGGATTGAGAATATGAGGAGCTCAGTAGTTCATCCAGGTATTTGCTCATTTATGCTGCCACTTGTCTGAAGGAACTGAGTGGGGAAGGAGCTGTGTGCAGCTACGCTGGAGACTGCAGCTCCAAGGAGGAGCTTTGTAGAAATAGGCAGTGCTCTGTGTGAGCAATAGTCATCCTGACTGATTACCATGGGAGATTAAAGAATTCCTCAAACATTTATGGAAGACTCAAAGCAACACTCCAGGCACGTTTCTGATGATGGAATAACATTATTACATCATATGCAACTCAAAAAAGTTTATTTTTCCTTTTCACCCCTCTCCCTCCACACAGGTTATAAAGGAACTTAGATGTCAGAAACACTCTCCATGTTCAAGCTGGATCTTAAGAAAAAATGGGAGTGTTACATGGCTATTTAAGATGTTCACTCCAGTATGATCTGCCTTGAATTTGGAGTGTTTCTGACACAATCATAGTCCAAACTTTCATCTTCAGCTTGAGATTAGAAGAATCTGTAGTGTAGTGGTTTTCCCGAGCTGGGAGAGAGATGAAATCCAGGCTGACTTTGACTCAGACAGAAAGTTTAAAGTGGAATCCATAGCTTGGATTAACTAAAGTAAGAGCCAGTTTGCCTCAGGCCTAGTCGGGGTTTTTCTCTCTGCTCCAAAGACTAAGTCTGGAACACAAACTCTCTATGAACGTAGTGAGAATTGAGACAGTTGGAAATAAACACAAAGAGCAACACTGCTGCTCTCCTCTTCTCCCCCCTCCATCCTTCCACTCCATGCTACACAATGATGGCGGCGTACAATGGGATGATGTGTTCTTTTGACCCACACCGGATGTGTCATCTTGCACCGCTGTGCAGAACTTCCCAGCATTGTGTGCCATTGTGGCTGAGCAATACTAATACTTTGCAAATATTTCACAGTGGATGAGTGCTTTCTTTTCACCCTGGTGGTGAAGTTCCCTCCCTGGAACAGAGGTCCCATAGAGAAGCAGGGCGATGACCTGCACTCCTCTGTCACAAAATCTGGTTTCTCGCTCTCCACCGTTCTGGAATACAAGAAATATTTTCAAGAAAGGCAAGAATCATTCACCTTCACTTGTAAGTCATGAAACAACACAGAGACATCATTTTTAATCTATAGAGACACAGTTATGGGGGTTTTCTAGCTTCAGAGCTGTATACAGGTCTCTACCCCAAACCATACTATTCACATAGTAATTAGAAGAAGGGTATTTTTCAAACATCATAGTCTGCTAACCATATTTAGACAACACAATAAAAGTTGAAGAAGGAGCTGTGGAATGCAGATGTGATGTTTGTCATCATCAACATTTGTACTGTCTGCCGAGATGAGACCACAGCGGAACAGAGAGGGCGGACAGAGGAAGTGACTGTGTGAGAGCCGTTAAAGGATCACTGTCCAGAGCTTATGAAAGCACATGTTTCACCAGAACCTCTTACTAATGAGCCGGGTTCATGGGCCATCAAGTACCTCCAGAACCAGGAAAGAGTCGCTGCTTTGAACTGAGAAATCAAAGACTGTTTTCTTCTAATGACACGTTATGAACATCCACTTTGACTGTGGCAAAGTGCTGAGCTGACATTTAGACGGACAATCAGGTATTATTTTGGTTTGTTTATTTTGGCTGATTAACAATTAGGTAATGAAGTCGTTTTAGCTGAATAATGCCAGGTTTTGCCCAGTTCCAGACACATTTCCATATTTCATGGCCAACACTTGGACTTAAAATGATAAAATTGCTTCATGTGTAATTGTGAGTCATTCTTCATTTGCACCTGCGTTTGTGAACAATGACAAAGCGAAGCATGAAGATCTCGTGAATGCACCAGTGCGTGTTGCATTTCATGTCACCATGTCTGCAGGTTTTCTCTTAGTCATGTGAGGATTCAGCTGAGTGGTCTCCTATTCTGCTGTTTTCTTTTTTTTTACTTCAGCCAAATGCCTCTGTGTCCTGGTTTCTTGTCCTCAACCCACAACTGGTTTACTGACCTGTTAATACTGATTAGCTGAATTTGTTTAAAGATCTAAATGCAGTGAACTGTGGACTGTGCTCTCCTCCTTTGGCACTACACTAGTGTGGGGGTGGAGGGAACATGTGGGGGCCAGTTGGGGAGAATGTCCCACCCCCTCCTTCCTAACTTATGCAACACCACTCCTCAGTAGGGTCTTGGAGTGAGGGACAACGGCCCCTGTCAGCATGGGTGTAGCAGTATGCAGTGTGTGTGGGTGGCAGACGTCTTTAAGCTTTGATATAGTTAGACATATTTCACTCTGCTGAGGTCCATGTAGAACATCTGCAGACATCAATGCACAGGCAGATTTTTATGACCGCGAACACAGTGTCATACAGTAAACTGCCGGGTGGAAAACGGTGTTCACAGTCAACTGTTTTGTATGCAACACTGATCTAAGTCTAAGGTTAAGAATCGGTGCTACCAGTCTCATCAGCCGGAGTGCCACTCTGTGGAGCATTAACAGGTGCACGGTGGCTGCTCTGGTGCCCAACTAGCTCACACGTGTTAGTATCCATTTGGTGGTCGGTACGCTCCACTATGAAATCTCAACCATCTGCAAACACTTTGAACAGCAGTATGTTGGAGCCTTTACCCTGCGCCTGCTTGGCCTGACGGTGGCTGCTCCTTTGCTGCTCTGGTGACCTGCCTCTGGGTGTCTGCCTGCCTGGAGCTATTGTAGCCACCAGTCCTCCCCTGCTCATCTGTGCTGCTAACAACTGTCCACCTCCAGGTGGCAAAGTTGCTAACATGCACCCACTCCAAAACTTCTAAAATCAGAGACATAAAGAGGAAAGATTCCTAAAACTCTAGAAACCACTAGCAACAGAACATCCAGCAAGGTGAGACTCTGTTGCATACAGACACATTTAAAAATGGAAAAGATGAGTCCAAATAACCACCTAAACTACAGCGGAGTAGTAGTTTGACCTGAAGAGCTGAGGGAAGATGACATGAAGACACAAAAAGGTCAACTCAATAAAAATCAAAAGATGATCCCAAATCCAATTCAGTACATAAAGAAAAAAATAAGACCTGGACAAAACCCCAAACTAATCTCAAAATAAAAAAAAAATTGAGGATCATAAAAGTCGGGGTCTCTCTGGTATTAGGTGAAGGCCTTGAATGGGTCCAAGAAATGGAAAATATCTTCTTTCAATTTAGGTTCTCAATAAAAGACAGTTATGTCTTTATTATATCACAGAGAATAGGCCATCCAAGAAGGATTTACATCTGCAGTTGAGTCATGGGAACATGGTTGAGTTGTTCATCCTGGAAGAAAAAACCAAAGAGAGACACTAATCTTTCATTTAACTCCCAAAAAGAAAAACTGACAGGTCATGACAAATTAACATGAATGAATGAATGAAAATACTGTTCGCCCATCAGACTGCATCCCCTGCTTTGATCCAGTACACTTATGAACAGAGCGCAAGAGGAGGGAAGGAAAGGTTTCTAGGTTCTTGGCTCAGTAAGTTTCTTTGAAGTCCAACATGAAAGCCGGTGTGGTTTTGTGGCTGAACGCTTTGAGAGAAGAAGGAGAGGCTTTGCACAAAAGCAAAACTTAACTGTTTTAGAAATGCACCAGTGTGAATGCAACTTGCTTTTTTCTTTTTAAATGGCTGGTCCAACAGATAAAAGCTTCCTTTCAGCTTGGAAGTAAGGGGAGGTGCATTCAGGTGGCTCCCAAAATCTCAACAAAGCGGTGAATAACTTAAACGTGCAAGAAGCTTGGCTGGAGTAAAAACGAGAGGCGTCTCGAACACACCTCCCGAAGAATATTTTCTCACATGTGGTTTCAAGTGTTTGAAGCAAAAAAGGCAGGGGGCTCTGACAGAGGGGGCGGCGCTGTGCCGTCACGCTGCAGCGTTGCTCCTCTCCACGTCTCTCCAGTTCAAAGCGGATCGCTTCCAGACGAGTCAGGCCACACAGAGGAGCTCATTTAGGACAGTCTGATGATGCGTCTTCGTTTCAGCCGCACAGATCTGTTCCTGTGTAGAACACAGCCGTCACAAAAGCACAGACACTGCAACAACGACAGCAATCCTGGCTGAAATTTCAGTCTGAGCCACATCTGTTCCCAGTCTATAAGAACACAGCCAGGCTTACGCTTGTTCCTGCTGGAATCAGAACAGAGTGTGTAAAAGACTGGTGGAAGTTTGAAAGCATGGCTTGGAATTCATTTAGATGGTTTATCAGCAAGAAGACATTTAATCAGCATCCATCTGAGTTAAAAGATAGTTTTATGCTTTTATACTGTTTCAAATCAAACTTCTTTGGCAGAACAGAGTCACAAAACATTTACTTGGATTATACTTCACGTAATTCACCCATGTCTGAGATTTTGCTATACATTTCTATTTCTATTTATCATGAATTTGCATTTCACTAATCTTAAAAGGGATTGTGAGTATTGGTCAACATTTAGTAGAAGTGCTACACCTAAATTTCCCTTCCGTTGGACAATATTCTATTCTATTCACACCCTTTGCTAAATAAATTGGAGCAATAGCAATAATTCTAATCTCATGTTTCTATGTGGCGCAATTTGTAAAGTTACACAGTAAAAACTTAACAGCAATAACTAATAAGTTTTGGAAATTAAATGTTTAGTTCTTTTCTCATATCTTTTACGCACTGCTGCGTGTGTTGATGTTTTACACAAAGTCCAATTAAAATTCACTGAAATCTGTGGTTCTGATGTGATGAAATTCAAATTTAAAAATACTTTATTATTGAAATTAAATGTTGTTGTAACTCATTAATTTAAATTCTTCAAAGAGTCATTAAAGATGATGATGGTTGTTGGCAGGAAAAATCTTCTGTAGCAGTCTGTGTTGCACTGAATCTGAAGAAGACTCTGACTGAAGATGCTCTGCCTTCCCAAAACAATCTTGTGAAGAGGATGGTCAGTGTTATCCAGAAGAGTCCTTCTTTGCATCATCATCTCTAGAGATTCTACAGTCTTGCCCAGAACAGAACAAGTCAGAACCAGCCTTTTTTATCAGGCTGCTCAGTCTTTGCGGCATTGTGTTTTCTTTTTTATTTCCTGTATGTTAAAACCTCAGAAACGTGGAAAAAGTACATAATTCACTTCCTGTGGCTCGTCATGTAGCTTCTGTGACAATGGAAACAAAGGCTTTTGAAAACTCATCTTTCACCAGAGCTGCTCTCTTTCCCTCAGTCAGTTTCATGAAAATGCAGTGAGAATCGATGAGGTGATGTAATCCTACGTTCAGCGCCACGTCCAGGGAGATCTATGTCTGACAGCCATCTTAAACTTCTACTATTCACGGGACCCGTTTCCACATCAGTGAACTCATAACTCCTTCAACTCACTCTGTTGCCATGGCAACCACGTACCACCGCTCACTTCCAATGTATCTGAAGGGCAGTAAGCCCCAAAACACCCCCCGCACCCTCCAAACTAAACAGACTGTCGTTTTTGCTTCTTTAGAAAGTGGTTGTAGAAAAACCCCTCTGGAGTTTTAGTTTTTTTTTTTTTTGTAAATCTGTCATACAATGTGAACAGATCTTAATATTTTTGATCCATCCTGCCAGTGTTTACCTGAAGAGGGCAGTGTTGAGTCTTTTCTCACAGCTCCAGAGAGAAATCGACACAAACCTGCTGTGTCACAACCGACTGCTGGACCACCCATCCACCATTAAAGGTCTTGGCTAGGTTCTAAACCTCGCTGACCCTCAGCCCCAGAGGAAAAACATCTCGGGGTGTGCGTGCATGTGTATTTGTGTGTGTGTTCTGGTATGCATGCATCAATGAATGTGTGGAGCAGCCAGAATGGGCAGGAAGGTGAAAGAGGAGGAGGCCAGGGAGCAGCTCTCTCTCATCACTGAGTAATGTTTGGCGCTGGCTTTTCTTTTTTTTTTTCTTTTTCCACTTTCAGAAAAGAGTGCAGCAGCATTGTTCGTTCAGCTGCTGTGTCTGTTTTCTTTCTGCCCTCTTCTCTTTCTCTGGCCATCCCTCTCTTTTGTCACCCTAAACCCTCCCCGCCTTTTTAAAGTCGCCCCTCAACCTCACCCAGTTAAACCCTTCTGAAGTCCCCATACCTCATCTAGAAAGGCATCACACGGGTGTGTGTTTGCGTGTGTGTGTGTATATGTGTTTTAACCTGGTTGAGGGACACAGTGAGGTTGTATAGACTGTGATGGTTACAGTCTGGAGCCGGGCTACGCTGTCACCATCCCAAATTGATTCAACCATCAATGGTCGTGGCCCTTTAAGGCTCCTGGTACGCTGGCTCCCTGCTGCTTGGGTTCTGCTGAATGTGCAGGGAGCCCCCTTATTTTCTCTCTTCTTTTCTCTCGTTCCCACCACTGCTTACCAAAGCCTATTGTGTCCAGAGAAAGTGGAGGGGTCACCCATTTACCCCCCACAGGTCAACCACGAGCTGGGACGGAGGCGAGAGTAGCTGGCAGACTCAAGGAAGGGGCGGGGCTCCTGACGGGGTCCTTCAGAGTAGGGGCGGGAGGGGCGGGTTCACACGGACCCCTGACGTCAAAGCAGTCGTTCAGTATGAACCACGGAAAACATTTGGAATCCAAGGCATCTGCCTGCTGGGGGTTCCTCTTTGAGCTCACTGGCTTCTTCACTGAGCCAATGTCTGTTGACTTGTGCAAAAGGGAGCAAAACGTCAACCATGATGTGTTTCTGATTGTTTTGTGGTTGATTTGGATCCACACGATTCTGTGCTTCTCTTCTTGTATTGTTTCTGGAAGAAACATAGCTTTGTGCTCATTAGCAGCAAGTTGGGAGAATAAAATCTGACTGAGCGTAGTGAGGTGTAAAACTTCCAAAGTTCAGATGTTTAGAACTCTGATTTTGGTGTTTTGATGATATAACTATATGTGTTTTATTTATAACTATATTTCATCTTTTCCGGTTCCTTTCATAACTCCCAGCTGCCATTTTGTTCTGTCGCTTAGACTCGCCTGGACCTGTTTCCACTAATCACCTCCACAGCATTTTGAAGCCAGTCCGTTTCTTCCAATCCTTACTACACTGTAAGGATTGTCTGTCTACACTGACTACCCATGATTTCTTCCTCTTGGTTTCATTTTTCCTTCAGCAACCCTCTTAATTTCATTTCATCGCCTCGTTCAATGTGATGCAATCACTCTGCAATCACCTGGGTCCACAATAAACAGGAAAAAGAAGGCCGTCCCTGAAACATTGACAGATAAAGTCCTAATGGTCACAAATCAGACAACAGAGCACTTTGACTTATTCAGAAATTCAACAATAACAGATTTTATTCAAGGCTTCTTACTTTTTTAGAGTTTTCTAATGATTACAGATCTGTCTTTTAAATTTTTTTGATGTGAATAAAATGTGAAATTATTGTTTAATGACTAAAAGATACATTTAATAATTATCACAACAAAAAAAATAAAAAAAGAAAGAAAAACAATTGCCAAATGTTCATGTAACAGTTTGGTCTAGGGGCAAACAAAACTGGTTTGGAATCCTAACTTGCAAAATGCAAGATTGTAGTTAAATGAGATATATCTGATTTTTAAAAAAATGTCTATTTAAGTCATTACATATTGAGACTCGACTCTGATGTGGGGTGAGAGATTTGACACCCGACCTGGACTTGGTTAAAGGACTTGTAAACCTCTCTGATGGCTACTGGTTTATAGTGAATGTGTTTGCATCTGTAACACTTTATGTAGTGAATAAAGGTTTAGTGAAAGTGAGAATAAATACAGTGCATCAATTCTTAAACTAGAGAATAATTTGAAAAATGATAAGTTTAACCAGTGAAGACTACAGTGAGTAGTTGCAGCTGATTTGTTGTTGTTACTACGCTAACTAATTTAGCCATCTAGGCTAATCAAGAGTTTCTGATCATCCAGAGGCGATGGACACCCTGGCCTCTGTGTTCCTGCTGAGCTGAACATTCATCATCCAGCACAAGAACAAGTACTTTTTTAATGTGTGCCCTGGTGTCAGCTGAAGTTGTGTTTTATTTGGTGACATGCTTCAGTTGTATGCACTGTCCTGAGCTACCGGTCAAACCTCAGGTGGACAATGTGCTGTAACACAGGACAAAAAGCCTCTTGTATTCTCTTTTTTAAAAACTCCATTAGTTCTCTGTCACCTGGGAGCGAGCCTTTGCACTTTTTCTCTGTTTTCTCTCTCAGTTTTTCCTCCTGATGTTTCTATGGTTACCCAAATACTATTCATCCTTTTCAGTGACTGCAGGTGGCTGTTTTTAAGAGTCAAGAATGCTACGAATGTGACTTCCTGAAAACAATCAGGGCTTTTTCTTCGACTTCCTCGGCCTCAGATGCTACATTTTTCCAGCTGATGAATAGCTAAGATTAATAACTGAAAAGCTGCATTTTTGGCTCTACTAGCCGAGTCGTGTCTGCAGGTTTAAATGTTTATGTGCCGCTGGATCTGGAGGAGATGAGCTTCTTAACGACCTGTTGGAATATTTTCCTCGGTATAAAACGGAGGGGAGAGGTTGGGATATGAGACTGATGTAACACTAGTGTTTCTATATAGAGCTTGTCGCTGAGTAACCAGTTGCCTTGGTAACCCTCTCTTACTCCACCACTATTACTTCCCAGCCACACACATACATACACACCTCTCTCCCTGTGTTCAGCACTGTGTTACCACCATGCTGGTTGTGTGCAGGTCGTAGTGGTGGGTGGACCGGAGGTCCAGATGACGGACTCGGCTCCAAAGTCTCCTACCATCCGGTCCAGAGCTGCTGTCAGGAGAACAGCCCGCTGCCTGTGAAGAGAAATGGAGCCTGAAGGCTGCAGCGCAGCACACACAGCTCTGCTTCAGAGGAACCAGAACACACCAGTTTGGTGGCATGTGGGAATATATTGATAATTGTAAATTGTTTTATGACTAACATGGAATCAGAACTCTCTGATTCCAGGTCCAGTCCTGCTGATATCAACTCCATAAAATGTTTAATGAACATCTACTTCATTTATAAAGGCCTGCCAGTTGAACAGATACTTAAAGTCTGAGTTGTAATGCCATCCAAATATATTTGGAACCTTTGACCTTTTCCATGCTTTCTTTGTAATCTATATAATTATAATTATAGAATTATAATTATTATAGTTCCTTATAATGATAAAATCGTCAGCCTAATAGCCTAAGTCCTATTTTGGGACTTAGACAATTATGCTGTCAGGCTGAAGAAATGTATTTATTTTACAAAGGATTTTAAGTGAAAAACTAACTCAAGTTAACACATAATTCTGATTGCTATCAACAGCACTGCCATGCAGACATTTTTGAACCTTCTTTTGTTTACAACAAAATTGCCTTACCTTTTCAGAGCCTTATACTTAGCTATAAAAAACTATTATTAACTCCCAAATGACTGAACATTGTAAATAATTACTATGCTTTTTACAGCACAGATCATGGTAATGCTGTAAAAAGCAGTGCACTGAACAAGACAAAAACAGCTTAAACTAATTGGGAGCGTTGTTCCTGTTGTCAGAGTGTTTAGTCATTTTATGCATCAGATCAGATAACAGCCATCATAACTCTGGTCTGGTTGGCCCCGTTGACAGCGTGGTACTGACTCACACTGCCCCCTCTTCACCAACTGTACAACTGTGGTTACGGGTGAGAATGCTGGGTCTGTTGCTCACACAGCTATACGTCTCTTTCATGATGTGCTGTAATTAAGAAGTGGGATTACAAGAACGTACCTCATCACACCAGACATCTGTCTGCATTACAGAATGGATTTCTTGTTGCCTGACACAGGCTTCTGGCTCCAAGTCACACCACTGCTACAAACAGGAAGGTATTGATTCTGTTCTACTGAAGCAGTGCTGAATGAACTATTACAAAAAAAATTAATGCTTTGTGGTATTAGATTTTAAAGAAGATTTTATTTTTGATTAGCTGGAGCTTCTCCAGCTGGAGGGGTTTGTGTGTGTGTTGGTTTCTTGTTCATGACCGATTGTGTTTTAAAGGAGAGATGGACGGACGGGTTGGGACTTTGCAGTTATGGTAAGTTATTTTGTGAGGAACGCGTACATAATATTTATTGCCAGCGGTAAGACCCTCCTCCTGGCTCTGATTGGTTGTTTCTGACAGAGCTGTGTTTTTCTACTGACAGCAACAAAAGGATGGAAGAGGTGGACTTTTCACAAATTCTCTGTCTTACCTTATACTGTCACCACAAAGTGACAATTTTAAGAAATATGTAAAAAAAACAATATGTTTTTTTTAAAGTCACATAGTGCAGCTTTAAGTACATCCAGTGAACATCTTGATGAGTTTGATGCAAAGCTTCATCTTCTCATGCAGCTACAGCGGCGATGGAAAGGTGAACTACTCAAAACTTTATGTCGACATTTTTTAACACAGATAAGGCAACATTCAGTTGCTGCTTTACACCGAACTCATAATTACTTTATTCCATGTGCTACCTGGTGAGGTGGAGAAAAACAGTTTCTAGGATAGCGTTAAGAGACGTGTTTGTGCTTCTCTCCTCTGTGCATGAAGTCAGGATGCTGATTTGTTTGTGATGAAGAGATAGGAACATGGTGCACCCCTCTGAGCCCTGTTTGATTACAGTACCAGGAGCTCCTTGGGGTACAGGCCGAGAAAAGAAGAAGTTCTGTTCATTTTTTCTGCTCACAGAAACAGAACCAACCCCGAACAGGCAAAGTTCCCCCAGGCTGCACAGATCAACGGGATGAGGGTAATTCTGTGTTCTTCTTAGGGTTCAGAATGTTTCAGCACCGTTCAGAATATGTTTGACAACAACATACATTAGTTTCTATTTACTTTTTAATGAGCTGAAGTCAATTTTATTACAGGAGTTTCCTGCTGCTTCCCAGTCTGCCATGCTCTGAGGAGATGTAATCTATTCTCTTTGTCACAGTAACATGATGCTAATTTAAAAACATGTAACGAGAACAACATGAGCTCCTCCAAATCAATGAATCCCGACCGAATCCACAGAGGAAATGACTGATTTATGTTTAACAAATGCAGAATACAGAAACAGTATGCTGTCTGAGATGTGAGAATTGCTGCAACTTAATTATTTTAATTCTAATTTCACCTCCTTCCCTGACGTTTTACTCTTAGATATTCAACCTGATACTCTATTAATGATGCCTAGCAGGGCTGGCCGTATTGGCTCTGTGGGGCCCTGAGCAGAATTTCCATCCAGATTTGGTGGAATCTGAGAGACCGGGACAAGCCGAATTGGTTAAGCTTAAAAGCAATCATGGAGATTTGGTTGGTATTTGTAAACAAACCAAACTGAAACAGAGAAAATATTAAAAACATCACATACTCTATATAGACTTCAGACAAAGTCGGGAATCCAATTGAAGGTATCAAAACATATAAACAAAGATATGCTCTAATGCTTTTTAGTTTTGCCATGGAGGCGTAAAAACTAAAGGTGTGACTTGATAAAATCTTTATTACATTAATTGCAGGGTCTGTAATCAATTAATAACATTTTAATAGAAAGCCACATATTGACAAAATTCATTTCAAAAAGCCTTTTTTCTGCAAAATTATTGAAAATAATTAAATATATAATATAATAATAATAATAAATAAATATCCAAGCTCCACAACAAAGATATTTTTTGTTTTTTATCTGTTTTTTTAGATTATTCAACCAACACATTGGTCCAAATGCAGTATGGTTAGCATCGAGATGCTATTTTAGGTTCAAATATGTTTGCTGATAGGCTAACTCCTTATAGCACAACTTGAACACAACAATAATCTTTTCCTCCGTCTCAGCAGATTGTTTCTAGAAGCAGGAATGATTCCCCAGTGGGACGAGAGAAGTGGCTCATTTGCAAATGTCAGATTTACAGACGTAGCAGAAACATAACACAAAGTCTACGGCTCTGGACTTTTGCATGGAAAAAATAAAATGAGATAAATTGCATTAAAATTAACTCATCAAAGTCCCAGCTCTTGTAAAAACAGAAAAAATGAAAGAAATTGGAGAAAGGGAAGTGAGCTCAGACGGAAAAGAGAACACGCTCAGCAGTTTATTTATCACTCATGAGAAGTTAGAGACGGTACAAAAGTCTCCTTGTCCTACAACTGATTCATGCATGCAGCTGGGATCCATGATTTACAGTGGCTGAAGTCACACTGAAGCTGCCTTTCTGTGCTTGATACCAAAACTAATGGCTCAGACTGATGGGATGTAGATAAAGACAAAAACTGCACAAGTTGCGACTCAGAAGACTTTCTGGCTTCTAGTAGGTCAGAGAGTCTGGATCTGGGTTTTTAGGTTCAGTGATCAGAGTCAGCAGGTCTGCTGGGATCAAACACAGACAACAATCTGATAACATCTGTAAGGAAAAATCAGGCTACATTCATATGAACAAAGAACACCAAATAATTAGTATTTGATATATTTATTGCTCTCTCCTGCATAGGTGCATTAACAAAAAAAATATTTTTTCCCACTAAAAGACTAAAGAAATAGAGTTGCTGCTGTTACCTTTCAAAAGGATCCGCAAAACCTGAGTATAACCACAAAGTTCACTGTTTTTTACTGTGATTTTTTGTAAAAAGCCAAACGAAGCCTCCAGCCTTGAAAAATCTTTTGCAGTTGTCCCCGGAAGTCTTTTCTATTCTACATGCTGTAATTCCTGTTTATTTTTCAATAATAACTCAGCTTCTCCTGCACTGCTCAAAGCACTGAGGGTTTTTTTTAACAATGATTTTCTTCGTACCAGTTTCCCTTAAAGGTCAGATTTGTGGAGGTTGAAGCTAAATGTGTTCCTGTTGACAGATTCTCCCACCTGAGCTGTGAATCTCTGCAGCTTCTCCTGTTTCCCAAGGCTGCTTCTCAGACTCAGACTCTCTTTGCCCAGCATAGATGGACAAAGATGTCTTGTGCAAAGGCTTTCTATTTTCAGATGACAGAGTGTGCAGAGCCCTGCCAAGAAGGGACAGATTTGAGGTGGTTTAATGTATTTCACAAACATTTTTTTTAATCAGACAAAAGCCAGATTTCACTACTGGTGAAAATGACGAAGAATCTTTCTACAGCAGAACCTGCTTCATCTCTCCTCATTCAAGCAGTGATGAACTTCTAAAAGAGTCTGTGGGACTTTTTCATCAGTGTCTCTCCACCAGCTTATGTCCAGTTTCCTTGATAACTAATACTCTAAGAGGCCAGTGGGTGGCAGCAGGCTCTATCATTTCTAATATTGCTGCAGGTTAAGTTTAGTGACCAACCACAAAACAAGCCGTGTTTGGAAATGAGAGAGCATTTATTGTAAAGTTGGCCATTTAACCATGTCATCGCCATAGAACAACATGTCTATGTCTTCACTCACTGATTTCAGTGAGTGAAGGCTCACTGAAATCATACTGTAAACAATACAATAATAATAATATAAATATGTTAATTGACATTATCAGAAAACCCTCCAACCATGAACAGTTTGTGGAAGATTTTATGGTTTACGTTTTTGAACTTGTACCACTCGTCCAAAGCATTCCTGACCAGCAAACGTTTCTACAACCAGAAAACATGAATGTTCTTTGACTTTCCTCAGCTAAGCTTTGCTGCCTGACCTGGTTTCATCCTTTTGATGTACAGAAATCAGCTTTCAGACAAGCTAAGCTACAATTCTACCAACAACAAGTAACATGATCTTAACTCATAAGAAAAAATATTCAATATTCCATATCCAAAACAATAAATATTACAGTTTTTGTCAGAACCTAACAGGATTGTAACTGAAGCACATAGTTATAGTATCCAACTTAGCTTTGATTCATTTGCTGAAATCATCTCACAATAAGTTTACATTCATTCATTTAGTAAAGTTTTGAATATGTTCCCCTTTACCACTCCGGCTGCCCATTCAAAATGCTAACTGGCAAATTAAAGAACCACTTAGTCATTTTTCAGTCCTGTCTGTAGTTCCTCTGTGTATGTGTTGGTACTTGTGATTTAGCAGGACATTTTGTCAGAATACACACAACACAACACGAGAAGGACATTTTGAATTAGCAGGAGCGCTGTCCTGCTAATTTTGACAAAAATCTTAAAACGTACAAAAGATTCTATTGGTCTATCAACCCCAAAACTGCAAAAAAAAAAAAAAAGATGTTGGTTTAATACACATAAACCTGATTTTGTGTATGATCTGTGTATCACCACAGTGCCCCCTATGGTAGGTTTGTGTAACAGCAAGACCTCAAGAATATTCACATAGGTCTTATTCTGATTGGTTGTCTGCTGGAAGGTCCTGCTAATTCATGTGTCGCTATTTACACTGGGGATAAAGGTTACTTGGATGCCTAAACCCAACCTTTTGTCCACTTATTTATGTTGCACCTCAAAATATACAGAAATTAATATATATTTTGATCAAATATTGTTCATTTAGAACATTATGAATAATAAAGGTCGTTACGCACGCTTCGATAGATACACGCGTGTCATTAAAGATACGTTACGCAAGCGGCGTTACGCACGGCCTTACGCACGCTTCGATAAAGAGACACGCGCATGTCGTTAAAGAGACGATACGGACGCGTCGTTAAAGCAACGTTACGCACGCATCTTATGCGCTCGTAGACGACGCAGCGGCGTACACGAGCGCGAGCGCTTCGCACGACGTCGCGCTCGAGCCTTTACGCGTCTCTTTATCGAGCCGTCGCGTGTGAACGCGGTGCGGCTCTTATCGGACAGTGACGATGCTTTAACAATGCGTAACGCGTTTTAACGCCGCTCTAACGTTAAAAGCGACGTTACGCATGCGGCGTTGAAGCGGCGTTAGAGCGGCGTTAAAACGCGTTACGCATTGTTAAAGCATCGTTACGGCACACGTCATTACGGCACGCGTCAACAAGGCACGCGTAACGTCGCTGTAACGACACTTTGAAGCTTTTGCATGCCATCAGCCAAAAGGCTTCAGCTCCTCACCACGGCGTAAGACACAGACGATCAGAGCGGTTGAAGAGTCCTGATGGTTTTAAGTGTGCGTGTGCGTAGGGGTGTGTGTGTGGGGGGTGTGTGTGTGCGTGTTGGGGTGTGCGTGTGTATGTGTGTGCCATCATCCACATGGCCCAGTCTGTGTCACTTAAAGGGGACTCAGTGCCCCAGCAGAGAGGACAACAGATGAAGAACACTGGCAGCCCGGCCTGGAGCCATTACTGTTAATAAATGAGAGTTACTCAGTGAAGCAGGGAGAGGGAAGAAAAGAAACCCTCGTATTTAATTAAGAGGGGAAGCTCAGACTGACAGTGATTGGCAGCACTGGGGGACTTCTTTTCTACTCACCTCAACAGATTTGACACCTGATTCTTCAGAACGATAGGACTATACACATTTAGGGAAACATTTGTAGAATAGTTCATTAGTAATATCTGAGAGAACAGGTTGAGGTTCAAACTCCAAATGTCAAGGCACACCTCTAAATGAGGCAGCTTTGGCAGTAAAACGCTGACTTCCCTTAAACACAGCCCTCTGTCAAATATACCTGAATGTTTTGTGTGACATTAACTTGAAAAGCATGGCCATATATCTGGGGTCAGAGGTCACTGATGAAAGGGAGCCTGTTGGTACAGTATTAGTTAGCACACAGACCTCATAAAGAAGTCATCGGTTAAGGAACAGATGCTGGATGTCAGAAGGCCCCCACCCACACCTCCACCCCCTCCACTCAGACAGAAGGGAGATGAGGAGGGACAGACGGCTTCTGGGCCACTTTGAAGGGCGAAACAAAAACCTTTCTTTGAGGCTTTATCTGCCTCTAGACTCTTTCCCTGGATTACTAGTTGACTTTGTCTGGGGATACTGAAGGGAACGAGGCTAAAATGTTTTCTGTAGATTCTCTGACTTTCTTACTTTTAATCATTTTTGTACAGCTGGGTGGAGAGCTTCAAAGTCAGTGGCTGCATTACCATTAACCACAGAATTGGCAGAAAAGGCGGGACTAGGTCCAGCCAGGCGTTTTGACTGGTTGCCACGGGAGATTAGAGGATTTCTCAAACATGCATGAAAGAATCAAGGTTGATGAGGGAATAACAATACAATATGCAAAGTTAAAAAATAAATAAAACTGCCCCTTTAATGAAACTAGTCATTTAAATAGAAATGACCATGTCAGGGTACAAGAGGAAGTTGGCCTGTCATAGTCTTTTTTTACACGCTTATTGCTGAGTTTCTATGAAACTAAAACTTTGTCTAATCACTGGACTTTGGCCATGTAGGTTTCAATATTTTCTAAGAAAACGACATGCTTGAATTTTTGTCGATATCTTGAAAACCCTCGGAAAATATTATTCAAAATTTTTCTCCACAAACATGGTATTATTGATGAATTACATCTGGATGAGCAACATGGCTGTTTTTGTTTTGCAGTGCTCTGCTCTTGACTTTACTCCTGGTTTTCTGCTGTGTGTGGTGCCTCACTGTGAGGATTTTATTCTCACCGTTGTCTTTTGTGTAAAAATTCAGCATAGTTTTTATGATTTGGTTAAATCATAAAAACTCGTGCTCGTTTGAATCATTAAGCTGAACAATTCATTAACTAAAAGCTTCAGGACATTTTCCAGTTTTTACGAATTGGGACTTATATTTCAGCTTCTACTCGGCTTTTTATCTAAGCAGGCAAAATAAAGATCAGGATACACACAATTAGCTCAACTAGCCAGATGAAAATATCTGATTATTATTTACAACTAATAAAATGAACAGAACATGTCTGCTGATTTGAGTATTGGCTTCAAGAACAATGTTGTCTTGTTGAAACAATGTCTCTTGTTTCCGGTCAAATCAGGATTTCCAGGGAACTTCAGAGATATTTTAATCTATACAGCTTCTTTGTAGTTTGACACAATATGATTCTTTGTCATTTGAGTTTCACTATAACATCCAAGCCAACTTTCATTTCCAGACATGAGTCAGAGTCAGGTTCTAGTTTATTTCCCACTCACCATAAAATTCATTGGATGTACCCAAGTTGTATTTTATCTTAGGTGCTTCTGTTATCAGCACAGTTACTGTTAATTACACCATGTGGTCACACAAAGTGTGATCTGGAAACTGACGGATGGCCTGTGTTTCAGGAAGTAAAAGGGAGAGGTGGTAAATGATTGGGAGAGAAAATGCAGGGCTGAGTAGAAAAGTAAACTGAGGATTTCCATCCTGCTGCATCTTTACACACCCAAAGAAATTAGATTTAAAGGGTTAATAAAGATTTCTGCTAAGCTATTGTAAAAAAGTAGTTCCCTTTCTGTTCTGGAAGGATGTCAAACAGCGAGGTTGTTATAAATGAAAGCAAATCGTAGACAGACAGAAAGAGAGGCATGGTTTGGCTGAAAACAGCAGCACTGAACATAACAGAGGATCCCAGTGCTGACACTCTCCCATTTACTTTGGCACAAATTCTAGTCAGTCAATGCTGCACTCTTATATTTTACCACCATTATTGTTTCCCTGCAAGAAAAACACAAGAAAAACATGCAAAGTTGTGGCTTAAAAATTAAGCTGCACCTCTCATCCCGTTTATCAAGGTGTTGCTGTTTTACAATCAGCAAGCTGCAAGCATGCTCTCCCAGTGCAGACAGTGCAGCCTGGTAACCGGATGATCAAGGTTGTTTTTCTAAGTTATAGGCAACAACTAATAATAAGTCTTGCTTTAAGGTTTTTGGGGTAGCGTGCCACTGTGAAATTGAGGTAGTTAATAATAATTTATACAAACATCTTTCAAAACACCTGTGAACACAGTACAGACAAAGCAGTAGAACAACAGAATAAAACACAACAATGCTCTGACAATGATCTGAGCTGAGTCTGTGTCTCAAATGTCCCACGCAACCATTAGAAGCATTTAGTTTTCTGAGAATGTGTTTCACTCAGGAAGATCACTGCTGGTGCACCACCTCCAACCTTCACTTATTAGGTGTAACAGTCTTTGATGTAAGCCATCTGGTGCGTGGAAAATATGTCTCTATGTCTGGATGTACTGGAAAGGCTTCATAATGTTTCAGGTAATCTGAGGATTTGCCAGAGAAAAATATTAATAAAAGAAGAAAAAAACGTTGAAACAAGGGCAGCAGTCTCTAGAAATGTAAGAGTAGCTTTGTGTCACGTTTTGCGGTAGTGGTGGTGAGGATGGAAGCGGAGGACCCAGCTTATGGTGAAATAAAGGTTATTTAATGTAGAAGTGATTCACCAACTCCAGGAAGCACAGGTGAGCTTAGGCAAAGGTCTAATACTGGTAGCAACTGGGATGCATGTAAATCAAATGACGGTAGACAATAGCTGTTCAACTTTCAACTCAGACCGACAGTGAAACACAGACACAGGTAGGTATAAATACACCTGGAGGGTAATCAGTGGAAACAGGACAGAGCTGGGATCAATCAAAGGGTGTACAAGACGACACAGGAACTAAATAAACACACAGAAAACCCAAAACCTCACACTTTGTTTCTTATATTCTTACTTACTGTTTTTGAAAAATGTTTGTTTTTATTTTTCTGGCAGAAATATTGCTTTTAAAGAAAAACAAAACAAAGAAATATTCATTTCCTGTTTTGGATGCTGTGCAGCTGCATTAATGTCTGATGTTTTGACCCAGTCAGAGCAGTAGGAATTCAGCCTTTGTGTTTTTCACACAGCCATGGCTGCAGGATCAGATCCCCAGCTTCAGCATCTCTCTGTTGTGCTTTCTGATCAAAACATCAAACCTGGATTTAAAGACGGGCAGCAAAAGCTTATCACTCAGCTGTTTCATTTCAGTGTGTTTGACCAGGATACAACTACAAGTTCCTTAAGGAGTGGAGTTTCCCACCTCTGATGTAACAAAAAAAGGAGTAAGTCCTGTTTCATGTGCATCTTTTTTGGAACACATATTTTTTTCTTTTACTTAACTTTCTAATAACATGCTTGCATACAGCTTTAGGTAAACTGGTTTCATGCTGCTTGTGGGGAATGTAAACTTTATACACTGATAAAAAAAAAAGCCTGATCAGAGTTTGCATGAACAGAGGTGAAGTGTAGCAGATTTAATCTCAGCGAGCAAAACTGTGGAAAGCTTATAGGGTTATGTCATCACACAGCATCTGAGCAGCGGAGGAAGATAACATCAAGGTGAGAGGAGAACCAAGGGAAGTGGAAGAGTAGAGTGCCAGAGATGAAAAGAACACGACCCAATAGGATGTTTTGTTGTCAAGTTCAGAGATATAAGAAGTGGCTGCTTGAGGCTGCACACAGAACCACATCCTCATTAGTACTGAGGCTGACAAAAGCCACCGTTTTAATTATTATGTTAATTTCTGTAAATGCCAGAAGAGTGTGCAATGTGGGAATTCCCTTTTCTTTGATGTGTGGAGAATGGCTGCTCTCTACCCATCTGCCTTGGCCTGACAATGGAAGTCCAACATCAAATCTCATTAGTGGTGACTAATATTCCTTTCATCTTCCACAAAAGGCTTCCATTGTATTTGTGCTAAAGTGCATTCCTCAGCTCCTTCTTGTCTTCTCAGTGCTGCAGAGGGAGGAACAGAGCGGGAAGTGAACTGAGGCAGGCAGCAAGAAATGATTACTGTCAGTTTAACTGCAACTCTACGTGGAAGGAGATTACATTCTGACTGTATACAAGATTCAGCTCAGTTTATTTGTGCAATGTCAATTCACAACGTCTTCTTCTCAAGGCACTTTGCAAAAAAAGTCGATTTGATCCAATCATGCAAAATACAAAGATTTGAATACGACTGAAAAACCACTAAAACCTCATCTTAGCATGAAAACTTTTTAACGAAAAAAGCTTTTTTGGAAATTGCCAAGATTCCATTAAGCAAATTTATGATTGTAATTCCAATTACACAATTTTATGGTTAGTGGAAACGCAGCAGTCCTCCTGGATGATCATTTAGATAGAATAGGATAGAATAGAATAGAATCATATTGAGGGAATAATATACTTTATTTATCTCCAAGAGAAAACTGATTATTTGTTGACAAGCTACTCCATCTAAACAATTAAATATTAGTGAATACGAGAATAACCATAAGCAATATAAAATTTATGAATATAAATACATGTTTTTTATTGTAAGTAATTTAAATGACCTAAATATAAGATAAATATTAAATTATCTTATTAGTTGTAAAAATAAAACAACAAGCATGTACATTGAAATATGTTGTTCTATAAATACATTTATTAATGTTTCCAAAGTAAATTTAGACTTAAAGACGCTCAGAGTTGTAAACATGGCTGCAGGCAGGAATGTTCTCTGGATGTAGTCATTTGCTTGCATTGTGTTGTTGACTTGTTAGCGATCGTGTGTGAATGCATATAGTAACAGAGAGGAAACAGGAACAAACCTCCTGTAAAACCAAGCAGCCGTCTTCCATGACAGACTGGGGGTTTGAGTTTATCCACAAAAAAACAAGAGGAGCGCTGACCCAGTTGACTAATGTTAGCGCTGACTAACATTTTTTCAATGTTAGAAAAAAGTAAGAAGCAGCAGGCCCAGTGACTGTTGGGTTTCCAGGCCTTGAACCAGGGCCTGGAAACCCTGGTTTCCAGGCCCTGGACCACCCAGTCCACTAGGGACTGGGTGGTCCCTAGTGGGTGGTGTGTGTCTGAGGTTGATGGTTCTCGCCGTGTCCCTGCAGATGTACGGAAGAATGGTGGTGTCGCTGTTTTTGTGGTGTTACTTGGCTTGACTCTGTTGTTGCTGCTTGTTTGGCCTGGATGTTGGTGGTTACAGGTCTGGGCAGAGCTGCTGCAGGATCATGGTGTGTGCTTGTGGCTTTCCTGCGGCCCCTGCTGGCAGTGATGTAGTACTCGAAAACCGGTATGGGTCTCAACTTTCACTCGCATGCGGCGCTCCAAGACATGCGCAGTGGTTTTCTTTGAGCGGCAGATGATGTCTGTCTAATCGTCAGTAATATAATTTCGCTACGTAAATCATAAGAAATCCGATGGCGGCAGCTAACTCAGCAGCGCTTCGCTTTCACAGAAATAATCAATTATTATTTTATTTAATTATGTACATGGATATTTTTTTAATTAGCAAATGAATAAAACACAAGAACAAAAGAGCACGCAGAGCATGCACATTGGTGTTTGATTGTTTTCGTTCAAGGTGGCAGACATTGCAGCACTGTGTGCTGCCTGGCTTCATGCAGCTGGAGAGTGAGTGAGAACACTCACTGTGCGCCTTGTGCTTGCTACTTCTTGCTTATTGATCCTTGGCTAGTGTTCATAGTTGAGCATTGTTTACCTTTAGTGCATTGCCTTAATTGCTATGTTTAATGGTGCAGACAGTCGTGGTTTCTGACATATGGGCAAACGCCCAGGACGTTAAGTTTTTCGGGATGGCATGAGACTTCCGCAATTTGTGGCACAGAGATGGAAGCAAATATTGGTTAAATTTATTTCACCTATAAGTATTTAATATCTAAGTGTTTTTATGGGAATGTGAATCTTTCAGATCAATTTGAAAAGCAATTTTTATTATATTTCACATTTTATCGTATCACCCCAATAAAATTGCTGGTCTTGGTCTTGACTCGGTCTCAACTTCCCTAGGACTTTGTCTTGACTTGATCTCGGATCCTAAAAATCTTGGTCTTGTCTCAGACTCGATAAACTCTGATCTTGGTCTCGGGTTAGGTGGTCTTGACCACAACATTGCCTGCCTCTTCCCTTCGGCGCTGTGGTGGGCGCCATGGCTCATCGTGTCGTGAGGCAGCAAGTTTTTATTTAAACTCTGGACAATTCAAGGACCGATGTTTCAGCTGCTGTCTTCACAACTTTCCCTGCACAAGCAGCTGCCAGGTCTGTGTGAGCGGAGCACATGGTGAAAACCTGATAAGTTCAATCAACAAACTTATCAGGGAAAACCTGTTATCATTATTGGGAATACATTAAGTTTTACATGTAATCCGAACTTAAAAAGAAACTTTTACGACATCCATGATTGCAGACCACTGTTTTCTGAACAGATCCATGTGGGGACCATATTTTTGATCCAGAAAGACAACCTTCTTGTCTGCGTAGCATGCGCAGACAAGACTGTAAACACATTGAAGCCGATCTGTTTTGTTTCCAGTTCCTTCCTGGGGTGAATCATAAATCTTCCATCTGAAATGTGCTGACCTGTAAAATCCCAGCTGTGGGTCCTGCAGCGCCCAACACAAACTGGGTCTTTCCCACCGAAACTGAACGCCCAGGGTAACGAGCCACGTCTTGCTGCATCAAACCAAAGAATGTTTGACCACTGAGCCTTGCTTCTGATGGCAGTGCGTGTTCGTTTGAAGTATTCCCATACCAAGGCTGTGGCCAAAGTAAATAGAAGCAGACCGCTCTCTCAACCTCCATCAAACACATCACTCTGTAACAGCTGTTACCATTTAGCTGAAAAAACCCCACCAACATTCCTCCCCTCAGAATGTATATGGGATATGTGAGATAGCAATCAACACACGCATTCTTTGGCTGCGGCCACACTTGAACCTTCTTCCTCCTCCAAGTGTAAACAGAGCGAGCTGCTACACTGACATTGTGAGTGTTATGACCTCTGAATATTGTTTTGCAGCTCCAAACATTTGCACACTGTGATTATGTTGTCGGAGCTGTTTTGCTTATAACCAGGAATCGGGGAAATTCTTTGAATGGCAACTTACAGTTGTAGCTCAGAGACAATGCTTGGTCATGACTATTTACAGTCGAGCTGGCCCCGGCGCACACACACACACACCTACACACCCCCACACACCCGTACACAGCTCTGTTAGGTTAGACCATTTAAAAATGAAAACAAGACTATAAAGTCAGAAACAATAAAGGTTCATGGAATATTTCTAAACATGTTCAGGTTTTGAAATGTTTTTGTGTTTATCTTTCATGCAAAGTCATTTTTATCCACTTTGCACAAAGAGCAACAGAAACATTATGGCCTAGATTTTGCAATGTGTGCTCTGAATAGAACGCCTGCGTTTTCTTTCTGTTCCTGTAAATGCTGCTTCAAACAGGGTTAGAATAGCTTGAGGTTTTTCATTGTAGTTTGGTTCTATCGTGAACTTTTTCTTCAATTCAAAAACTATAGTATTGTGATTATGTATACATTGAATTATTGTTGAACAATCAACTGACTCTGTTGTTTTATCCCAATTTTGCTGTTGCCACTTTGAGGGCTAGCTTAAGGAGGAGTACAGAATGCCGTAATTTGCAGACAGCTGATGTAATCTGACTGTGTGGGGAAGAAAATATATTTCACACCAGTTACAAAGACTATATATATATATAAAATTATGATTATTTTTTTTAAATTATTATTATGTATTTATTTTTGCAGGTTATAGATCTAGTTAGTTACAGTTTTTCCCATTTAATTACTGGGTGTTTTTTATTTCAGTTAAAGAGAAATGTTTTCTCAATTTCAGTTTTTATATTTTCTTAGTTTTAGTTAACCATCATAACCTTAGACTCAACTTTCAGCCCTCTTAGCTTCAATAGCCCTGAAAAAGGTCCAGTAGCAACATACCTTCAGGACAGGTAATTAGTAAACAATTTACCTGTGTGCAGTTTACTTTGTTTAGTGATGGTATCAGATGTACGAGAAGATAAAAAAAATCCCCAGAGTTTTAGCTCTCAATCTATCCTCTGGAAATAGAAGAGAGCATGGCACAAATGCAAGCCTACAGGAGCAATAATCAGAGAGAAATAATAATGATTTTAAATCTTATGGTCCGTATTATCAAAGAATTGTAAGACTAAAAGTAGCTTCTAGTGACGTCACTTTAGGAAAACTGTTACAAATTAAATAATGATGTTAATAAAGCGTGATCCTAACATCAGTTAGAACGTCTATACTTTCTTTATATAAAGACGTTTCTTTATATTTTCTCATTATTTTACAAGTCTGGGAAAGCGACACCTTTCCATCAAACAGCTGCATAAAACATAATAAATCTATTCAAACACTTTCATTGTAGAAATAACTGGACCTGCATGTTGCAGGTGAGTGTTATTGGTCAGCCAGTCAGTGTGTGAGCTTAAGCGGTGGGGTGTGTTGTGGACACAGCTCAGTTGTCACCAGCTGTATTGGCTGGAGTGTGTCAGCAGTAGTTGGCCCCAACTAGCCAAGTGGCCTGTCAGTGACCCGCAGCACATTCCCTTCCATGGTCCACTGCTCAGGGCATTGATGTTTTACAGGCCCAGCACACAGACACACACACACACTTGTACAAAATGCTTCTCTCACTCATTGTTTTGGCTAGAATGGGAACCTGGACCCGTATTTAAAACCAGCCAGCTGTGGCAATGCTATTAATTCTTTCTCTGTTTATTGCATAACAATGAGAGACACATGGGAAGAAATCAGTCAGACTGATCATGAAATGAAAGAACAAAATCTAAAAAGTCAAACATTTGATGTAGCAGTCAGAAGGTACAGTAGTAAGAACTGTATTATGGTACTTTTCCATCCATCCATCCATCCATCCATCCATCCATCCATCCCAGGGATTGTATAGCATGATGTCTAACAAGGCTGTTTAGTCTGTCTTATTTATGGCTGCACCAAAGTGCTTCACTGTGAACCATATAAGAGAGCATCTGATGAAGAGAGCTTCTGCAACATTCTCCTCATTGTTCTGGGGAATCTCTTAATTTTCACCAATATTCTCCCTCCAGTAAATTTCTGGTTTCTCACAGAATTCCCTCCCAATAGATCCTGGTAAGATCAGCTCTTTGTTCCACACTTTGCCTTCTACAGAGAGCCTGGATCCTGGGCTGTGGAGAAACAATTGTTTGCTGGAGGCGTGGACTCTGTTGATGTTTGGAACGATTGGATCTGACTTCACCCAATCTGAAACATTGGACTGTGACATATGAAGTTTGTTCAGAAATTGCTGGCGCTGTAAATAAAACCCAGTGGGATGTAAGGCCACATACATCTTTGCCAGCAACAAAATCTCTTAAACATTTCTTTTAACTAAAAGAAATGTTTAAGAGATTTTGTTCACAACTCATCCTTCTGCTTGCTGATTGGCCAGGGTAAAAAGCCTCCTGGGAAATGGAGTTCAATGGGACAAGTTGCAGCTGGAGTATAAGGAGATGAGAACCAAGCAAAAGAAAGGCTAATTCCAACAGGATATTCCTGAATAAAATACACCAAAGCTAAAAAAATAGACTGAAATCACTTATAGTGATAAAAGGATAGCATGATGTCCAACAAGGCTGTTTAGTAATCCATAGAGATAGTAATACTAGATGAGAAAGATTTAAAAGACTTTAAAATACGTCCAAAACACAAAGCCCAAGAAAAAAATCAGATTATCAATTTATATTAGAGTCAGTGAGTAGAAATGGGCAGTTAGAAGGTTTTTGAAATGATTGGTGTTCTGAACAGATCTAATGTGAAAACATTGGTTGTTCCAGAGCTAGGGGTCAACTACTGAACATGCACAATCACTTCAGCTTTTTAATTTGGATCTGGGAACAGCAAGGACTTCTGGGATTTTTAAGAAACGTCTGCTATCTGATCTTTTTCTTGTGAAGTCCAAGCATAAACAGCACTGAAGACATTTAGAATTGAATTGTGTGGCCTATCTCTTGTGTTGCAAAATGATGGAGAAGTTTGAAAATAGTCTAAAAACCTAAATATTTTTTTACAGTTTAGCCTTTTGGACCCAAAAGTCCTGTGTCATTGTTTTTCATAATCTCTGAAATAACTCAAAGAATAATTTTCACTGATCGAAAACTACCAAACAAAACTCCAGCATGGCAGGGTATAGTAATGTTTCACTCACTTCACAACAAAGAAGGTTTTGAATGAGTTTTAAGTAGATTAAAGTCTTTATCATGTGAGAGGACACTTGAACAGGAGTTGGACTTCTGCCCTGTGATAAAAAGTGAGGGTGCAGTGGAGCTGGCTGAGCCAGTCTTTTAATTCCTGCTGGGTTTTCTCACACGCTGCAGAAGGTGGTGGGCTCTTTTGTCATGTAGTTCTGCTGAGACTTGTGGAAGCGACGTGAAAGCGTGGTGGTATGTGGTGGGAGGAGGCTGCAGAGCAATGAATTAACTCCAAGAGGGATCCTTTGTGCACTTGTTACCAAGGACACCTGACTTATATTTGGCGAACAAATAGCCATCCCACTCCATAATGGGAAACAGATGAAGCTCCAGAGGATAAGAGAATGAGATTTTCCTTTTGGGGGTTCACGGATACAAAGAGCAGCGAAATGAATGCAGCTTTGTGTTCTGCTTAAAACTTATTGAACCTCCCAGCTTTCAATAGAAAAGCAACGGTAATAGCTAAACGATCACCAACAAACTTCCAGTTTGTAGAGGTTACTGAAACTAAAAGGCTAGCTACTTCTCTGAGATTAACATCAAACTGTTGAACAGGTGTTCCAATATAAATAATGCAAATCATAATTTGCTTCTCCGTAAATGCCATTTTTACTGAATTCTGGCCATATAAACGATCATGATGACTCTAAAGTTGTTAGCAACAACAATAAAGTCTGTTTTGGTCTCAAACTAGCCGTTAGCTTTAGCCTCCTGGACCAGCCAATCTAGATTAAATGAAATGCTTAAATGAAGCAAAAGAACCTGAAACCTAAACTTAGAAGTGAATGATAAATGTTTTAGCTATACTCATATTTTTTATTGTTTCAGGGTTTTATTTGAAGGGGAAGGGAAGAAAACTCATATTTTTTGGATTAATCAAAAAGTCAGAGTGTTGCCTTGGGAAAGATAGATTATTTAAAACTGGTTTTATTCATGGGAAAACTTTCTTCAAATGTTCTAACATAAACTGAACAATATCTAATTTCTCCCTAAAGAGTTGGCTTTCATCAGAAAAGATTCACTTTTTTGTGGCAGAGTTGAATTCAGTTTGAAGTTTCCATCTGAGACAGGAACACACAGCTGATGAAGAGAGCAGAGGATGCTGCTGTGGCAACTGGTTCAGCGACAGCCAGAAAGGAGCTGCCAGTGTATAAAGCTGCATCAGGTTTTCTTGATACACTAACCTCATTCACAGAGAGATGACAAGCAGGAAGAAATGCCACAGACTGTCATACCAGCTCAGCATGTTTTCTTCTTTTTTTTTTTACTCATAATTTGTAAAATAAAGATGCAACATGGAGGATAATAATTAATTTCAAGCTACATTGCTTGGCAGCAGCAGAAAACCTAAATTCTGTCTGAGACACATTATGTTGAGGAGCAGCTGCCATTCAGTTAAATCAGAGCAAAAATGAACAGATGCTGCAGATTGTGGCAGCGCTGAGTTTACAATGTTTATTCATGTGTGAAAATACATCATGGAACTCCTCTCACTCTTTATCTGAGGTTGCTTTAAACACATTATCTGTAAGTTATTCAATGTTTCTGAGCAGTGGAGTAGTCTGCGACTAGAATATGCAAATATTCTGTGGCATAATCTTTTGATTAATTAAATAATCACACGTACTAGATATCTTCAGCCTGATCTCAGGAGGTTCTGGGGTCTGCAGCAAGTATGTAGAGAGAGACAGAAGCTTATGTTTGTGTTTTTTAAAGTGTCTATGTCCTCAAACCCTTATGGTTTGAGACATTTTCCTCTATTTTTCCTTTCATTTTCTCCTGTCTTTGCTTATTTTACCTCATGGAAACAGAAGCCAGGGCAGTAGAAAAAAATTTTCTAGGACTCTAGAAAGAGTACTTGGGCATGTTATGGACATATTTACATTAATCTCGCTTAATTCTTTTGGTTTACTTTTTTGGTTTACTTTTGGTTTACAATTTACTTCTTTGTGTTGAATTAACTTAAAAGTTACATATTTTTAACTTAGAGAAACTTTTTACTTTGACTTTACTTGAAACGATTAACTTCAATGCGGCGTTCATATCCTACGTCTAATGTCATGATACAAGCTTCATCAGGTGTGGTGGTTCAGAGCTAGAGCACCACAAACATAAGCAGACCTTAGTCCTCAACACGGACATCACAGGTTCGGTTCCCAGCCTGATAATCTTTGCCGCATGTCTTCCGTCTCTCTCATCACTCACTTTCCTTTCTCATTACTCTCAAATAAAAGCTGCCTGAGTCAAAAAAGGATCCTCTACTAGTTCACTTCTTTATTTGAAGTTAATTAAATGATTTGAGTAAGACTGACTTAAATATTTTAAGTTAAACCAACTTAATAAGTTAAGTTGGATAAACTTAAATGAATTACTAATTACCAATTGAAGCAATTGAATTTGGTTGATTCAACTATTTTCTTTTTTCAGTGTGTTTCTGTTATTTGGTGAAATTTTTTTCAAAATTTTTATGAATGAATTTTGAAAAATGTCCAGACTTGAACAAAGTAAATGCCTTTCTCATTTGGACTCTAAAACATCATCATAATACCAAAAAAATGCATAGAGTAAAAAAAGAAGAGTATAAAAACTTAATTAAATGTTACATCATCACAGGGTTATCAAAATTTAGAAGGTGTGCATGATTTAAATCTAAAATAAAATAATTGTTGACAGTTTGTTGGTACAGCGACAAACTAATCTCAATTTCCATTTAAAAAATGGCGCACAAACCACATCCACATGAAGATGTCAACCTCCTGTTCTTTGTTCTAAGGGTGAATCATTTATTATTAGTTGAAGCAGAAAAATATGGAGAAAAAATAGTCTCAAAAGATTCGTAACTCGTAAAAATGATTCGTAACTCGTAAAAAGGGTACCGATCCAGTTACGACTGCAAAACTACTTTTGAGACTCATTTCACGCTTCCCTGATTTGTGTTGTAGATGGTGTGTTTACATGCTACTAAAAGCTCGGACATCTGAGTTTACTTCGGAAATTGTTTTTTCCATAGTTCAACACGTATTTGAACTACTCTCTGCTTGTCTCGTCTCGTGGCTAAGACATATTTTTGTGAAAAATATATATGTCATTAGACCCACATCTAATTTTTATATATATGTTTATATACGATTCCTCGTTTGTGACTGGTACAACTGTAATTACATGGGTAAAAGATTCGACCACTACGTGGCGGAAGTTTATTCTGCTCTGGCTGGGAGAAGCGTTCAGTCAGACACTCCAGAATGGCGGGTCGGGTCGGCCCAGTAATCATGGTGGTCTACCCTCAGAAGGGTAGACCGCTTACTTCTGAGGGTAAAACTTGCAAGTTTTAACATCCACTTACTTCTGCCATCTGCAGCGGCAGAACGGACCTGTCAGTGCTGAACCGCACTAACAGAACCTCTAATTTTACAAGTAAACGGGATAATAATGGGTTCTGGAGAGTCCGGGTCACAGATCTGAGTGATCCGAACTAAATTAGAACTAAGGTGATATTTCGGCTGCCGGTAAAACTCTGAGGGATGGGTCCATCGGGTCTCGGAACCGAGACCAGGTGACCGAACTGACAGGTTTAACACTGGAACAGGGCCGTCCTGCTGCTACACCTCCAAAACCGCATGTCCCGAACCTCAGGAGAACTCGTCTGCAGGTAGAGCCTTCCGGAACATCCACTAACTTTTGAGGGCCAGAAGACCACCACCACCACCAAACTTGGTGGTGGCAGCATCATGCTGTCAACATGAGGAAAACTAATAGTTAAGAGACTGCACATATCTTTATTCTGAAGTCCCTTAAGAATTTAAAAAACTGTCCAAATGCTCATATTAACACCTAAAGCTTAAGAGTCTGTGGACATAGAACCCTAAATCATAAAGCTGGTTTTATGGTTTTTCTATAAAGATCAGCTTAAAACTGAATTTTGCCACAAGACCAAAATCCTTGTATGAGCACTAGTGTATGACAAGCTTAAAGTGAGTTTGTATCATTTAAAAATAACACATGTATATTTTAACATAGTCTAGCGGGAACAGCGTGTTGCTGTTTTAAAGCTGTAAAACACAGAACTGAACCACATGAAATTACAGTTTGGGACGTATACTGATACAACAGCCCAGAGTAACATACATCATGAGAAATGTGTCTTCGAAGCCATCTGTGTGCAATGTAAAATCATCAGATGGAACTCCTGGAAGCTCTCTTGTGTCAAGAGTTTACAAATGTGCCTCTGTCATGGGTTTCAGAAGCCACGTCTACAAGCAACATGCCAAATTGGAAAAGCAGAAGGACGGCTGATGCCAAGCAGAGCTTCTGAGCGGAGAGGCTTTAAAAAAAAAGGGGAGGAAATATTCACTGTGAAATGTATTTTACCTTCAAATGGTCATCTGAGGACATGGAGATGCATTTGGCAGAAGGTATTAGTAGGAAAGAGATTTCTCTCCATAAAACTCCCTTCATGGTCTCTAGGGAATGTTGGCAACTTAATAACCAACATTCCTAGCTCCAAAGTGATTAATTTGGCATTCATCCTTTTTAAAAATGGCCTTGTTAGCAGTAATAGTCTGGCCTGTTCCACTTTGCAGTGCTAATATATAAAACGGCTTTAGTGAATTAACTCTTAAACACAGAGGTAGAAATGTGGATATAAAACTGAAACAGTAGCTTTAACTTCCTGCTTCTGGATCTCTGACTGGAAAATGACGACAATGATAGCATTCAGGAGCTGTGGTGCAGTTAAAACGTTCAGTGCTTCACTGCATGTTTTTGCCTCATCAGAAATATTTGAAAATAATAGTAATAAAAAGAAAAAATCAGTAAAACTGGAATGATCTCAATGGTTTGATGCTACTAAGGCTATTATGCTTTAATGGCTGAAGTTCCAAATCCCAACAGGGCAGTAAGAAAAGTTACTGCATTGTTGGTAACATTTATGCAAAAAAAAGTTACCATGATGAAAATATTCAGATCTTACTATTTAACAAAAATATTAGAGAAAACTAATGAGCAAGGTCTTGTGTGAATGTGCACACACACTTCATCAGCTGACATCTTGTCTGTGTAATATTTGCTGAATCCACCTTTGAAACAGATCTCCACATCCTTCCCTTTTATTTCTGGACTCTGGTTCGGCCCGCTGCTGGTGTTTGATTGGACCAAATGTGCAGCTGCCCAGGTTGGCATTAGAATGGGAAGGTGCACAAATTTAACTTTTCTATCAGTTGCACCTTTCAATGCTTTTTTTTCTGTCTTTTCTTTTTTGTTGCTCTTTTGCTGTATTTTGACTGGTTGAGCGAAAAACCGAAGGAGAAAATCATTAAGCTGTTATTCATGATTATTCCATTCCAAACATCAGTTTTTCTGACTTGAGGTTATTCCTTTGTTCAATTGGATGTTAACCTCCTTCAATAAAACAGGACCACTATGTATCTGTGGAGGACCCTGCTTTATAAAAAGCCCCAACTGTACTATGTTGACTTAAAGACATTGGTCAAAGATCAGCAAGCAACCAATAAAGTATTCAGGGAGTCAGTTTTCTACAGACCTCAGGAGTTGCAGGTCCAGGTTGTTTAGAGCTGGAAATCTCTGACTTGATGTTTTCTGTTAGACCAGAAGGGCTGACCACCACACTTCCTGCCCAGAGCGCAGAGTAACAGCTGGAGGATGAGCCAGCCTGTCACTGGGCTCTCAGGGCATGGCTGGTAATGACAGACCACGAGAGGGAATGCTAGAAGACTATCTCACCGGCCAATCAGGATCTCTCAAGGAGACATTATTAATTCACTCAATCTTTTATTTTGAAGGTCTTGGATTTACGAAACATTTCAGCAAAAACTCTGATCTGCCACTGTTTCACCTTTTCAGCTTTCTCTGCTCACACACACCTGGAGACAGTCAGTCAGTCAGTGCCAACATACTGTCTTCACACTGTTATATTTCACAGAGCTGGAGCCAATCTATTAATGGCTTTTCTACAATAATAACTCGGGGTGTTATGTTAAAAGGTTAAAAAATAAAATTGTGAGTCTGTTTTCTTTAACCAACATGAGGTAAGCAAGTAAATGATTAGCTGAATATTCATCTTTCAACTATGGAAAGTATAAGAATTTACTATGTCGTCAACAAAAAAAGAAAGAAGGTAAAACAAATGTATAATTGATTTTTACATGTACTAATTAAAATACCCTAATTGATTATATATTTGATCATTTTATCTTTGTTTAATGTTTTTGATTAACATTGTTTCCACTTTCCTCAACCACCAACAGGAGAAAGAGAATCATCTGTGTTTTAAATAATTAGCCTGCACCACTTCTGATTAAGAGGGGTGGAAACAACATTTACACTTTCTAAATGAAAATATACACAAACACTTAGCTAACATATTTACAGTTAATTTTATCAGCTTTGGTTTAAAGTTAAGCAACAATATGAACCCACACAGAATCCTAAACAATCTCCTCTCCCTCTCAGTTACTGCAGATTCTCAGCAGGTCCTTGTCAGATGATGAGCTGCTTCCATGGCAACACATGATGAGATGACTTCAAAGAGAAAGAGAGAATGATGGTAAAAAAGTCTTAAACGTAAATTAATAAATCAAATAAAATCTCCCCCCAAAGAAAAAGTACCTTTATGAATTACATTAGTTAGAGAACAGAAAGTACAAAAATACAAAACCTGTCAGTGAGGCTCAACAGAGCATGACAGCTTTTACTACCTGATATATAAAACTTTATTAGAAACTGCTTTGGACTTATTTCAAATGTGAAGGACGCGGAGATGAAAAAGAAGGGAAAAAAGAAAAATAGGGACAAAGTTTAAAAGAAAACAAGGAAACAGAATTAGAGAAACAGAGAAAACATAAGCCGATACCACAGAAGTCTGCAGAAAGAGAGAAAAAAGAGAAACCATAGCAACAAATATTTGATATGTATATCAAATTACATCACAATTGTACAAGTTAACACATGAGGTATTAAATGGCATCCGCAGCCCAAACTATCTGACAAACACCTGAACCTAAACATCAGTCAGATGATGTTAATGGAGTCGCAGTCTGACTGCTATACTGCTGCTTGGCAACAACATGAACATCATTATTTTCTATGAGAAAAGTCACAGGGTGAGATGAGTTTCCGAGCATTCTTCAACAGGTCCTATTATAGCTGGTCCAATGGCCAAACACCAAACCACTACAGAAAGCCCAATTATGCTTTAGCAATAAAAAGGCAGGCTGACATGTGGGGAAAAATATCTTCTGAAAAATTTTTAAATTCTGATATTTTATGTTATAAACAGGTTTAGATAATTCTTCTTCATTTCTCTGCTGCTGATAACAATGCTAACATGCGCCCTCTGCAGCCCTTATAGATTAAAACCTGTATAAAAGAGTTTTCTCCAGCTGTGTTGGCAAGACCAGCCATGAATACTAAATGACATTGCTTTAAAGGAATTTAAGACAGCTCCACCGCTGCACAATCTCAGCCAGAAAGAAACCAAACACATTCTCCGATATGTTATGTGAAATTAATTAAAGATATGTACTTGTCTCTGGAGAATGCTCTCAACTTGACAAGCATTCCTGTGGGTTTGTGGCCACAGAAAGAATTGTTCTAATGCTTGCTCTGTGGTTCTACGAGGTTCAATGAAAGTTTACATCAGATTACAAAGGCCAAATGCTGAACGTCAGGGGAGCACTATTAAAGTTGAAAATATTTATTTTAATTTGGTAAAAATTAAGAACCCAAAGAAACATCTAGAAAGAACGAGGCTTGTGCCTCTTCAGTAAAAGTGGACTGCAGAGTTTTCTTCCCATGCTCATAGCTGTAATTTTACAGACATATTTGATTTTACAGCCACGCCACAAATAAGTTACACAGGGCCAACCACAGGCCACAAGCCGATTTTATATATTGACTAGAGGTATTCTTTTTAAAAGAGGAGTTTAAATAGAAAACTGTATCACCCGAACGCATCAGTGAAAACATTTATTTTTATTATTTTCAAATCTGCTAAAAGGTGAGAGATTTTTCTCCGAATTGACATGATAGAGTCATGGAGATGCATTGGCTGATTCTCAGACATGATGCTTTATCCCACTGGAGTATCAGTATTAGACCTTGGTGCTCATGTCTAAAGAAATAAAAAAAATAAAAACACCCATCCTTCAAAGTTCAGCAGGTTGTCTGTTCAGGTTAATAAAGGTCAATAACCTGATGATACGGTTTAATTATTCAGTCTGCCTGCTCCCCTCTGACCTCTGAGATCAACAAGAGATTACAGGGGTTCTTGCCGTATGATTGGCTGAAGTGACAAAATAATAAAAAATAAACAAAAATGTACGAGACTCAGAGAGAAAGGTTCTGGTTCTTGTTCCCATATGTGACCCTGAGCCTCAGGAAGGTTTTTGCAGCTGCACCACCTTTATAACTGTGACAGCAGGGCTGAATGGGAGGATGTCCTGTTCTGACTTCTCCTGAGAGGCTCTGTCAGAGGTCAGCACCCCGGCAAGGTTCACCAACTACAGGAAGGATGAGCCGGACCACAAAGCTAAATGGACATGGACACACTTCTCACTGTCTAAATTTACCAGCAAATTAAGAATGCATCAGTATATTTTTGGCAGCTGCCAGATGAGATTCTTGAATAATGGAGTAAGACTTGACTTTTTCAGCTGATCAAATCTGCAGCCTCCCGTTTATCACCCATTTGTAGTGCAGACTGAAAGCAGAGATCCACTGAACTCATCCGAACAAAGGTATATTTTTATGACACATAAAGATGCAATCACATCAAACTTTTTTGTATGTGATACTGAACTGGTGAGAATAACAGTCAGTGTGACCAGTCGTAAGAATGTGTTGTGAGACTGACATTGTGCCGTGACTGCCCTGGTCTTGAATAAATGGGGCAAGGCGCCCAGTTAGCTCATCAAACCTGTTATCTATTACCATTGGCTGTCTTGGGAAGGCAGAGCATCTTCAGTCAGATGCTTCTTCAGATTCAGTGCAGCACAGACTGCTGCAGAAGATCTTTCCTGCCACCATCTACAATAAATCTTTGAAGAATCTAAATTAATGAGTTACAACAACATTTAATTTCCCTTTGCGATTAATAAAGTATTTTTGAATTTGAATTTGATTGTGGGAAATTAGGAAGTTTGCCATGTGAAATGAGGCTTCACAGTGTTACATTAACACTACTGCAGCTGACTGGGTTTCTTGCCTTGTTATTGGCTGATTCATGATTTGTGATATCAACTAATAGAGCAGGCAAGAACCTTCCGTCTGAGATGTCATAGGACACGTCACATCACCAGCACTAGCAGTAATTTGGATATTCAAAGCAAAATTCTAGTCAATAATTATTTATATAAACTGAAATGGTATAATTGTAACCCATATTGCCCAACCCTAAGTCAATCTGCCACTTAATTGCCATATGAGGTAGCATCACATCAGATGATTTTTATAGGGCTAAATTGGCAAAGCAGGTCAATGAACAGATGCAGCAATTCTTGGGCGATTTAAGAATTTTTATGAAGGACTTAAAGTTTAAGAAGGTGAAATATATCATTTTAATTAGAAACATTTAGATTATCAACAACAGGTTTACTATTTTGTCCACTGTTAGTGTCTTAAACTGAAAGGTATGGAATGATTTTAGGCTGAGTTCTTGTGTAGAACTCAGCATATCGACAACAGAATTTTGCTGCCAATGTGGCAGCAAAATTCTGCCACATTGGTGCAGAATTTTGCTGGATCCACTTGTGACTTCTATTTGGACAGAGACAACTCAGAGGCAGTCCATCTTCATTGAGTTATGATGAAAATGTTTTGTGAAAAAGTCTATAATCTGGATTTGCAATCAAGAAAGCGAACCTGTGAAAATCAGTCCAATAAAGCACCACTCCTGCCCTGCAGTACACACTCTGGTCCATTGGTGTGATTTTTGGCTGCTTTTGTAAACAAAAGCAGCCAAAAATCACATTTGCTTGATTTAACATGTGTTCAAATACAAGGCAAACAATAAGTTTTTACACACAGATTCAGGTTTTTGTCTCCAAGCATAGTACAATGCCCTGACAGCTCTTCATTATTCCATCCATTTTGAGTAATTAATTTCAGTGGATGGAGTCACTTGATACAGGAAGTGCATTCAGCTAATCTGCAGCGTTTTCCTGAGCACAGATCCTGCCGTCCTGCCTTGGAGGAATTCTTTTTACTCCACCTATCACCTCTGATGAAAGGTCACAGTTTCTTGGCGCTCAGTAAGCCACCTTGCACAAAGAGTGATTCTTCACCAGCGAGTTCTCATGGCCCGAGATAGCATGCTCCTCTCCACCCCTCTATAAAATAGGCCATGAATGTTACCCAGTCAAATGACATGTCTCGTTAGAGCTGTTTGACACAGGAGGCCTGTGAGACGAGTCATCAGGATGACACCATGACTGCATCCCGACAGAATGTCAATGCCCCCTGCCCAGCTGAGTTCAGCTCACTTCCTGTGGATCAGGGCTTCCTCTCATGCTCCTCTGAATGGGAATGGTGTCACACTGCTGAATTGGGTTCCTGTTTTTGCTCTTGAGTCAAAATGATCTGCTTGCCAAAGTTCTACCCACTTTTCAACTTTTTACCCACTGCAAAAAGAGAAATGAAAATGAGAGAATCAGGACAAAAAAAGCCCTGAGTTAGGGGTATTTCCTCACCGACCAGAGAAGATTAGGAATGTTTCTACGTTAAAAACTTAAAGTCAGCTGGCAGAATTCTCTGTTAGTGATTTGTTTCATTCTTCAAGAGAAAGACGAAATATTCCAGATCACTATTATTGAATAATGAGCTAATAGCTGCAAATTCAAACTTCAGCTGGTACCTCTGAGGAAGTGTCAAGCCACAGTTATTGTACTAGAGACTATCAGGATCGAGGTTCAGTTTGATTTATTACCTTTTGTGTGAAAATGTGACATATCACATAGAAAACCCAGCCAGAGCTACAATGGAACAGTATGTAGACACTGGAATGGCCCAGTAAAAGTCCAGATATAAATTTGGGGGAAGGCTAGAAAAACTTATTTTTCAAGCCTTCCCCTGAAGTGTTTGGGTAAATATGTTGCATATTACCAACAGGCATCTTCATAAGCACACGAGTGATGGTTGCCCTTCCTTTTATATGGCAGAGAATGAGATCAGAGAAGATTATGTAGTTGCATCATATCAGGTTGTCATAGTGATGATGAAGCCTAGAGAATGAGCATCATGCTGTTTGAGATGCTGCCCTCTACTTCAGACAAGAAAGGGCACATGCATCTGTCAGTGTGAACTCACAATCCACAGGAACACTGAAGAAATGCATACAATGTAATGATTGGCTGTAAGTGTATGTATGCGTGCGTGAGTGTGTGTGTACAATGGTGGAATTTGTAGAGGAAGAGAATAAAGGGATATGTGCCTTACGTTGTATTTTCGGTCAACAGAAACCTGTTTAATCAAGTCTGAAAGGATAGACCACAAAAGTTGTCAGTAACAGCACATAGCATATATACTGAAATCAACATTTTTATAAAGTCTTGATTTTTCTTGATGAAAGAGTATTAGCTCCACTGGCAGATTATTTTACTTAAAACACAGGAAAATTATGTTTGTTCTTAGCGAAATAATCTGCCAGTGGAAATAATGCTTTTTGTCTCCATTGCTGGATTGCAGATGTAGTACATCATGCATTGTGTGACGTAATACCCACTTTAGGCTTCAAAATGCCTAAAGTCTCTGTACAGTTATTCCAACCATTCTAATATAGAAAAAGATAAATGTTATGCTGGTATTCCGAAGACAGTTGGTCACAAGGTAGTTGCCGGGTAAATCCTCAAGATTATATGACCAATCTTTTTACCGAGACAGTATGGATCATATCCTATATATACACATGTCTTTTTGAGATACCTCGTCTGTTCCAGCCCATCTAGGGCATTAGCGTACTCACTGGGATCCATTTCCCTCTGTTTGAACAAGAGAAATCCACTTGAATCTGAATTTTGCACGTCACCTGGATCATATATCTACTGAAAAGCTACTTATCAGTTAGTTTTGTCTTATTTCAAGAGTACTAACATATTGGCATAACAAAAGAAAAGAAAATAAAAAACACATGGCATATTCAGTTTTGTGTATCATCTTGAACACATGTGTTCACATCTCAGAAAGGTATCAAATATATCTGACTATCAGATGTTCAAATCTAAAGGATTGAATGAGTCCTCCTCCTCAACAACACACCAATCCCCCAGGAGTCATTACTGTGAAAAGAATGGTAATAAGAGCCCAGGACACACCCAGTTTGATGGACTGTCCCCGTGGCAACAGTTGGACCGGCTTCCTGTTTCTGTGCTTACATCGGCCCGCTCGGCAGGGCTGGACGGCACCAGCAGAGCTTGATTTACTGGGATTGTGTCGCTAAGCTGAGGGTTTGTTATTATTCCAGCTTCCCGTCTGGAAAAAGAATGATGAACACTTTCAGAGTGCGCTGTCACATCTGTGCCTGATAAGAAGTGCCGCAGTAAAACAGACAGCGCAGTCTGACGTCTTCAGAGGAGCCACAGTTACGTGTCAGGTGTTCCCAGCGTAGGAGCCACTCCAGCTTGTCTTGCATTACAAACATTCCAGCTGCTTACTTTTATTCTCCCGCAGCTCTACTTCCTCCAAAACCCGCTCCCGCTTTGCAGAGAAAGTTCAAAGCTGACCTCATTTTATTTTGGCTGCACAGTACAACACCTGGCGAACAAAAGAGACAATTCATCTCTATATCTGCCGGTGCCTACATCTACATGTTTTTGTGAGTGCCATCATTCCTGGTGGGTACGGGGAACATAAATCTGGCTTCATCCTTCGTGGAACTCTGAGAAAATTCACACAAAGAACAGAGCTTCTGCTTCCACAGCATCTTTCTCTCTGACCAAGAATCCGGATAGTACAAGTCCATACGCCCCAGCATAATGCTCTTTCGTTGTCCATAGGCTTGCTAGATAGGATGTGAGGCCCTTTGTGCAAAGCCATTACAAAACTACATTCACAGAGCGTAAAACCTCAGACACCACTGCCTGTGTCTCGTCTTAAGCAAGAGGACAGAACAGAGTCATTGTCTCTGGCTTTGGCCAGAGAGAGACACAGGCTGGAAAAAAGACATGTCATTAACTTTGTGCCCTCAATTTGGCATCAGAAATCCTTCTGTAATGACATGTCAAAGTCAGTGGCACGGTACATGCGCAAAGAATACAAGGCCTGTAACTGATAAGAAGGAATGGATTGTGAAAGGGATTGAACAGGATGGCATACCCAGCTGCTTCAGGCGCTTCCTTTCATGTTTGTAAAAATGAGAAGAATGTAATTGTTCATCCATTTGGAGCAAATCAAGTTAAGACTATGGGTTGTCTGAGGCAAAATCTTTTATTGTGAAAGACACGTTCAAGTCCAGTGAGAATCCAGATATCACACATGATCCAGGCTTTCGTTAAAGTCTGTTGGGTCCAAAGACCAAACAGACATAATGTGCAGTAATATATGTCATTGTATAACCCAAATGATTTTACAATTCCACAAGTTTTACTCATTAACTAGAGTAGACATTTATGCAGTTATGGACCAAATCTACCTGCCTGTGGGGGCAGTGTTTGTTCATCGGGGCAAACACTGGCCCGATGGGTTGTACTGAAACAAAACGTTGTGCTTCTGTACAATGGCAATAAAAACATGATCTTTTGAGCTCACCATGTTGGTTTTCCCCTGCTGCTATCTTCGCTATCCGACCACAACACCACCATCATCACAGGCATCACATCTGCTCTGTAGGTGACGACTTCAAAACCTGCAGAATTTCCCCTCATCAAAGATTCCTCTGTCTCTGCTACCAGTTCCAGTCTTGCTCTAGAGGAAGAAAGACTGTTGGTATTTCCATCCATGAGAGGATGGAGGTGGGGAATCTCTCTGTTCATACAAATATGACAAAATATCAATATTTGTACAAACCTCAGAGAGGTTTGTTAGGACAAATCATGGATTCAGATGAAAACATTGCAGTCTGATATTTTTAATGAGTTGTGCTCCAACCGTTGTCAAATGATATTTTTTAACCTTTATTTCACCTCCTACTCATATTCCTCCTTCCGCTTTGGCAAATAGAATGTCAGACTTCTTCTTTTACAACTAAAGAAACAGATTTCTCATTTTCACTGCTGCCTGTGGAACTCACTATTTCCTTTGGTCTCCCAGCAACTGGAAAAGCCAAGTATTTTTGCGGTTTGTTGGTGTTTTTTTTTTTTTTTACAGGTGTGACTTTTCCACAGCTGGGATCCAAATTCACCAGCAAACCCAGCAAATAGCAGTTTCCATGATGGAGAGATCTAAGGAAGGCATGGCTTGGTATCAAAGGATTTTAATTGGAGCAGGACAGGTCTAGTGTGGACATGATGAGATTTTCACCTTCTCAGGATGTTAGCATGGTCAACATCTCAACTGACCAATCCTCACTGCTTCACTTCTAAATCAAAACTTTCAACCACTAACCCAGTTTCTTATTTCAAAAACAAGGAACTTATAGAAAAGTAATCAAGGATAACTTGAAGAATTTGGCCAAGTCAACGCTGATGATGGTTATAAAGCAAGGATATTGAAATGTATCAGATGGCAACGTGTAATCTGCAACACAGAAAGCAAAAATAGATGTGATAGAAAGGTAGGCTGCTGATTGTTGGAGCTTTGCTTTAGACTATTGAAGCTTTAATATGTTTAGTAATTACTTCAACCTGATTTAAAATGGAAATAAATTGAAAAACTGTAATGTTTTGTAGTTTTGTGCATTTTTGGACATTTTCATATTTTAAGAAGATAACAATGGAAGACCTGAATCAAGGAAGGGAAGCCCACACAAGCTGCTTAAGTTTTAAAACACAATCACTGGCCTATTTTTTTTTTTGTATTGTGGTCTGTTATTATATTTTTTAAAGAGATTAGTGAAAAGGTTTTCGGAGGTCATCAACGCTGATGATGGTTATAAATCTTCAAAGCAAAAGCACAAAAAAAATATGGCTGCACATAGCAGCACAAATGTAGCTGAGTTAATTGATACCTAATGTGAGCAGCAGTATGGCTGACCTCTGTTGACCTCTGATTACTTCTTGAAAAAGTAATTTAGTTAGATTAGTGATTACTTGATTTGGAAAGTAACTAAGTTACATTAAAGGTAACTTTTTAGTTACTTTCAGCAGCTGCTAGCAACAAACTCTGCCACCTGTGAAAATTACATTGATCTTTGCCAATACTTAATTGTAAGTTATTTTATACATAAGTGGAGAATATCAACAAGTGGAGAATATACGTGTTGATATTCTCCACTTATATGGTTAAACTGAAGGGGAGATTGTTTAATGGTTACAACAGTACAAAAAAAACTTTAAATTAGTTTGTATGTTCCAGTACAAACTAATTTGTAGTATTGATCAATACTAATCAATGGATTAGTATTGATGTTTGAAGGGAGATCTTCTAATTGCATCCATAAGCAGAGCAAGATTATATTGCTGATGTGGTTCTACAAACACCCAACAATTGAGAACAGCAAGGAGCTAATCTGACGATCTTTGGCTATGGGTAAAAACTCCACTTCCGCTCCCTTGTTGAGCTTTTCTTGTTTTGCTTTAATTTCAGTTATCTTCAGGGTTTAACTTTAATCGTATCCAGGTTAATCGTCCTTTCGTTGTCTATCTGCATGTGGAGCGCGGTCGAGAGGCCGGGTGCAGTCTGGACAGGTTTATACCAGTAAAACATCTGAGTCAACATATTGCCAAGGTTTTCATGGTTGTGAAACCTGCAAGACATGTGGACTGTTGTTGAAGGCAATCAATTGAATGCTATGTCTGTGCAGCAAAATGTTCATTTGTGCCGCAAGTGTTTTAAACAGTGATGTCAGTAAACACAGCTATGATCTCCATGATGGTGTATGCTATGGCATGATCATTACATAAGATTCCCATTTTTTCAGATGTCGCTGCAGGGCATGGTGAGAACCCTGTGAGCTCTGGGAAGAGGTCGAGGTTTTTCCTCGACATTCCAGCAGCATAAACAAGGCCATACAGCAGGATAAGTCCACAATGAAGGCCTCCATTTTCCCACAGCATCATCCAGTGTTGTGTCCAGCACATGTGGAGCATAAAGGACACCTATGTGCGGCACCTGTCATTACATATTCTGGTCTTCCCTTACGGCACTCTCATTAAGAAGCTGACAAGTTTTCCTGCTAGCCTGGCAACAGACGAGTTCTGCTAACGCAGCGAGAGTCCTCTTCTGTGAATGGAAACATTTTTTCACATCACAGGAGTCACGTGATCAACAGCCGGATGTCACTACTGGTGAAAACGATAAAGACAACGACAGAAAGTGGTAGGAGGATGATGGTTTGTTTTATTTTTTCAGACAGTGAGCAGCTGGCTCCACCAGAGCTCTCACAGCATCACACTTCATAAAAAGTTGTGAGTCATTCTAATGTAGTGAATCCATAACTAATGTAAAATCACAACCTACAATTTCCCCAAAATGCTGTATACGTAGCCGCTCCCAGCTATGAGAAACATGTTTCTCCTACAAGAAACGCTGACGTCTCCTCTGACAAGCTTATTCACATGTGATTTTAATTTAATTTCTTACTTAATGGAAACACTTGCAAAATGTTGTTTTTTCAACATCAGCAAAATTTACATAAAGTTTTGTACTCATTTGTAGCGTAAACTCAGCTCATGTGGAATCATGTAAAGCGTGACTTGTCGATAGAGGCTGCGGCTGCATCATTAATCTCTCTAAGCAGCTTGACTCTGAAACTTATGAGGAAGTGACCTCAACAGTGACAGCTCCAAGGACTTCCAGTGAAAGTCTCCAACTTAAAAGCAACTAAATGGAGTCCGAGTCACGCACAGATTAAACACATAAAGCTTTAAAGAGATACTTTAGACGTTCTGAAGTGAGCTCACATCTAGTTATTTCCTCACCTATAATTAAGTGGGCACTATGTCACAGTCAGCTTGTGTGTGTGTGTGTGTGTGTGTGTGTGGGCAGGGGTGCCGGTGGGTGTGTGTGTGTGTGTGTGTGTTGGGGGGAGGTCTTCTTGGTATGGAGTTGTTCAGACTTAAAGCTCAAACATCTGTTCTCCTTGACGTCTGATGGAAATGACGTCCTGCTGTTTGCAGACAGGCGTGGTCCTGGTCCAGAACTCTGTATGACAGGTTCTGTGATTGGTCAGAAGTTTGTTGCCATGTTCAGAAATGCGCTAAGACAGCAATGTTGATATTTAGCTTGAACTAATCTGCTTCCACTACCAGGTTTTTGTATCGAAGACCTTTGAGTCACGTACATCTGATGAGGAGAGGAATTATGAACATTTGTATGTTTTTTTTCACAAAATAACTACTGTAAATACAAGACTGGAAAATGGCTAATAACTACTGGATGGACATTGCTAAGAGACTCTAGAGAAGGGCCCGTCAGGACCTGCTTATCAGGGCTGTAGGTTTGCTACGTCACAGGAGTCCTCATACCAGCAGTCAGTGGAAGGTGGCAGCCAGGAAATAAAGGCTGCAGGACAAATAAAAGGCAACAATGTGCTGCTGTATCTGCTGCGGCCGACCACCTTCCAACAAACAGTGTGAACGCCAAGGAAGACACGGCAACCATTTTAAAATAAGCCCAGGGACGGTTGTAGCCAGGTAACACAGGCGAGGAGAATGAAATCTTGTCAGGATGCATGGCAGGAGGCTGGAGGACAGGCTCCAGTAAAGCTGCTTGGGGTTTTTTTCCGACAAGTGTCCTGTGTGAATGTTGTACTAGAGTAGCTTAGAGCCCAGGTCACTTTAGATCCATAGAACGGTTCTATTCACTGTAACACAGGATCACAGTCTTCAGTCAGAGATCACTTTACTTCTACTGCATTCTGATTCTGTCACGTTTAACCTCTTCTTTTTTTCTCCCTTTTTTTCTTGGGCGTCAGATAATTTGAGACATTTTGACATGATTCTTTCTGAAGTAACTTGCGGCACAAAAACTCACCCCATTCATCTTCCAATCAGGGGGTCGACCGGGTCCAGGAACCTCCCCTCCAACCTCCACCTACTCACCAAATAAAATAAAATAAAAAGAAAGTTGTCAGCTGTGGTTCTGTTATTTGTGATTCTGATTACAGTAAAGATGACCCAACCCACTGGGAGACAGCAGGGCTGGATCTCTGACTCCCAGAGGAGCGCTCTGGTTAGGTAGGACGTACTCGTCTCCGGAGACGTTGAGCTAATGAACTTGGCAGATGAGCCCTTCAGGCACAGCGCTGCCTTCACTCTGAAGACCAGATTCAGACTCTGCCTTTGAAGGAGACACTCTCTATCTGATTAGAGTGAAACAGTCAGGCTTGGATGCTTGACCTTTCACCATAAAGCAATCGCTCTGAGGCTGAAACGGCTGAGAATCTGTAAATAAGTCTGAATTCCATTGTGTCAGGTGTCTGGTATTTGGCTAACACAAAGTAAGCAAAAGGTAAAGACATAAGATCTGTGCTGGCTGCCAATTGTAAATGATTTTATTAGCCTAATTGAAAACAGTTAGAATAATATGCGCTTGCTTTCTTTCTGCAGGCAGCAGTTCACTCTGTGTGCAGACGCTGTGCAGATGTCCACTGATAATCCCTCTATTCTGAATAAGATAGCAGAAATATTATACAGTTATCAGAGATCGAAAAATCAAGCTCAAGTTGTGGAATCAGGAGGATTGGAAAAGCTGGATAAAATTGCTCAAATCTTCACTGAAATCTCCCACATCTTCCCCCACTTCTACGGACTTCGGTGTCCGTCGTTATCTACGGTTTCACGTACTCTGGTTACGTCACAAGATGGCGCTGACATTTGACCCAGTTAATGCGAATGAAGACAGCCAGCCTCTCTATTTAAAGTATTTTGTGAGAAATATTTATCGTCAAAAGCTTTTGTGATCATCTTTTTTAAATCATGTAACTGGATTTATCATGTTGGTGTCACTTTAAACACCTTTATGTCTCTTAACAATGTTCAATCTTTTATGTCAGTGAATTTAATTTGCTGTCCTTCTTGTGAAATGTTGATAAAAAGCTTCACCAATATTTGTTCTTCTAGAAGCGAGGGCAGCTCTGGTCATAAAGTTATTAAAATATCTTCAAATTGAATAAGAGGCTGAATTTCCACACAATACAGTGTTGTTCAATGGTACTAACTAGAACCCCACCCTCTGTTGCTAATTTTCATCTTCAACAGTCATTTCACAACCAGTGGTTGTCTTGCTGTCTCATTCGGATCCATGTCTTTAGCAGAGGTGTCGCTATTAACCCTCCCATAAAGCCAACTGCAGGTATCGAGGTTTGCTAACATTTGAACAGGTTGGTGCTTCAGAATAGCATTTTCTCTCCATTACACAATCACTCATAAATACATTTTTTATTCATTTCCTCACGTTAATAGTTCTTGTGAGCATAAATGGAATTACAGTGCGCCACTACAGTCCCCATGCAGAAAGCCAAGGAGCCAAACACGACATCCTCTGTGGGGTGATCTGCTGGCTAAACCAGCACACCCTCTGGTTTAGCCAGAGCTGCTCCCAAAGGAAATTTGACAGCTGGAGAGGACAACTTCCTCTCCAGTTGTCCTTCCTCAACTGGAGAGGAAGGAGTTCAACTGAGGGCATAGTGGGTATGGGATTACCAGTGGAAGATGTCCCAGTTTTCCAGATACTGGAGGGATGGTGGGGGCAAGTGGGGAAATTTCACGGCCTATATAAAACACCTGCTTTGTTACAGACTTTTCGTCATGCAGTGGGTGTTTGTGCATGCACAGAGGTACATTTTCAACTGAACACAAATATAAAGGGTAAAACAGACAAAATGATTTTGAACTTTTCTGTCACATTTTGGGTAAAACACAGACAGCACATCTCTTCAAAGGCAAAATGAGCAAATAAGTCCCGTCCCCTTTTTTTTTTTTACCTTTTCTGCCTTGCTGGATAAAACAGACAATCTCACATGAATCACTCACAAATGTTTCCACTTCTCTTCAATCAGAGGTTGACTGACACACAAACACATTCAATACATTCATTTTAGGAACTTCAGCACTAAGTATGTAGAATAATTACACACAAATGGGTATTTTGAAAGCTTTGTTTCTGTTCAATGTCATGATCTTCTACTTATTAATGTTAATGTAAATATTATATTTCATCAGACCAATAGTACATCAGACCAAAAAAAATAATGAATAAAATGAATGTGGACTTAATGAAAAGTATGTTTAATACATTCATAAACATTATTATCTAACGGTTCTTTTAATCTGACAAACGAGACATCAAACATGCATAAGGAATCTGATTTTCAAAAAAAAGTTTGAAATTCTGTTGATTCATAACTTTGGATTTCTGTTAGGAGTTTGACATACTGTATATCTGGGAAGAGCCAGATGCTCAGACTATCTAGGTCAGAAAGTGATTTATACCATTATTTTGCACAATTTCTCATTTGACTATGTGACAGTGTGTGTTGTGATTGTTTTTAAAAGTAAAAGCTGCTCTTTTCCTGTTTGAGTTAAGGCTTCTCTGACTGGTTCTCTGCAGCCTGTCAGTGACACACTGCCTGCCTGGGCTGCCTGGGAAAATGAAAGCCATGTCTGCATAGCTGTGGTTTTGTGAGGAGTCAACGCAGCCAGTCTTACTGTGCCACCCCAGATGGCTGAGTTGGTTCCTCTGTGGAAACGCTGACTTCCCAGCATTCCTTGTGAACCAAGTGAATGAAAAGTTTAGAAGTGGTAAACAGGAACCCAAAAACGTGCTCCATTTCATGAAGATGGCAGTAAACATGAGTTGATGGACGGCCTCGGTGACACAGTGAACATTTAGATGTTCTCGTTAACACTGCAGAGCTTCTCTCCACTGCCACAAACAAAACGTTTCCTCCATCTTTTTTTCCTTTAGTTTGTGGTTTCCTCGTTTTCTGGCAATGGTCGTCTGTAATTTACCGATTGGCATTTATGTCAACGCGAGATTGATTTTAAACAAATCCGTTCAGCTGGAAAGAGTTGGTTTGAATTGTATATGTCCTGTAATGCCTTCAGAATACATCTGTTGTGAAGGTGTGGCGCATCACTAAACTGAAGGGCAGAAAGAGAGAGCCAGGCTCAACCTTGTTGCTGACCCAGGAGCTGTGGAGGACGTTTCCTGCAAACTAAGCACATTCAGTGAACAGCGGTTGCTGCTGGGTTTTGAACAGCTTGTTAAAGGCTCCTTGTGCAGATGTGCCTCAGATCAGAGTGTGGGATGTAATTACAGATGCCAGGCACCAGAGACACAGCTGTTTCTTTTCACTGCTGCCAAGCTTCTTGTGCCAGCTCAGAAAAACAAGAAGTGTCAGTTGTAGGCATTACAATATGAAACACTTTCCACGTTGACTTTATTGGAGTTTACATCATAATTAAAAGTTTACGTGTAAAGAAATGCTTTTTTTTTTTGGTTTGTGGTTCATTTATAATAACTTCTGGATAAACTGTTGCCACTTCTTTCTTAGAATTTCTTCTATATTGTTTATTTCCTTTTAACTCTTCTTCCAATTTCTTCTTAAAGTCTGTTTGTCTGTGAACACAACAGCTTGACCTCAGTCACATGAAATAAATCTAGATTTTGCTATAATTGTTTTTTCTTGGAATTTGTTTTTCTTTAAGTTTGAAGCTCTGTTTAAACATATTGGTGTGAACTTATTTAACACCAATAAGTTAAAGCCTATTGGTGTGTTCACACCAAATGCATTTTGAGCCTCAAGCACATGGAGGTTCTTTGAGGGCTGTGGAGGCGCGTTTCCAGTATCTAGCGTAGCACTATTTGAAACGTTTTGAGTGTTTGATGCGTCGAGAGTGTCCAAATGTGTCTGACGCTCCTCATAGACTTTGAATGTAAACCAGACATGCCTGATGCTCAAAATGCATTTGGTGGGTGAACCCCGCTTCTCTTTTAACATAAAGAAGCCACTATTAAAATACATTTTAGAAGGTTCTAAAGAGCAGCTTGCTTTCAGTTCTGTAACTAAATGGAACTTATTTTAAATTTAATAAATTCTGAAATAAAATAAGGGAAATATTTACAAAGTCCTTTCCCTCAGTTGAACTTCCTTTTTGTGCTGCATATTTTTAATGCTTCAAAGCAGCAGCAGCCAGCAGCAACTAATCATCTTGTAACTGGTCTTACCTTTAAGCTTTATGTAGCTGCACAGTTCAAACATGAACAAAGTGGCCGATTGCTCTCTGGAAATCCTCCTGGTAGATTTGAATGCGCTTGTTGTTAGATTACACTGAGCTGGTTTTTATCACAAAGAACTCCTTCTAGGAGGATCCAGGGTGTTCAGTGTAAAGACTCTTAATTAATCTGTAACAAGTTAACATTCAGCTCCTACTAATACTTTTTTCATGCTTTTTTGTGGCATTTCTACTTGTGAGTCATAGCTACTGATGCTGTGGAGTGGGATTTTTCTGTATCAGCAGCTCTTTAACTAAATTAGGCTACAGTCACACAGGAGGCCTTAATGCTCAATTAAGAATTTGTGTAATCAGATTTTTTTTGTTTGTTCACATTTCCATATCCAACTTTTGATGTGATTTCTTGTGTAAACTGCAAATGTGCTAAAAGTGTCCCACATGTGCAGTACAGGACGCAGTAACATCACACGTAGTGTAGCTCAGTGTTTGAGGAAGTAAGCATGGATGTTAATGGTATCTAAGGAAAAGCGTATCTAAGAATTTTAAAGTTGTTGTCCAAATGAACCCAGTACATCATCGTCCCCCATTGTTGTTGCTGTTGTTGTTCCCATTTCCACGCATCAGGAGACAGAACATTAACATTTGTCAGGTTCAGGTCAGATGAATGCGACCTGGCTGTACAGACTCAGGTCACATTTGAAAAGATCAGATGCATATCAGACTGAGGAACACATATCCAAGTCCAGCCTGTGTTGTTCAGACTGTAATGAAACAAATTCTGGAAAAATTGGGCAGAAGCAGGGCATTTTTAAATGCTAATTTTTTAATTGAACTGGGATGATTTCTGAAATGCATTATCTAAATTTAGATTTGCATTCATCATGTTTGTGCCCGTTTGTAACTTTTTTGTTGTGCTTGTCATTAAGTTATATAGGTTGAACCTTTGAACCCAAAATAAGAAAAAGCAATTATTTCCTCGCAGATATCAAGAAATTATTTGCTCACCCTCAACTATGGGAGAGTAAGAAATCTTCACTGACCAGAAAATCCTGCTCCATCACCATGAGTAAATTAATGCACCTATCCATTAGTCAGGTTCAGATTCAATACAGTTCACTATATTCACAAATATCACAAAGGAACTTTACAGAAAAAGTAAGTTTTGATCTACTGTCCGAACTGGTTAAAGTTTTCTTCTAAGGAAACCCAGCAGATCGCGTCGGGTCACCGACTAATAATTGCTTGGAATAGGCCGTCTTAGACTTGTTTATTCTGAGCGGTGAAACGTTGTAGCTGAGTTTAGAAGCACACATTCTATGCTGAGGAATTAGGATCTTTAAAGTCACTTCTTCTTTTCACTTCTGTTTTTGTTGATTGGTAAAAATAAAGTGAAGTTTGTTTGGATTAAAAAAGCCCTATGTGGGAGTCAAAAGCAAACTGAAATACAGCAACTTTATCCAGTGATATCTCAGCTTGCATACAGCATTTAAAGTTTTTGTCCCTGTATATATTTCTATTGTTTTGGCTTTTTTAAGTAACAGTTGCTGCAGTTCATCAAACCAGTTTCATTATCAAAGATTACCTGAGTAAATGCAAAAAGCAGTTTTCAAATAACAATTTCATTCATTAAACTTTTATAAACAAAATCTGTCACCGTGCTTTGAAAGTACAACATGGGACAATCTGTGAAAAATTGTCTCAACCTGCTTCTTCCAACATCTTTAAAATTTAAATACTTTTCAATAAAACACTTTGTTTGATTGAAACAAAGTCAGTTTTGATCTATTGTCAATTTATTTGGCTTCTTTAGAACTCTGTACTTTTTCTGGGGTCAAACACAAAAATTATTTCTATGTCATGCTGTTTACTCATCCAGCAGAACATTTATAAACTAGGATGTTGTTGCCTTCCTTATTCAGTATCAGTTTTTACATGATATTCAAATTTTTTGACCACCAAAAAAAGTTTTTTTTTTTCCATTTCCTGCAAAGTTTCCTTTTTGAATATGTAAGGTTTCTGTCTGACAGCAATGAAATGAGCCTAATGGATCACCCAAACTGGTGTTGGCGATTTATGAAATGGTTCAGACAGCTGATTACAGATCCAGCCTCTCCTCGTTGCTAGGCTGTCTGACTTCAGGTAGATCAGCAAAAAACAAAATCAGTTTCATTTGCAGCCAGTCCTGCATGACTGAGGCAGACAGACTTTCATCTTCACTTTAAAGAGTGAAGAAGGGCAAAAAATAGCAGAAATAAAACTAGCAGCTTGCTGAGCAAAGCAATGCTGGAACAAGAAGAAGTGAAAGTAAAGCCTGAAACTGGTCTGCTTCTGTCGCCCACCACTTCTGGATTTTTAATGTTCGGATTGCTTAAAATGCTTCTTTCCAGTTGTCTGTTATTTAAACTTGGGCTGCACAGTGGTGCAGTTGGTAGCACTTGCAGCAAGAAGGTCCTGGGTTTGAGTCCCGGCCCAGAGTCTTTCTGCATAGAATTTGCATGTTCTCCCGGTGCAGAGTTTAGGGTTTAGCCAGTGGGTTCTCTCCAGGTACTCCGGCTTCCTCCCACAGTAAAAAAACATGACCGTCAGATTAATTGGTTTCTCTAAATTCTCCTTAGGTGTGTGTGTGTACATGGTTGCTTGTCCTGTCTGTCTCTGTGTTGCCCTACGACAGACTGGTGACGTGTCTAGGTGACCCTGCCTCTCACCCGAAACATTCGCTGGAGATAGACACCAGCACCTCTTTAGACCCCCATAGGGACAAGGGTGTATAGAAAATGGATGGATTCTATCGATCCATTTTCCACTGTTGTCTGGAAAAGTCTAAGCAGGATTTTGTGGGGCCAACAGGGGACAGGGCTACCTCCACTTCTGCGCGGTTTTTCTCCCGCCGAGGGGAATGAGAGCAGGATCAGGAAACAATTAGAGTTTTGCTGTCTTTTAATCACTTAATTTGGTGAAATGTTACCTAATTTCAAAAACTTTCTCACGGAGAAACACTAAATGTTTCGTTTGATGACTACAAATTGGAAATAAAATTATTTTTTCTTTGACGGACAACGAAAAAACTCTAGCAATATTGTCGGAGGCCGACAATGCTCCAAACTGCGAACATTGTCGGCCTCCCCTCTTCAGTTGTTGTTTTTTTTTGGCAGAGGATCAGTAAATAACTTATTGGTGTTTTACCGTCACCACTAGGTATGACGTGTGCTTTAGCCTTGCACCACAGCACAGCACAATTGAAACATCCAGGATATCAGTATCAGCTTGTTTTATGAGTATTAGCATAATGAAGGCTCGCATCCCGCCTGATCTAAATCTGTTTATATGTCATCACATGGACTTATATAAAGTTTTATATATGAAAGATACATTATCTTTTCATATATTTATTATTGTTTTTCTTCTTTAGATATTAGGTTGGCTAAGAATGATTCTAAATCATGTATAGGAATGACCTAGTGCTGTTACATGTCAATCATCAGGGGGGATGCCTGGGAGGGCCAATCAGATGTCCCCTGGGGCCCCTCTGGCTCCGCCGCTGATGGTGGCTTCTGTCGAGAAACCAAACATAGCTTATTACTGGGTCTTTTGAGAGAGTTAAATAAACCCAGAAATTTTTAATTTTAACCTTTTCCAAAGGTCAAGTGAATGCAACATCTGTGTGATATACTGAACAGAAGACTGCAAAAGAGGACCAAGTTCTTTAAACAACTTAAAGACACTGAGCATACAGGAAACGCTAAAGATCTCTCAATGTACACTCCAACATTATAAAATGTCATGGGAGACATCTGAGTGCTGGCGGTTGGATAAATCAATGGCAGCACAAACACCTATAAAAAGATACATTTACTCAAAGGCTTTATACACAGTGACAATCAGCAACGGCAGTTCAGCCATTTTCTACTACAAAGTCTCAACAGAAAAGTCTTACAACAAAAATGTACTTCTTGGATCACAGAATGGATGAAAAGATATAAGTTCAGATACTTTGAGTAAAACCCTGGGATCATGCAAATACAAATAAAGACAGGGGCAGAAAATCATCCAAGTCATTTGCTGTTGTGACAAACAGGCTGCCATCTGCCGTACTGACGGAGCTGTAGGTCTGAGCCAAAACTATACAATGGTAGAAACATCAAGGCTGAAAGTTCTTTAAGTGGTTCAAGATCCATTCAGTGTCCTCTCAAATTTCTCTCCACAGAGGCTGTGAGGTAGATGGATGGACAATGAGAGTTTATCAGTTTATTGAACTGATAAACTCACTGGCTATAAGTTTTAGCCAGTGAGAAAATACTTTATCTGCGATAGTAACAAAAAATCAGTTGGACAGTTCCTTAACCCAATCAACACAGTGAGCCCCTCTTGGAATGTATAACTTGGCGGAGGAAAGATGGCAAAGTGTTATTCAGAGGTTAAGCAAATCTTCAAGCGACATTTTAGATAATTTAGAGCTCTTGGCCCTGAAGTTACTCAAAAGACCGTTTCAAAGAGAATCTGGCAGTGGAGGACTGAGACTCCCACCGTTGGAAAAACAATACAGGATGAAAGATTCCAGCATTTCCAGGGCACAAACAGCGCTACCTTGGTAACTGCACCAGACCGATCAACGCTGCTCACAACTGTCGCAAAAACAGCCTAATGTTAAATAAGAAACCTGGGTCATAGAGAGCCCGGGGAATTTCTGTGTGTGTATTTGACACCTAGCCTGTGCTCATATCAGATTACACATCATGGAGCATTAAATGCGTCATAATATGTAATAATGAATGCATTCACATAATGCCACAGCAAAGCAATGTAGCAGTCTCTGGTAGCTTGATCATCTGCCTGTTGGGTTTTGAAATGTGTGGTGATTTACAGCAGCTGCAGAGAAGTGAATGGGGGTCCAAAGGGCCAGTTGGTGAGCGGTGGAGGACAACCTGAGCAGATAACTGGTTCATCAGAGGACACAGAAAGGCAATCATTTATGTTCACCTAAACGGACATTTATGAATTGCTCATAATTATTATGATTGTAAGAAATAATTACTTGCTCATGTCTGCCATGAAATAAGGAAACTTCACTGAACACGTACATTCAGATCTCTTTGTTGTCAGTATTGTTTATGAAGTTATATGAATTCAGTTCTGTTTGTCTCAAGAGATTTGACAATGGCGGAACTAGGTGACTGTAAACACAGCTATCACTCAACCATCTCAACTCAAACATCCAGCAGAGTGTTTCCCACAGTATAGTTTCCCTTTTTCACCATTTATGTTCCCTTCTGGTGGTGATAGGGTCAGACTGCAGACTGGAGCATCTTGCTTAGACTTTTTGACAAGAGGATTAATTTTTGACTCAATTGCATTAAATTTGTTTGTCACACTTCTTCACATGGTAACTATTAGTTTTGCTTAGGCGGCTAAACTGTTATTCGCTCACTTAAATTTTAAAAGAAGTACATGTGGAAGAAATGTCATGTTTGTACCTGACCCATTTGTTTGCTGGAGTGTTTTTTTTTTTACTCCTCTCTCTTTGTTTAGTTGCTACAGAGCAAAGATAATAGACAGGAAAAGCTGGTTTTCCAGGGACAAAGAAGAGTCTGAGGATAAATATCAGACTAACAGACCCAAGGCCAACAGAATGCCCTGCTGCATGGAGGTGGGAAAAAAAACAGGTGTCGAATGGAACTAAAAGGAAGAAGTGCTTTTTAGAAGAGATCTAGCTGCTATGTGACTAACAGGAGAAAACAGCTGCACGGTTTGTGTTCTCAGCCAGCTCATTTAAACAGTAGCTGGTCAGCCATCACATTAGCAGCTGCTTATTTCCACTGTTTGTGAGTCGATATGTCACCTTGCAGCCAAAGGTGACCAGCTATTCTTTTAGTTGGATGTACAACATCTGGTCTTCAAAATATTTTTTTTACATGTAAGCAGCTTTTTCAGATTTCTTTGACTACTGGGTCAAAGAAATAGGTAAGAGTCTGTTTACGCTCTGCAGGACTTTCAGAGTAACAATCTCATGTCCAGTTTAAAAGTGCCTGATGTGTCCAAGCGAGTCAACAGCTTACTGAAATATGACTTCCTCTTCAAACTAAGTGTATAATGCATTTATGCTATGGGCGAGCAGTAAAACTAGACATCTAGCAATATTCACTTAGTTTTATTAATTCTATTTCATATTGTACATTTTTACCAGACATATATGCATTGCTTAATGCTTAATGCTTAATGCATTCATTTTTATAAATTAATTACATCAAATTTAAAGCATTAAAAACTTTAATGGAATCAATAGAAGTATACTTTGTATGTTTTTTATTTGGGGGGGCTTCCATACAAGTTGTGCTAAAGGGAGTTAGCCTATAGATGAAGCTACTGAAGCCTAAAATAGTATTTCAATGCTAAACATGCTGCAGCAGGACAGACGTCCCCAATATCATCATCAATAGTTGACATTTCACAGCAGTTCCATGTCTGATCAGGGCTGAATGCATAAAATGACACAAAGCACCAATCTGAAGGTTAAAGATCCTGAATAACACATTCAAAACAATAAATATCCATTTACTCACTAATTTAGCAACAAAAAGGGGGTTTGAGTTGAAAATGTTGCTTATTTTCAATTCAAATTCAAAATATAGTTTGATTATAAAATGCAATTGTGATTAACTAAATAGAAACCCTACAATAAGCTTGGTTAAATATTTTTAATTGAGTCCCACCACTCATTTTTTCACACAACAATCATCAAATTTTCCATCAGTCCAAATATAAAGCAAAAACTAATTCTGTTATACATGAACCACATGTTCTGTCAAGACACTATAGAACAGGGTGGGAAATGTCCAGTAATAATGACTTCTAGTGAATTGTCATGAACCTCAATTTTACTAAAATATGATTTTGCTGGATAGTCAAATATTCTTGATATTCACAGGCAGACTTGGATGATTGAGTTTCCATTTTTTGGTTGACTTCCATGAAAGCCAGGACAGGTCAGAGTAGATGGTTTCCTCCAGGAAACAACCGTGTGAGCTGGTTTTCCACAGGCGGAGGGATCTGGTGGTCCTGGGAGTCTGTCTGGCAGCCACTGTGTGACCGTCAGCCATTCCTCAGAGAGCCGCAGCAGGTACTCCATGACAGACGGACGGACAGAGCGCTGATTGTCACCAGTGTTATCCGAGTCCAGTGGTGGCGTTTGGCAGGATATGTTTCGCCCAGCGTGAATGCAAAGTGACAGTCCGTTATTGTGATCAAATCAAGCAGGAGCCGATCTCATTCAGCGGGATTCCCTAGGAGAGAGACACAGGAACACAGTGAAGAGCCAAGCTGGTAATGCAAGCTGAATCTAAACTACCTGCTTGCTTTTGTCTGAGAGGTGATAAGCTGCTGTTGAAGCAGGAGAGCTCGGCACTCCTCTTGTAGTCTCTTGTATTTGACAAAATACAAGAGACTGAACACAAGGAGAGTGACTGTGACTGGGATGTAGGAGCATATGGCACAAGACAGGTGCTTAAAGAGAAAAAAGGTGAAGAACTCATGTTTACTTGGTCATTAACTTGTACATAGAGATAAAACAAAAGAAGAGTTAGAGATGAGATGACAATATGAAAGTGGGATTAGAAAATCACTTATCTCTATCCCAGGTCAGGGAGGCCTAGAACACTCTTCGCCTTGTGATGAAACTGCATATGCATGGCTGTATCATTGTGGAGATGGAGATGTGGGTCATAGTACTGATGAGGGAATGTAGCATGGATTTGGTGCTGGCAGCAAAGTACTGACTGTACAGGGCTGGAGCTGGCAGTAAACTCCAGCTGAATCTAGGTCACTGGGATTCTCAAGACCAGAGGCAGACCAGAGGCAGGTGGTCTGTCTCTGGTCTGCAGACCGCTGTCCTGCAGTTTTTAGATGAGCCACAGGTACAAAACACTGGAATGAAATGGCTTAATTACCTCCTTCTTGTGTAGATAAGTTTTCCTGCGCCTTGCTAATTACCTAATTATTTTATTCAGGTGTGGTGCAGCAGAGGCACATCTAAAAGTTGCATGACTGGAGTTTGACACCTGTGCGCTAGGGTCATGTTGATGTGCTGAAACCAAAAATCACATTGCTTTTGATCCATCACGTCAACTTTCTGAACAATGGAGCAACATCAGCATTAAATGCAGGACTTGTTCTCACATTTGCAGAATCTGATTAATGAGTGATGGGCAGGAGGAGAGATTCCACTGGATGATGAATGCAAGTCATTGCTAGACCTATTTAATGTCCTGTATCTTGTTCATCTGACAGTCCTCTATGTGAAGTGACTCTATGTTGATTTGCGTAGATCTCAAATAACTGAGATCTAATCATTCAAATAAGATTTAACTGCTAGGTTACCCGGTAAATTTTCTTCTTTAGAAGGAAGGGATGGATCCAGCAATGTCAAATCTTGAAGTTACATTTTCTTCAGAACTTTATTGGAACCCTAACAGTACATCTTAAACATATGGGCAAGTTTAAGACTTAGTGAACCGTCAAACAAAACCAACATGGATGAGTTCTGAGTTGGTCTTAGTCCTGAACTTCTCCAGAATCATCAAAGGGTTGCCAGAAGATACAGAAATACACATTATACAATATATAATACACATTAAATTGTATTTATGTCAGTTAAAGACAGATAGGATGAAAAGAAAAGATTTAGTGGACAGACACCTATGTACTATTAATGCCTTAAAATGTTCAGGTTAATCGCGTTCACTAACACTTTACTGTTGGCAGTCCTATGTGCAAGAGAAAAAAAAAACTGTTGAGGCATCCTACCCTCAAACAACTTCCGCAAAAAACTGCGTATTCTAGGTGAACTGAACTAAAAAGCACTTGTGTTGCACATAATGTTAGCTGAGAAATAACCGAAGTTAGCTTCAGCAAACAAGCGACAGTAGCTCAGTATAACCACATTAAATATATTTTCTTAAATAAACAAACACAAAACTGCAATACAATGGTTTTGAAAAAGTACTTACAGTACTTACCTGGTGAAAGTCATTGTTGACCCCGCCCTCTAGGCTGTGAACTTTTAACTGGTAAATATCCCACAATACAACTGTACATTAAAAATTTACAGTACAGCTGTACTGTAAAAGTTAGCATGTGATCCAGCAGACCAATCACGTCCCATATACTTTCCATAGGCATTTCAGATCACAATAAAGAGCTGTATTTTCAAAACCCAGTCACCTTACTATATTTTCATGCCATAGTTTTTACAGCCCTTGCACTGCTTCATTGCATTCTGAATTTGTATTTTACCAAATAAAGGTACCACAGCATTGTGTTATCTTATCAGGCAGAGCGGGGGAAGTGGTGTCGGTGCTGCCTGCCTTGTGCCTGGTGTTACCTTGGGTTTTTCACCATGCGGATTGTTTTTTTTGTTTTTTTTCCTTTTTTCTGTTGAGTCTTAAGTTGTTCAAACTTTTGTTTCACATGATCAAAATGGGGATGTTAAAGATTGCAGTATTTGAATGAGCTGCTTCAAATCATTTGAAGCAGCTCACATTGACTGAAAACATCAGTAATGCATTAAAATGATTTAGTTTGACTTCACACACCCACTGCACCATCTGTGAAGTAAATTGGAAGTGATTTGCAGTTTGTTGACTAAACATGCAAAACAGTCGCTATGTTCAACGCAGCAGAAGCATTTGCATTGGATGAAAACAACAGATGAAGTGTAATATTTCAATATGCCCTGCGTAAGTAAAAATGCAAACTGCCGTTGTCAAGGATTCAGCACAAAAACATAATATAAAAAATACTAAAGACCTAATTATGCAGTGAAACTTTAAATACATTTAATCCTCTTGTTTGAATAAAGGCACATAAAAAAGACCCTGAAATAAAACCCGCGTTAAAAAATAAAAGTCAGTGAAAAACATAATGTAGCTTTACAAAATAAAAGTCTCACAAAATAAAACACTATTATGAAATAGTGTTTAAAAAATATTATATATTTTTTTATTTCATGTGGACATTTACTGTATTTATTTGATGGAGCATTTATTATTAATGGTATTTATTCACTTAATTTTTGAACGAACTAGCTCTCCATAGGCCCGCGGGTTACTTAAATGAGTAAAAATAAATTTCCAGATTTTATTATCTTTTATGAAACATAGGCCATTTATAAGGGAATACAGAATTATTTCTGAAAAGCTTAGCAGTCCATGTTTTATGTAAAAGTCCCCTAAATCAGGCAGCTTCTTCTGTCTGCTGCTTTTATCTTTTCAACCAGTTCCCAAGCAGCTTTGACTACATTCTTACCACTTTTCCTTGAACGACTCATCTATAGTAACTAGATTGGTATTGTGCATGGGGGGCTTGGGAACATAACATCCACAGGCCTCTGAGGAACTTTCAAATACGGTACAATGGTGTCCTTACATTCCTCAGAGAACATGTACATATGCCCTAGAGCGAGGAGAGGGAGGGCTCACAATTAGCCACTGATGAAGTACAGCAGAAAGTGGTCTAAGAGGTCCTGTTGTTGTGGATGAACTAAAAAGCCCAATTGAGGTTAACAGTTTAATTGTGGTCAGCAGAATGTGGTGTGGGGGCACAGAGTTGCTTTCCCATAAGAGTTTTCCAAAAAAAAGAAGGAAGATTAAATCCAGATACAGAGAGCAGTGCATTTCATTCCATTCAACCAAGAGAACTCTGACTGTGACAGGATATGATGTGCCGTCTGGGATGTCATATCCCATCGTGAGCAGACTGAAGTCTACAGTCATGTTCAGGTGATACTGAAACGGACCAGTAAAAGTCTGACATAAAGATGGCTGTGTGGTGTCTCAAGCTATGGACAGCATGTCCTGTTAGAGCATATTCACACAAATCTCAGTGTGAAGAAATGAGATGACGATCCCAACGATCTGTTTTATCCCAGCTCCATCCACCTCCATCGTTGTGTCCTTTAGCAAGGCACTTAACTGCTTAGTTAAGCAGTGAACTGCTTAACTGCTGGTGGTTGGAAGGGTTGATGGTGCGACATAGCAGCCTTGATTCTGCTGCCATCAGCATGTGGATGTGTGTGAATGACTGAATGTTTCAAGTCCTCTGGACCAGATAAAGTGTTGTACAAGTATAGTACTTGTACAGTACTTACATTGATGGTAATTCATCAGGTATCAAGTAAAAAACAGAGTAAAAAAGGCATGATTTATTTAACAAAGATCATGTGAAAATGGAGACGGAGCGCTGAAGGGAGATGAGAGTTAACCAGGATTACATATGAAGGCAACGGTCAAATTAGGTCCTAGTAGAAACCAAAGTCTACATCCAAACAGCCCCACAGGTCAGCAGTGCATCCTTAGACTTTATGTAACAGTGCTGAGTGAGTGTGACTGGTTCCCAGAAAGGAAAAGCCAGCGAAGGAGACATCATTTACCGCTTTGTTTTATTCGTCAGCGTACTCTTTGTTCAGTGATTTCTGGTAATGAAACACCAACCCCCCAAAGACTGCAGCCTCAAAACATCCTGAGCACAAGAAGAAACAAACTACAGATAGAGAGCTGCATTTGCCAAAAATAGTCCTGCTATCAAAAGTCAAAATGTCGCTTTGCAGCAGAGTTCAGCTCATTTATGGTTTGGTTAATTTCTTTAACAGATTTGGTTCTCTGGTTATGTTGGGATTTTCTGGACTTTGCTCTACTCTTTATGTAAACTCTGCATTTACATAAAGCAGAGTTTAAATTATTAAACTCTGCTTTATGTAAAATATTAAGTCATTATTTTTAGTCTTGTAAATATTTTGAATTTCCCTAATTTAGTGTGGGCGTCCTGTGTACAGCCAAGGTCTGTTTATAGGGCTGAATCTAGAAATCAAAGCCAAGAATTCAATATTATTTGCCCAGACAATACATTCACTTCTGACATGACCTATCAAAACACATTAGAACAAAGGTTAATAAGATCTAAAAACAAGTCATATTATGAAGTTACTTCTGACCAAACCTCTCATTTTGTCTCAGTATAGAATTTATTTATATCTCTTAAATGCCAGAAACAGAGTGAGAACATTTTTTAGAGATGTTTTTGTAACTTTTCTTGAATTCAAAAATGTTCATACATTTGGTCAGTGTCAGAGATAACTGTCTTTTAAACTGAACTGTAACATTAGATATATTACGTTTATAATAGTCAACATCACTATGAACTGTGTTAAAATGTGCTGAAGAGACCAGGATTATGTACTTTGCAGCAAGTTTCTGTTTGAGCTGTCTGTTGGTCAAACTGTGACAAACTGCATGTCTACAAATACGAATCTGGAAGCCTGCTGTTAATGACCAAACAGGCGGTCAAGATGTTGTTATAATGCTGCTAGCAAACACACTAATGCTACAAGTCAGCAGAAGATAATAAAATATCTGAAAATAAAAAACAGTAGTTACGCAATTCATTAAGATGATTCCAGCACTTAAAAGCAAGCAGGGAAAAAACTAACATTTGGAAAATATATTTAGAAAATCAAAATTTTCCACATTTCAGTTTCTGTGGTGGACTGGTGACCTGTCCAGGGTGACCCTGCCTCTTGCCTGTTGACCACTGGAGATAGAAACCAGCACCCCTCACCATTCTTGTTGCAGAATGGGAAAGCAAAAGCTCCCTTCTTTAAAATCCCAGGTACCATTAGGCGAGACGGCTGCACAACCATTGCCCGCTATCCAATATCTGCTGCTAAGCTGCTAAACACCTAAAACAGCTCAGAGTCCTGGAACCTGGAACAAAGCCACAGAACTCTGTCCTCCATCTGGCCTGGTTTTCAGCACAGACCTGCTCAGACACTAGAAACTATATCTCTGATCAATCTGGAATTCACTAGCTGCTTTTCCATCGAGCATATTATTGCACAATTTGACATTTTGAAAATAAATTTGCCTAACAGAAATACGATTGGAAAAATAAATCTTTTGTTCAAATAAACCAATTATGGCTCAAAATTAGTTTATTTCACAAGTGATGATATCACTGGTGTAAACCACAAAGAAGAAAATGGTGAAGAAAAAGTAGGACAATGTTGGAGCGGCATCTTTTTAGTGACTTATCTTGTGAACAAACTTATTTACTTGTGATTTTAATTGTTTCTTATTTAATGGACACAAAAATAAATATTTTTTGACATTAGTGGAATACTGACAAAGTTTTGCTTACATTTGAAGTGGAAACACGGCTATTGATCCAACACATAAAACAATATATGCCGACATTGATTTACAAGACAAATAATTCTGGGCTGTCTTTAGATTTTCTTTTAGAAAAGACTGCACTGTGCAGAAACTTTAAACGCTTTTTGTATTTTCTCTGATAAATTAGCATTTCCTCCTCCTTTAAGCTGTTTCTCTGACTCCTGCTGTCCTTACTGACCTGTCTGAGTTGCTCTGCAGTTGCTCCATCCACTCTCCTGGTTCTGCTGATGGATTGATCAGAACTCTGGGAAATGTTGGACGTTTGGGATGTTGCTTGTAACCTAACATGCTTTTGTATTCTGGTCTTCATGGTGCTGCTTGTTCTCTAATGTCCATCAACAGCTGACAGGGTACACTGCAGCTGTGTGATTAAAGAACTTGAATAGGATTATGTCTCAACTGAACAAAACTATGGTTCTTATTAGTATTCATATAGAATTTTTTCTAGCATTCTGATAAATTATTTAGGACACTGGATCTGCTTTGCTTAATGAAAGAAAATTCCCATTATGATGAAGTTGGCCTTGATATTTTTCCCAATGTAATTGGGTTTTTCCTTCCACTGCGCTGTATTAGGTGGGGTCATTACTGGGGTCGGGAGGGTTGCTGGTGCCTATCTCCAGCTATCGTTTCGGGCAACAGGGTGTACCTGTCCAGGGTACGCCCTGGACATGTACACTGGGTTGCCCAGTCTGTCGCAGGGCTACACAGACAGACAGGACATGCACACACACACTCATACCTAGGGGCAATTTGGAGAGGCAAATTAACCTGACAGTCATGTTTTTGGACTGTGGGAGGAAGCCGGAGTACCCAGAGAGAACCTATGCATGCACAGAGAGAACATGCAAACTCCATGCAGGGCCGGGAATTGAACCCAGAACCTTCTTGCTGCAAGGCAACAGTTCTACCAACCGCGCCACTGTGCAGCCTACTATATTAGAATATCAGACCACTTAAAACTCAATCAAGTGTTGAGTAATGGAGTCTTACTCCTTACATCTTGCTATGTATTCCACCAATGTATGGATAAGTCTCTTTGTTTGAGATTTAAGGATGTTTACATGCCCTGCATTTGAGAACTTTGCATCTGATGAAATGCTTTGCAAATACTTTACATTTCATCCAAAGTGAAGGGTGTGTGGTGTCAGGTTAGACATGACCAATAAAGCAGTCTGGGATTTTCCAAAGGGGACTGTCAGCCTACATTTGGTTTCACAAAAGCAAATAAATATGCGGAAGTGAAAAGTACCTGGTAAGTCCTGGTGAGGGGACTTTGATGTTTATGAAAATAAATAACTTCTCACATTTCCTTGTTGAAGCTTTAAAAATATTATATTTGTGTCCTTACCATGAGAATACATTCACACTCTGATTGATATCAAAGGATATAATATTCAAATGAAAATCACAGATATCAGTTCGTGTTCATGTTCATGTTGATATGAACATTCAAGATTCAGACTCAGTCAAGTTAGCCAAAATGTTCACATCAGTGAGCTACTAACTGCACGGCTCTGCAGACCAACATAATAGTAGACCAAAAGTTCTCCTTCAGATTATCTTTGCTAATCTTTTGAAAATTAGCAAATGTAAAAATCCCAGTAAATATAACTGAATATTGTGGTATGAGAACACTATTACTGCCAGAAGTGTTGCTTCAGACTCTTGCTAAACTGATGATAAACTGAAATAAATCCTAAACTGTGATGAGTTTTTCATCACTTCCTGTCATGCTCTCTATATGTAGCTTTTTCATGTTCACAGCCATCATTGAAAGCACACTGAGGAATGCTGAGAGCATTTGGGTCAATGCTGCCAGACTCGGTGAGTAGAGAACAAGGCCTGGAGCCCGTGGTAGAAAGTGATGGAGCTCAGTGAATAGCACAGGGAGGAGCCGGCTGACCTGCCTGAAAGAGACGTGGACCAGGCTTAGAAAAGAGACTCCTTAAAACTCAATCCATCCAAACATAAATGTTTGTCCACAGCTTTTCTGCTGCCATTAGAGGAATGCTATTAACCCGATCCATTGTGCCCTGTGGGAATACTCTGACTCAACTTGGCTGCTAAAGACTTGAGATTTGTCTACATTCCTCGTCCACAAAAGATGTAGGAACCAAACACTGGTGCGCATACAAAAGCTGCGGATATCTGATCTTCTTTTTATAAGGATGAGTTTTGTGGAGGAGAGCAGAGCTGGCCGTTTCCGCTGGCATGTATAATTGTAGGTCTGTGTTCCCTGCAGTGGCCCTGGCCCCTGCTCCGGCTCCTGCCGCTTTTGTTTCTTCCTCAGCTAGCGTCCCCCACCCTGGCTGGGAGCATTCAGGGAATATCTCCTTCTGCTTTGGGTGTGCCTCTGTACCCACACAGATGGTGATTGAGGCGCCCGGCGTGTCCAGCACCTCTCTGGGCTTATCGTTAGTGGTGACTTCACTGGCTGTGACTTCATGCTCCGCAGGTTGGTTTTATTTGCATAGACCACGTGTTTGAACAGAGCAAGGCTGTTTGTCCGGGTGGGGGTGGGCAGATCAGATAAGAAACATGAGGGTTTCTTTTTTCTCTTACTCTGGTGTAGTTCAGTTATGATTAACCAGCAGCTGTTAGAGCCCAGTCACCATCTCTGTCACTTTTAGCAATTACATCTGCTGCAGTTTGGGAAAATTTGACCTTGTTTAATTCTGTTAGAACGACTTTGAAAAAATGAATTCCAATTTTACACTTTAACTTATCTTTTTCTGAATACCAGGGTGGTCTTAGTCGTTACAACTGCAGTTTTCTCTCTGGTGAAGTTGGACAGGCTAAGTATATAATGAAAGTTAAAGGAAGGAAAAAGTTTGGTGGAGAAAAAGTGCAAAATAGTAGGGTTAACTGCAGCTTTGAGAGGACTGCAAAACAAAAATAGGCTTAGAGGAGACTGTCAGAAACTCACATCCATCCCCAGGACTTGGACATTTGTCACATTTTCTTTATTAAAGCCACTTTACAAACAGAGAATAAATCCACAGTTTTAAAGCCCAAAGCGCAGGCATCTGCCAGGAATCTTTAGGACTCCTCCTGTTTCCTCAGGCTGACCAGCTTTATGGAGATGCTGGTTTCATTTTCCAGCAGGACTCCACACCTACCCACCCTGCCCACGCTACCAATACCTGCTCTGATTATCCATGAGTCTGTAGGCCAGCTCAGTGAACCGGTCAGTTACGTACTGTGTTACTATGACAATCTGTGAGCTGTCGTTAAGAGGAAGATGAGAAACAGCCGAGATGATGATGCAGACAGGCTAAAGGCCGCTGCCATGGCAACACATGCTTCCTGAACATCCCAGCTGAACCACAGTCTGATTGTCTCCATGCTTTCCTCCTCTAATTCATGCATAATAAGCCCCAACTAGGTACTGAGTACACATACATGGAAATATTTCTTCATAAACCCACATTTCAGTATTAAACACTTGTCAGAGTTTGTCAGATTTGGTTTAACTCACTCATATGATGAATCTAGTGCTCCTGTTCCTCCTGTAAAGTAGCTGTAAAAGCATCTTTACCATAACAAACAGAGTAATGATGAGTAGTAAATATGAGATGAAAGATGGAGGCTGATAGAGAAGTAACAGAGGTCAGCCAGAACACCCCTCCCCTCACCACACACACGCACACACACACCACACGCAACCAAACACCTGGAGCAGGTGATGGAGTCTTCAGCCAGAAACCAGCAGAACGGCCCTCTGTGATTCTACATGGATTTATGCCATGATTATAAATATGTTGTTATTCACGACTGTCATAATTAATGATCAACTGTCAAGCTGATCTAAAAATAGCAAAACGCATTAAGAATTTATTCTTACACACCAGAGTGTGTGTGGTGGCTGCAGCAAGTTCCACCAGAAGCAGTCAGGCTGCTGGAACCGGAAAAACAAAACACATTACAAAAACCTGTTGTGATGAAATATTACTGGAATTACAATTAGTTACAATTAGTTTCTCCCTTCTCTCCCTTTGGAGAGAAAAACCTGATCATTAATTAATTACAGCATAAGTGAAACATGACAGGAAAAATTGTAATACTGTAAGTAAGCCGAATTCTTTTATTACACTTATTAGTAGTAAATTATTAGTACAAATTACTACAATTTACATGTTTAATCGTAGTAGTAATTAGTTGCAGAGGGAGAGCAAGAAATGTTGTTTTTCTTGAAAGGATTCAAAATTTGGGCTGCACAGTGGCGCAATGGGTAGCCCTGTTGCCTTGCAGCAAGAAGGTCCTGGGTTCAAATCCCAGGGTCTTTCTACTTGTGCATGCGGGTACTCCAGCTTCCTCCCACAGTCAAAAAACGTGACTGTCAGGTTTAGTGAGATCATCAAAATTCTCCTTAGATGTAACTATGTGTGCATGATTGTTTGTCTTCTCTATCTCTGTGTTACCCTGTGATGGATTGGTGACCTGTCCAGGGTGACCCCGGCTGTCCCCCCTTGACTGCTGGAGACCAGTGACCCTGCAAGGACAAATGTGTTAGACAATGGATGGACAAATGAAATCAAAATTTGGTGAATGTGACCACTAAGCAGATTAAATTGATTGGTCAATCATGCAAAAAAATTGCCCAACTATTTTCATTTTAAAGATAAAATATGAATTTCTGATTAGAGCTCATTTTGGGTTTTTATTTTTGTGAAATTAACACTGTTGCTAATAATTGTCATAGTAACACTGTATGCACTATACATACAGTTAGACAAAAACAGTTAGTTTCTGTCTAACTGAAGCAGAATCAGAAACTGCCCTTCCTCCTGGATTCTCTAGTGGTTGGCTGAATGCTCTGAATGAAAGTGGCATGTGTTTTGCATTCCACTTGATAACATTTAAAAGCAGGAATCTGAATCTATTCCAGGAAGCCCACCTGAACAGGCCCAGAACTGGTTTTGTTAGCGTTGACACCCGGTCTTGTTGAAAACAGTTGATTCTGCCTCTGGCAGATTTGCATTGCAAATGGAGGGGCAAATGGAAAACTCACAACATCCCCATGGGGCACGTCTCATGGTTGTCAACAAGACAACATGGGGAACCCGATCCCCTCCTCCTGACTCTTTCACACTAGCACACACACGCGTGCAGAGGCTGGTAAATTGGTCAACTTCCTGCAACAAGTCAAAGCAGATAATCATCTCTAAAAGTCTGGATCCTCTTGTTTCGAGTCTCCAACTGGCTTTCTGTTGTAGGCATAACATATGGGTGAAATTGGCACCAGGCTAAATGTTGCGAGAAATGCAGAAGAGCACATGTGACACTTTAGAGATAACGCCTCAGCCACATACATTTTGGTGACAGGCTGAAATGTGCCTTAACCCAGCATGTGGGTTGCTTACAAATGTCACCATTGGCCTATAAAGGTGCTAACGTGTATATGAGGAATCTACATACCCATGTTCCCTCACAATACATTAACAAGATGGCGGAGATGGTGATTTTGGTGATGGTGCTCATGTAACCTGGAGACGTTCATGTTTCCTTAGGAAACACACTTCACCCATCTTGCCTTCTGTGGGTCAGGGGGCCCAGTGGCGCCGGTGCATGACAGCCTCGCTTCTCTCAGACAGGGCACTTGTGGCCTCGATCCAGTGGCTGATGTGTGTGTGTGTGTGTGTGCATGAATGTGTGAATGACTGAATGTAGTGTGAAACACTTTGGGGTCCTCTGGATTTCATAAAGCTCTATTTAAGTACAATCTATGTACCATTTACCATTACCCCACACTAAAGCAACTAACCAGGAGAAAATTCTTAACATCTGACTCAAATCAAACTGTACTGAACAGGTAGAAGTAAGTCTAAGGGAGTTTTCATACCAGGATAATGTAGGAGCTTTGGTCTGATGGGGAATACCCATAAATTGTTTAGTTCACTTTTACAATTCATGAGGCAAACAAGATCAATCTAGTTAAAAGCTGCCAAGTAAGAACATCAAGCAAGCCAATGGCATATTCAGCCTGTTGTTCTGTATGCATGTGATGAATGCAGTAGTTCCAAAGGCGAAAAGCGAGATACTAGGACGTGTTCCTGTGGTTACATAGAAGCCCAGAGCGCTAGTATCAAGATTTAAAAGGTTTCAGATCACAAATACATGACTGTAGGCAGACACAGTCGTCACTCTCTCCTTTTGGTTCACTTCCTCAATTTAGTCCGTTTTCATTTCCCACTGTAAGTGAGCTACAGTGTGGTTCACAAGCAAACAGGCCCCTGGGTTTTCATGGAGAACCTCCTTCAGTCCAGAATTCAGATAAACATCTATAACAAACAAAACAAACAAACAAACTCTGGTTGACTGAAAGCTCAACAAACACATCCCCAACTCATAATGCCACAACTTGTGGTGTCCCTTGTATAATCATTAGTGGTGCACATATGTAGGTTATTAAGTATTAAGTCCAAACCATTCTTCCTGGGCGCTTCCCATCGTGAGCAACGTTTTTGATTGAAAATTTGAAAGTGAAGATAATTTTGTCACCAGACTTGTAACCTAGAACATCCTATTTGAGTCTTTTCAATTTCTTCTTCCTTTGCTACTTTATAGAAAACACATATTGACGGTGAATCTTTATTATGTTCCTTACTTGTGTATGCTGCCCAAAATAGACTGACTTGGTATTCATTAAGTGCAACTGGGTCTGATCACAGACTATTATGCAAGGACTTGGATTTGTCCAAAAGGACTTCAGGTTGTTATGGATATACAATTGTGTCTTTCCTCTGTCTCTTTTATCTGCTCACATGCACTCTGCTGCACCCTCACATAACCATAACATATCAGACTGGCGACAGTCACAGTAAACAAAAACTGATGAAGCAGGCCAACACCCCGTAGAGAGGCTGCAGAATGAGAAGAAGATAAAAGCAGAACTCTCGCTACAATCTTTGCTTCACTTGGTGTGACCCTTAAGGTGAGCTGAGTGAAGCCCAGGCTGGACAGTGGATGTCACTCTGTATCTGTTCCATGTATGACTTATAACATTTGATCATTTTTGGCATTGGTTTATACTTAACCAAATCTCATTATTTCTCAAAGTTATGAGTCTGAGGGGTTTTGTTCAGGTCTAGGAACCGATACACTGGCCTGGGTGTTGCACAGAGGGGAAAATGAGAGCATTACAACAAGATCCTGTTGAACAGCATGCAAATTCATCACACTCAGGTCCAAGCTTGTGTCTCAGTTCCTGTAGATTTATTTTAAGATGAGAACAAACACTTCCAACCACATCTACAGCACACGTTTTATCATTTATCCTATACACCCAGTTAACCATGGACTATGGTGTTTATCTCCAGTGGCCACTGGGCAAAAATTGAAAGAAAAGGTACACCCTGGACAGGTCGCTAGTTCATGGCAGGGCAACACAGAGACAGACAGGTCAAACAACCTTAAACCCACACATTCACTCCTAAAGGCAATTTAGAGAGACTAACTAATCTAGTTATGTTTTTGGTCTGTCAGAGGAAGCCAAAGTACCCGGAAAGAACCAAATTTCACACAAAAAATCCCTGAGAATTCAAAAAACCGCTTCCTCTTCCAATCTGCTAATAAAAAAACCCTTATAGATATATAATAATCAGTCAGTGGTGGTTCTAGACCAGGGATGCCCACTGTAGGTCCTCGAGGGCCGGCATCCTGCATGTTTTAGTTCTCTCCCTAGTGCTAGCAACAACCTCCTCAGCAAGTCAATGTTCTCCTTAGGCCTTCTAATGAGCCACCACTTGATGCAGGTGTGCTAAACCAGGGAGAGAACTAAAACATGCAGGATGCCGGGCCTCGAGGATCGACTGTGGGCACCCGTGTTCTAGACCAAGTTTAGGGGGACAAGGGATTTTATTGGGGCACACAGAACAAAAGAATGAAATAAAAGGGAAAGTGATATTTAATTGCCTGATAATATTAAGGGTGCTTTCACACCAGCCCTGTTCAGTCCATTTTAATTGAACTCAAGTTTGTTTGTCGAGAAAGTCCGGTTTGTTTGGAGAACAGTGTTGAATGTGCAATCAAACTTTGCTCCGGACCAAAAAAGCAATCTCTGGTCCACCTACGAACTTAACTCAGTTCTGTTGAAGTGAACTCTGGTGCTGTCCCAAGGCACTTGGAATTTTGTGAATGCCAAGTGCAAGTGGGACAGAGACAGCTCCAAATGCAGGAAGCTGGCTATTGCGCAGGGAATTCTGGGTAAATAAAACCAAAACAAATGTGCAAGTGCTAGCACAAGAAATAGCTTACGGTCTCTTACAAAAGACAAAAAGAAATCCTATAATCGCTAAAACCTGATTGCCACTCCATTTTTCCTTACATCTTGAAGAAGAAAGCTGCTCGCAGTGTCTTCTTCAGAGGTTTTTGTGTTGTTTTGGTGGTTGTTAGTGCAGCGAGAGGGTAAACAGCTTTTCAAAGAGTTTGTTTATTTCATCACAGTGCAGTGTGTAAGCAAACCTCACTAACTGAAAATATAATAAATGTTGTAATTTTGTGCAGTCCTGTAGCCCTGTAGTCCTGTGTTGACCTATTGTTCACTAAAGGTCACTAGATACAAGAATTTTTCTAAAATGTCAAAATCTCTGATTCTATTCTATTAGTATGACTCAAGCTTTATAGCTTGAGTCAAAGCTAGTTTTATTGAGCTTTATAGCTAGTTCACCTTATGGTGAACACCTTCATTGTTAAAGTAAAAAAATTAAGTTTAAACGAGGGAGTATTTAGTTACAGTTTCTGTGTTAATGCTTATCGTGAAGAAAATATTTATTATTTCCTCTTAGGGGGCATAATACTATCCAGGAGAGGTGGGTACTCAAGTCACATGATTTAGACTCGAGTCTTGAAAAGACTTTATATTTTACTCAAAGTCGTAAAATTTAAAACACAATATTTATAAAGTGGCTCCATTAATAATGTCATTCATTCCGTACTAACATGCGCACACCTCTTGTTTTTCCACACTCTGTATGTATGTGTGCATAAACTGCAACACAACCAATCGAATTAACAGGGTTTAAAAATAACAACGGGTAAAAAAAAGAGACCAAAAAACCCTCAAAGCAGATATGGAGTAATTTTTTGGGGGGTATCAAAATCATGAAATATCCAACTAAAAACGGAGTGAAACATGCAAAACCTGCAAGACCAGGATCTAATATGGAGATTCAGCTTCCAACTGTTCAGCATTTGAAGTTGCACAAAATACGGTAAGCGGTACTGTTCTTTTACTGTGAGACAACTGACGATCTAACGTGGTCTCAGCAACTCTGGGTTACGTTAATGATACTGCTTATCTTTCACTTGTATGCTATATTTATATTTATGCTGTATAAATTCGGTGATTCAAACGTATCGACAAATAATGTGCACCGTGTTGCTCAGGAAGCCGGTGGACAGTGAGCCGGTCCGGATCAGAAAACAGGTTCTGGACCTGAAGTCAGGGAAGAGAGTTTCTCTCTGTCCCATCATAATGATGAACTAGGTCCAGTGCCATCACAGGATGGATGGTGGATTCATAAGGGAAACTACTTTTCTTACACGCCTTTCCCACCGTGATCCCGTATTAGTATTTGTCCATTTAAATATTTGATCAATACTGAGATGTGAAATTGGCTGTAGATTTAACCCCACTTGGACTGACAGATATTTATTTTACTATCACATCCAAATTCAAAATCACTGTGTTTTATTTGCAATGAGTGCATTGTGTGTTTGCTTTTAAAAAGAACACATGGTCTGTTATTTACATTTAGCATAATTGGAATATTGTTAAAAAAAAACGACTTAAAAGGACTTGAAATTCCAAGCTCCCTTTGAGACTTGACTCCCTGACTTGACTTGAGACTTGACTCGGACTTGAGGACAAAGACTTGTCCTCAAGACTTGAGACTTGCAAAACAGTGACTTGGTCTCACCTCTGCTTTCCAGTACCAAATCTACAAGGGTACTGGCCCCCGTTGACCGCTGCCTAAAGCCTCCCCTGTGATCAGTCGTCTTAGTTGCGATAATTTTAATGATTAAACGATTTTAGATACATTTTTTAAGACTTTGATGGTTTAAATTATGGGGATTTTAGATATTATTTCAGCCTTCTTATGATACATCAATGCATGAAAGTGTTGTATTTCTGCTAATCTCCTTTGGAATAGGCAGGACTTCAGTTTCTTTCATGTGACTATAAACCTAACAACTTTAAACCTTTCAAGCTTTTATTATTATTATCGTGTGCCTTTTATATGCTTTAGAAAAAAATGTGTACAGTAGAAACAAATGGGCTGGAGCAAAGAGGAGACCTTTTGTTCACGCCTTTCTCACAAACCCAGCCCCGTCATTTACATGGGCGCTGTGATTGGTTGACTCGGAGTACGGTGCCGTCATCGCTCGGGGCGCCCATTCATCTCTGCAATTGGGCGTTGGGCTGTGCATCTTATTAACAACAAGGGACATTTCTCCATTTTGCAGACCGTCTACAGCGAGACGGCCACCAATTTGGGATTTTATTGCTTCTCCTCCCTCAGCCAGCTTTCCCCTGCTGCACTGAAAACCCTCTCCACTCTCTCTGGAATCTGCTCATCATTTTCCTCGAAACTTTTTTTCTCCCTCTGCAAAGAAAGGGACGGACAGAAAGACATAGGGGGACCGAGAGCATTTGAACAAAGAAGCCTGTGGGTCTTTGTTCGGGGTTATCTTTCTTTTTTTTTCTGGATCGATTTGGGTTTCTTTGTTGGAGGATAAAACATGGGAGCGCAACTGTCTAAAGCGCCTGTAAACGCTGAAACTGTGGCTGAAAAGGCCGGGGAGGCTGCTGCTTCACCCAACAAGACCAACGGACAGGTAAATGAGATTTTAACAGGCGTTTCTGTAGAAGCTGCTGGTTGCGGAGGGAGGGGGATGGATGCGCAATCTGTGCGTAAATGTGGAGAAACTGATAGAAAAGGCTACTTTTTTTGGAGAGATTGCGCTTTGCGTGCAACAGTTTGATATAATCAATGTTTAGATGTGTTTGAGTCAGATTAAAATAGCTCAAATTCTAACAAAAAAAATGATGTTTTGAAGGCAGCCCTTGATGGATTCTGTTGGAAAGTGAATGAAACGATGTGAATTAAACACGAACTGGTCGTTTCTGCTATTGGGGGCAGAGGTTTGATTCTGGAGCAGACCGAGCTCATTTCATGGAGAATAAAGATGTTAGTCAGTGAAGTCGGGCTCAGATGCAGGGAGATCCAACAAAAGCAGTGCGCGCTCGGAGCACCACGCCTTTTGTTGCAGATGCTCGGCTGGAAAACGGAGATGGCAGCCTCTTATCACCCAGGACGAGGGGTAGGAAGGCGGGAGTCGAGCGCCCCGCAGAGGAGGCGGTGGGTACTGCAGGCGCTCCCGAGCCTTCCACATTCTACTTGTTTACTGTTGGTGATCAACACATTATCAGGGCAGTGGCGCTAACAATAATAATAATAACTATTATTTTTGTTTTTGGTTGTGCCCCTCTGAAGCCTTCAGAGGGGAAATGTTTACTGGCCATCCGTATGGACATTTCCTGCTTCCTCCAGTGATCTGCTGGGTTAATGATCATCTGCTGCTTTACTGGACGCCTCAATCTGAGTGGAGAAAGGGGAAATATGCAGTCTTTTTTTGTCTCATTTCCGTATAAGTAACGATCTGCTCCTAAAAACAGAACAAATGTGTGTGTTTTTGTGTGTTCCAGTGGCTTTTGTTTGTGCTGATCTGATGGAGTTTGCTTCCCCCTTGTGTCTGCTGGTGGCACTGTCCGCCACCAAGCCGCTGACCCCCTCTCTCTGTTCCTCCTTCACAGGAAAATGGGCATGTGAAAGCAAACGGAGATGCCTCACCCGCTGCGGCTGAGAACGGCAAGGAGGAGGTGCAAGTGAACGGAAGCGCGGCGGCTGAGGACAGCCCCAAAGAGGACGGGGAGAAGGCCGAGGCCGCCCCGGCCGAGAAGGACGTCGGAGACAAGGAGAAAGTAGAAGCAGCGTCTCCGGCGCCCACCGACGGAGAGGGCGCAGCCAAGCCGGAGGATGGAGCGACACCTTCCACCAGCAACGAGACCCCTAAGAAGAAGAAGAAGAAGTTCTCTTTCAAGAAGTCTTTTAAACTCAGCGGCTTTTCCTTCAAGAAGACCAAGAAGGAGACCGGCGATGGGGCTGATACCCAGGAGGCAGTAGCCGAGTCGGCAGAACCTGCCAAGGAGGCTGGGTCTGAAGGCAAGGAGGAGACAGTGGCGGTCCCCGAGGAAGCCACACCCGTGGAGGGGGAGGCAACCCCAGCTGCAGAGCAGGTCAAGGGGGACATAGAGAAGAAGCCCGAGGAGGAGGCAAAGGTGGCGGCGACAGAACCGGAGAAACCCACCGAGGAGGCTGCAGCCCCGGAGGCGCCCAAGGCAGATGAGAAAGCGGCCGAGGCCCCCGCAGCGGCAGAGGAGGAGGCCACACAGGAGGTAGCATCGGCAGAGACCCCAGCCGCTGCCCCTGAGGCTTCAGAGTAAAAAGGAAGAAAATCCCAAACCAAGATAATCAAAGAACGTTCCCTGTCCGAGCGACGCCACCTGCTGGCTGTGGAGAACTGCAACCAGGGAGATTTTAAAGCTTTCTTAAGATTTCATTTTTGGTTCCCACTGTCCCTTTTTCCTCTACCCCCATACAAAACCCATCTCAGTCTGATACAACCCGAAGGTGGGTGGCTTCAGTTCAGCTGATCCACGCTCTGCCATATATTTTTACATCAGTATTACCTTTTTATTTGGTTTGTTTCTTCTTATTTTTAGACAAAATGTAAACAGAAATAGTAACGGATTCCTCCAGGTGTGATGGAGATGTGGGAGTGGAGTTGTAAATGAAGCTTGGGTGGTGGGGGCGCCTGGGAATATGTGCCACTGACTATTATACAATGAGTAGCTTTTAAGAAAGAAAACCGATGGCAACTTTTAGAAACTGCGCTCGGTTTGGAACACTAAGATTTTGTTTTCTACCAGATTCCCAACTTCAGAGGTAGTTAGAGCCTGATATAAACCCATAGGAAGCTGTCCACTCCTCAATAGCTGTACCAGTCAGATTCAGTAGGGATATGAGTTGTATAGGCTTTATTGTTAATTGTTGGTATAAAAGAAACCCATGTAAGTATGTATAGGCAGGGTGTTTTTAACTGTGATTACTGTACAAAAGAAATCTTGATCTCAAGAAGCACATAAACGTTTGCAGCTCTCTTTTTTTCCACCTCCTCATTTTTGTAAGATACACACACACACACACTTACACTCTGATCTCTTTTCAAGCAGTTGTGAACTGAAAACCAAGCTGTGATGAGTGGTAACCGTTTCTATACTGTGGTATGTTCTCCTGCAGCAGACAGTTCTTTTTCTGGTCGCCTTTCCACTTCAACTTATCGACCTTATAGATGCAATGTTTGTGTAGCATCTCGTCTTTCTTATCTACTTCCTTTTTTCTCTCTCTTTCTCTCTTTTGTAAATACTGGAGAAGCTTCGATTTGACTTAGAGATGGAATGTAACTTTTGTCTACAAAACAGTTGCTATTAAAACCCTCCTGCTTAAGGTGTTCTAATTTTCTGTGAGCACACTAAAAGCAACAATAAATGTGAAGAAAAAGTGAGCTGGATCTCTGGTTATTGAAACGCGACACTTTGCTGCTCTCCGAATTATTAAGGGAACAAACATTTTAGTTTTGACCACACCAAGTAAAAAAAATAGAGGAATCAAGAAGTAGACTAAAGATGAAGTTCACACCACATATTTACTGACAAGAGCAGCAAGCACAAGACTGACACTCCTAGATTAAATACCTTCTTATAAAGTATTCATACGTCCAACATTTTGTTCTGTTATAGCCATAAACTTAAATTTATTTTGTCAGAATTTATAATTGACCTCCACATAGTGGTGCATGAACACATGCTTTACACCATGAGTGTCCAATGTGTGGTATGAGGGCTATTTTCAGTCCCTGGGTTGATTTTTCTACGGCTCCCAACTGAAATTCAACAATTCCTGGCCTATCCAGGAATGGTGATTGGCAGAAATGGTAATGATTAAATTATAACAATTTATGAGGCAAAACAACTTTATTAACCAGCACTTTAGCATTCTTTAATTCAGCCTAAAGTGCAATATCAATTAGCAATCCTCAGTGTTAGCAACCTTTTGTGAATGCGTGATCATTTGTAGTGAAGGATGCATCCGAAGCTAAAAAAAATACTTCTAACATCTACATGTGAACAGCTCAGTCATTTCTGCTTAACTTAACATCAACACAGTGTAGAGATGATCTGGTGACTATTATTTTTTCAAGTAACCGATTAATAATTAGATAGCAAAAGATGCTTGATACAAGAAAAACTGCTGTTTGGGGAGTTGAACATTTACAGAGGTTTTTCATTTCAATGTATTTAGTTTGCACAGTTTGGCTCAAAGTGTTCAAAATATATACAATTGTGTGTTGTCGTTTGTTCAGCAAATGGCATGTTTTAGAGTCTTTATTCCCCAGTTTATCAATGACTAAGTTGTTATTATTTAAATTATAGATTCAACATGATTAATCCAATTCAGCCCTACAAAACATGCAAAACTTCTTTGCGGATTTAAGCTCAATATTAATCTACACATTGCTCGTCTACAAAAAATTTTACTGCTTCATTTCATTAAACACATCATTTATTGTTGAGCAGGTGTAAAAAATAGAAAAGTATTTTGTTCTGTTCTTTGTTCTAAAAATGTCAGTTTTTGGTCCATTAGTACTTTTGACTTGATGATTCTGGCCATTGTGACAAAACATCCAACAAGTTGTGAGCAGCCATGAGTTATGTATTGGCAGTAAATCCATCTGGAGAACTGGTCGGAGCTGACAGAGAGATGAATGGAGCTAAATCCAGGACAGTACTATAAGAAAACTTCTTGAAGGCTGAATGTGTCAGAGTTCACCCTCCAGGAATATGGCAACCTAGCCATAGCTGTTGCCACTCCATTGTGGCAACAGCTACAATGGAGTGGTTTGCATCAAAACGTATCAATGTGTTAAAACAGCCCAGTCCAATTCAGAGTGAACACTGTTTGCTGTTTGCAAATGTCAAAAAAAAAGTGAGAAGAAAGGGTGAATATGTCTATCTCTACATGTTTAAAGGTCATACAGAGGAGCAAAGGGTATTACTACAACACACTGATTAACATAGGCTGAAAACAAATGAATGGCACGTATCTGATTGTTATTTGTAAATAAAATCATGCTTCATTTCCATTTTATGTGGCAATCGTTGTTTACCAGTATTTGGTAAAACACCTGCTTAACTAAAGCACCAATTTAATTTATTACCTGGCGGCCAGCCTTCCTTATCGGCTGGTTCATGGTACAAAACCAGTCAAATAAAGGTTTACTAAAAAGCTCTGGGTGTCCATATATATATATAAAAACCAGGGAGAGAAATAAAGCATGCAGGATGCTGGCCCTGCAGGACCGACTTTGGCACCATTGATTCACAGGTGTCAAACTCCAGTCCTCAACTTTTAGCACACAACTGTTGCACATTACCTGAATAGAATAATTAGGCCAATATCAAGGCTCTGGAGAACTTATCTACACAAGGAGGTAATTAAGCTATTTCATTCCAGTGTCTTGTACCTGTGGCTCATCTAAAAACTGCAGGACTGCGGCCCTTGAGGACTGGAGTTTGACACCTCTGATGTAGATAAACACGTTATTAAATTTGTTGCAATTTATTATTAAATTACAACAAATTTATGAGACAAATCAAGTTAGGCACAACACAAATTATTCAACTTCACTGACCAGCTCTTAAGGAATCTTTAATTCAAATCTGACCAGATTTTCCCAGGTACTTTTGCTCTCTATTCATGTTTCATGCAGACAAACAGACGACTATCTTTGTGATGGAAGTTGTTTATCTAGATCAGTCGGGCTGTCATCCTGCATGTTTTAGCTCTCTCCCTTGTGGTAGTAACAATCTTTTCAGCATGTCAATATTCTTCTTAGGCCTCTAATGAGCCATCATTGGATCCAGGTGTGTTAATCCAGGGAGAGAACTAAAGCATGCAGGATGCTGGCCCTGCAGGACCGACTTTGGGCACCCCTGATCTAGATAAACAGGTAAAGACATGCCTTTTTAACATACAATCGGTTTGACTAGCTGAAATTACATTCTAGATATCTAAAATGCATGCACATTACTAAGAGCAATGCAAGCCTTCAAATACAATCTAATGTTTTTGCTCAAGAGTGGGATGCCAGTGCCACTTCTCCCTTTGGACAGCACGCCCCCATGTGTATTAATGCTTTCACTACACAACATTGCATTACAAAATTCATCATCACACAAACAGTATAAAAAGTTTTATTGACAAGTTTAAAATATGAAAAGTTCAATCAAAAGCAGGACATGTTCATCCTCAGGTTCCCCCCTGGACTCAGACAGACAGACTAAAAAATACATCAAAGGATTTCTAGCAAAAATAAACGGTGAATGCGACATTCACAATAAATATAACGCTCTAAACATCTCTGCATACAGACGCATCCATGACGACGGTCAGTACCGGTTGGGTAAAACGTGGTTAAGATGGAGACTTCAGGTGCTGCTGGTCTGCTCGGTCTTCACTGTTCTGCAGGGCAATGGGAAGAATACGTTAACATGTCAAACATTTGATGCACTCAAGTTAAATGTGCAAACAGAACATTTAACAGGGCTTCCACACAAGGTCTGCATAAATAACTACACTGTTTAGACTCTTCTAGAGCTTTTCTGATTTTTCATTTCAGGATTTCTTTTTTGAAAAAGACCGTTGTTACCCTTTGGATTCAGCCTTTTCTGAGCCGCTGTCTTTTGTCTTATCCTCTTCTTTCACATCTAAAATAAGAGGAAACAGAAATAGTTATTATCAGCTATTAACTAACATGAAACTTAATTTCATTCTTGTCTATGCATCCAGTTAGTGACCTGCTTTCTTCTCTTCACTCTCCTTCTCCTCGTCCACTTTTGGTCTTTTGGCGCCCTTTTTGTGATTGGCTGTGTTCCTCCTGCCCCCCTGCCCCTCATCCTCAGAGTCAGAGAACTCTTCATCACAGGTTATCCTCTTATCTGTGGCACGAACTGCAATCGCACAAAGAATACTTTCATAAGCTACTAAACATAAATTCTGACCACAAAGACCCAGTAAAAACGTCTGTCATAGACTCTATTTGGTCTATTTCTACAGAATCAAATCACAACAGATTTCGTCTCAAGAAATCTTTTGTTACATACATTCCAACTGGTCTTGGTTATCAAACAGCACACTTTAATATCAGTTTAGAATTCAAATTAGTTCAAAATGTTTCTGCATCGTATTGGCTTGCAGCATTCGTCCCTCCTGGAACAGCAGGGGGCGATAGTAGACTGTCACTTGTGTCAATTCTTCATTCTGAACATGCATGTAGGGAGAGGAAAAATTCCAGCAGAACCAAGGGCCTAAAATTTGATCAATTTAATCTTTAAATCATTTTCTGACCCCATATGACCCAGCACATATGAATTTACTGATATTTATTGATGCTCTCATGGAACAACTGGCAGTTAAAAAATAACACTTCTAATAAAACCGTCAGATTTATTTTCTAACATCGAAACAACAATTTATTATACTTTTTATCATGATTAGGCATTTTTCACAATAAATGATGCAATTAAATGCCCATCCCTGGTTTTTATCAAGGCGATTTATCCAAGCTTGTGACGGTCCGACTGAAGCAGGGGACAGCCTTACTGGACAAGCGTTTGTCAGGGTCCTCAGTGTCCTCGTCCACTGTGTCCTCTGGGACAGCATCCTCTGGGATGGCCTGCATCTGTACCCCAGGGGCATGAGGCAGCATTCGCAGGTTCTCAAACAGCCGCTGCCTGAAATGTCCAGAGTTCAACACTGATAAGCAAGCTCTGTGATCAAACGGTCAACAGTGGTATGAATGTTAATACTGATCTCTAGGTAGGCTGCTGGTGCAGAAAGCAACCACACATACTTGATCTTGTCCATGTACTCCACTGTGTTCTGGTTTGTCATGTTGGAGGGGCTGATGTGCAGCTTGAAGTCAGGTCCAAAGTACTCAAAATAGTCATTGTATGGAAGTTCTACAACAGGACAGACAGAAAAGAGGAAGCCACAGTAAGAATAAGAGAAACAGAGGGAGAAGCACTGATCCACTCAATCATCTCCTGATCGTGCTCCAGCTTGCTTTCTAGTTTTAGTGCTGATTGTCCTGGAAAACTTTACAGAATTTCAGTTTTCTTGTCAAAATTGGGAAAGAAAAATCAGATTGTGGTGATACCCTGACCAGCTTTGGAACACCTGGGACTGTGCAGCTGTTGAGCTCATCATACAAACTACTTCTCAGAGAAACGGCGATAAAAACATTATGTTAAAGGGTTAATAGAGGAGCCATGTTGTGATGACTTAGTGAGGACTAAGGCCTCCGTTTGTGTGTTGTGCTCTACCCCTGCGTCACCACAGTACCCCACTTGCTAACTATTCTGATTAGCTAGCATGTTTCAGTGCAAAATGTTCTCCCAACATGTCTCCTAAAATACAGAAAGTTTCTTCATTTCTCTCTGAAAGAATGACTTGGGACACCAGTAGCGGTCACCAGTACACACACACATCATGAGTCCATCTCATGATAGCAAGTCTAAAACAACCTCACTCAGATAACATAAGAATGAAATTTGAAAACTGACATTAGAGACATTTGACAACATATGGGCTGTTCAAAACTGAGTGGGAGGCTCCAGTATGGCTGCAGGATGGACAGGAAGTGCTTCAGGTCATTTTCATAGCAACTGATGAGTGACCAGCAACGAACCATCAGGGATGTCTGTATCCAGAGCGACGGCCGTCTCATAGGTCCAGCAGCGAGCGACGTTCCGGATTGTGTATCCTCCTCCACCCAGCATCAGCAGTGGGAGATTAAATGACTTCATGTACTCCACACACTTGGCGTGACCTGGTTGGACACAGGGACAAATGTCAAACACTTCCTGGAAGCTTCACCTGCTTGGACAGTGTGTGGTGTGTCTCTGGACCTCGGATGGTGACGTTGAAGCAGCCGAGGCGGTCTCCAGACAGAGAGTCGGCGCCACACTGGAGCACCACGGCGCTGGGCTGGTACATCTCCATCACCTTGGCCATCACCTGCAGGATCACAGGGCAGAATTCGGGCTGCTGAAGGACCGAGGCATTTGACTGTAGGTGTAACTGTACTATCGTAGCTGGTTTCCTTTGCCCTAATTGAGCAATTGATTCTAAAGAACTAGCTAGTGGAGACACACACCATTTAATAAAAAGTCGTTTTAATAAAATGTTTGGCGCTGGGATATAGTGGATTTTTGACCAAAAAGAAATTGGTTTATTTTATAAACACAATAATTTCTTTCATAAAGTCACTGAGAACAACCATATGTTATCACTTGTGCAAACCATGAAGAAGATAAGAGTAAGTGGTAGGAGGATGATGGCAAGTGTTTTTCTAACGACTTATTGCATGAACGAACTTATTTACGTGATTTTAATTGCATTTCTTATTTAATGGAAACATTGCAATTGTGAAATTGTGTTTTCTCAACAAGAAATATTTTTTAAAAGTTTGCACACATTTTTAATGGGAATGAAGCTAGTGTGTTGCTTCCTAACCATTTGGTTTTTTTCCACTTTAAAATGGCCACCTGCACTCGAAGCCCAGAGACTATCTCACCCAGTCAGAGTGCTGGTCATTAGCAATTTCTTAGACAAACGTCAGAGAAAGTAAGTTTTGAAGACATAACTAATAGTAGTGGAAGGTAGAAAAATGTCCAGGTTTCTACGAACAGGTTTGAAGATTTGCTCGTAGGACTCGTCGTCGATGCCGTCTCTCAGTGGGAAGTTGACAGCGTAATATTTGCCTTTTCCAGCTCCGATGTCCTGAAACACAACACAAACACCTTATCAGCTGTTTTTCTGCCTCTATCCTGAGACCGGATGTTTTCTGTTCTCTCCTCACCCTGAGGTCTCCGGTTCCAGGGAAGTACTCCCCGTATTTATGAAAAGACACGGTCATGACTCTGTCTGTGGTGTAGAATGCCTCCTCTACTCCATCACCATGATGGATGTCAATATCAATATAGAGCACCCTTTGGTGGTACCTGGGAAACAACAAGACATAACCAGGTCTGGATAAGCCCAACAACTGAAGGTTTATTTCCTTTCTAAATATACTGATTGATAATCTTACTTGAGCAGCTCCAAGATGGCCAACACGATGTCATTGACGTAGCAGAAGCCTGAAGCTTCAGACTTCTTGGCATGGTGCAGCCCTCCGGCCCAGTTCACTGCAATATCCGTCTGCTGCCGGTTCAACTTCACCGAGGCAGCTATGCAGAACACAGAAAAATCTGAGTTACAAATGTCTCTAGCTGATCTATTTCCAGGAAGTAACGTTTGGTAAATCTTCTACATAGAAGCCTGTATCAACTGGTGTGCAGGTCAAATCTGACAAGAACTATTTGTTTCTGAAACAGTGAAGCATCCTTTTTGCCATTACAATAAGTCTATCGAATGGCTTTTGAATCATTTCGGTCTTTAGCATTTTAAGACTTTTTCTTTTTTTTTTCTTAGATGCTTGTTTCCACTCCTGTCAACAAATTTAGTAGATTAAAAATTCAAAAGGTTTTAAACACCATTGAAACAAATCCTAAACATAGGCGTGAGTCTCAAAAGCAGGAGACGCTCTTCATTCAACAGGAATAATGTTGCACTGATGAAGTGATCATCGCTGCACCAGCACACCACTCCATATCGATTCATCTATACTTCATAATAATTCACGAACAACAACATGCATTAGTTAATATTTTAATGTATTATTTTGTATCAATACCAATCATATTTTCAAAGACAAGTAGGTAAATGGTAGCCTGGCAGTTACCTCCATACAATTCTCACCTCCTTTCAGTGCTGCATCTGGGATTTTTCCCATCGAGTTTGATTTGAGTTTCAACCGACTGAATGGAGTTTTGAATGATGACTTTGAGTTTCTGTGCTGTTTAATGATTGTAGTCTGTTTGTGATTGTAGTTTGCAAAGGCAGTGGAGGAAGTGAACAAAGCTGTTCAGTCCATGTTGGATACGTTTCAAAATACGGAGCAATTAAAGTCAGAGCAAGAGGAATGTATAAGTCATTTTATTGCTGGAAAAGATATCATCGCTCCGTATGGGGTTTGGGTTAGGTCTAATTAACAACCATCTAGCATAGCTTTCTTCACAATCGAGCTGACAAATTTAATACGTCATGGCCAAATGTTAGCGATTAGATAAGATTTCAAACTTCAACTCTATGCTTTCAGGAAGCAATTGTTTCTCAACATTCAAGGGTCCAGATCCTCTGGACAAAGGAAAGTGTAGAACAAGGGACAGCTTTCACCAGGTTGGGTGAACTGGTGATCAAACTACTGATGTTTTAGTTCCAACTGGACAACGACTCAGACTGAATTCCCATCCAAGTACATTGTCTCTCCATTTACACAGAGATTTAACATGAGCAAGATTTCAACATCATAAGTCAATCTGAGAATTAGCAGAAATATGTCCATCTGGAAAAAAGGGTTCAAATTACCAGTAGAGTTACCCGTAGATTGAGGAAATTGATGCATTTTAATGACAAAATACATATCTCTATGCAACGCATTATAATTAGGACTCACCAGCAGAGCCCCCTGCGGACAGCTGGCAGAACTCAAACAAGCCATCAAACACAGGGCAGTCCTCCCCAACGTTGACTGGAAGGAAGCAATAAAAAAACTAGTCAACTACACGCAAAATAAATAAGGCACCCAAACCATCACCTGCACTCTAAAAATGCTCCAAAGAGACAGTGAGATCTCACATCGCTGCATCTGCTTGCTGAACTCAGACATGTTGTCTGGCCGGATGGATCTGAGGAACTTGATGTAGTCGTCACTGTGGTACTTGGTCATCTCGTCTGCAGTGGCTTTGTGTGGTCGCTGAGGGCAAAACACACACACCCCCGCCCACACACTCAATGAGAACTCAGACAGGGGAAGAGGTAATGGACTTTAGTTTCAATTAAGCAATAAGAGACAGAACAGTTTAGTCATACACAGACAACATACATAGACCTCCATCTTTCTGTAAAGCCCATAGTTCAGAAGAAGGTTGTGGGTCATCCGGATGCGGTGCGGCTTCATGGGATGACCTTGTCCGTAGTAATAATTTCCTATGTCACCTGCAAAACAAATCAGGGATCAGTTCAATGTTAAGTTTCCGACTTTATCATGTTCTTGGTTCACTTCAGAGTACAAAAATGTAAGGTATAAAGTCATTATTTGAGAAAACTGTTCAAATAATGTGAATTAGCTAGAGACAAAAAACTTATTTAACAGTGTTATGTAGTCATTTGATCCAAAATGATTTAAAGTTAGAATGTTACTTTTAACTTTCTTTGCGTTTCTTTGTGTGATGCATAAACCCACAACAGCCCTAATGCACCTCCATTCCCTTTTTTCCTGTTTCTTTATTTCATTTTCATTTCATGCAGTTTAAAATGAGCATGCCACACATGTTGACATAAAAGATTTGAATGAAAAGGAGTCACTTGAAGAATAAGGAATCATGTATTTCAACCCAAAATAGGCAATGTGTGTATATATAAAAATAATAAATAAGAACCCTCTTTGTAATAATACAGCACTCTACTTTTCTTATAAGTAAAACTTCAACTAATCTCTTTGCTTTCTTTTACACTGTTCCACAGATTTGTTCGATAAACAGAAATACAACCATCCATCTGTTTAATTCTGACTCTGTTCTTATTAACTCTGATCCTCTCAAATTATAAATGTTGTTTATGTTAATAAAACATTTTGCAGATGTGCTATTATGTATTTTGAACATTTTGTCATTCATCCAAACACATTGACATTTCAGTTTGCAATAAATGTTTGTTGATTGGTTTAAATAATTAGTTCTTATTGTAAAGCACACACATTTAGTTTACTTATATATATTTTAGAACCGGGACTTAAAAGAGTTCATTTCGATTAATTATTACATAGATCTAACGCGCTAAAAATTTTCAGTAACATCCCTCCTGTCATCCATCCAAAGAGAAAAGAAAGCTTGGTATAATAATATCCAACTGTAAGGCTAATAAATGAAGGCAGATGTATCTTTGGTGCATTTCTTGTTAAGGCATTTACTAAACGTGAATTTCAACTGTGGACGCCAAATTCGTTTGGATTTTGCCCATGAATGTTTTCAAGAGGTGTGAGAACTTTTAAAGATGTAATACATTTAAAAAAGCATTTGTTGACATAATAACTTCTGTTTAAACAAACCAATCCGTTATGATACAAGAACATTTACCAAAAATACAAGACAAACACAAAGTAATCAGACCTGAGTGCAGCAAGTGTGTAATACATTTTCTTTTATTCTTTCTTCACCAACTTCATTAAAGTATCAGCGCGCAGAATTCCTCATCAATTTGATTTCACTCATTTGAAAACAGCTACGACTAAACAGCCTGGATATAAAAATCCTCAGGGCAAACGCAGCTCGTGTAATTGAATTAGGATAATTTCTGGATTCAATTAGCCGATTCGTCTGATCAAATTATATTGTTTTAAATAATAACTAGTATACGCGTATTTATTATCTAACACTTAATTCCAGCATGTCTGGAATATTTTGGTAACCATTTTCGTCATTAAGCTTTAAGTTAATTAAAATGTAGAAAGCTGGCTGAGCTCCGTGGACGCCATTGAGCCATCGTTAATCAGGCTACTTGCGTGTTGCTAGTTAGCTGTCGCTACAATCACCTGCAGAAGCTATTAGCTTCATTGCTAATGTTAGCTTGCCAGATGCAACAGTAATTCGTCACATACCGTCGTAGTAGTAGCAGACCTTCTTCTTGGTCCCACCTGCTGTGGTGTAAGCCATATTAGAAGCAGCTTTTTGGGGGCGCGGGGGTGAAGGGGAGTTTTGAATTTATTTTATCAAACGGCAAAGAGGATGGGCGACATCAACACGGTGCTGCTTGGTAGGAGGAGCAACTTCAGGACGTGGGGGAGAAGCGAGGCGAAGCGACCCGCTGACAGGCGACGGAGAGGTGGGGGGCGGTGGCACCGGGACCCGCTCACCGTGGGTTCTAGTTCAAAGGACCCGAATATCATTTTTGGGTTCCCTTACAAAAAACATAGGATTAATACTGAAGAATGTTTAATAAAATAATATACAAATTAAAAAATCAAACACATGATACAGAGCTATATTATTAATAAGTTAGTAGTTATTGTTCTAAGTTATCAACAGAGGTAACTATTACTCTATTACATTTACTCGAATAAGTTGTGAAAAAAAGAAAGAAAATAAAAACTTCTGGGAACATTTTCAGTCATATTATAATATATGTTAATACCTGAATCTTGCTATTTTTTTAGCAATGTCGCTTATTTTTATACTTTTTCAATTTTTATTCTTCAAAACAACTATTCCCTATTAATAAATTAAATCAGATGTTATGAACTGTTGCTTGAGTAGCATTTCTACCAAATAGTTTCTTACTCTTACATCAGTAAGTAACTTTTTATAAGATACTTTTTACCTACTTGAGTAAAAATATATAATGAGTTAGTTGAGCACAATTTTGTCGACTCAGCGCTCTTCTGTTTATTAGTGAGACAGACGACAAAGTACAACCCACCGATCAATTTTTATTGCACGGGTTTAAGAAAAGAAAAGGTCAAGCATCTTTGAGTTGCAACATGCCTTCAAGTATTTCCACCATTGTGGTCCGACGTTCACTCATCTCTTGCACCAACCTTAACTATCTCATATGTAGGTGAAATTTTAAGAGCTACAATTTTTAAGGTCATAGACTAAATGTTGCTAACATTTGCTAATAAGCTTTTAAAAGAAAATAAACTTTATGTTTAGTCATAAAACACGTCACATGGTTGGAGCCCAGAGTGAGACGAAGCGTTGACCTCTTTAAATCATCCAGATGTCTGGCTTCTCTATCATACTTTTTCTGTGAAATTGGTGAAGCTCTTTCTTTTGGGATCTGATTTGAGTTAATTAATAAAAATGAGCTGTGTTTTTAACCTCTGGCTCTCAAGCCACTATCCTCCACTTACGGTCAGTCAAATATGATATAAACGAACACTGAGCCACGTCTCCTGTTTTTTATTATTTAGCCTTTTATCTTCTGCTGATTTCTCTGATTACTTTGAAGGAGATAGCTTTCTTTTACTCCATATTCTCTTACAGCTTCTCTGCTTGAACAGAAAGAAGAAAATAAAGTTTCCCAGTAATAAGCTTAGCTTTGTATGCAGTATTGATTGAAGTGGCTCATATATTCTTCCCATTCACACACTGTGGTTAATACTTTTGTACTGTAGTAAATGATTTTTAATCCATTCTGCATAGTCTGGGCCCATTTTTAAAAACGTTTGTGAAAATTGAATCTGATTAGGAAGGTGGAATCAGATATTAAATTTTTCTGTAATATGATTTCCTTTCCTTTCACACACGTCACTGTTTCCCGCTCACTGCAAGCCAGCAACAGCATTTCATTTAGTCTCAATGTTTAATTCAGATGTTTCAGATGACACTTTTGATTGATGTGTTATGAGCGCTCTTGTTAAACCACTCAGAGTGCAACTTGGAGAAAAAAACTAAAAACTTTTCTCCAGTTAGAATTTGCACATGCAGATTTTCCTGTATTGTCTTGTCAACAATTTTTCTTTCAACAGATCTTTGGCACCTTTGTTGAATTAAGTCTTATGGCAACATAAAACTTGAATCAGTTGACGCAATGTGTTTAATATGTTGCCTTCTCACCATGTTTTATTGCTTTGTCTGGAGTAAAAAAGTCCACCAGCTTTGTTTGTATGATCTGCAAAATGACCTTCCTATTGGAAGGACGAGCTTAGTGCGTTCAATTGGAGAATCTAGTAGTTTTAAAAATAAAGCATTAAAAAGTATTTTAGTTTGCAGTGTGTTTTTCACCTACTGCAAAGCCACAACCACTATGCCATACATAACCATGCATTTTGTGGTTAATAAAAAGGGTGTCACTATTATTGACCCGGGTTATGATCAATGTAACCATCTATTAATTAAGTTTTAAAGTTATGCAGAGCCAACAGCATTGTCACAAAAATCAGAACAAAACAAAGGAAGCCAATAGGAAGAAAGCACAAGTTACAGTAATGGCCTTTTGTGGACCATTAACAGCAACTTCTATATAGAACACTGGGTGAGTAGTCAGAACAGAAGTGGTGGGATTGGTTTATGATAAACTCCACTGACAGACTTCTCTCATAATTTCTTAGTTATAATTTTCAGCCATTATTTACACTTGGATTTATGGAGTCTGGCTTCTTGGGGGCAGAATTATGATGAACCCTTTAAATAAATTACTTAAATGTCAGAAAAAATTTGATATGACTGTACAGACAGCAGATGCTTTAAAAACAATCGGAAAATATGTGACAGATACATAACCAATTTAGTACCACATTTGGAGCCAGGCAATTGAGATTTTGTCAGTTTTAGGAAGGCTTTTAGCCCACATGCAGAACACTCAGGAGGCAAAATGAAAAGTGAACAAGTTTTATTGAATAAATGGGCCTTCTGTGGTTTTTCTTTGACTGGAGACTTGGGGAAATCAGGAACACTGGAAGCAGAGTAAATGGACAGGTAGAGTGGGCAGTGGAGCAGTCACAATAATGCTAGATGAAAATAATTAGATTCTTATTGGTGATGAAGATGATGGTCCGCCAGGGGATGTGTAGGGGGAGAAAATGAAGAGACTCAGGCTCAGGCTTAATCCAGATGAGCTAGATGTATACTTGTGGAAGCTGCTAGATGGTGGTGAGGTTGGAGGGTGGACAGGCAAGTACAGGCATGGAGAACGGAGGAGTGAGTCGACTGCCAGCTGGGAAATCCAGGAACGATTTATGGTTAATCTGCAGAGACAAAGAAGGGGCTTGAGCAATCAGTAGGTAACAATCCACAGCATCACGAGGAAGGAAATCCAAAAGCCAGGTCTAAGGTTTCATGGGGAAACTTCCAAAGCACCACAAGGAATCACCTGAGAGAAAGAGGCAACAAGAATTGATTACTAGTAGATCTTCTAAGGAAAACACAGAGAGCTAACTCAGAGGGACATTGCTGGCAAAACACTCCGGCATCAAAGAACTGATGTCTCACTTCTCTTAAAGCCAGGAAAATGACAGATTGTTTGCAGGTGTGTATGGTAATAGCAGTTCAGCCCTCAGGTGACAGCAGCTCCAAGGCTCCATCTGGTGGAGAACCTGAACAGGTGGAAGGAAATGGAAACCCCAGACAGAACCCAAAACCCCGACTCACAACAGATTTATGATGGGAAATTGGGCTTCCTTTGCAATCACCAACCAATAGTGTGCCAAATAACACTGCATCTACTTTATTGTAAAACTCAAAATTTGCTTTCACTTGCACAATACACAATAAGTGATCAGAAAGATGTTCACATGTACTTTTAGTTTAATATTTTTTAACAATACAATAATGGTACATAATGCATGTTCTCGTTGAAACAGACAAATGTTTGCTGATCATAATCTATTGAACTTAAATTGACAGGAATCATTAAAGGACACCATTATTTGACCTAATGTGGCCTTTTGCAGCATGGCTTGGTGAATGTGGGAAAAGAAACACCTCTGGGACATGATAATACATCATTAAATTAAAACCACAAGATCAGGTTGTGAAAGCTATGATGAGTCTAGAGCTTGGAAGGCTATCTGATAGCACTTAGCGGCGCTAACTACACGGGTGATTGTTCCAAGATGGATTGAGAATGGGTAAAACCCATTTTTACACAAATACTAAAACAGTATTTTTATCAAGACTTTTGTTGTAAGGAAGCCTACAAAATGTACATTTCATTTTAACAACATATTCAACCTGACAACAGCTGTCCTAAAAGCTGTCCAGTTGAATCTGAATAAGCCAGGCTAATGCTAGCTCTGCACAAGAGAGATTAACCTTTGCTAAAAACCAAAGGATGCTACAGGCTAACAGGTTAGCCTAAGGTAATATTAAGTTAAAGACTGAAAATTAGTGGATGGTATTTAAACCATTTGATTATGGTATTATGGCACCTGAACTGAACATGCTATTTGGGTCAAGGCAATAACAAAAAAATATTTTTCTTTGTCATCTTAAATCTACTTGATTGATTTGGTTTACATTTAAAGTTTATCTTAACACTATGAATGTCTGTGAGGATGGTCTTAAAAATAACCGTTTATAGGTACAGCGCCTTGCAAACACACTTATTTTCACATTTTGTCATGTTACAACCCAACTTCAGTGTATTTTGTTGGGATTGTGTGTGATAGACCAACACAACATTTTACTGCATAACTGCAAAGTGGAAAGAAAATCAAACACTCTTATTTTTATTTACCAATAAAATCTGAAAATTGCGTTGTGCGTGTGTATTCAGCTGTGCTGGGTCAGTGCTTTATAGAACAAAGCTCTCAAACTTTGAATGCCTTTGAAATCTTGTCACAGATTTTCAGTTGGATTAGGATCTGGATTCGTTGTTTGTGTTAGATGGATGCTCACACTCAACCTTGTTCTGCTAGAGGATCTGTCCTCTTAAATGTAAGTTCTGCTCTCCACTGTCAGAACATGCATGCTCACTATGAGAGATTGCTGCAAAATATTGTTTTTTTTTTGTAAAGTGAGTTGAGACATTTATTGTGAATCAGGATAATATACATAAACTGAAATTTTATTTTATTTTCCCAACACATTTCTTGTGATTTTGAGGTAATGTTCACTGTTCCATTTCGAATCTGATAGAGAATCTGTGGAGGGAGTTAAATATTAGGGTAATGGCAAAGAGACCTTCCGAACTGAAAGACTCTGTGCTAGATTATTTATTTGGTTAATCAAATTTGTTGTTTATAAATCTTTAAACATACGTCTGAATTTTGTTACCAATGCTCTCCTTGGGCTTACATAGCGAGTGAGTCTGCCCAGAGCCGCCATCTTGTTCCATACTTGTATTTATTTGAATTTTGAATTCAGGTCAACTACTATAAGAAATAATCAAAATAAAAGCAAGTTTTTGAAAATATTTTCTGTCATTTGTAATTTCTTTTACAAAATACAAAACTGATTCAAATCAGAAATTTTATTTGATATATGAAAAAAATTCAGAGATTTAATTTAAAGTTTTACCTAAAAAACTATTAAAACTTTAGTGAAACATTCAAAGAGCTTGTCAGCAATTAGAACAAGGGTTTTAACGGCTGTCAAACATTTTTCTACTGAGGAGCATAAATAATTCAGGATGCTATTTTTTAATGACATTGAAATAAAAACAAATAACTTATGTATTTCAAGTGATTTTCAGACGTCCATCTCATTCCCTGTCCTAAATCTACCAGGAAGGCATATCAGTAGTTGTGATACACTTCTGATACGTATCACAACTACATGTGATAGGTTTTCAGAATGCAAAGCACAGTTTGAGTGCTTTGCATTCAGACTGTGGGGACTTTTAGATCAGTGCCATCTGACTGGGGAAAGAATGTTTCACTATTACTGCAGCATAATAAATGATGCTGCAAGTCATATGCAAAATACTGGTGGGTGGATAATCAGGTGTCTAATATCAGAGTTGTCTAACTGAACTTCTGATGGCTTTCATTCAATTACTTTTTTCTTGCATCTCTTTCATAGAGGTCAGATCTGTGATGTTGACAATTAATGGACGAGAAATTCTCCCACCTGATCTCTGGATCTTTCCAGTTTCTCCAGATCTACCTCTGACCATTTCTCTCCCTGCCTGGTTTGTTGGTATAGGCGAATGTTCCGGTCTTGGTAGGTTTGCATTTGGGCCATCCTCTCTCCGTATTCAGATGATAGATTGAACAGAGATTTGAGATGTTCAAAGCTTGGGATGTTGTTTTGGAACCTAATTTTGCTTTAGACTCCCCTAGTGCTCTCTCCCTGACTAGTATGTTGTTTCCAATGGGTCTCATAATGTTGTTTTTTCTCAGATAAGGATTGATATGCATAATTAGTTTCACTTTTATCTATTTAGGGGGTTAAAAATGATTCTGATTACAGATGCACTCCAACATTTTCAGATTTCACTCATTTCACAGGTTGGGACATGACAAAATCTAGAAGAGTTCAAGAAGTTATTCTTTTCTAACTCTTACTTTGCAAGTAACCGTAAAAACACAGCATGAAAATGTTCTTTTTTTTAGGAGGAGAAATACAGACAGATGTGTAAACTGACTTTAAAGAATTGGCTCTGCCCACCTAACCTCTAAGTGAAAACATCAAACTATTGTGTTTCATTTTACACACATAGAGCAAATTTACATTAAGTATTATTATTTGGTCACAAAATCATACTTGTATTAACTAAACAAAGTGCTGTTCATACCTTGTGAGATCTTTTTTTTAATCATTTTTTTTGTATGAAAGACAAATTTCATGGCCAGTTAAATGTTCTTCCAGTGATCTGGTAAAACTTCTGATTAAAAGGGTGGAAGAACTTCTGCAGCTTAGTCACTACAGACGGGTCCACCTCAGGATGGATGCGGCCCTTGCTGCCAGCCAGGCACTTGTTGAAGACAATGTTAAATCGCAGACAGTAAAAACCCCTGGTGGCGTTAAAGTACAGGTTATACTGGCTAATCCTGGAGGGGAGGTTCAGGAAGCGCTCCACCAGCTGCAGCTCTGGCAGCGGGTCCGTAATGAGCCGATCCCCGTCCACTATGTGGAACTGCTCCACAGGGAAATACTTGAGCCAGCGCTCCAGGTGTTTTGTGTAGATGCTGGTGCGGACAGCTTTGTATTTGGTGTTCACTTCGCAAGTGTTGGCGTCAATGGCTAGATTTTCAAACTTGTGGTAAGTCTTGTTCTTGCGCTCCTTGCCCTCAAGCACTTGGGTGTAGTCGGACACGGCTCTGGTGGTGGGCTCTCGGACGATAATCAGCAGCTTGATGGAAGAGTTCATCTTGAAGATGCGCTCGGGAACCTCCTCTGTGATGAAGTAGGCAGGGCTCTTCTCAATGGTGATCTGGTGAGGGAGGGAGAAGGGCATTTTACCCCTGTACCAGTCAATGCCGCGAGCGTAGTTTTTATCGTTGTCGAAGAAGTGAATTTCCTGCGAAGCCTTGACCACTGCTGGATGCAGATTGACCATTTCCAGCAGGGCGCGGGTGCCACCCTTGCGAACACCGATGATGATGGCCTGAGGCAGCTGCTGGACCAAGTTGTGCAGGCGGATTTGCTCTTTGGTGGCATTGCCCTTACGTAGTTCATGGAGCAGCCCGCGTTTAAACTGCAGCGTACGAAGAGGGATTTGCTCCAGCTCAGACGGGTGAAATCTGCTCTCAATGGGGCAAATGGGTTGTAATCTGAAAAACAAAAATTTATACATTCAACAGAGCAAATTTTCTAATTCCACACCATTCTCAAATAATGGTGAGACCTCAGTGCATCACCCACTGAGGTCTGGCCTGATGCCAATGGTGTTGGAAAGAATGCTTCACAATCTGGTAACATAATATACAATACTGCATGCTGTACTCAGAGTACAATTGATTAAATGGCAGAGTGACTTAAGCCAGGGGCCTTTGCTTTTCATATGTGATGACAGGCCGTCATGTGTTACAGAAATAGCTCTTAAATAAATGCTTTATGGAATAATGTGTTCCATAAAGCATTTGTCAATAACGACACGAGTTAATCTATTTAAGTTATAAGTTGAAGCTGATCATTGGGCATCCTTACCATGAAGTTTTGACTCGTTGCTCTGTGAATGGTATTGCTCCACTTTCTGTTCTTGATTTTCTCTATTCTTTGCCCTGAGACTTGAATGAGTAATTCTAAGACATAAGAAGTCTATATTAAAACATGTTTTCTGTTGCTACACATTACTTTTTATGAACCTTTTGTGTTACACATGCTTTTTTTTTTGGCATGGTAAGGGCTGTTAAATTTGCGTAGCTTAGCATTAGCATGACTATGGTTGCTCCTCCTGTCTCTCCTGCTGCCTCCATGTCACTTCGCTGTTGGATGTTATTTTGCTACTCCCTTTAGTGATAATGATAAGTGTGATAAAGGTGGTATTTTGAAGCTTCGGAGGTGAGGATGTCAGAATTGGAAGCCAAATTCTCTGCTGTTGAAAAACCACCAATTAGCCAAGGCTTTTAAAGCCTTCATTTAAAGGATCTCAGTCTTTCTGCATTTTTGCACTTTTCCAGACATTTGTTCAATGAAAACTGGATGCTGATTCTCTAAGTTTGGTTCAGACCAGAACCAGAAGACCTGGGAGGTCTGGGATGTTGATAACAGGTCTTTTATGTATTTTGGTGTGATGACACTCAGTTAAACATAAACTAACAGAAGTAGTTTAAAGATTGATTTTGGAGCTACAGTGAAGAAGAACTCTAAAGTTTGACTTGGTTTTCCAACAATTCATGTCAACTAACCTGCATTTTACACAAAGTCTTTTAGAATTTATGTAGAAAATGCTTCAGCTGAAGGCCTGTTGGTCTGCTGCCAATATCTGAAGGTGTTAGAGAAAATCATTCTTAACTACTAGACCTTCATGTTCTCTCTGCTCCTGCCTTGGGGAAATGTTGCTGTAAAATAGGTCTCAGAGGAAATATTTTCTCTCTCGAAATACAGAATAAATTATTTCCCATTAAGACAGCTTACAGAACCTGTCCCTTGGAGAGCTACAGAAGATATAAAACATTACGAGTTGCCCTTAAGTCTGTGATGCATATTTCTGATGTCACAGTGATAACTCACCTATCCAAAGTCCCAACCCTGGCCACAAGATAGAGGACACTTCCGATCACGAGGCTGCCCAGAACGAAGAGCTTCTGTCTCAGCAGTGCCTGCTGTTTGAATAGCATGGCCCTCCATCAATCTTCAGGACTGCGTCTTCAGCCTGCAGAGAGGCGAGCACATGAACCACTAATCAGCAGGGAAAGAGAGACAGCCTAATGTTTATTAACACACACTCAATCAAGTTTTACAAGTGATTAAGCCACACTCACCCACGGCCGCAATGCGCTGCAGCGCCATTATACTCTAATGATCAGAGGAAATGCACCACCACCACTTTGCTTGCATCAGTTTATTTATTTTGGACAAGCTGAGAATCAAATTTTATCTGATGCACGGCAAGACTGTGACCTTGTTCCAATTCAGGAAGAAAAAAGAAGGCTGTCTGACAAATTCATATAGACTTAAACAGGAACATAAGGGAAATATTACACTTATTTAATGAATAAATAACTTAATGCAGTTTGGTCTTGAAAATGAATTGATTCAGAGTTGCAAATAGAGTTGGAAAAAGTACAAATGTAAAACAATGTGGGAATTATTAAATTTAACTGAAAATTGAAAGAAACCGTTTCATAGCTAAACATCAATATAAACATTTTACTTTGTCAAAGGTAGTGATCCATTATTCATGTCGTATTTCCAAGTCAAACAATATATCATACGAAATGCATTTAACCTACAATATCAAAACACACATATTTTAGTCAAAAACTTCGCCAAAATATATTTTTTCTAACTATTTCCAAAAGCCTTAATATGGTCCAAATCATGGGATTGTACCTTTTTTATGCAATGAATTCACTTTGACCTGCAAAAGACTCATTCTCAGGTAAATATTAGGTTGAATTCATTGTGTTGTTAATATTATGTTAACATTTAACCTAAGGTGTGTCTTTAAAATTAGTCTTCGTAGGACTTTTCTTTATTGGACTGCTCTTGTTTCCCTTCACAAATCTCACAAATCATATGTAAAAAACAACAACTTTGCGTTAGACTGTAATTTAGCAGATTAACCAACAGAGGGCACCAAATCCCTGCAACCTGATGGGACAGCGGGATGCAGGGATTTGCAATGCTCCGAATTGCTCCGAATTAAAAGTTGTCCTTCGATATTCAAACTCATTCTGTGTCATCTTAGTAACAAGTATACCTGCATAAATCACAACAAGAAATAACATGAGTCATGAAGCTATTAAAAAGCAAGATGGTCTCTATCTCAACTAAAGACTAAATTAGAGAACTTTGTCCTAAATAGAGCACATATTGTAATGCAACAGTTTTATTATGGTGTACCTTGTAGTAAATGCAGTTCTTTGCAAATGTTTTTCACATTTTGTCACATAGGAACCACAACCTTTATTGTCATTTTATTTGTTTGACCAGTACAGAGTGGCACATAATAGGAAAATTGAAGGAAAATTGCAGTTTAGAGTCATTTATTTTTTATTACGTTTTGCATATAAAAATCTGAAAAGTGTGGTGGGCATTTGCATTTAGCAGCCACGAGGTAAGAGGACTGTGGAGAGCAGCCTTACGCTGGAAGTACTAATCCAAGTTTTCTGGGTTGGATCTGTACCTGTGGGGATTTGGTTTGGGTGTGTCAATTTAGTTCCTGTGTTGTCTTTTCGGCCCTTGATTGTTCCCAGTTGTCCCTCGTTTCCCTGGATTACGTCCCCTGTGTATTTATATCCACCTGTGTTTCTTGTTCTCTGTCGGGTCCTTGTCAATTCTGTTGTGTCATTGTCAGAAGTCTAGTCTTCTGTTTCGCTCGTTAGACCAGTTGCTACTAGCGTCTTAGCTCCTTGCCTCTACTGACCTGTGCTGCCTGGATTATTGTTTGTCTTTCTTCATTAAACCATCATTTATTCACTATAACCTGGGCACTGCTGTGGTACATCCTCCCCAACTGCCACACTTCATGACAGTAGCAGCTTATCTGTGGAGGCTAAGGAACATTATTTTTTCCATTTCACAATTATTCCTTCCGTGTTTTGGTCTCACGTGAAAGCTCTTTGAGATTTTAACGTAACAGCATGGAGAACTTCAGTGAAATGCAGAGTACAGTGAAGTGTTCCAGAATCGGACTCTGGATTTATCGTCAGTCTAACTGTTAGATTATGCAAGCTTCCTTAAAAGCAACAACATAGTCAAAGTAATTTATAAGGGCAAAATATTGAATTGCTATAAATGCTGTGAAAGAATTCCAGCTTGACAAAGAGTGAGTAGCATGTACTACATCAGCCTACTCAAGAGCATGCACTGCGTTCTTCATGACTCATTTATAACCCACATGATACACACACACACGCACACCTACAAATGAGTGTTTTGCCCTGACAAGGAACTGCAACTAGAACAACTGTTCCTGCCAGGGAACACCAGAAGGTGCCCAGAGAGAATGATCAATTATAAATTTTTTTATTTTCATTAACTGTGCATTTTCCTCAGCCTCTTCTGAGGATATTTTTGACAACTACACAGGGAAAAGGAAAGTTCTGACAATCTTTTCAACCAATGGTGAGGAGCAAGCAGAGAGTAAGCAGAAAGTATTTTGACATCAATCAATAAATTTTATTTACAAAGCATCCTTCATGCTAAAAGGAGCTCAAAGTGCTGTACAGATCAATTAGAACAAATAAAATCTAACAATTACCCACCGCAACCCCACATGGAAAAACACACAACTGCATGGAAAATGCACAGACTAAGCAGAAATTATTCAATTCAGAAAATGCTGTGTATGTATGTATTCATTCATTTTCTAATGATAATTAATCCTGTTAAGGGGGACACTTTATCCTAGAGCAGCACAGAGAGAAAGTGGATTTTAGGCACACACTCAAATTTAAAGTGAAACTAACATCTAGGAACCCATGAACCACAACAAGCCATTATAAATAGAAAAAAAAGAGGATTCAATTCTCTAAATCTCATTTTTTAAGAAAAACAAGGACATTTCTGAGATTGAAAAGTTTAATATTTTCTACAAATAACTCTGAAATTTTGATATTAATTTCAGAGATGTTCTAGAAACTACTTCGAAGTTTCAAAAGTAACATATTTTTGTCTTTTCAAATTCAGATATTTCCTTGTTCTACAAAAATCATGAAATTAATCTCAGAAACTTTCTGGAAGTTATTTTTTTAATACATCATGGTAATAACCCCAACCTCACACAAAAAAAAATTAAGTAATTCCATCATAGTCATCAGGAAAAAGAAGCACTTGCCAACTCATTCATAACTACCTTGTCGCTATATTTAGCAACTTTCAAAATTACGGTTGCAATGTTTCTTTGGCAAAAAATCAGCTAGTGACAAATGACTCTGGGAGGAAAGCAGAATATCTGCAGACGGCGCATGGGAACATGGGAATTAAACACAGTTCAAATTGGCATTAAATTGCCAATTTCAAGGCAATTTAACACCTTGAAATTGGCCTTGAAATTTTAACAACTTACATACATAATATGAGATGATGATAGAACTTTATTTAAACAGCACAGATGTAGAATGTGAATCTGTCTTCCAAAGGTGACCAGGAAAAATAAGTCACCGGGTGTTGAAACTGTTTCAATTTTTCAAGAACATTACCTACAAGATTACCAGAAGTGCCGTTTCATTAGTCAGACCTATGTTAGCGTCACATGATAGAAATGTTATCCACAGACGTAATGAATGGGAGCTGCTGGTGACACATAAGACACATAACACTCTACCCAGTTCATAATGGAGGTAGGGTCTCCTAGACTCCTGGAAGCAGGAGTAACAACAAACTAGAAGGGAGACTAGACATATATGGTGTCAGTCTAGGATTGTGAGACTCATTATATTCTTTCCCATTTTTTCCCACTTTGTCCCTGGCTGTCTTTCTTTATGAGCATTGCCACTGTTAGCTCTTAATCAGGGTTGAACTGCAACTCCCCCTCTGCAGTCATGGTGACCAAGGTCCCACTCAGAGGAGAGAAGCTTTCATTGTGGAATTCAAAGCTGTGATTTGACATTAGACTACTACACTTTATAACTCTTTTTATTCTAAAATACTCTAACAATGGACTGAACATGGACAAGAAAGAGTCTCCAGCAGGGCTGTCTCTAAAAAAACCAGCCTGGGCTTCTGATCCAGGTTTTGTCGTCTCTCTTTAGGCTTTTAGCTTTAGGCTAAAAAGGGTCATTTGCATCAGGTCACAGTGACAGGCTATTCCTGTTTGGAGCAAGTGGATCCAGACTTAGTTAGTCCAACTGGGCACAACTTGTTAGCTCAGTGTGTGCTGGTTAGTCCATAATTATTGTCCATCCTTGTTCATCTCTGAACTTTATCTGGATTCTGTGCACATAAAGGCTGACTTGTGTTTTGACAATAATGGATAGCGAGACATAAAAGAGGCAGCATTGTGTGTTTATCAGGCATACAGTGCCATTTTACAACACAATCAAGTAACTGTGTTACCTTCAGTTGTTACAGTTGTTATATGAAATATGATTTTAAAGAAATCTGACTTTGCAATTTAACGCCTTGAAATTGGCGTTAAATTGTCTCTTTAAAAACTCTGGCTTTTTCTGATACTCCGCCTTCAGGAAGTCATTACCACAAGGCTCCTCTATCAACCAGCTTTGCACTCAGAAGTAGCTCATATGATGAGCTCTGCTGCTTTATAGTTCCACCAGGTGTTTGCTAACTGCTGCTGGCTAGTCTGAAGCAGCTGAGTGGTGGAGTTGAGAGGGAGTGCTGCTCTGTGAGGTGGAAGCTTGAAGACAAACTTTTTTAAAGAATGGGTCAAAAACATACCAGAGTAATCTATATGACTACTTCCTCCAAGGAGGAGGTGTCTGAAAGATGTCTTTAAAAAAAGGCTTTTCCACAAAATATTCCCTAAATTTGTGTGTGAATATTTATTTCCAATATCTGTTTTTTTTTATCTATAACCTAATCTGTACACAGATTTGCTGAATGTGTTGAAAAATGTGATATTAGGTGTTAAGGTTATAAGTTTGATTGTAGTAATTTTAGTAAGAGTTAACTTTAGTGCATGTGAGAATATTAGATTGAGCATGAATATTTTGAGTAGATTTTAATGTAGGTAGGTTTGGATGAAAGATTCAACGTAAATAATAACTGATTAGTATTGTCTTAACTCACATCAAACAACTCAGGAAAAGGCCTTCAGCAGATGGTCATCTGTTACTAGAGGTGAGAAGCAACAGGGGGTCGCTTCATAAATTAACTGCTGCACCTGGAAGTCTCTCAGATAAAGAGAGTTTGACTAGATATGTGACAGTAGAGAAACAGAATGTAAGGCCGGGAAAGGCAAGTTTTGTTGGTTCACACAGTCATTAAATTCTCTCTCACAGAGTGAGAAAAACACTAAAACTTTGAGAAAAAACAAAACTAGTACCTGAGGTACTATGGAATTGTTGGCCAAAGATAATAATAACATATAATGCCTTTTAATAAGTAAAAGCTAATTCGGAGGACATTTTGAATGAGTTATTAACCACATGATGTGATCAAGGTTAGCCTTAGTTGTAGTTTTGGATTAACAGTAGTAATCAGTGTCTAAGTCATACTAATCTAGATGGGTGTTAGTGCATTATAATCAAAATAGTAGAAGATTAATGTTGTATTAAAACTGTGCAGGTATATAATAAAAGAGTGCTAATTCTAATATCCAAAATCAGGGTTGTGATTTAACAGGCTGGGAAGGAATTCTGAACCATCTCCTTTTAGCAGCTTCTGTGTCACTTTAAGTTTGCAGCAAAAGTCTGTTATACTTGATGTGCCACTTGGTGGGACAACTGGAGGGGGTCTGCGTAGAGATAACCTTTCTCTGAACTCGTTTAAGAGTCAGGGTCTTTGTTTGAAGCTTGGCCTGAGAGGACACCTGGAGTGATTCTGGGAGATCACATGTCTATGTGAAAAGCTCATTTGGGAGATAGGAGAGAGCCCACACTCCCTGATTCCCACCAGGCCCCGCAACAACTGTCATCAAATCATTTAGAGCATCTTCCCTTTGAAATTTGAAACTTCTTGGAGTCAGGGGGCAGACCTCCCAGATTGCATACATTAGAGAAGAGAACACACCTTCCTATAAAAGTTTTGGCGCTAAAATAATTAATCAGATTGCTTGGTTTGCAGCCTCACCAGCGATCTCCAAAGACGCGTCTTTGCTTTTTGTTTCATCTCATTTTCTGTATTTGTCCATTTGTCTGTTTGTCTCAGGTAATTATTGTCTGTCTTGTGGGTTTGAGTTCCTGATGATTCTGGTGTGCTGTTGGTGTGAATTTATGCATTTGATTGTCCGAAATAAATGCTGGACATGTTTGAAGTAGAACAGTGAATGGTTCTACTTCAAAGATTCTACTGGTTCTACTTCAGAGGGTCCCCCCCTTACGCACGGGGGCACTCTGCCCGGGGAACGAGAGGAGACAATGAGCTAAAGGTTTTAATAATTATCCTCTCAACATAGGTCAGAACTGATGTGTCTTTATCGCAACTTTGGTGCAAATGAGGCAGAGAAAAAAGCCCCACTTTATGCTTAAAGAGCATTGACTGATGAGTAGTTAAAATTGAAATTTAAACTGCTGACTGGCATTCTTATAATAACTGAAGCAATGACAATGATTGTTGCTTGCAAACAAAATTCCTATTTTAATTAGTTTTTAAAAACTGGAACATGGAGTTTAAAGATTTCATTAATTAAAGTGTCAATTTATGGTGATGATGCATTCAAGCGCTTGGTGAGTCCCACATTATGCAATGCAAGCAGTGTGTTCTCTGCGGAAGAAGCCCAGATCAGCAGTGCTAGAAATAGACGACTAGAACAGAGATTGCATTAGTGTTTTCTGTGATGCTCTATGTGGTAATACTAAAGTACAACTGCTGCAGGAAAAGCAGGAGACCACCGCCCTCATGCTACCGTCTCACCACAAATTACTCCTGTGAACAGCAGCAGCAGGAACAGCTGGCTGGTATGACAGAACAACTATCTTGGGGACGAAAGCCGTGCAGTGCCAATATCTATCATTTTAAAGGTTTGCCTTTTCCTTTTCTTCACTTAATTCACTGAGCTTCTGCTGATTTATTGACCCTTTTTCAGCAACCATTCAGTGAGTTGTTGCTTTCATGGTAAAAAAAAAAATTCAAGCACATGCCGAGGAAAGGTAGAACTCTGAGGAACCGTAAGAATAAGATCCAAGGTAGAAAATCATGTTCTGACTGTATTTAAAAGCTTCAAACTTTTACTTGAAAGAAGATTTAGCCCTACTGATTTATTTCTTACTCAGACCCAGTAAAAATATTTAACATTAGATTTCAGAAAAAAAAAGTCAAATTACTTTTTTTTTTGCTCTCTGCTAAAAAGACATAAGTGTTCAAGATTGATGCTGAAGCATCTAAATAAAGTGATTCTGACTGATGGGGATCAGTTGCTCCTGGATAATAATTATTAATGTGATATATCATGCTGCACAATGCAGGCACTCTGCACTGATGAAAACCCAGTGACTGCAGAAACACAACTGTTTGAAGTTTCCAGGTGGGAGATTTTAGCTAATATTTATTTGATCACTTAGGGGCACTCACAGAACATTGAACTTTAATCCAAGATGGCCAGGGAATCAATTACAATGAAACATGTGACAAAAATACAAAACATAAAAACTATATATTTTTCACACCCGTCATACTAACACATGCAATACACAATATGATAGAGTATGAAAGGCATTAAACTAGACAAAATGGGCAAAATGTTTTATGTTTGGGTCTAATGTCAAAAACATTTTTACAGGAGACAACATGTGATTCCTCTATATTTATCAAATATAAATATTGTGTCAGGAATATTTGATGTAGAATAATATGAAATATGAACTTTATTTTTACTCTGTGCCTGTCAAAAGGTTTGTTTGATTCGTCAGATCAGCACCTGAATGAGATTAGCTTCTTTCTTTCCCTCTCTTGTGGGTCAGAGACTACAAACAGCAGTCACCATGGTGACCTTCACACAGATTCTAGATGTTAGCCAGTGACAGAACTGGTTCACACTGCAAAGACCGTCTGCTAACACCGAGCTCTGCCTCTGACGTGAAAATGAATCTCCAAAGCTCTTTGGAAACAGCTAACATAAACAGCCCTCAATTTGAATTCAGTAGTATTTGAATTCAAGAGAGAATTCAAATACTCATTCCTTTGTGTTGCTGTTCTGTGTCCATGCAGAAGGGAAAAGGTAAGGCAATTTGTTATTATGTCAGACAGATAAGAATGACATCATACTTTATATCGGGCCGATAATTATCATGCAGCCCTTGATGAATTTGCCATAATCTGCTGTACAGTTTCATGGAGGAAGCAGACTGTATTTTAACATCTCAGAGATGTTTTAGTTTAAATGACTGGAAATCCAGCAGACCCCACTCTCTGTCAGGACCACTCAGTAAAGAAGACCCAGGATGAAGAGCTTGGCTTCATAGTGGAGGAGAAGGGGCAAACACTTCTGCAAGATGTTCGGATAAACAACAAGATGTTATTTGAGGAGCAGCTGCACACAGTTATCTGCAGGTGCTGAATGTTGGCAGACCTGAGTTTGCTTGTGCTCCTAGTTCAGAAAATAGACACAAACACAGCTCTGCTCCTGAAATAGCTTCACACAGCTAGTGGTGTCTCTCTGGGCTGACACAGTAGCCCAGAGAGACACAATTAGGCATTATGCATCCACTTAGTGGAATGCCAACCTATATTTAACTAAATCCGAGTAAGAGCTAATTGGTGATTCAACCTTTTGATGCTGAATTACCAATTGCAACTTTTACCTGCAATCCAAGTAAAAGTTGCAGCACCACAGTTCTTCTCCAGGGCTGGAGACTCCTGATGTGAACACAGAGGGAGAGAAAGGTAACCTACCGCACTGCTGCCATGATTTTTGAGATTTTGGTTATTCTTTAATTTGCATATTTAGTTCATTTTTAAGACCAACATACTCTGCAGGAATAGAAAAATGTGTTTGTTTACTTGAGGCGGCAAGAGCAAGAACAAAACCTGTGATTTGTGCATCTGTAATAGATTTAACTGAATGAATTTTAGAAGATAAAATGGAGATTCGAAAGTAAATACATAAAGCTTTATTCATTTGTGGAAAAAAAACCCAATTATCAATTAGAAATGTAACTTGATTGTAGTATTAAATATACATAGTGTAGTTCACACAAATATTACTGTGATGGACCGAGTTAAAAACAGGAGGAATCACAGGAAATCTTAGAAAATAGGGTTTCTTTTATTTTAACCCAAAAATTATAAATAACAAAGATAAACTGAGCTCATAAAAGAGGTCAAAGAAACAAAACTGAACTCAGGCAAAAAGATGCAAACAAACTGGCTTCACAAACAAACATAACAGACCTAACAAAGAAATGACACACGGGGGTTTATATACTGGCTGATCAGACCAATTAAGACACAACAGGGGTAACTAAACAGAATACAATTACAAATAACACAAAACAAATAACAGTACAGCTAAGTTTGGCTAAACTAAAGACCCAAAAATGAAAATCAAAAATATTAAACTTTAAATACTAATATTTACTTAAATACAGAAACTTAACTAAACAAAAGAAACTACAAATTCCCCTCGCCAGCAGGAACTAGTGGTTCAGTCCAATCAGCATTTAAGTTTGGTGAGCCCTGGCCCCCGTCTTTTGCTTGGCAACTCCAGAGCAGGTAATTACCGGTAAGAAACAAACAAAGAGTTAACTTTAAGCAAACAAATGAAATTTAAGTTGATATAAATACATATGTTAACTAAATGTGCACGCTAGCAAATAGAACAAAGGCATTCAAAATCAACTAATACATGTTTTTATTGAAAGTAAAATGTTGTGTTTGTGTGAAAGAAAATAAATAAATGGTGTACAAAAGGAGTTACCGACATTTGGGTGTGGCCATGGATTTGGCCATCACAATTACTAGGGCCTGATAAACATACAGCCAGATATATGGAAAAACAAATACAAAGATTCCATTTTATATCACTAAAAACTATTATTTATTAAAAACTTTGACCAAAGTGGATATTTGATGATACTCCATATTTGTGTTTGTACATTATTGCGGATTTATGGTGCCGCAGTAATGCACCAATAGGGAGCAATGTGGATATATACACATATAGTTACTTTGACATGATTCCCAACCCACATTGCCTTTATATTCCAATAAACTGTTTATAAGTAGTTCAAACTGTATGTCGGTCCACACACATGAACTTCCTGGCATCATGTTTAATTTCTGTCTCCTGACAGTCGTGCTTGTTTTGAAGCAATCTGATTGGCTGACAATCTGATTAGCTTTGCACTGCACTGCCCCCTATGGATTTGGCATGTTTAAAACAACAATACAGTGCAGATTTGTGCCGGTTCATGTGGATGAAAACGTTTCTGAAACCAACCCCATGTGTATATTATTTTTCTAAGTGATGAGGTGGAAATATTCATTTTTATAAAGACCCAGCTGTTTGTGGACAAGGCCTTGAATTCTGCATTCAAGAATTCTCTCGTTCTTGAATGTAGAGAATTCAAGAATTCTCTGCTTCCAGTCAGAGAAACTGAATCAGAGGTTTGCAAGCCTAAAAACATGACCTGATTTGAAGTAGGTTCTTTGACCTGCTCTGGACAGTCACACTTTAGATCTAATCCATTACTGACAGCAGATCCGACTGCCTCCACCATGAGACTGATATGATTGTGTGCTTCATGCCACATCTTCACTGTACACTGTCAAAACTAACAGGATTAAGCATGAAGGCCTGTTTTTAGCTTTCGAGTTAAGTGCACTAATGGGATTTGTTAGAGGGCATGCGAAAAACGTGATGCTGAGTGTGTTTGTGTGAGTCCGTGTGTGTGTGTGTGTTACAGTAGACTTTAACATATGAGACAACCATGAACATCAGGTAAAAACACCTGGAAGCAGAGAGAGAGCTTCACAGCAGCTGCAGAGCCCCAAGCCGCACAGAGAACAGAGGAGCCTCCGCCCCCGACCAGCCGTCCGTATCTCTGCTGGGGAAGCAGCAGGGAGCGGCTGGGGCCTGGCTCTAGCCTTCCAGGCAGACAGTTAGTGTGACTGGGCCTCCAGGCGCCAACTGTCATGTCTGTGCTCCATTCCCAGAACTCTCTGCCACAGCCTGTCTCTGTGGGGTTTGTTCGGTTACCCCGACATGCTGTTCAGCGCTTTCTGTTCCTCGTGTTGGGGTGAGATAGAGGAAAAGGACTTCCTGAAACCTGTTGTACGGAACAGGACAGGCTCAGGAGGAGTCAGCATGCAGCAGCAGCTGGATTTCCATTACAAATCGGCACAAAATTTTGAGTAGATCCTGCTAATGTAAAAAAATAAAAAAATTTAGCAATGTCTATGTTTCCAATAAATAAAAAATTTAATTTAAATCATTAAATGATTTCACGACTCATTTAATGACACATGAATGAGTCATTAAAAATCATGGTTTGATGTAATATATATATATTCTTTTTTTTAATATAGAAATATATAAAAAATGGGGCCCTGTCAATTACTGCTATTGGGTTTTTTTAGCAGTAAAAATTAAATGCCACTCCCAGACCAAAAAGCACACATCCATATTTTCACTGAACTCCCCCTGGATCTGTAAATGGTTCATTCCTGCTTACCGCACTTGAAGGTGTTCAGCAGCAGTCAGTACAAGACTAACTACCACAGACAAGAACGACTGTGGCAGTTACTGTGCTGCTAAGGAAAATTATGAAGTCAAGTTGTCAAAACAATAGAGAGATAAGAGAAAGAAAAAGACAACAATGTTTATTTGTAACACAATCTTTCCCCAAGAGAGGTGAGTAGACTGTGTGAGATTATCAACCATTCAGCATAGCTTAGCTAGAGACTACTGTTTGCCTCCATTGCATTTAATGAATTAAGAAAAAGAAATACTAAGATATTCATATTCAACTTGTCCCTGTACCTCTTACCACACTTAACAGATGAGTCAGTCAGCAGCAGCTCTAACCACCATACCAGCATAAACACTCCTCCTCCCCCTGCCCAGTGAAAAAGGTGAGCATCAGTGTGTTCAATGACAAACTAGTTGGCATCATTCCAGGGAATCCATAGAGATTTCTCTGTGTCGTTGCTCTTTTTACAATTACGCAACAAAAACAATATATTTATTACTGACAGAAATTCAAACAATCTTTATATAATGACTGGAGCCAGACAGTTTTACCTTAGCTTGCGTTTAAATTACAGATATATGTTTACACGTCCCTCCTGACCCTTTCTCTCCTAAGTGAATCCTAAGTGAAATTAAAGCTGCATTATGTAACTTTTATAAAAAATATATTTTTTACATATTTGTTAAAAGTATCATATGCCTTCTCCCAATGCTATCTAGAAACAACCAATCAGAAGCAGGAGGTAGGTTTTAGCCCTGTCAATCACAATTTCATGTGGCTGCTCATCCTCTCTCTCCCTCCCTCTGTGCTATGCTGCAACTAGAATAGCACAGAGCTATACAGATTCAAACTGTGAATGCTTAGTTTAGGTAACATAGCTACCAATGACGGCAGAAAAACAATTTTCCTGCAACAATAAGTTGTTTCTCCACCATTAGCACATTTAGCAGTGAGTGAATGAGGTTGATTAACAACGCTGAGGCCCTCCTCCTGGTTCTGATTGGTTGTTTTTGGCTGGAACGTTGCATTACTTTATCTAACAATAGTAGTTCAGGGAGGAGATGAAGGAGATTGATTTTTTTTTTCACAGATTATTTGTCTCATGACAAACTGTCCCAAAGTGGTGACAGCTTTAACAAATATGGAGAAAACATATTTTTTTTACTAAAGTTATATGCTACAGCTTGAATAAGATGCAACTACATAGCACTTTTTAAGAAGTCTGAATTGGTTCATGTTTACTGTTGCAAGTGAGGAGAGACATTTCAATGAGATAAAACTAGTAATAATAAAAAATTTAAGCAACCTATTTGCTGAATTGTATGCAGACTGTTGCATGTAAAATTCACTAGCACTAAATATTGTGGTAGTGTCAGTATTGGACCAAAGAAAGCAAGGCAGTTGCAAGCCTTTTTGGGAAAATGACAACCAGCGATTTTACAGAAGAGCTTCATGACAAACTCAACTTTGGCTGAACTGTGAGGCCTCTGGAGGCAGCTACACACTGAGGCCAGCAGCATGTTACTGCTTTATACTGATTAGTTCTGGGAAATACACAAATTTTGATATGGCTGAAAAACCACCTCAACCAGGGGCAAAACTTTTTATTAAAAAACACCACTTATTTCAAAACTGCCATGTTTCCATCAGCAAATTTATTTTTGCTATTCCAACTAGTTAAATTTTAAGCACAGAATTAAGAAAAAGATGCAATGCTGAATACATCACAAAACGAGTTACCATACTAGAAAACCTTGTGTTATTTTCTCTTGTGTCTGAAGCCATTAAAGTCAAAGTCAATATTGAGCAGACATTAAGAAACCAATGGGGAAACTGAAAAAAAAAGCTATTTTCAGAGGCACAGTTGGTTTGACAGATGGGGACACACCCTTCATTGACAAGTTTCCTCGTGTGAAAGGACCATAGAAACAATTTTTGCCACTTCAGATGTTTGAATTCTTCATTTATCTGATCAGCTCTGCTCCACTATGCTGTCATAGAACTACAAAGCTGCTCTCAACCTCAGAAGGAACAGGAAATCATTGTGCAGCAGATGGTGTGCCCCCTGCAGAGCGCTGAGCTCTCCGTTGTGTGGTCTGCCTGGATTCAAGTGACAAGATGACAAAACTGTAAATACAAAACAGGACAAAGCTGCTTCAAATATATCTAGTAAAGCTAGCGATGTTAGTGTCACATTCATCAAACGTAAGAAGAAAATATGGATTGTTAGGAGATATTTTAGGTTTTATAATGGAAATGAATGAATTTTTAGTAAATCCAAAAAATATTTTCCATTAACATTGTGATAAAATTTCAAAGGCAACTTTCTTGAGCTTTCCATCATGTCATAATCATTTCCATCATTAAAAACAAACCTGGAGTGTTTCTTTGATTTTTTCATGCATGTTTGAGAAATCCCTGAGTCTCCCGTTGCAACCATTCAGCTGTGTGAAACACCTGGGTAGGAGTGATGGGAATTTTCTTTTCAGAAAGTCAGTTCTTTCGGCTCCCAAACGGCTCTTTATTTATCGTCATCTGCAGCCTCATATTTTAGTATAACTTACCAAAACGGAATGTTTTGCATGATAAATCATTTTGCAGTCACTGTTCCCTACATGAACAGAAGAAGCCCTTTACTTCCTTAATTTAATGTATTCTGTTATGAAAGCACACATTCTTACTTTTGTATAATATTTCATTGTGTACTTCAAAGAGCCGGCTCTAAGTGCTGAAACATTCGCGACCGGGCTACCCAGTCTACCCAGTAGAGATGGCTACTGGGTAGACCTAGCCCTGCCTTCCACACCGGGCTAAGCTTGTAGTTTCCAAGCTTCCCACCTTCCACTTCCCTCTTATGCCTCACCCTTTTCCTCTCATGTCCCTCTCTCCCTCTCATCTTCTTCAGACTAGCCAGCAGCAATTGGCAAACACCTAGTGGTACTGTGTATCTACTGAGCTCATTACAGGAGCTACCTCTCAGAGAGTTTATCATCTGAATGTTTTTGGCTGTTAATCTGCTTCAGGCAGCTAACTTTCTGCAGTTGATTTGGGAAAAGAGCAATGCACCAGTATCTAGGATCAGAGAAGTTGCTTTTGGTCACAGTCTAGAGTAATGCAAGGATCAGAGTTTTTATAGCACTGCAAATCGGTTGACAGGAAGATGCAACCTATTTAAACAGCAGACATCCAAGGACATGTCCGTGCACAGAGGAAAAACCTTGTTATGTCATCTCGTATCCTGGCTGTCCAAGAACCTCTGGGAGAACCATGGAGATATTAAACAGGCCAGCAGAGGTTAAAGCTGAGTAATGTGTACTGGAGATGATGAGCATCTAATTCATGACAAACACTGCAGGGTTAGCTGTTATATCTGCTTTATGATTCACCTCCCTGACAGTCAGATAAGGCTGTTATCAGTTTGTCTTCACTGACTGGTAACCTTGGGACATCCTTCCAGTTCTAATCAGTGCAGTGCAATATAAATGCATAAATTCAGAAACTACATCAAAGGGTGAGATGCTTCTTTCCCAACCCACTCAGCTTCCGTTGATGCAGATAGGATGTTCGCAGGGGTCTGACAGCCTGTGTGAACGACTTGGAGATTTCTCAAGATCGTGAAGCTGTGAGGGAGACCAGGGGGTCGCTGCAGGTAAGGGGTTGGGCCTGCAGCAGGAGGCAGCATGTGCAAGGGGGGTAATAAGTCATACAGCTTTTAAGCAAAAACTTTCAAAGTTTTTCCCAGTCATCAGGTAACTACTGATTGCCACTGTCAGGTCTGCTTTGAGTAAAGACTCCAGTGTTCATGATCATCACTGCTGTCATAGCTGCCTGGAGAATGTCACGGTTGCCAGCAAGTAGTAGCACACAGTAAGACACAGGATGTGCTGCATTAACTCATTGTAGTAATTCTTTATGATAGATAGTAAAACATTTTTCTTCAGAATCATAAATAATACAGTTTTTGGCATCTTCACCTAATGCTGTCCATCAGGCAGGATTCAGAATGACAGCCATAAGGAAGTGTGTTTGGTGTCACTCATATCCCTTCAGGTTCCAAACTTTACAAGCACACACTGCAAGTTTCCTTGAGCTTTTAGTATATAACCAACCAACATAAAAGAGTGCATCACTGTGTAGCGAAGGAACAATTTCTCATTAGGGATTGAGTTTAGACTATCCTGGTAAAATCAAGGTGTTCTACACTTTGCTTTGTACAGATAGCCTGGTCCCTCGGATTTTCAGAAACTTTCTGGAAGTGTGGACTCATGAAACTTACTGGAAATGACATGTACAGTAAGCAACTCCATGTAGAGAAGGACCACAATAAAATATTTGCTCCGCCTTTAGTTACTCAATATTTTTGAAGCGTGGCCAACATGGACTTGAATGGCTTCATACACTTCCTCCACGCCAATTACCAAACTACAAGGATAGGCAAACTACAATTCCAAAAATCATCAATCATTCAGAACTCCTTCTTCTATTTGTTCACAAGTTGGTTGAAACTCAACCAGAAGAATCCAGCTCACTAGGAGGAATCCCATATCGAGCACTGAAGGGAGATGAGAACTGATCAGACGTCTTAAAGTACAAAATGTACCACAGGCAGGTTTGAAATGACATGAAATGTTCTGTGGCAGAAGGCAGCACTGCATAGCCGAAGAGCCAGGCACAAAACTCCAAACTCACGACGCTGTGTCCATATACACACAAGCACGCCTTCCTTCATGGTGATTACAAAATACTTTCCAGAAATATTGATCATACTCGGAACCCAGCATTACAAATGCTGACACAGGGACTAACTTGTCTTTTCACAAATTGATAGCTTTCTCCAGTTCTGAGACATTCCATCCTTTTCATATTGTCACGTAACGACACGGACTGACGTCAATCTCAGTTTGCCATGTCTAACCACTGCCCGTCTGTAGAGCTTGCTATTCCACTGACACTGATCCAGAAGGTCAGGCGTTAAAGAGCAGAGCAGTTAAAACAAGAGCAAAGCAGCATTTCACTCAATGACATCCTGACAGCACACACAGCTGCTGATAGATGGGACGTCTGTGACGGCAATCAAATCTCTGACCCTCCTTTTATGAGCCCCTGTCTGTATTAATGTTAGATCACCAGCGTGGGACACCGTGATGATATGCTCTAGAACTATCTATACGCTTTTCTTAATGACACTGAAAGATTCCTCATTTTGCAACTGTATGTCAGAGGGCAGTTGTGGGATGTAGAGAAATTTCAATTCTACACATGGAATTAAATATTTAAGTAATATGTTTAATAAAATATTTCAGTTTATAAGTAGATTTTTTACAGTATTTTCCACAAGTGGGAAAAGCATGGAATGGATTAGCAGTTTTAGAAGAATGAATGCTGAAATTCTTTAATAATTTACTACTGACTTACCATTTTCCCTCCAGAAATGCTTTTCTAATAGACTCTGTAACCAAATTTGATACATAAACAGTTATAAGAGCTCTGCCTGCCTTCTCAACCACTTCCCATTTAACATTTACAGAATATGTGACAGTGGCACAATTAAAAGGAAAAATGGCTATAAATACAGCACAAGACAGTTTATTTCCCACAGAAACAAGAATCAAAATGACCTCTGTTTAATCCACCAAATCTGATAATGAAAATGAAAACTGATCTATACATTCAAATACATGAAATACAGTGCTTAGTTTCTATTTATAGGGTTTCTGTTAGGTGGAAATATTTGCATTTAAGCACTGATGATGCCCTCACATGAAGAAGCTAGAGGAAGAATAATGCAAGGTTTGGAGAATAAGTTTAACTGCTTTACATTCCAGACAGCCAGACACTGAACAGGCCATTTGAGCTGAGAGGTCGAAAGTCCTGAAAGAGCCAAAGCAGAGCTTTGTTATTAATGGGCTCAATCTATCTGGGACACATTTGCCATTTCTTTAATGCCACAGAGCAGTGAAGGAAGACGCAATAAAGAACAGAGCTTGGAAGCTTCACTTATTACAATTAATAATTCACACCAGTGCATTAACCAGGCGGAAGCCCCAGTCTAACATGGCAGGCATGGAGTGTGGCTGAGGGTTTGGAACCACAGAGCCTGCAAATGAAGTCTGAACACAGAATAACTGCAACATGACAACCATCTTCTGGACACACATCAGACGCTGAAATGAGGTTTTAAAATTAGCCGTAAACCATCAATGTTACATCAATGCTGTAATCTACTGAAGAAAATTATGTGCCATAATTTATTATGGGACACATGCCAGCACATGCCTGGCTTCATAGTCATCTGCTGACATTGTAATGTAGAGCTAACATCATGTGCTTTATATGTTGAATTTCTATTATTGTAACATTAAAGGGCAGTGTCATGTTCAAATCAACTTATTTGAGCTTTACGTCATTTATCATGTTATCCTCTCATCTAAAACATCAAAAACATAATTTCCAAGCTGTCGCCTCAGAGCAGACCTCTCCCACAAGTCCTCCACTCAGCTCCTTCAGACTAGCCAACAGCAATTAGCAAACACCTGGTGGAACTGCTGAGCTCATTACAGGAGCTCAGTGCAACACTAGTAAAACACTATTTAAAAAAAGTTACTATGTTGCTTAAAGATGTTCCTTAAAGGTAGCAGTCAATGGCTTTAGCACCATGTTGTGATGGCTTCTTGAAGGCGGAGTTTCAGAAAGAGCTGGAATTTTTAAAGGGACAGCGTCCCAATTTTAAGACGTTAAATTATGAAGTCAAGTCATAATATAAATTTGATAGATATAGCATTTTTACAACAACTGAAGTTGACATACTTGATTGAAACATAACACTGCACCTTTAAATGTGTAGAAGAAGAGAGTGTTCCTAACACGCAGCTCTCGTGATGGGAGAACTATCCAACCCTGTTTGAACCTTTTATTGACAAAAGTAAAACCACAAAAGTTTCATCTCACGACAAACCTGTTTCCTTCAATGGTCATGAGTTGAGTTTATTTGGATTGAGCAAATAAATGCTGAAACATTAAAAATGTCCTCATGCACGTGCCTCAATTTAACTCAATAGAATTAGAATTACAAAAACCATATCATCCACTGAGTTTTCCCAAATTGTTTAAAGATCTACAGTCACAATCTTTTAGCGAGTTAAAAGTTTAATTTGAAAAAATCCTTGGAAAAAAGCACTTCTATCAAACATACCCTATTATCTGAACATTTAGCAAACAGAGGTCATTCTGGTCATCCTGACTGCACTGAAACAGGAACACTGTAATTTACTATCAGAGTGAGGAAACATTTTTAAATGTCTTTCCAGCCTGTGTGTTAAGTATACAGTGTATTTAGGTAATAAATAGGTTTCAAATGCATTTTATGTAGCAAGATAAAACTAATCATTTTGCATACAACCATCTCCATGCTTTAAGTGCTTCCAGCTGAAATAAAGCAGTTTTAAATCTGATTAGGTTTGCCATTTAGAGAGCAGAATCCTCCCCAAATTTATTTAATCACATTTTCAAACCACTTATGGAATCAAGGACTTCCATTTGATTTTCAATCCCCAATTTTAATTATGAAAAAAAACCCTCAAAACTATCATTTTTTGACAAAAAAACTCCATTAAGAGTTTGCTTAGTTTAATGTATTTGTGAAATAAAACATCTGCATAGTGCATATTTAATGCAAACATTTCTAGTTGGAAAATGTTGAACCAGATCCAAGTGACATTAGTAGCCCACTAAGAAATATGACAGTGGACTCGCTCCGCCTCTCACACTACATAAACCCAGAAATAGAACAAGTCAGAGCACCGAACGCAGCAGAGCAACTCATAAAAAAAATAAAGAGATTGTTTTCTTTCCTTTTTCTTCCCCCTGCAGCTGTGTAACTAAAGAGACTAAAAATAAACTAAAACATAATAAAATCAAAGATGAGGATTGTTACCCTTTTTCCTTCTCCTATACTCTGCATCGTCCTGACGGTGCAGACACAAAGCCATCAGAAACTAATGTTGCCGAAAAATAATGGGTGGAGGCTTTAATGCCTGACAGGTGTTTTTGTAATGCAGCTGTTCTGCTCCAGACCAGGCTGATGCCAATCTGCATTTCCTCTGTCCTTCTGTGCGCTCTCATCTGATCACGTCTTAAGTGGCCGTGATGAGAAAGCAATGAAGAAAGGCCAGCGTGAAGGACAGAGGTTTATATGCCTGTTTGATGTTGGATGTGCTCTGGAGTCTCTGTCAAGTATCTGGAGGAGGAGAAGTTACGGGGCGACATCAGTGACCTGGGAAAACCTCACTGCATCTGCCTTTGGACATAAACATGGCTACTGTCTTTTATTATTCTCCTTTATGGCTGGGCATCAGCAGCATGTCAGGGCGGCATTATGGAACTATAAAATACCATAGAGTCTGAAGGTAATGACCCTGAATATCGCTTCACAGGGCTTAGCTGCAGTATATTCTTTTTTTAGTTTATTTAATCACTTTATGGAATGAAAATCGTCTCTTGAGTTTCATTTAAAAAAATAGATGAAGGAGCTGGAAACCCTAGAAATCAATTAAGTGGATAAATAATTTTCTATTGCACAATTATGTAGTGCTCCATCTGAAAGTCCTGCATACTAATCAAAGAACAAATTATTGTCCTGCCCTTTTAAATTGGAACATGTAGAATAAATGTGTGGGCACTTAGTAGAAACAGAAAATAGATGGAGTGAGGAGGTTTGCTGCGAACATTGTCTATGCAGGAATGGATGGAAATAAACACGTTAGCAGAACAGATTGCAAAAGAAAAGAATTAAAGAGTTCAAGTGCAAACATTTTTTTATCCATTGCAGTTTTTGTGTATTTCACAGTTTTGTGAAATACACAAAACTGTATTTTTGTGTATTATACAGAAATACACAAATTTCTGTGTATTTCTGTATGGGAATACACAGAAATTCCTAGAAAAATCTGGGAAAATTTCCAGATTTTTCCCATGCAAAAAATACAGTTTTGCATGGGAAATACAAAACTGTGAAATACAGTTTTGTATTTCACAGTTTTGTGAAATACACAACTGCAACTGTAACTGATGCAGCTGAAAAGCCAGCTCATCGTAGCACAAAAACTGAAAAAAAAAACCCCTGAAGTTTTTGTTTAAATTGTTGTACTGTAATTCCCTCAAGAGCAATTGTATGGTCAATGGCAACACAGCAACAGGCAAGTAGCTTCAACATTTATGACTCCTGTATTATTCAAGTCAACTGGAGCTCTGATTGGTACAGAGTTTGGTACAGCATCACAATAATTCATTACAAAGGCACAGTTTGGTGTTTTCTTCACCTAAATAAAGGTTTTCAGTGGCTTTGTAGCCTTTTAGTGACTGCTTCTTCTGAGACTGAAATACAACACAAAATCTTGTGCAGGACACAAGTAGATGTTGTTATTGATAATCCAAGAGGTAAAGATAAAATGCATTCTCACAAATGAAATTTGTCATGACTTCTAGTAGCTAACTGAACTCCCCCTCCCAAATCCATAGCTGTATAAAACCAGAGCTATTTTCAGAGCTTCCTGAGAAAAAGCTTTGAAAATGAGAAAAATTTATCGCTGGACCACACTGGCTCTACTTTATGATGGTTGACAGTGGAAGGAGATGTGGAGGGTAATTTCCCCATACAAAAATATTCCCATGAAAATCACATGTGAAAGTCACATGTAATCACATGTGCCACATGAAAACCGCAAATGTGGCTCACACAACTTTTCACATGTGAATGATGTGTGAATGAGGTGAATCACATTTGAAAGCACATGTATATGTGTGATTTTGGAACGTTTCGTGGTAAAATCACATGTGATTCCCATGTGATCACATGTGTATCACATGCGATACACACATTTCCACATTTGACACATATGTGAGTCACATGTATATGATACACATGTGAAAACATAGGAATCACATGTGAAAACATGGGAATGACATGGGTTCTTATCACAAAGTATTCCAAAATCACACGTAAACATGAGAATTTGTGTGAACCACATTTGCATTTTTTATGTGGTACATGATTTTCAGATGTCCATCCATCCATTTTCCTGCACCCTTTTTCCCTTACTGGGGTCGGGAGGGTTGCTGGTGCCTATCTCCAGCTATCGTTTCGGGCGAGAGGCGGGGTCACCCTGGACAGGTCGCCAGTCTGTCGCACACAGGACAAACAAACATGCACACACACACTCACACCTAGGGACAATTTAGAGAGGCCAATTAACCTGACAGTCATGTTTTTGGACTGTGGGAGGAAGCCGGAGTACCCGGAGAGAACCCACGTATGCCCAGGGAGAACATGCAAACTCCATGCAGAAAGACCGGGGCCGGGAATCGAACCCAGAACCTTCTAGCTGCAAGGCAGCAGCTCTACCAGCTGCGCCACTGGGCAGCCCCATTTTCAAATGTCATTTTCACATTAATTAATGAGATTTTTATTATATATTCAGTATAATTACCCAATCTTTACATGGAAAATGATCTGATTATTTTCAGATGTGGTGCACATGTGAGAAATATGTGATCATATGTGACACATGTGATCCCTTGTTGAATCAACCATGGATCACATGAACAAAATACTTTATCACATGTGGAAAATGGAAACCACATGTGAATTTCATGGGATTTTTTTTGTAAGAGATCTCCACAATGGCTAAACAGAAAATTTACATTCTACCTCTTGCAAGCTAAATTTAATTTGACAGGTGATAATTTAAACACAGAGGAACGGCTGTTTGCCAAGCTGTGCCTCAGACTTGAGTGTACTGAGTGTACATGGATGTTTTCCATCTGTAATTGCATCCTCGTATAATAAAGCTTGTCATATTTCCTTGCAGTGATTTCCACCAGTTCATGGTGTTTAGCTTTACCCTGACATAAGTGAGGAAAACACGACAGGATGAAACTAGTGCTTCAGAAAAATTGATTAATAAAAAAGTTGAACTCTGGTGCAGTTTGAATGCATATATGAACACCAAGCAGACCAGAGACAAAAGCAGGAACTGGACTACAATCCATGGCATCCTGGGTAAATATAATCAAACACGCAAGTCTAAGGCAAGGGGAGAAATGGCTCATTGACTTTAGTCAAAGACAAAGAGAAACCCAGCCATTGCTAAACTCCAATCATTTATTGTCTACATTTTGTGAAAAACTCAACGTCTTCTTCAGAGGTTTTCATGTTGTTTCTTTCAGTGGTGTTTGGTGCAGCTCCCCGACAGTCAAGGGGCAGAACAGGTTTGGTTCATTTGATGCAGTGCAGGGTGAAAGTAAACCACATCAGGGGAAAATGTAAAAAAAAAATTAATTTTGGTCTCTGACCAAGCCAAGAGTACAATGTGAAAACACCTTACAACTACACCCACCCACCAGAATGTACAAACATTTGTTATTATGGAAAGCTAACAGATGGACAGACAATATTGCTGACCAAGGATCACACTGAGTTCTTGGCCAAACCTCCCAGCTGCTTAAGGAGCAAAAATCTGTGAATTTTGTTAGGAAAATACAACTGGAATGAACAAGCACACTGAAAGCGTTTCTTACTAACAGAACACACCCACTTTGACCTGGATTAATGACATACGGTTTTAGGACTGAAAGAACCCAGTATCCAACACATCAGCGATGAGCAGCAAGCCGAAGCTGAATGAAACACAGACATGATGAATGTGGAATCAGCGCAAACGTTCCAGCCCACAAAACAAACCTCTGAAGATCACTGGGTGGACAAAGTTTTAATAGGAGGCATTGACGGCGCCCCCCGTTTGATTTGTGGATTTTTCTGTTTATTCGTGTTGCTTACACATGCCAGCAGTCTTAATTTGGTGATATTTCAAAGCAGACCTGTCAGTTCATTCCAGAATGAGCCTATAAAGCAGCAGAGGTGCTGACACACAGGAAGAGATATGAGAGGCAGAATTAATTATGTGCCAGAGAACGTGTATAAGCAGCGACGTAGCTCAGCTCGGCTGAAGGAAAAGGCGGAGGCAGAGCCATGGCCATGGTGATGGATGAGCATGCTACAAATTTACTTCTGGACCTACCTACACTGAATACCACCTCCATCCTACAGAGGTCTGCGCCTGGCTAACAACATGAGCCACGAGAAGCAGCAGTCGATCTCCCATCTTGGCAGGATTTGGAGACAGCTAACGTCTAACATCTTTTGTCTTCTGTCATCTTTGAGATACAGCCACACCTCAACTACTGTAAAAACCATTGCCTTTTATCATTTGATTCTTTGTGCTTCCATTTCTCTGCTAATGTGCCATGGAGTCATGAGGAGGCACTAGGATGGACGTCTTCCTCGTTAGAGACTGAAGGTCAGAACCAGTATCTGAAGGACCTGACCAGAGTTTAGGTTTCCTGTGAACTGCAGGCTGAGGTGGAAAGTTTGAAATTATCTACAGGCAGCATTTCCCCGGTGGTAAGGAGCGCTAGGGCAGTTCACCAGCTCTATTTAAAATAAACAAACAATGCTTAGCCTGGCAGGGGGACAAGTAAAGTCTGGTGGCCCTCCAGGCTTAGAGGGCGAAACCATGCGCATGTGAAGGGGACGTCTCTGTTCAGCCAAGCTCAAACATATGACCTTAACTGCAACATTACTGTTGCAAATGTTGCAAATCCAAATCCAACCAATGTGAAAATTTAAGCTGATATCAATATTCAGTTTTAATATTGCTGTTATGACCTATAACTGATATTTACCATTATTTATATCCTATGTACTTCACTACAATTTTAACATGTTGAATAAAAAGCTTTTCCCACAATCCCGCTCTGCATCACCATCACTGTCACATGAACAAACAAACACCACATGACCAGCCTCCAGAAACAAATGGCAACAAGAAATGAATACTGTTTAATATCGACCCGGTTTAATATATCAGAACAATACTGATATCTGAACAAAAAACAAATATCAGTCAATAGCAATTGACTTGCTTTGACCTGTTACATGTGGCCAAACATTGCTTTGCTACTGTTTAAGTTTATTTTGGTCAAGTTTTTCAGTCATAGATAGTCATGGTGATAGGAGAGGTTAGAACATACCCTTTGTTCCTCATGTCTGCCAGAGGCATGGCTTGAACCTGGATGCTTGTTTAAGCACACCTGTGGATCCAGTATCTGTGTGATAAAGAGAAAAGTACAGTCAAAGGCAATCGCTAACAGCAACGATGTTTTAGTAAAACCAGAGGGGACGGTTGACATTTTCCCTGACTGATTCTCAGGGTAATTCATGGCTCATTTGTGTTCCAATATGCAAAACAAATTTTACATAAAAACCAGAAGAAATTGATTGAAATTGATTGAAAATGAAAATGAAACCCATCTCATCTGGATGGAATTGTCCCACATCTCTGTTCATCAATAACTTCCCATCATCTGCGTGAGAGTTTTATGTTCTAAGGTTAAAACGGCTCAGCAGAAACATGTGAAACACAGCGAGTCTCATGAATCAAGCTACCAGGGATCAGGGTTGGGAGAAAACACCAGCGCTACATTTAGAAGTGCTATACCCAATAGTCTTTAGCTACGTTTACAAATGTCACACACAGGAGGAGTGTGAACTCAAGGTGTTGATTTGGTCTCCAATTCTACATGTTCGAAAAAACCATAGACGTCTACAGATTCTCAAAAAGGTTGTAATATCTAACTGCAGGAGTTGAAAACCTCAAAATCAGTGACAACAAACTATGGGTCAAAGAATTCTTCCACAACAGTTACAGCTCCAGTTTTCTGTCACATTCCTTCCTGAACTTACAATTCAAATTTAACACAGTGTGACAACGTGAGATAAAAGTAGGAAAATAAAAACAAAGCATAAAAGCAGCTCTCTATGTCATTATTGTTAAAAGATTCCAGGTACACAGTCTACATGGCAAACTAAGGATTTAAAAATATCCAATTATAATATGTGATTTGATCACATCATCAGAACAATTCTCCGGTTTCGTTCTCTGAAGTATGCTGAGCTCAGCAGACTCTCACCTCGACCAGGTTGTTTGCTAATTGCTGCTGTTTGGAGGAGCTGAGTGAGGGGTTAGGATTCCTTCTTTCCTTCCTTCAAAATACAGATTACTCGAAATTCCATAAAATATGCACAAAAGACTAAAAGCAGTCTAAACTGACTCCTCAGTTTAGACTGGTCACATGATGATGCTGAAACTATGAACTGGTGCACGTTCAGTGAAGTAGATAAGATGTAACAAGTTTTTTTAAACTTAAAGTAAAGTTTTATCTTGGCTTGTGTTTCATGACTAAGTATTTACCCTTTCAGTAATTAGGATGGATCAGCCTTTTCCACTTGCCAATGGCATTTAAAATGTTTCGATAGTTAACCATAAAGTTCAGCAGATACAGTTCCCATTTAATTAACCATCCAGACTACAAGCTACAGCACACACACAATTCTATCATAGAAAGAATATACAATTCTTCAACAATACCAAGGAAGAAAGTTTGAAGAATCAGTCTGTAGACATAAACAAGGAGCGCAATACGCTAAATTTATTTATTCCAAAGATCAGCTACAAAACAAAATAAATACTCAAAACTACAAAAATCTATTGACATGCAAACAGGTCTAATATGGCACTGATGTCATTGTTTGCAATTAGTCTTTGAATTTGTTAAGTTTTTCCTTAACGATGGCAACACTTATGTTTGCTGCAGCCTGTCCTGCTATAGAAAAGTCGAGTTTTTTGTTTACAGTTTAAAAGGTGTGTGGATGTCCTTAACAGGCTGCTGTGTTTCTGTTTTTGACCCCACATCCTGATGCTGTGGTGCATTTCTCAGTTATAATCCTTAATCCTGGAATATGGTATGGACCGCCACCATCTACCTGGTGCACCAGCCGGTTACTATGGAGACTGAATGACATGTGGGACCAACGTTACGCCCTCGGGGTTCTTCCCTAACTTCTGCTGCTCTGCTTCGAGCTGTGATTATATGAAGCACATCTGGAAGAAAATATCTCTGCATCTATATACAAATGAAGCTAGATTCAGCTTCATTCTATATTATTAATCAATACAAAATAATAAAAAAGATCTATTAGATTTTATTGAAAATAGACCTATTTCATATAGCCGAAAATAATCAGCGAGAGGACAAACTGATTCTCATGCCCAAAAAATGTGACAAACACACAATCACAGTTACCTTGGAAAAAAACAAACAAAACAAAAGACATGCCTGCTGTTACTATGAGGAGCATTAGCGAGATTACCTCCCCTTTGAAACAACAGCACTTTATTAAGAGGAGTGTTTCAACTTGGTTTATTGTGTGGTTGGGATCTTGGATTATGACAAAAAAGGATCTCAATATTCAGGATAGGCAACTTGATTACATGTGAACACATGTAATCTGTTGAGATTCTGCTATGATTGGCATTCATATGCATCCACACCCCATCACCGTTCACTTCAACCAAACTAAGATCTATGTTTTTAGAGTTCGATTATAGATTCACACTTCTGCAAACGAACTAGACTTTTAGGTAAACTAACCAGAACTCGACTGAAGCGGACTCATCAGGGATGATGTGTGTACACCCTTAAAATCTTACAAACTTCCTTGCTGCATCTAACCTTTCAAAAAGCTATCTGGAATATTAACTGTGATTGCCAAGTCTACCTACTGGTAGACTATTGATAGATGAAATCACTGGACAGATCCAAAGAGCTCAGAGACCTCGACCTTAACATGAACTCTTTATATGTGAACCAAAATGATTGTGAACTTTAACAACCACACAAATGACTGAAAGCAATTTTGCTTCTCCAGCAATTGATTCATAAAGTCTGATTTTCACAATACTTTAAAAGCAATCCCATTTGCTACCTGCTGCACTCAGCAGCTGTTTTTTTTAATTAGACATGACAAAAACTTAGCATGTCCACAACCTTTTATCTCTCTTCAACAGCAGTGAGGACGTTGCTGCTCTGCAACCTGGTTTTATCTGGCCACAGTAGCCTAACCAACACTGCTAATGTGATATGCATAACATGAGCTGGCAACAGGCTAAGAGAGAAAGAGAAAGTGAGAAAAATTGTTATGTAAAAAAAAAAAAAAAAAAGAAACTGCAGTGTCACCACATGAGTCCAATTTAGGCACGGCGTTACAGAGGAAGTGCTGATGCAGCCTCAGGAAACAGATGTCCTCGTGTGGCAGCTGCAATTGTTAGCAGGTGAAACTTGCTGGTTTCATCAAAGCCTGAGGTGTAAAACCAACCAGCAGCAGCTGAAGAAGTCCTAAGTACTGGTTAATACCACGATCCTTCAAGGTGGAACACAAAGCTGGTCCATGCAGACAGGGAGAAATCCAAATCTGATTATTTTAAAAAGATACAATCAACAGGATCAAATTTATATTTGCTTGCTACACATAAAAAATGAGGCCTTGCTTATAAGTATATGTACCAAACTTTCCTATCAAAAAGCCTTGTTTGTTTTAAAAGGTTTGATTTTTAGCACAATGCCTCAAACATTTGAATCTTATGACATTTGGAAGCTTTTAATTTAAAAAATTTTAAAAACTTCAACAAAATTCAACACTTCTCATGTCTTTTCTTAATGTTTGTAGCGCTTGATTAAAATCTTGAGTTTAATTTAACTTTGTGTATTAAGAAATACCTTTGTACCTTTTTTAGAACTATCCCACAAATATTATCTGAATTACACTTACAGTAACTGAATATGTGCAAACCTGAATGTGATGTAATACACACGTGATGTGTGTATTGCACACATGTGCAATGCACATATGTGTGCAATACACATGTGTGTATAGTAAGTAAGTAATACTAGTAAGTAATACTTACTAGTAATACTAATACTAAGTATTACTATACTTAGTATATTAAATCTATAGAGCTGCACCAATGTGAACATTGGGCTGATATCAATATACAATAATAATATTGCTCTGACACCCACTAACTAGACATCATGCATTTATTTCTTTACACTTTCAAAACAATAAAAACCCAATAGTGGCATTGTTTCTCTGCTTCTGTTAGAACACACCCATAATCCTGCACCGCTTCACTGTTACATGACTGAACAAAGACCAACCAGAAACAGCAACAAGATCAACATAAATATTTTATTCATATTGGCTTATTTTACCAATATGCTGAAATAATAACTAACATCAGCCAACATTGATGTCAATTTTGCATCCCTACAAATCTGTGTAAATTACTGCCAGACATGTTTGTTTTCCATTCTCAAAGACCAAAGATGTGTGTTCTGTGCTCTCTAAAAGAAAATACCATCTGCTGAAATCAGATTGGGATTTTGGTATAGAAGGAATTAACCATTTTCTGGACAGATACCCAGGACACAGTGGAGGGACTATGTTTCTCTGCTGGCCTGGGGACGCCTCGGGATTCCCCCGGAGGAGCTGGCCCAAGTGGCTGGGTAGAGGGAAGTCTGGGCCTCCCTTCTTAAGCTGCTACCCCCGCGACCCGACCCCGGATAAGTGGCAGAAGATGGATGGATGGATGGATGGATGGATGGATGGATGGATGGATGGATGGATGGATGGATGGATGGATGGATGGATGGATGGATGGATGGATGGATGGATGGATGGATGGATGGATGGATGGATGGATGGATACATCATCTAAAGTCTGTTAAAATCACATTGTAGACTCAAAATTCAGACTTCATAATTGTGGAAAACTTTTAAAGATGGTTCATAGGTAAAAAGATAACAAAAAGAATTCACATAAACTCCATAAAAAGGGAATTTTTGTCCTGATCAGCAGTTGGTTCAGCATAAATTCACATCAGGTTGCTTCTCAGGACAGCTGCCAAGTGAGTGTATTATGCACTCATTCTTCTTTGTTACGCATAAAATACAAATTAGTGCAGAATAATTTTGAAACTACTGTAACTACTGACCAATTTTGTCACATTTCCTTAAACAGTTCAATACCAAGCCTTCTGCCCAGCTGTCCTGTCGCTTTGGGGGACACTTTAGGTTTCTTCTTAATACTAATTATTGTATAAAGATGAAACAGAGTGCTGTAGAGGGGAACACTCTCTACACACAACACGCTGCTACTACAACTTTCATCAATGACATAGAAAGCAGATGTTTGCCCTGCTAACAAAACAACACATTTTGTACCACATACCTGAAGCTTATTGGAAGCCCTTATGGCTTTTGTCATCCTGATTTTGTGCATAAAAACATGTCTGCATTTTAACAGAGAACATCAACATTCATTAAAAGCTCAAATGGATTCATGTGTTTCCATAAAGTACCAACAATAGACAAATTAAAAATCTTTTGAAGCAGCTTGTTGTCATTTGGACAAACACATGGAGAGCAATAAGACTGCAAAGTCTGGAGTTGCAGCAACAGTTAAAAACTCACTGCTTTCAGAAGCATTAATTCACTCTTCACATAATTGGATAGGACACCAACACGGCTGCTAATATTTTTTATGGGATGTTCATGTCAGGAGAGCACATTGGCTTTGGAGGCAGAGTGATGGTTGAACACAAAGTGACAGTGAATCTTGGAAATTGGACTCCTTTGAACATAATTTGCTATAAATTACTAGAAGGACCTCTACTCAAGGTCAGCTGTAAAAATGGCGGGCTTCATCCAAAGTCCAGATTCATCTACCTGTCTTGGTGCCTGTCCTGTCAGAGAACAGCTCAGAAGGCTCCGTGAAACAACCATGTTGGTATAGTCGTTTGATGTTACAATTTGAAGATAAAATCAATTATGTAATGAGAGAATAGTATTATAGATATGTTTAAATAATAACATATTAGTTATTTGGTAGGGCTGCACAGTGGCGCAGTTGGTAGAGCTGTTGCCTTGCAGCAAGAAGGTCCTGTGTTTGATTTCCGTCTCAAAACTGGCCTTGCAAACTGCAAGGAGTTTGCATGTTCTCCATGTGCATGCGTGGGTTCTCTCCGGGTACTCCGGCTTCCTCCCACAGTCCAAAAACATGACTGTCAGGTTAATTGACCTCTCCAAATTCTCCCTAGGTGTGGGTGTGTGTGCATGGTTGTTTGTCCTGTCTGTCTCTGTGTTGCCCTGCAATAGACTGGCAACCTGTCCAGGGTGTACCCCGCCTCTTACCCAGAACTTTGGCTGGAGATGGGCACCAGCACCTCCTGACCACAGTAAGGGACAAGGGTGTTAGACAATGGATGGATAGTTATTTGCTAACTAGACGATGTAAGTTTAGTTTAAAATAATAATTATGAAGAAATATGTGTGAGTTAATTAGTTAATAGACAGGGTGAGGACCACTGTCACTCTGAGTAAAGCCCAGGAAGAGTCATTGCTCCTCTGCATGGAGAGGAGCCTGCTGGCTAGCAGATGGTTTGAACATCAGAACATCAGATAAATTCCCACTGGAGGTTTTCAAGGCACATCCAACTAAGGAGAGAGCAGAAGCTCAATGCTAACTTCCTGATTTTGTTTTATCAAAATCAAGGTAAAACAAAATTTTACAAACAAAACCTCTGTTTGGTGAGCATTTAAAGGCTCAAGATTCCTGTCTAAAGGTCAAGGGGTAGGCCTAACTGACTTATTCTCACAAGTGGAATATTACCGCTATTATTACCATGTTTTGATTAACACTGATTTATTTTATTGAAACAATAAATGGGATCACTCACTCGGTGTTGAACCAACAGAAAACCAACAGCGTTAAGTGCTGACATCATGCTGCAGAGAAACATTTTGTTCCCATTTCTTCAGTTAACTCCACACAATGAATCAGGTATGACATATTTAAATGGGTATAATACTGTAGAAAACACTGCTGACCAGCATGTGACCTCTCATTCCATTCTTTTTGCGTTCCATGCTGAGCGGTTGATTGTATGAACATGAACTCTGTATTTGCAGTTCACTGAATTGAAACTGAGTCTGACCTGCAAGTGATGTGTGAAACTACAAAGCTTCCGTCCAGCTCCCTGTAGCATCACTGAAAAATGGAATCCTGTGCCATCTCCTCCAGCCCAGTTACATTTTCCCTGACAGCCTGTCGTCACATGCTGACGTGTGTGTTCCTCCGCACTGAGGCCGGTGACATGTGATAGCACCGCGCCTTTTCAGCTCCTTCCCTGAGAGATCATTGGTACCGGGAGCGCCGTCAATCAGGCCACCCCGCTGCCTGGGTTTTGGATGGACTGCGCCTCCTTCGTAGTGAATAAACACCACCCACTCTCCATCTTTTTGCTGTCTCCACTCTCTGATGACTGACTGCTGCTGTGGAAGAGCAGCAATCAACAAGAGCGTCTGTGTGCCACAGATAGGCATGCTCACAGATTTCCCATAATCATCCTCTGGTTCGACTTCTCGGTGTGCTGTGTTAGGCTTCCACACTCATTCATGCTAATGACCTAGGCTGATGTCAATTGGAGTTGCAGACGGATGTTTTTTCCTGTTGCTTTACTTGCGGTTCGTTCTTAGTTTTGTTTGCAGGTTAAACTCAAAGTCTGAGCTTCAGGAAAACGAGTGGTGCTCCAGGCAAGGACAAGAATAATGTGATGGTAAATAAACTCAGTAATCAATACCACTCTACTCTACTTAGTGACTGACAAAGCCTGTGGTCTGATTCAAATGGATGTGTGTTAATCATGTGTTTCTTCTTCCTCTTACAAAAAGCAGGATTCTTTTAATCATCTCTGGTGGTTGGCAGCTGGAGCAGGGAAGGAATCTGGCTCCAAACATCAAACACAAAAATTAGGAGTGATGATTATAGTCATTGTAATCAATTGCTTTAATGATCCGTTAATTTAAATGACCTGGACATCGGGGGTCTTGAAGGTAGGAGCAGACAGAGTTGTGCCAGTGACTCATGGCAATCATTGTTCAAAGACATGTAAATATTAATGAAGCATATTTAACACTCTAAGCCTTCTGCATCATGATGTAAAAAGAGCTTTTCCTACTTTGGATGTGAGGCCTGTGAATCTGTGCCCCAACTTTTGACCAATGAAAACAGCAGTGCTGTCCTCCTACCTTTCACTGACTCTCCACCGGTTTTCACAGAGCTAATGGTGAAAATACAGAAAATATCAAGTCCTCAGAATCAGTGCTGCTGTCAAAAACAATTAACTTTGGTGTTTTTATTAAAAAAGGAAACTTTATTTGCTAAAACTGGTAGTTAACAAGATGAAAGAAAAAAAATAATGTGTTTTCAGTCAAACTTAGTGACCACAATGTTGAATCTATATGCTCTGAACCCATTGGGGTTTCAACACACACACTGTATAAAGAACAATAGATTTGGGGAAAAGTACATATTTGATTTTCCTCTGAGATCTAATACTGGTTCAGTGGTAAGGAAATGTTCTTACTACTACTGCTTTTATGTTCAAGCAATGAAACGTTGGAGCATTTTATTGAAATTTGACGATGTTCAATCTCAGAACATCTTCAACATAAGATGTTTAACATCTTATGGACAGCATGTGTGAACATACAACATACGACATGTTGGACAGTGAAACCTCTACTTATTGCTTCAGCAAGGAACCTATGAGGGGTACTTGATTCAGAGTATCATCATATCCTTTATAAATTTGTTTTTGGATTTATGTCCAGTCCGTTCCTTTTATGTTTTCTTAATCTAATACTGAGCACTATCGGCATTTAGGAAAAGGTAAAACTGTTTCTGCTCCAACACAAAGCAGAGTGCCGCCCATCTGAACAGCGCTCTGATTGGCCGGTTTTCAAATAGTTTTGTGTCCCTAATTTATGCTTCAAGAAAGAAAAAGTAAATTTTTTTCTTCAAGCATCTGCTCAAGGAGAAAACCCTAGAAAGCCATCAGTGTTTGTGAACACCTGAAAAAAATAACCTGGATGACTGTTAGAGACAACTGCAACCCTGGGTCTTCTCCAAGCAGCCATGTTCTTTGCCAGGACCTTTGTGGAAGCTTTTTAAAGGGACTGCAAGTGTTCATTAGAGATAAGGGAGTTTGCCTGCCCACGCAATTGCCCAGCTCCAATGGGAGACTGGTTATAACACTAAACTGCTTCCTGTATGACAGCATTCTGTCAGGTTCCGGCAGCAGCATCTTTTACCTGACATTTAGACCCAGTTAGGCTCATCAAAACAAAGAAGCCAGTAATTTGGAGTTTACCCATTTTCCCTTGACAAGAAGACAAATAAATGGAGTCAGGATGTTCTTCCTATTCTGAGCCTCAGTGTATCTGAGGAAGCTTTTAGAAACATGACTGATCTCTGAGGAGAATCTGTCCCCTGCAAAAACTCCTAGGACATTTCCTTCAATATTGGAGACATACTGTCCTTATTAAGCATTTACCTGAAAATATAAGAAACATTAACACTCTATGAGAAGAATCTTAGTGCTACTTGTAAGAAAAGGAGTGGAGCAATAAAAATACAAAAATAACAGAGGAAGTTAAAGAAAAATTGGCAGAACATTGAATACAACCTGTGGGTTTCTTCAATCAGCCACGTGCTATCAGGTCTGCAGGTTACCAACTAGGTCTTCCAAATTGTTCTAATTGTTTTGAAAAATGGACCAGCTGTTGTGCAAATTGTAATAGTGACAAATGCACCAAAGTGACTGGGAAAAAGAATTAACTGCAGAACTGTTTTAGATTAGCAGACTTGAACACTAGTGTTCAGGGTAAATCATTTCTGATTTACAGAGGCAGCAAGCTGTGCTACTTCCTAAGACTTTGTTGCTTTTATTCTTTTTCAAAACCGCTTAGTGTTGCTGCCGTACTGACTATCTGCATATAAAATTTTGCTATGCTATGTTTTTGTTGTCTACAACAGTAAAGTCATTGTGGAGATTCTGCCTGTTCTTCTTCTTCCCAGCTGTTGCTTAGCGACGTGCAGCTGCTCTGATCGCTGTCAAACTGAGCACAACCAGAGTCGCGGCGTTATCTAAAGTTTGATAAGTGTCTCCTTAACCAGAGACTGAGGCACCACTGCATACAGTTAGACTGTTAATTGTGGGAGAGACACATAAATGTGACAACAGCACCACATGAGAAAATCCTGAAACTGTTAGTGAACTTCTGTCCTTGAAACTTCATTAAGGATCTCACCTTTCCAAGGTGAATGCCTGGGAAGGATTTCACCTTCCCAGGCATATTAGCAGAAATAAACACTTAAATGTTGAATGTTCCCCACTGTTCTATGGTATCCATTAAATATTGGCTCTCACTGTGGTCTTTGGGGCTTTGGGGTCTCACCAAAGACCCCAAAGCTTTAGAAATGACTTTGTAACTTTTTGAGACTGAAAGACTTTTGATTTTCTTTAGATCTGAGCATTTTAAGAGGGCGTGTGTTACGTAAAATATGCTTTTTTGAGCTTTGTATCATGCATATTAAACACGTATGTTGTGTTGTTGCTTAGCCAATGCCTTTTCAGGCATTGGTCAAGTTTTATTAATAGAAAATCACCCAAACCTTCAGTCAGTTCTGAACTTTCTACTTTTTTTTTTTTAGGTTTTAGAACATAATAAAATGAAACCAATTTTAGTAGTTCTCAAAAAAAACATACTTTTTATTTATTTGTCTTAATCGAAGCATGCGGAAATGTACCAAGCCATGACTTTCATGTCCTATTACACCCTGAGCAATCATTTACTCATACAGGGCCAAGTCTTTTTGCATTTACTCAGGTAGCTTTTGATCTGCACTTTGGTATTTTCCTTACAGTTAGATAGTTCCATACCAGATGCCCAGTGGAGTTTGGGGAAGACAGAAGCTGTAAAGATAGTGTAAAGATAGTGAGCTGGCATGAATCTGTAATATCAGTGTAAGGTTTTATTCTAAACACTAATTATTGTATAAAAATGAAACAGAGTGTTTCGGGTGGAACAACTAAGACTTTCATCAGCATAGAAAGCAGATGTTTGCCCTGCTAAAACAACCCATAGTGTACCTCATGCCTGTAGCTGATTGGAAACCATCAGACTACTGTCAACCTGAGTTTGTGCATAAAAACATGACTGTATTTTAGCAGAAAACATCAACAGTAATAAAAGAGCAGAAATGTATTTTAATCAATGGAGAGTTAAGCACAGAGATGTAACAGTTATGTGAGGTTGTATCTGACTGGTGTAAAAAAGTCTTTGGTAATCTGACACTGGTTGTGTGACTATAAGGTTAAAACACGAGATCAGGACCAGATTTTCTGAATTTGCCACAAAAACCTACAAATACAATAAAAAAAAGCTTTTAAATTATATCCCTTTTGACTTTATGATTAAGCATTTATCGAGCATTTATCAAGTCAATCCTATGAAGAGGAATCATAAGATTATGAACTCTGCTTTCCAGCTGGTCTGTCTGGTGAAACCCACATCTCAGTGGTCTCCTCTGTGACGTCCGGCTCACATCAAACTGCTGATCTCCATCAGCTCCATCCTTTCATGTCTGATCCGACCACATTTGTTTGTACGTCACATTCCGAGAAAATGAGACAGTAACAACTGGAGCTTTCAACATTTTCCTGCTCCCTGCACAGTCCCAGATGAAGTTTCTGACGGTACGTTTAATAAAGCATGAAGAAGTCATTAATAGGTAATGGCTGGCTGTGTTGACAAATAATGCGAGGAGCAGCTGGAGGCTCGGAGTAAATCACATCAGCACAGGCAAGTGAACATCCAGTCAGTGAACATGAAGAGGGATCTGCTCCAGCAGCTGAGGCTCAGCCAGCCCGCTGCATGCAGAGAAAAACTCTCTGAATCATCATGAGGCCCGGCAGAAAGACAGCTCTGTTTCACTTCCTGCTGGGACGACAATAACTATAGAAATCTAATGCCACAATCATCTATGTTTCTGAGGAAACAACCCAAATGTGTTCCAATGTTTCACCCACTTTTATTCATCAGATCATACAGCCTTGGATACAGGAAAATACATCCAGTCTAATTGGGCTTAGGTACGAAATTAAGAATGTAACCTATAAAAAACAACAACAAAAATTCCACCACTGATAATTGATTTAAGCAAAAATACAAAAACAATCAATGGAGTGAAAAGTTCCTTATTGCTGCATCTGTGCAACGTAAGAAGGAAAGTAGGAGCCAGATGCTAATTAGTCCAATATTTCCTAATTGTTTGAAGTTCAACATTTTACACAGAGAACCATTCTTCACAAGTGGTAAAGTACTTGTGAATGTCGTACCAGATTCAGAGTCAGACTGTGCAGACATGCAGGTAGAGATCCACAGATCGCCATCCCACACTTCTCAGATGTCATTTGATGTTAAAGATTATGACAGTAAGAGAAAACAGAACTTCTTAGAAAAGGCTGCCAAGAGAAAGTTTTTTATGTGTAGAAAATGGCTGACCTAAAACTTGACCATAACTGGGCAATGAAAGCAGGACATGTACAGAAGGATTAGCTCAACAATGGGAGAGGCATGAAGCAGCAGAAACAATAATTCATAACACTGTGGCTCTTTGACAGGATTTTACTGACCACACTGTCTGACTACAAGGAGTTACTGACTTGCCTTTAGCTTTGATTATGGCAGCATTGTTTCAATGAGCTTCTGCAATGTCACCAGATTTATTTCCACCCAGCGCTGCTTTCATTTTTCACCTGCTTTCATTTTTCACTGGTGCTTTTCTGACCAGTCTCAACCCCCCGACTTTTCTTCACAATGTTTCTACATTCTCTATTAAATAGCCCTGAGTTCTGGTGTTAATTTTCTTGGACTTTCGCCAAATGTTTTAGAGACCACCGATCAATCAGGATGTTTTTCCACACTTCTTCCCTGAAGTCGACGGTTCTCCATTTTCCTTCCAGTCTTCATGACCTGCCACCCTCCATACAGCACACTTACATTACTCAGCATGAGGATGCTGACATCATAATGACAGTTTTAAAATAAGGATATTATGAAATTGGTTTGGTTTGTTCATACAATAGTTCAGATTTAAATAATTTACATCATTTGCATTGTTTCTTGGAGGATTAAACCAAAGAACGATGCAGTAAATAGCTCCTTTTCGGTTAAAATCCACAAGCAAATTTCTCTGAAGATGAATAATGACAAAAGCAAAATGAGCATGTGTTCTGCATACACAGAATTTCATAATTTAGATGGATATTGATATCAGAACAATATCCATCTAAACAAAGTAACATTTGGAAAGTATTCACAGTGCTTCACTTCACACAGGTGAGAGGATCAATAAGGAAATTACCCAAGCCTCAGTGACATCATCACTAGCAGTACTAAAGCTAATTTTGTTCTCAGTGAGATTATCAGATGAAGTCAAGACAAACAAATTTGTATTGAGCAAGAACAACAGAATAGTAAGTAGTAGTAGAAATAATATATATACACATATGTAGGTGATTTTCTATTCAATAAAGCTTGAAGAGCCCTTCAAGATTTATTTTATTATTTTATTAGTCTAACTGTAAATAGTTGAAATAGTTACAGTGGGGAAAATGTATTTAGTCAGTCACCAATTGTGCAAGTTCTCCCACTTAAAAAGATGAGAGAGGCCTGTAATTGATATCATAGGTAAACCTCAACTATGAGAAACAATCACATTGTCTGATTTTTAAAGAATTTATTTGTAAATAAGGGTGGAAAATAAGTATTTGGTCACCTACAAACAAGCAAGATTTCTGGCTGTCAGAGACCTGTAACCTCTTCCTTAAGAGGCTCCTCTGTCCTCCGCTCATTACCTGAGTTCAAACAGGTATCAAAGGCACCTGTTTGAACTCATTAACAGTAGAAAAGACACCTGCCCATGACGTCAAAAAGTCACACTCCAAAGTCCACTATGGTGAAGACCAAAGACCGTCGAAGGACACCAGAAACAGAATTGTAGACCTGCATCAGGCTGGGTAGACTAAATCTGCAATTGTCAAGCAGCTTGGTGTGAAGAAATCTACTGTGGGAGCGATAATCAGAAAATGGATTAGACCACTGCAATCTCCCTCGATCAGGGGCTCCCTGCAAGATTTCAGCCTGTGGGATCAGAATGATCACAAGAATGGTGAGCAAAAATCCCAGAACCACACTGGGGACCGAGTGAATGACCTGCAGAAAGTTGGGATCAAAGTTACCATCAGTAGCACACTAAGCTGCCAGGGACTGGGATCTTGCAGTGCCAGATGTGTCCCCGTGCTGAAGCCAGTACATATCTGGGCGTGTCTTAAGTTTGCTAGAGAGCATTTGGATGTTCCAGAAGACTATTAGGAGAATGTCAGATGAAACCAAAGTAGACCTATTTGGTATCAACACAACTTGTCGTGTTTGGAGGAGAGTGAATGCCTCGTCACATCCAAAGAACACCATACCAACTGTGAAGCATGGGGGCGGCAACATCATGCTTTGGGGCTGTTTTTCTGCAAAGGGACCAGGATGACTGGTCCGTGTACATGAAAGAATGAATGGGGCCAGGTATTGGGAGATTTTGAGTGCAAACCTCCTTCCATCAGCAAGAGCATTGAAGATGAAACGTGGCTGAGTCTTTCAGCATGACAATGATCCCAAGCACACTGCCATGGCAACAACCTTGAAATGCTTCGTAACAAGCATTTCAAGGTCCTGGAGTGGCCTAGCCGGTCTCCAGATCTCAACCCCATCGAAAACCTTTGGAGGGAGTTGAAAGTCCGTGTTGCTGCTGCCAGCCCCAGAACATCACTGCTTCAAAAGAAATCTGTTTGGAGGAATGGATCAACATTCCAGCAATGGTGTGTGCCATCCTTGTGAAGACTTACAGAAACTGTTTGACCTCTGTCATTGCCAACAAAGGATATATTACTTATTTTCCACCCTTATTTGCAAATAAATTCAGACAATGTGATTTTCTGATTTTTTTTTTCTCATTTGGTCTCTCATAGTTGAGGTCTACCTATAATGTAAATTACAGGCCTCTCATCTTTTTAAGTGGGAGAACTTGCACAATTGGTGACTGACTAAATACTTTTTCCCCACTGTAGAATATATTCTTGCCTGCTTTCTGCAGACGACATGCAAAGTGGAGTGGCTGCTGAAGATAGGAGAAACCAGTTCAAGGTGCAGTAAATGTTCTATTTCATGTATCCAGAATGAGGATTATTTTACGTTCAGCACATCTACAGGAAGTCAACCAACTGGCAAAAATAAGCCTGAGCGTATTGGCATACAGTGATAAAAGAAAACTCATAAAATGACTAAGTTGAAGAACAGAAAAGATTGTAGAATATTGTTGTGAGCAGGAACCTCCCTATAAATCCAAAACAAAGCTGCATGAAAGAGTTAGAAGAAACACAAATGAATTCTGGTCAATTCCCATCAACCCGTGGGCAACATAGTTTTAGTTACAGAAGAGAATCAACCGTTCTTCATAACTCAAGGCTGGTTTTCAGCCTGTGCCTCATATAGCACCCCTGTCACACATTCACAGATTGATTTATAATTTCTCCTCTTGCCCCAGGCACATCCTGCAGAAACGGCTGACAAGGACAGATGATGGAGAGCCGAAGCGCCTGCATACATTGCTTATTAGAACAAAAACATGAGAAGTTTGTCAGAGTTGGAGCAGTTTTCTTTTCCCAGTATTAATAAATGTTATATGGCTGAATGATACATAGTATTGATGTGACGTTCTTCAACAATCTCAGAAGTGCAACCGCCATCAGGAAGACCAAAAAACACAGCAGACCGGCCAGGAATAAACTCTTTTTATGGAAAAGCCAAAAACCACTGCTACAAAGTTAAAATCTTTTTTGTGAAAATGAAGAAGTTATTTTACATTTTGCAGTTAACATCAGCATGTTCTACTTAAAAATGTGATTAAAAACATTGAGCAAAACTCTGTTGCTGCTGGATGGATGGAGATCAATCCAGATCAGCTCCTGAAGCAGTGTGGAGGCACATGTCATTAGAACAGTGGCCTAGTTAAAACCTTGACCTTTTGGCAACACTTCAGTAATGTTCACAGACGCAGACACACAGCTGCATGTGTTTTGCAAATAATAAGGGCCAAAAGACTTGTGACTTATTGCAGAAAATATTGACAAGTGCAATGTTGTCCAGCTTTACGGAGGCATTGAGGGTTTGTGGTGACAACCGGTTAACTGACAGCATAAATTGCTTCCTGACACCAAAGCGATGTGACGATTTGCCACACGAAGTTCCTTAACCAGTGAGAGCGTCACTGTGACAAAGCCTGAGCGAAGCGGCCTGCTCAGCTCGCTGTGTCAGGATGTGCTGTAATCTGGCTGGAGAGGCTGATTCAGCACAACCTCCAGCTCACATGATCCTCCAGCAGCTGCTGCACATGCAGCACAAACCTTGGCCTCTCCAACTGGGGTTAGCATGGCCCCTTAGGCTGCAGTCACAGGGCTCAGAGTGTACTCAGGTTTTCCAAGCAGACATTTACCAACAAAACGTCTTAAAGGGGCAGTATTATGCAAAATCAACTTTTCTGAGCTTTACATCATGTTATAATGTTATTCCCTCAACCAAAACATACCTGGAGTTTACTTTGATTCTTCATGTATGTTTTAGAAATCCTTTAGTCTCCATGGTAAGCATTCACCTGGACAAAACTCTTGGTGGGACCTTTGAGACGAAGCTCCTCCTCAGAGCTGCAGTTTCCAAGCTTCCGCCTCCCAGAGAAACCATCTCCCACTCAGCTCCTTCAGACTAGCCAGTAGCAATTAACAAACACCTGGTGGAACTGTGCATCATTATACAAGCTACTTCTTAGTGCAACACTGGTAAAAACGTCGTTAAATGGTCAATAGAGGAGGTGTGTTGTGACGAAACCCTGAAGGCGGAGTTTGAGAAAGAGCAGGAGTTTTTAAAGAGACAGAGACCCAATTTCAATGCATTAATTAATGAATAAAATTTTATTTTAAGTTGTGTTTCACTTAAAATAAAATTTTTAAGTCAAACATGTCATACAAATTTAAATTAAAAGTTAACTATGTCAACTGAAATTAACATAGTTACTGGATTTTAGAAACTGCACTACGGCCTTTTAATATCCCAGTGATCAGTTAAAGAAAGCACACTGGCTTTAATTCTAGAAGTTTCCGTTAAAATCTTCAAAAAGAAAAAGACCAAGTCATTAACTTGTTTTACAAATGTCCAATTTTAACGTCAAAAGTACAAAATCACAGAAAGATTTCACCATACCGAGGTTTGTCACTCATTATTTTGAATTAATTCAGCCAAATCTACTTTACGGTATTGTAAAGTACTGTAACTGGAATCCTTTCTATTGAATCGACTCAGTGAAGGTTTCTATCGGTCCTGTAGCTGGTATATCAGCTTTTCACCACCATGCTCTACAGCTGATATGAGGCTTCAGAGTCTCTAAGTTATCATAAATTAAAACTCTGCTTTCAGCTCATTTGTCCAAAAGTCTCTGTTCTACAATTTTTATAGCTTAGTCAGATATAACCTCAAGTCCAATTTTCTTTGTAAAAATTCCTCGAAGGGAAAAAAGTGCAGCAATAATAAAGATGATGGTAAACAAGAAGAGAAGACAGAAACTGACACAAATTAAATAAAACAGCTTTAAGGAAAAAAAACATCCATCCATCTATCAACATTTAAGATAAAATGGAAACCATGAAATTGACATGAAATTACCCTAAATAAAGGTTTTAACAAGAAATACTGAAGATTCCTGTAAGAAAAAGCTCAACCTCCTCTGAGCTCCGGCAACAACTGGTCAATTTTTAAACTCCTGCATTCTGAGCTCTGCAATGACTCTTTTCGTTACCCAATGACTAATCACAATGGCATGACAACACTGACTGTCCAATAGGATGGAAGTCGGGGAACAAAGTGGGGAATATCAGATAGTTTGAATTGTTCAAAGAATGAGTACTATACCAAAAGGTTACAGCATACTCCTATTCTTTTAACTTTAACTCTCTTCCTCAGCTACATATCCTACACCAACTTCCTCTTTTTATATCAGGCTTAATTCAGTTTAAGAGTCCACACTCTTCTAATAATTGTCTAAAATTATACTCGTTTCCCCATCTGACTGGGACACATCCTGTCAGAGAACCAGTTGTCTGACCCATTCCAACTCTGTTTTTATTTCTTAAAAGTTTTTATTTCAGTTTTCTTGCGTGCAGACTGTGATGATTGTCCTAAATCAGAATATCTGAACCCTAACATTGTGATCATATGACATTTGGTAATTACTTTAATCTTTTGTTGGTATCTATTTTTTAACATTAAATTTTTTGATGTGGTTCCTGAGTTATGTTGTGTACTACTTACTATATTTACTATTTACTATATAAATAAACTGCGATCCTCCTGATCTGACGCTTGAGGCTGCAGCGTTGCATTTCGATTCTCATTACGTTCTAATGTGAAGCTGCAGAAATCAACAAAAAGAAAACTGGTGAGAAAGGTACAGGTTGGACTTTAAAAGTGGGATGTGTTGTTCAAGATCAAGAAAAAGAAGAGAAAATTCATCAATCAAGAGTAAAATAAAGCTAAATATTACATTCAGAATGATGTCTATGAAGAATAACAATTTAATTCTGTACCATGAAAAATGCATAATTGGTTTTTCTTTTGATCTTTAATATTAATTTCTTGAGGATTTTTTAATTGCTTCACATCAGCATCCATCCATCCATCTATTTTCTGTACACCCTTGTCCCTTAGTGGGGCCGGGAGGGTTGCTGGTGCCTATCTCCAGCTAACGTTTCAGGCGAGAGACAGGGTACACCTTGGGCAGGTCGCCAGTCTGTCGCAGACACATCAGCATATTTTTCCTATATGTTGTATAAAAACTGGAGTTTATACTCTCTGATGCTCTATTTTCTTCCTGTTTTAGTTCTCTTCATACTTTGAGGGGTTGAATGTTCCTGTTCTTGCTAACAGTACATTTATTTGATGTTTTCTAATGTCTCTTGGTGTTGTGCCGTAGCCTGTTTCTTTCAGGAGAATGTTTTTCACAAATCAGGATAAATAGCAATGGCTCTGGTGAAATGTCAGTCTTTGGTTTTTATCATCAGTATGTTTGTCTTTAGAAGAGGGCTGTGCAATATGTCACACAGATTTACAGAAGAGAATTATGATGACCATGAGTGAATTATGAATATAACTCATTTAACTGTTTACATCTGTCATTGGTGCAATTTTTAATGATTTATGATGTGACCAAACTTATTCATATGTGATTTTAATTAAATTTTTTACGTCTTTTTTTTTTTTTTTGCAAAAAATTGCATACATTTGTAATGGACACACAGTTTGAGAGAGATGTAGCTTAGACTTTATTTTGTGCTTCAGATCACCACTTATATTGGTTTTATAAACACCAATCTAACAACTAGAATCCTTTTAATCAATTGAATATTTTCCCATATAAAGCAGAAAGCTGAAGCAATCTTAGAGAAAGACTGAATGAAACATGGAAAGCATGTCTTTCTGTCATTTAGCACCACTAGACAAGAGGTAAAAAAAAAAAAAGGTAATAAACTACTGATCCGAATAGGTACGTCTCAATGAGTGGTTTCAGAAAAAGAAAGCATAATCTAAAGGCAAAATTAGATTCTGGTCAAAAACTATTTGTAAAGAGAGGAAGTTACAGAGCTAAACTGGCACTTCATTATAACATATTGTCCAGCTGTCTATCACAGCTTTCCCAGTGCCAGCTTGCTTTATGTCAGTGTGTGGTGAAACACACTGCAGCCTGCTTGCATTAAAGTCTTACAAGTTTATGGTTGCATTCTGTCAGCGGCTAACAGTCAGCCCAAAGAAGGAGAAATCCCCTCCACCTCTGAGATGCGTGTGGGGTTTTACGTACACATCATTCATCTCAGGAAACTGGTAAAAACAACAGATAGACATATTCAGATGCAGCAAGAGTAAGTAGAAGTAATTTCTCTGTGCCATGTGAAGGCTGAGGTTGCATATGTTGGGAGAGTCACAGGTGGGTTCATTATGTGGAGCGTGAAGGTGTTGGCCTCATTAAACAGAAGTCAGATTTGCAGAGGAGGATGATCATACCACTGGGACTGTGGCTGTCCGATATGCAACATGTGCACCAAGACGAGCCAAAGAGAGCGCGCTTGTTAACTTCACACAAAACAAAATGAGTTTGGCCGTGTTGTCGCTTTGAGGCTGTTCAGCAGAGCAGACGTTCAAGGCCGGGGCGCTGATGCTAACAACAATGAGAGGCTGAAACTTAACATGTAAGGCACACACCAGCAGCATACACATGATTTAAAAGAAAAGTCCAAGGACTTGGAGACATAGTTAATGCAACAGCACTGCAGCAATCAGACTGGAGCTCATCAGTATTTAATTGCATCACACTGGTCTCCGTAATGGACTCATTAATCAGTCAAATCAATAGAATTTTATTTGTATAGTATATTTCAGCAGCAAGGCATTTCAAAGGGCTTTACATTATAACAAACACAAAAACACAGTCATTCAACATAGAATGAACAATCAAAATTATTACAGTAAGTCAAGTGCCATCATTAAATTCGTAATTGACTATGTTTCAAATACAACTCTAAACAGGTGGGTTTTTAGTCGAGATTTAAAAGATGTCAGTGTTTCAGCTGTTTTGCAGTTTTCAAGAAGTTTGTGGTGCATAGAAGCTGAATGCTGCCTCTCCATGTTTGGTGCAGAGCAGAACCAGAAGACCTGAGAGGTCTGTAAGGTTGATACAACAACAGCAGATCTTTAATGTATTGTGGACTCATCTGCCCACACTGAGAAACCTAGGATCCGGACTCTACTCCAAGTTAGACCTCTCTTGTAAAGAGCTGAAGATCATTAATAATTATCACACCTCGTCTGTAATAATGGCCAAAATATTGAACCCTTCACTGGAGAGAGGCTATGGTAGTTTTAGAGTTCCTTTATTAACAGTCTAGTAAGAGACTTCCTGCCTTTCATGTGACATTATTAACAGTTATTGTATGACGAGGATTAATTCCAATGTATAAAATAAAACTCTCCTTCACATCATAAGTAAATCTGAATTTTCACTCCCTATTTTGGCACAGGTTAGGGAAAGTGAGCTCAGCACAATAGAAAAATGAAGAGACTGCTATTTTTCATTTTTCTTTGTTGTACACCCAATTCTAACATTTGTATTTCTGATGTCACAATCCAAAAAGATATTTTTTTACTAAATATTTTTTATTCTGATCTTTTGCTTGTGTTAACATGTGACTTTTTCCATAAGTGCTGATGGAAATCAAAGCAAGTTCTGATTTCTATCAGGACTTCCGCCCAATTTATTAATACAGGTCTTTACTGTTAAAGCAGAAGAATGATTGGTGTGCTGCGTCACTGGGCTCTACAAAACCAAACCACTGGAGGTTAGAACCTTCATCCAGTTTTGATGAGGGAATGATATCAGATACCCCCATTTGATATCACAGTGAGTATCCTTCTGCTGGACTCATTAATCCCACCTTCACCCCCCCTCACCTCCAACACCTCTACTGTAGTTGTGAGACTGGAGCTGCATCTAATCATGGAAAGGCTGACTGGCTGTCAGATCAATGGAGGCAGCAGAGGACACTTGTGGGTTAACATTCAGGTCAGTAACCTATCTATTGTTTGCTTTTTAATTTGGCATGTTGAGTTATTTTCTGATTTCATTGACAAAGCCCTGCCAAGCATCCAGACATTCATTAACATATTCATACAGTTCCAGACCAACTTACTGAAAACATATGTATTTATTTTTTTTAAATGCAGGCAGAACCAGAGGCAGAAAGGTAAAGTGAAGGGCTTCCATTAATGACACCATCAAAAACAATGTGGCATAAAGGGATTCGGACAAGGAACTGGGATCAAGTTAACAGCTTGTGGAACAGGAGGCACTGGAAGAATTCAGCAGGGAGTGACAGACGAAATGCTGAGGAGTGCGGTTGCTGAGAAGATGCAGGTGGTTTATTACAAAACGAGTGCAAGTGGAAGGAAGGCAAACGGGTAGAAGATGAAAAATTAAGACAGAAGAGGCTGTAGAGGGACCGGATCAAAAGGGAAAAGGCTGAGAAATAATCTACTGGAAATAAACACAAAAACACAAGCAAGAATAAACCAAGAGGCTAAACTCAGAGGAATGAATGGATACAGTGAGACCTTGAAATCATTATTATTGAAACAATATGGCAAGACCTATTAGGTAACAATAAAAAACACAAACATAATATAAACCACAAAATCAGCTGGAAGCCAAAAGTTAAACACCAGGACTGTAACAATTCATTCGTTTCATTTTGTCTGAAATAAAACTTAAAAGTACAAATGTCATTTTAATCTCTTCTCTTGTCTTTGATCACACTAACAGTGTTTTAGAAAGGCTGAATTTCTAAAACAGCTGTCCCTACAGCCAATCAGGGCCATGGGGAGAGTGTTAGTGCTATTAATCAAGCCTGTGTATAAGCTGCTCAGACCCTCCCTCACACAGAATAACCTCAAGATTAATGGCTATTATGGGCAGCTATGCTAATTAACCTGCACATTCACAGCAGGTAAAGGAGCAAAGAGCAAGGAGGAGGGTGTGAGCAGCACGCACACAAGCTTGATTGACAGCACTAAGACCCTCCTCCTGACTGATTGGTTGTTTCTGACCAATCAGATTTCTGCACATGGCAGTAGGACCACAGAGAGGAGACAGAGAAACCTGAACAAACCTGAAACTGAAGTTGCTGTGAGGCAGCAGTGCTAATCCCAGCGGCACCGTGCAGCAAAACTTCAATGTACAAAAGGTTTTGTTTTTTTTAATTCAGAAAATATCCAAAAGTTGAACATTTTTGACTTCTGAAACTTAGAAATGTCAAAGTTTCAAGATTAATCTCATTATTCCAGAGGTTTTTTGTACTAAATTTTCAACTTGTCAAACTCAAACAATTCTGTTCTTTTGGAGATTTTTGGCAGAAATGTACTCCTTTTATTTTATGTCTACAATGGAACTAATCTGTAGTCATATGTACATGTGAGGATAATATTTGTTGTACCATATGTGTGAGGATGCTGATGCCTGTGGAGCATCAGCAGAAGAACCTGGCGATCCGATCCGATCTGTGTTGCTGGGTTCCTGTTTTGGTCATCGGCTCATAATCGGCTCATAAAATACGCTGCAAAAATTCATGAGTTCCTTTGTTAGATCATAAAATCCACCACACTCATTAATTTTAACTGTGCGCATTCTGATGTAAGATTACCTTTTGAGAAGGAATTAACATTGTGGCACATTAATAATGATCGGAGCAGGAAGTGTGTTTGGTGATGTGTGTTGCAGGGAATTAAAACAAGGTGATAAAGTGGCGTGCAGGCTGAAGGTGCAAAACCAGAGCAGAGGCTCATTTACAGAAATGAGCCATAAAGAACAGTCTTTATGCAGGTGAGAAAATGCTGGAAAGAGGGAGTCAGCAGAACCAGCAGTGAAGAATGAAAACTTGATGTTTCCTGCAGCGCTTTAATTGCAGCTTCAGAGATGTTATATGATCTGGAGCAAAACTCAGAGCCCCCAGAGAGCTGCCTCCAGGCAGACAATCTGGAGCTGCTTGTGTAAATACTCTCCTGCATGTGAGCAAAATACATGTTGAAGCTGAAAGGCTCAGAGGTTAGCACATTTCCTTTTTTCTGTGATATTACAGAGCCTGCCCTTTTCCTCTGTTTCCCCCCCTGAGGTCATCAGAGCAACAGCACAGACACAGTGATATGGCAGGCATGGCAGCAGATCAGTGCAGATAAAAACATCTAGGTTAGATCCCAGAGGATACCCTGTACTCTGAGTTGAATCACATTTCCACCTCCTTCTATCCTGTGACAAAAAATGTGGATGTGTTATAAGGCTTTATCCTTACGGGGTGCAGAGACATTTTCCGTCTGTTTCTTCCATCACTTCTGATAAGTTGCACAGGATGTATAATGTTTTTTTTTACTTTTTTGTAAAAAATAACTTCTTTGCCACTGGTGGTCTTTAATAAAAGGCCAACAATAAATCAGTTCTCATTTTGCAACATTTTGTTCTCAGCTTTATGTCGTCGGCCTCTTCATGACATCAACCCCCCCGGTGAACTTTTCACCAAAGGTTTTTTGTAATTGGTCTAAATTTTATGGGTATGTTTTGTTTATGCGGTAAACAGTAGAAACAGTAGAAAATGGGAATACCAGAAAATACAAAATGTGGTTAGAAGTTGCATTTACATTCACCATGATGTGCAAATTGAAGTTATCAAATTCTCGTAATAGAAACATCGCAACTTTGAAAACACATTTTTCAATACATTATTGTGGTTGTTTTCCAGATGTGGCAAAATAAAAACTGCAGTGGGAACACTTTTTTCCCATCACAAAAGTCACATGATCAACAGCCAGATGTTACTATTGGAGGAAATGTCAAAGAAGACGACATGAAGTGGTAGGATGATAGTTTGTTTTGTTTTTTCAGAGAATGTGCAGCTGTCTCCACCTGACCTCTCTCAGTTCATAAAAAGTTGTGTGTCATTCCAACATATTGAATTCATAACTCGACTGTAAAAAGGCTAGTAACATAAGGTGCTATATAAGGGGCCTGTTACTCCAACACATTAGTAAGACACTGACGTCTCCTCTGATGGCTGATAGATGATGAGGAACTTTTTATCTGTCGCTGCCATGATTTCTATTGATTTATAATGTGAACAAGCCTACTCACATGTGATTTAAATGGTGTTTTTTTTTTTTTACATTAGCCGAAAACAGACAAAGGTTTGCGCACATTTGTAATGGAAGCAGCACTAATGTTTCTTATAGAGATCAACAGGCATGTAAACCAATCAGAATCGAGACATCTGTGATAAACGAGCATAATAAGTGACACACAACAATATTGTAAAGTATTCCATAAATGTAAGCACATATAAACATTATGGTTTAGAGTTTTCAGTGTTAAGAAGAATAATAAGAATATTTTACTGTTCACTTTATTCTTTGAAAAACAAAGAAGAGCTCTCCAGTAAACGACCAGTTCATTCATTTCTCAAGCAAACTGAAGCAGTTCTTTTTGTTGAACTTGTTTCAAAATGTTGAACCACTGCTCTTCCGGGGTGATCTGTCAGCTGTTTAACTTCATGTCAAATGAATGTCTAATGTCTGACATTAAATCAGAATAAAGTGCTTCTGGTTTTGCTTGGTTTGCATTAATTCATGTGAGTTAAAATGGATGCAGTACCTCAAAGTACACGCAGGTGGAGCAGCCATGTTCATGTTCCATGTGATTTATTTTTTTTCTCGACATTTGTTTAAAATGGTTTTGGTTAAGACTTTGCATGTTTGGATAATCGTTCCCTCTGTTTCTGGATGCCGTCCAGCTGGAAGTATTTTTCCTCCTACTTTTCTGCTTTCAGATTGTTGCTATGATGCCTCATCGCTTTAACAACTGGTAGCAAGTGGCATCTCCAAAGCTCATATAATACCTCACCCATGACCCCAAACACCAGAACAGTTAAACAGGAGGCTTCACAGCTACAGAGCAGAGAGAGGATGACAACTCTCCTGAACATTTTTACTTCTGAATAATCTTTCTTACTCAGTAATGGACATCAGATTTTATGAGAATGGCCGGATGGGCAGCAGTAGGTGCCTCTCCTAGGTCATCGCTGGCATCATCCCTCCGTTGTATTATCATAGATCTTCTCTTCTCCACCAGAGTCTGCTGTTAGGCTGAGGGCATGATCAGAGCCTTTGATTCCAGCACACCTGCGGTCAATCGGTTCATCTGAAGGAGGATTTAAGCAGGGGATTGTCAGCTCTTCAGTGCCAGAATGTTAGCCAGTATTGGTACACCAAGACCTTTGTAGACTACTTTTTTTGATTATATATCTTCTTGAGCTTCTATTAATTTCCCTTTTAGCATTCTTCTCAGGACTCCTCTGAAGACGCTGTGACATTTTCACCTGGTTCCGACTTCCTGGATCTATCTGTGGCTTCCTCCTTCAAGACGCCGTGGAAAATACCCACTAGTCACCCGAGTGCCACAGTCACCCTTTTCGCAGTCAAATTAACCGCCGTCGATCACCAGCTGACTGGCCCGCTCCCTCCTCCTTCGCCGCATCTGTCTCCAGTCTCCTTTCCTGCTGGACTTCCACTCTGGTGACCACAGTCATATTCCCCCAGACTCAGCTCCGTTCATCTCAAGTAAGGACTTTAATTTATCTGAAAATCACCAGAATCCAATTTCCCTTGAACTCACCATTTCTCTCCTCTTGTGTTCAGTTCCCCGGAGAATCCAGCTGCCACCCCGCACCCGCCCCCCCCGAGGAATGCTACCATGAGCCAAACGTCTGATTCATTAATACTGATAGCAAAGCTTAATGAGTAAATAAATAAATTAAATAAAGCCAGTGTGCTCTTTTATAACTGAGTGCTTTTTATTATGAACATGAAGTTCTGGTTTCTGCTGTTCAGTTTGACAGCCTTCATGGTCTTTGACACATTCTTTACTGAATTCCTTTGAGCTTTAGAGAGCTGACCTGAATGCAGACATGTTCAATCGGCCACATGCAAAAAATGCTGCCACACTTGAGGAGCTGGGGCTCCATCACACCGGAAGGCCGGCCACTGAAATGTCTCCAATGCGGGAAAAAATTTGTTCATGTTCAATAAAGACCTAAAGAGCTGGTCCGAAGTCTCATAGCTATAACAAACTAATCTGAGAGAAAAGTTATTAGAAAAAGTTTTTTTTTTTCAAACTTTGTGTACAGTGTTCCCATTGGTCTGGTCAAATGATTAAATTATGACTTGCTGTCATAAAGGCTTAATTAGGCAACCGTATAGGACAGACGTAAATCTGAAGACCACTGGGTGGAAAACATGCATTTTTACCAATTCTTGTGGACATATTTGATTTGCTCTTATCATAAATAATTCAGCTGGGCATCAAATGAAATTGGGTGAGGTTGTATGTGGGACGGCCCTGGTGAGCAGCAGAAATGGCTCCGCGCTTTTATTATACCTCGTGACAGCCGATCTGAGAGAATCCGCTGACCTTTGACATAAAGATGATGAAAGGCGAATAAAATCATGAAGTCGCTTACAATTCTTTTTACACACTTGACAGTTAAAGAATGAGTCTGCAACTGAGGAGGCTTAATATTACGAAACAATGTAACGTCTAGCTTTGTCACGCTGTATTATTAATGAGCAGAAAACTCTCCCAGAACAGCTGGAGCCCTCCGAACTTGATCTTCATCGTATTTTTCCAGCTGAGTTCATAAAAAGTCCAAAGCAGTGTCTATGTGAAGGGGCCAGAGCCGGTAGTTCATTACTGTAAATGATTATGCTGCCACTTGTACAGCACTATTTTATCTCAGCATCTCTTAAAAAAAAAACATTAATCTCCTTAGGAGACAGAAACCAATAAGACATTCAAACTTTTAAACCGCGCTGAACACTTCGTCTTCTGTGGTATGTGTGCAAAGGCCATTTATAATTGAGTTTGGACACCAATCCGCAACTCAGACCGCATCTACTTTAAACTATGATTACAGAAATCTTTAAGAGCAGAAAACAAGAGGTAATAGAATACGGCTGCAAGTCATCACATTTAATAGTATCATTAAAACTTGGTAACAGCCATCGATCGAGCGCAAGTGTAAAATACTGGACAACGAGGCAGAGCGGGAGACTAAGTGTTTCATCAGATAAACAGGGCCATAACTCAGAGCAGAAGCTGAGGATTTTACATCCCTGGAGAAAATTCTAACTACTACTATTCAGCGTAAACAAATAGATAAAGACAATACGTCATCTGTCAGTTCCTACCCATGTTTAACCCCAGCTTAAGGTCCATATTGGGCTTTGCTGCATGTCCCAGCAGTCAACAGGTATCACAGGGAGCATTCACACTAGCTTTAATCAAACTCCAGTTTGTTTGTGTAAAAAGTCCAGTTCGTTGGGGTAAGTGTGAATGTGTAACTGAACTCTGGTCTGCCTACAAACCTCAGTCTCAGTTCAGTTGAAGTGAACTCTGGTGCAAAAGATTATGTGAATGTCAAGCAGATCAGAGACTGTTCCAGAAGCAGGAAATAGGGTGCTTTGGTGGCGCAGGGGTTTAGCACACTCACATACGGAGGCCTTAGTCCTTGACGCGGCTGTCCCAGGTTCGAATCCTGGCCTGGCGACCCTTTGCTGCATGTCTTTCCCCTCTCTCATTCCTGTCTACTAACTATTAAATAAAGGCCACTAGAGCCAATAAAACCTTTAAAAAAAAAAGCAGGAAGTGGACTACAGTACAGGGTATTCTGGGTAAATACAATCAAAACATGGACTGAACAGATAGCTTTTACACTTTTGCTTAATTTTTGTTTCAAAAGAGAATGACATGGTCAACCATGTCCATGTTGACCATGGATATGATCACATGGACAGAACAAATCTGTGGTTTATCAGCTTACATCCACTAAATATTCCCATTCTCCAGTTTTGCTCCACTGTCGCTTTATTAAAAATCAGTGTAAGGCAGTGGTATCGAAAGTCGATCCAGGAGGGCCGGCATCCTATGTGTTTTAGTTCTCTACCTGGTTCAAATGATGGCTCTTTAAAAGGCCTAAGAACACTGACATGGTGTTCAGGTTGTTACTGTTGGAGAACTAAAACATGCAGGATGCCGGTCCTTCAGGACCCACTTTGGGGACCACTGATGAAAGGGACTGCGGTAAAGACACAACCCAAGCAATTTTCTAGTGTCGCCCCCTGCTGGCCCAGGTGGAGTGAATGCTCCAAGTCAGTGACTGAGCGATCTGCTGGGATACAAATGTTCTAAATGTCTTTGAATAATTAACTGAGCTCCATATCCTTTTAGAAGTATTTAGAATGTATGTTTTTGATTGAATTGAAAATATTTTCTTTGTAAAGTGCCTCGAGATGACATTTGTCGTAAATTGGCACTATAGGAGTAAACTGAACTAAGTTAGTTTGAGAGACCAGATCATTTTATGTCCCAGACATAAAGAGCATGTTCTTTCCTTTTACCACAGCTCTCAATCATCGGAACCCGCTGTTCAGATGGAGGTCTGGTCCTGCCTTCACTGGGTCAACATCTCCAGACATTCCACAACAGCACCTGTAAAGCTCTGTGATGGGTCCAATCATAATATCACAGCTAGTAAAGTATGTCATAGAAAAATAGCAAGTTGTTAACAGAGACTCTTTCTTTGGACAGCGATTTAAAGCAGCTTGTAAACATGTGGCAGCAGGTAAATTATGACGCTGTGGAACTGCGAGCTCCTAGTAAATCACTTCTTTTGCCTGATAAACTCCTTTGCAATTTCCTTTAAACTTCAAAGCTGTGTTTTAACATTGTGAGTATTAGTGTAATTCTAACCAAGTCATCAAGCTGAGGAGAAGCTGCATGCCCAGCCACTGTTCACACTACTAGTTTGGCAGTGTGAACAGTATTTTTCTTGCTCATTGTTTCTGTTCTGCTTTGGGGGGATTTTGAATCTTTTAAACGTTCAGAGCAGGGACACTCAAAGCACTCCATTCACAGCCCTGCAGGGGATGCTATGGACTGCCAACCATATTGGTTGCTATGGCAACTGTCAGCACCTCTCCGTAAAAGCCCTAATTGATAGCAGCTGATAGCTGCAGAAAATTTAACATCACATCTTGGTCACTGTTTCAACAGGAGATCTATGGCGCAAGTGGCTGGGTAACATGGAAGCAAATCTTCTCAGTCATTTGCTGTCATTTTTTGCTCATCAGTTAAACCAAATTCTGTTGGAATAACCTCCATTTCCTTCTGCTTGTTTCATACAAGCTAAGATAGGGAATTATTATTCTCAGAGTGATAAAAGTCAGATATTAATTTCATTGTCTTTGAATTTTTCCAGAAGAAAGGAAATGTGATGAGCCAGACTTCTGTTTACTAAAGATGACATAACTCTACTGAAATGACTTGAAGTGAATTGGCTTCTGGCAACAAATATAATTGAAAATGATTTTTGCATTTGAACTAGCTGCAATATGTCCTTGCAACTTATTAAATTCTGAGCGTTAAATCTATCTTATGGCTGCATTTTACCAGAAGCAGCAGCAGCAAGGCTAAAGCTATCAGAGAATGTACAGAGCCATGATGCAACAGAAGCTAAAGCTGCCTAATTACTGTGTCTATTGATACATTTGCAGGAGCAGATAGATTTTAGCCTTCCTGTCAAAACAGCTGGCTGCAGTGAAGAAAGGCTTACACAGGCAGAGTCTGAAGCATGACAAGACAGCAGAAATGTAGAATAATTAAATCAGAGTGAATCCTGGAATAGTGATGAAATCCAGTGAAGTTCAAACGAGTGACTCTAAACTTGCAGCATTTGATGCAACACTTAGCACAGAGTGGATCGTCATCCAGGAGACAGTCTACTGACTGATGCTGTTTCTATCTCAGTGAGATCTTGGTGTTAAGTTCAGTTTATATCTGGACTGCATGAGGAATGAAAATCTTTATATCCCAGAGAAAGAATATCTGCTGATTTCTCAGTGTTCAAAGTTTTGGAGAGAAAGCTGATTGTTACCTTCACACTTTGTCTTCTTACAGAGGTGAAAATATTACAATTTACTCTCCTGACTATAGGTGCAGATGCGCGGATGTTTTTTTACTCTGAATATCATCTCTGACATAGACACTGACTAGATGTATCTTACTGATCAGGAGCAAACACTTTGGAGCATGTCTGATTCAAAAGTGCATTTAAAGTTTTGCTTTCATGAGTCTACAGTACATAAAGAACAGGGGAAGCTGAGAAGAATACTATGATGTGTTAATGTATTTATTGTCTAAATAGAGGAGTGGGCAGTTGACCTTATTGAGGAAAAAAAACAATTAGATTACCAAGCACAGTGCTCTGCCCTGCTTCGCTAGAGCAGCAGCAGATAGGATTCTTTCAATCACACATCAGCCTGCGGTTGCATCAAGTGACAAACTGAAGCTGGAAGATGACACAGCTTACTCAAATGGTGCTATAAAAACGAAAGCAGTAAAAATACACTTTTAAAGTTTATATCCTGTATTCATAAAATCAACAACATGGTTTTAAACAGAAAGAGAAAACGCATTCCGTGGCTGTTTCAACATTCCACCAATTCCTGTCGTAATGCGAACTGCTCTGGCCTGTGAGAACTCAAAGCTGTTTGCTTTGACTACAACTTAAATGAACGAGTGAGATTTCTGTAAACACAGCAATTCTTCTATAAATATCAGTCACTAAGGTGAATATGTTTCATCTTATCAGAACTCTGCACGTCTGTTAAGCTGTGATCTTGTAAACTTATGATGTTTGTATTAATCCAGTGAAACTCGATCAGATGTAACTGATAAGACCCATACAAAGCAGAGTGTAAGTAAGTAAGTAGATCTACTTAATGTGTTTTTATTATCCAGACACTTCCTCCACCTGGACTACAGCTGTTGTTCACTTCCTGCCCATCACTGTATGGGAACTAAGGTGGTATGCGGGCGTGTATGCGTGTGTGTGGTGTTGGTGGGGAGGTTGAGGTAAGGCAGAGGAGAGGACAGACATTCAGAGAGAGGAGTAGGGAGAAGGGGATCATAACTGCTCCTATTATTTATGTGTTCAGAGGTCAATTCCACAGCAGGGCTAATAAATATGGATCTATACAAAACCAGAACAACTTTAATCAGAAGGCTTGAAGATGGAAGCATTGCAGAAACTGACCACATTAACGTTGAGCCACAACATTCTCCACTGTGTATAGAACCTGTGTGTATAGAACCGCTCCAAGATACTCTGGTTCCAAATGAGTTAGAGAACATCTACAGTTGATGATCATCACATTCCTCAGGAATAACTCAGGTGTTTATTGCACATCATTCACCTGCTTCCTATTAGCTTTTTATCCACATAGTGATAATGTCATAAACATGTAAAAACATGTGTTACTTCATCTTAGAAATTTGCGAGCTCCTGGCATCAGATCACACCTGTTCTCCCAACACACACAGTGTTTTCTCCTCCTCTGCACACTGAGATGGAGGGACAAACGACACACAGCGATCTGAAACTAAACATCAGTTTACTTTTTTAATTCCCAACAAGGAAAACAAGCATGATTAAATATTTAGCCATTAGTAACATTTTACACCAGAGCTGGAGAATTCTCCCCCATGAGCTGGCTTGGCTGCTGGACCACAGAAAATAATGATAATGATTATTTATTATTATTTAATTATTTAAAAAGGGACAATCAACAAGTCAAAAATGAATGTCACCATTTGAAGCTCTGTACCAGATGATATACAAAGCTAGTCACAAAATACACAACACAACAGTAAAATCAAACAAAAAACACAACACTGCAAGTTGCTTTCCCAGTCACAACACACATACAGACCCAATCACTGTGTGTTAATCAGTTACTTTATTCACGTAGCGCAATAACTCCATCATATATTTTAATTATAATCACAATTATAAATTGTAGCGCATTCATTACAATCATCAACCAACAAAGTTTGACTCCATTTTCTGAGCTGTGCTAGAATGGCCATTCTAGCTTTCTGCTACTGCACTGTTATTCAGGAGGAGAATGTGTGGTTCTCCATTATATCTACACATATTGCATATATGAGCATCCATGAGCATGCATCCATCCATCTATCCATCTTCTGCCGCTTATCCGGGGTCGGGTCGCAGGGGTAGCAGCTTAAGAAGGGAGGCCCACACTTCCCTCTCCCCAGCCACTTGGGCCAGCTCCTCCAGGGGAATCCCAAGGTGTTCCCAGGCCAGCTGAGAAACATAGTCTCTCCAGCATGATCTGGATCCCACTGGGCCTCTTCCCGGTGGGACGTGCCCGGAACACCTCACCGGGGAGGCTTCCAGGAGGCATCCTGACCAGATGCCCGAGCCACCTCAACTGGCTCCTCTCGATGCAGAGGAGCAGCAGCTCTACTCTGAGTCCCTCCCGGATGACCGAGCTTCTCACCCTATCTCTAAGGGAGAGCACAGCCACCCTACGGAGAGAACCCATTTCGGCCACTTGTATCCGGGATCTTGTTCTTTCGGTCATGACCCAAAGCTCATGACCATAGATGAGGGTAGGAACGTAGATCGACCGGTAAATCGAGAGCTTCGCTTTTTGGCTCAGCTCTCTCTTCACCACGACGGACCGGTACGCTTCACTGCAGATGCTGCACCAATCCGCCTGTCGATCTCCCTTCTTCCCTCATTCGTGAACAAGATCCCGAAATACTTCAACTCCTCCACTTGGGGCAGGACACTCCCCTCCCCTCGACATCAAATATGGGCATATGACCACATTTCGGAGCATCTCGTATGTTCTGATGGAATTCTGTTTTTTATGTTGTGGTTCCAGCACCTTTTCCTGCTGCGTGGCAGACCTGATGTCACTGTTGAGACTCATCATAGACCTTCTTATGTTGAATCAACTTTATATGTAAAGCACAGCAACGAGGCAATTCAAAGTGCTTTACATCATAAAAAACATCATACGTTCATCAGTTAATGAACAAGCAATAAACATTATATTTGGTCAAATATCATCAAAATTATCAAGCAATTATTCATGAAATATGTTGATCAATGTTTCATTTACTACTAAACTCAAAACAGGTGGGTTTTTAGTCTTTAAAGAAACTGTTTTTCAGTTTTCTGGGAGTTTGTTCCAGATTTGTGGAGAATAGAAGCTGAATGCTGCTTCTCCATGTTCCAGCCCTCTCAGGTCTTCTGAGAGGTCTGGAAGGTTGATACAGCAATAGCAGATCATTGTGGTGCTAAACCATCTAAGGGTTTATTATCTAGCAGAAGTTTATAAATTCCCTGTAATTCAGAGAATTTTTAAATCTATTGTCTGAGCTCCAGGGAATGACTTTAAAACTGGGATGATGTGTTGATTCTTGAGAAGAGGGACAAAATAGGTTTTAATTTTTCCCAAAATGTTTTAAATTATTCCTCAAGATTATGTATTCAAATATGACAAATAATATGACAAATGATAATATGACAATTAGTGATGTTTTTACTCAAATTTACAGACAAATGCTTCTCAAGAAACAAAATAAATATTTTAAACAAAAATCAACATAAAGTCCATCTGACGGAGTCGACAGTGCATGTCGGAGTTGACACAGAAGAGAAGGAGGTGACACACTAGTGAGTAAAAAGAAATACTTCATATGTGTGAATAATGTCATTTATGTAAAATACATTAAAATGAATTAACTGCACACTTAAGTGAGATTTGTCAACACTATCACTGAAAGAGCCACACCGTCAGTAAAAACTCTGATGGAGTTGACATCTGACGGAGTTGATGAAATGTCAAAACTACCTCCATTTATATAACGTTATTCTGAAGGAGGCATATTGCAGCTCATCATTTATTTCACAAAATTTCATCAAAATTTTGTACATTGAAAGTTATGGTGTTGACACAATATGGTTGTGACGAGCAACTTAGGAATAAAACAGAAGAAAAAACTAAAGAATAACATAAGCTAGCGAGAGCTGCTTATCCCTCTTAGGGAAGGAAGAGAAAGGAAGAGATCATGGGGTCCTCAGAAGTTCTGATGCCCCCCAATAATGCCTGATTTTTTTATGTTCTTTTTATGTCTGACGGTGTTGACAAAAATTTGGGATAAATTTCAATTGAGTTGGAAAATATATAAAAATGATTTTTAATTAAATTTATTGATACTTTTATAATTATTTATTTGAATAGGTATACAAAATTATCATAATATATTATTTTAGTATTTCATTAATTGTTTTAAACTATTATAATGTATTGAGCTCTGCTCCAGGACAAGGGCTTTTACAGACACCATCTGCCTACTACAAAGTTCCATCCATCCATTCATTTTCCTGCACCCTTTTCCCTTATTGGGGTCGGGAGGGTTGCTGGTGCCTATCTCCAGCTGTCATTTCGGGCGAGAGGCAGGGTACACCCTGGACAGGTCGCCAGTCTGTCGCAGGGCAACACAGAGACACACAGGACAAACAAACATGCACACACACACCTAGGGACAATTTAGAGAAGCCAATTAACCTGACAGTCATGTTTTTGGACTGTGGGAGGAAGCCGGAGTACTACAAAGTTTAAAATAAAAAAATATTCGGCAAAAAAAAAGGAAAACATACATTGTTGTGCTCACATGGCCCAGGTTAGTTTAGTCAGTTATTTGAAAAAATTATATTTTGTTTATATTTTATTCGAATGTTGTGCTTTAGCCATAGGAGCTGTTTTGTCCCTCTTCTCAAAAATCACTGTTCTGGTTAAGTGAGATCAGATAATATTAAATCTACACAAAGCCCAGATTTAAACTTGTGTCACCAAGCATAACAATTCACGGCTATCTTTAAAGGAGCATCTATTTGTGTCCAATGGACATAATGAAGGGAGTCCCAGGAGTTAAACGTGGTCATAGCTTAGCATCAAGAACCAACCCACATTTACTTGAGGTATTAAGCTTTATCCTCATGAAAGTTACTAAGAGCTCTGGAACGTCAACTCTAAATGTAAAACTAATTTAACAAATCAGTTGACAGTCAGAGCATTGATTGATCTTTTTAATCAAATTATTACCCATAACTAATAAAATATTCTATCCACTTTCCCTATGACATGTTAATTGCTCAAATGCTTTTCGTCAACATTTTTACATCATTTTATTCAGTTTTTTGTTTTTGTGTGTGTGTGTATGTCACTGAGGTCATGTTATTAAAGTAAAACAGTGTGTTATGTAACCATTCCCATTAGCAGTTCTGTTTTCCTAGCATTAAAGCAGAACTGAAGTGGAAGCTGTCCTTGGCAGTGGGTGTGAAAGGCTCTAGAAGGAAGAGAGATAAAAACAGCAGCTAATGAAATGAATCCCAGCGTTGCATCGGATTCTCTGCAGTGGGAGGACACCCAAATTGCATCAAGCAAATCTGGCCAATGGAAACCATATGGCTAATGGATTTGGGTTATGATATTGTTTTGGAAGGCTCTGCAACATGCCGTCCTTCAAATGTTACGGCAACACACACCTCCTCATATCATTACTGCCGCAGAAAAGAACACACTTGATCAGACCCGGGAATGATGCCGGGGAAAACAAAGAGGACGGCTGTGTGAATAATGAATATGGTCAACTTAGTCATATATCACCATCCGTTAGAAGACGACTTGGATGAGGGTGTCAGTGCTGAGAGCTGACAAATTTCTGCACCCTCCTCAGATTTCACCCCTGCATCCTTTCCCCTTATCCCCTCCTGCCTTCATAATTGCTGGCTGGGGCAGAAATGAATCCAGGCTGCAGCAACCCAAACATGTCTTTGTAAATTGGACACAGTAGGTCAGCCATTGGGAGAGTTGAGTGATGACACAGCAAGCTACAGGGCCGAATTCTCTATGAGATGTGATGCTTCTTAAAAGCACCAGGAGCAGTTAGCCAAGGTCAAGGTGGCCCATTGAGTGGAGGTTGGCAGTCATTTACCATTTCAAGACTGAGCAGGAATCAGACTCCTACATCCCGGCTCTATTTCTACCTCATGTCATGGTTCCTCAAAGAGCACTGACCTCTGTCCCATAGACAATGCTACAAAATATGTAAAGAAACATCAACTTTTAGAATGTTAAGAAGCTCTGAGGGACTCAGAGCAGAGCCGCTGCTCCTCCACATTGAGGGGAGCCAGTTGAGGTGGCTTGGGCATGCCTCCTGGACGCCTCCCTGGTGAGGTGTTCCAGGCACGTCCCACTGGGAGGAGGGGAAGACTCAGGACACACTGGAGGGACTATGTTTCTCGGCTGGCCTGGGAATGCCTGGGGATTTCCCCGGAAGAGCTGGAACAAGAAGTGGCTGGGGAGAGGGAAGTGTAGGCCTCCCTTCTTAAGCTGCTAACCCCACGACCCGACCCCAGATAAGCGGAAGAGGGAGGGAGGGACGGATGGACGGAGGGACGGATGTTTTATTCACTATTCAATAATTATTAAATTCATTTAGTATAAATGCTGCCTCACACCATCTGATTGTAGATGGCCATAAGTTTCATGTGGTGCAAAATTTTATCATTTTCCACCAGAATTAATTTTTTTTAATTATATTACCATCCCCCACAATCCCCCTTTTGCTTACAAGAAAATATGCAATATTCTATATTAATCACATCAAATGTTATTTTGTTCCCACATTTGAGTTTTTTTTGCAGCAGCGGCACTGCTTCATTTGCTCTCTTTCTTGTCAAACTTTTCTGCTTCTTGTTGCTATGCTAGGTTGAGGAGCAAAGCAACTTGATCAGCCTGACTGGCAGCCAATCAGATTATGAGCATCAGAAATGACATTTAAATCAATTATTGGAACTTATATTTTATATTAAAAAAGGATTCAATAACAGAAAACAAAAATTATGATGGAAAATTTAGGATTTGATAGGTTCAAATTTTTATTTATTTTTGCATTTTCTTTTTCTTAACTTCCCTTCACCTTTCTGAGGTCCCCACAGCGCCCCTAAATGGCCTCCCAGGTGGATCCCACCCACTTTGAAAAACACCACCTCCCAAACGTCCTCACAGTTTCCTAGAAGCAGGCAGCCTGTGGAGCTGCTCAGGCCATGAGGTGCCCTGTTAACTATAGCTCAGACGGTCATAGGAGAGAGTTTACAGATCTGCCCCACAGCCAACGGGTGCTGCAGAAGCGCCAACAACAGTCACTATGATGAATGGGACAGTAAGACGTCCGAGCTGCTGGGACCTCTGCGTCATCACAACCTTGATTCAGACCTCTAGCAGAACTCACATTTTATGAGTCCAGGCTTCAACAACAATATGTTTATTTACTCTGAGGCAATGAAGACCTGAATCTGTGATGAAGTTCTGTACAATGATATTTTACAGAATATTTACCAAACCAGACGCTCTCCTGTCTCCTGTTTCTCCTTATTGAGGTGTTTTCCTGCTGCAACATATTTAAATGTCATTATGAATGGCATGGACAGGAGGAAGGGCGGTCACGTCAGGTGACCCACATGTAGCACATGTTCTACCTTCCTAGAATAATGGAAGGTCACTTTTTTTTTTGCAAAAAAAAATGTCAATTATTTTGTCAATTATTTTAGGAAGGTGACAATATGCTGAACAATCCTGAGAACAGGACTGAGGATCCACTGCTCCAGACAGAACTAAGGCCCAGAACTAAGGGACAGTATTGCCTGTTTTCCAGGCAGATAGTGTCATTTTGTAGCACAATCAACTAACAATTTTATATTCAGTTGTTATAAAAATGCTTTGCATATCTATATATGACTTAAAAGGAATTTGATTTTGCAATTTAATGCCTCTACATGGCTCTTCTATTACCCGGTTAACATTTACCAGGGTTTCACTGAGAAGTAGCTCAGGTTTTCACTGAACTACTTCTCAGTAAAAATCTGAGCTCAGCAGATGTGCAGTTCCACCGGGTGTTTGCTAGTTTGAAGGAGCTGAAGGGTCAGGATAGGAGAGCGCCTGGTTTGGTAAATATTTTATACAGAACTTCATCATAGATTCAGTTCTTCATTTCCTCAGAATAAATAAATATATTACTGTTGAAGTCTGAACTCATAAAGTGTGAGTTGTGCTCCCCACTCCCTCCCTGAGTGGTGAAAGAGTAGGGAGGACATGGCCAGCTGCAGCTTCAAGGAGGAGCTGCAGCTCCTTGAAGCGGAGCTAGGTCCAACCAGGTGTTTTGCACAGCTGAATGGTTGCTATGGAGATTATAGGATTTCTCAAACATGCATGAAAGAATCATTTGTAAGTGCAGGATTGTTACTGGTCTTTTCCTCATTCCTTATAAATATCAGTCATAAAGAACTAAAAGGTCTGAAATCCATTTCTGAGTTTCCTGTCATGTATGAACCATGTTGATGCCTCAGCTCTTTCAGAATTTCCAGAACCAGATCTAAACATCTTCAGGCAACATTTAGTTTCTCGGCTCCTCAGCTCTGGAACAAACTCCCTGAAAACCTGACATGCACAAACTGTTGGTTTCTTTAAATCGAGGCTGAAAACATTCTGTTGACAGCAGCTTTGGATCAAAAACTCTAAGTTATTAATTATTAAATTCATTTACTTCTTCTATGCCTCGATATGTGGACTCCCTTTCTGCCTTGCCATTTTCCATTTAAATCTGACTGAGAGCCAATCGGACAGGTGAACATGGCATATAACATTTCAATATATTCAAATATATTGATTTCAACATTTTTATTTTTGCTTTTTCTTCCTCACCACCCTCCAAACTTTCTAATGCTGCAGCATCTATTTTGAACAACACTGTCAGAGCCTTCCTTCAGCCTCTGTGCTGTTTCATTTTCCAATAGAACTAAAGTGGTTGGCTTTGTGGAAACAAAAAGGTCTACTTATCTCCAAATGCTGTTTGTTGAGTATTGAAATACACAGAATACAGAGCATGCAGAGGCATCAGGCTGATCAGTCATCATGACCACCGGACCGTATTTTGGAGTCACTGTGATTGATAAAACATTCAGTAGTCCAACATATCACTGCACATGTGCAGACCAGGGTAGCTGCTTGTTGGTTCTTTTCATTCAAATAGCTGGTTATTTCTCTTCATGAAACAAAAAAAATAAATAATTCACCTTCCATCCTTGCACCCTGTTCTCCCTCTCTGCTCCTGAGCTTTGACTATACCATAGTCCTGTAGAAGAGCCTGTTCTCTGAGACAACAATGAACCCAGCTGAGGTTGGACTGATGGCTCTGAGTCAGGGGAGGAAGTCAGAGAAAGGTCGAACTCAACTTTCCAATGTTCAGAACAGATCCAATTGTCATGGAGCCCAAGCAGAAGTGAAGGCTGTCAGGGTCACACTGTCTACACAGGAGCATGCTGCAACTCAACTTCACCTGGAACCTTAAATATCCTGCTTCTTTTATTCTCAGCACTGATGCTGCACATTTCTTCAGAAGTGACCCAGAACAAGCCGAACCGCCTATTAACGCACATTTCTCCGATAACTCTGGGGTTAAATGTCAGAGTTTTCTCCTTACCTGTACGGCATCCTTCCCTGGACCGGACGCTTGTTCTTCCCGTCCAGACCGACCACCCGGACCGCCGCAGCGGCACCCCGCAGGTCAGGAGCGGATCGGAGGACAGATGTGGAAATGAAAGTCAGTTCGGGATGTCAGAAATAAGCGCTGAAGAAACCCACAGACAAGGAGGCGGAGAGCGTTTCCTCCCAGATCTATTGTCTCTGCTTCCTCCGAAGGTCCACGGAACTCTGACAGAAGTTGTTCGTGAAGTCCAATCGGACCGGATCGCCCTCCAGGAGCGACACCGTGGCGGAGCTGAGGCTGCTGCTGCTGCTGTGTGCTGTAGGCTGGAGGCTTGCTGGGGCGTGTTCTACAAGGAGGAGGAGGAGGATGTAAAGAGGATGCGCAAAGATGCTCCAGCGTGAGGAAGAAAAGTTTGGAAATGATGGTCTGCTTTGTTTCTGGACAAAGAACAGGGTGATGGCTTGAGCTGAGCCTAGAAAGCATGTGACTCATGGGTAGGGCTCATGCCTACCCATGAGTTATAAGGTTAAATTCGCTGGTTTACTCGTGTGTTTGAAAGAGGAAAAATAAGAAGTTCCACTGTGCTGCGATGTAAAAATCCAAAACAAAAATGTATTCCGCAAATTTGCGTAATCCTTTTTAAAAGAGCAATTTAGTTTTACTTAACCTGCACGAAACAAACTGCGGTTGAAAAACCGTGTGGCTCTGTCTCTTGCAGCGCCTTCCTTCCTCTGCTCTCTATCCTTCGTTCTCCGCACAGCTCATTTGCATAAATTGCGAAGTGGCCAATTAAGCTATTCTAGTAAACACGTTAGAGTAAAATATTTGAAATTATCCACTTATAATATAATAATTCTACTTATGTTTACACTACAAATGCACTTATTGAATTACCAATCACTTTTAAAACAAATAAGTTTTAAAAGTGACTGAATATGGCCTCCAATTCTTCTCACACCGAAACCAGAAAAGCTAGAAGAACCGTCCCAAGATCTGACTCTTAGGATAATCAATCAATCATTCAATCTTGTTTTGCATAGCACATTTCAGCAACACACAGATTTTTACTTCATGAAGATATAAAAAACATCATATCGTCAACAGTTGTGAAAATCAATAACTTGGCTTGTTATCTTGACTTTAAGATAACAAGTCATCTTAAAGTCATCAATACATATCAAATATGATTATGTTTAGTATGGTTCTAAAGCAGCTCTAACCAGGTGGCTTTTTTAACCCGATTTAAAGGAACTCAGGGTTTCGGCTGTTTTGCATTTTTCTGGAAGTTTGTTCCAGATTTGTAGTGTATAGAAGCTGAATACTGCTTCTCCATGTTTTGGTTCTAGTTTTGGGGACGCAGAGCAGAACCAGAACCAGAACCAGAAGACCTGAAAGGTCTGGAAGGTTGATACAACAACAGCAGATCTTCAATGTATTGTGGTGCTAAACTGTTCAGTGATTTATAACCTAACAGGAATGTTTTAAAGTCTGTTCTCTGAGCTGCAGGGAGTCAGTTGTAGCTCTTTTGTGAAACAATGGTGTTTAAATTGTGTAGTGCAATTTCCCTTACTGTATGTAAAGTCAGCTGGGACACTGTGTACTTACTAATAAAACATATATTAACAAAGCTTCGAGACAGGTAATTTTCCTCAAGGAATTTTAATAATCAAAATACTCGAATCATTCAAGGAATCATCAGATGTTCTGCAGCAAGGGCGGCAGAAACATCTGATATCTCTCTGAACTGCCAGCATTGTATTTCTTCAACGCCTGTTGAAGAAATACCAAAAAAATGAATTTGGACTGACATATACACTGAATAGTGTTGGGGTGTGTGTGCGTGTGTGTGGGGGTGTGTGTGTGGGGGTGCGCGTGTGCATGCATGTGTGTAGTTTGACCTCATTAATTACCATTTCTATTAATTTCAGCTAACTAAAATATTTTCTCAATTTTAGTTTTTGTTATTTTGTAAGTTTTAGTTAACTATAATAACCTTGCCTGGACTAAAGCAGAAAGCTGTCTCAGCATGTTGGGTTGATGCTGAGCCGAGCAGGCAGCCTGTGATATCGAGTGATAGCTTTCCAGCGTCTATTTGTAAAACCTTGGTGGTGTCTCGGATGCCTGCATCTGGCTGCCAGCCAGTCCTGAGCAAGAATTCTGAATTATTCAGCCGACCCACAGCAGACTGAAGCCGTCAATTGCAGGAAGAGGCCAGGCAATCTGGCCTCTTCCTGCAACAGGGAACCCCAGCAGATGGGGCTGCCACTGCAGAAACACAAGCAGGTTACATAACTCCCCATTCAAATTTAAACTCACTTACAATTTAGGCCTGGTTCACAATTTACTGCATGGCTGGAGTTTTTTTCAGATTTTTTTTGTTTTTGTTTTTATTAACGCTTGTCTTCCTCTGATCAGATGCAGATTGTGTTCTGCTTTCACAAAGAGGGATGAGAATGATAAATTATTCACCTGATCCAGCTTTTATGTGCGAAAGCTGAGCTTCCAGCAGCACTGGCTCATCGCAGAGCAAGCAGTTAAGCGTTTTAATAGATACACAGTGTCTGTTTATGCCACTCTTTAGTGCATCACATTAAGTCAGCCTGTGTCAAGCACAACGTTCCTGACTAAGTGGAGTTAGACAGGAACGTATGAAACGCTATAAACCAAAACATCATCATAAATTTTCAGAAAGACATAATGTGCCTCCTTTAATGTGCTACAATTACTATAGTGGCCATTAGTGATATTAGAGTGAAGCTTTACTGATGGCAGCGATCATGATTGGAGCCATAATTTCCCAGAATAACGCCTGTCACTTTTACAGAGCCATTGACACTATTAATACATGCCATTACAAAATATGTCATATATGGTCACATTAGAAATGATTTATGATCTGTATTTTGGCTTCTCCCCCACTTGCCCTGAGTTGAAACATTTCCCACTTTGTCAAGGTTGAGCTGATTTCACCTGACTGACACAGATATGCTCTCATGTTTACAGTCAAATGCATTAATGTCTGGACATGTGCATGTGTGCGTGTTTCTCTCATGAAGGTATGTGTTCATTACGAGAGCCTAGCATTAATCCACTTTGGTCTCTAGCTGAGAGGCTCTACAATAAAACTCTTAATTTACCTCTTCTGTTAAGAGACACTCAAATTTTACAAATAGTCTCACTGTGCATCTTCAGTCAAGAGGTTCATTTCACCTGTAGGTGTTGCTTACATTTTAAATTGTGCTGCGGTATCGAGGTAGCCTCTTCAGATGATGCAAATAAGCTACTTATGTGCTCTACTCAGGAATCTTCCAGAGATCCTCGCCCTCTGTAATTCAATAGTGCAGGGTCTGTAATGACTGTGCTGCGTTTTAATTGACCCTTGTCAAAAAATATTGATCGATCACTGTTGCAGCATTGTGGATTTTCACCTGAGCACAATCGCAAAAAGGTTTGGAGTTCATCTAGTCACATTCAACCTAACTTAATGAGTGCCCTGCGACAGACTGGAGACCTGTCCAGGGTGTACCCCCCCCTCTTGCCTGGAACTCTAGCTGGAGATAAGCACCAGCACCTCCCGACCGCACTAGGGACAAGGGTGCAGGGACGGTTGGTGAGTGGGCTAGTAGGGCTAAGCTCTCCCTGACGTTTATAATGAGGTTTTAAAATAAACAACTTAAAAATAACTACAGAAAATTAAATACATTTTAGAAATAGACATTTTGTTAAATTTTCAACAAAGGCGGTTTGACACCAGGTTTGTTGGTCAGAAGTTAGTCCTCCGGACTAAGTTTCGGGAGGACTAACTTTCCGGAGGACTAACTTCTGACAGTCCCATTCAGCATAACTGTCTGTCACGGTTCAGAATGACTGACAGGCATCTAGCCACGCCCCCTCGGTTTGTGGCTCATTGGGGCTAATTTTGATCAGCCCAGGGCCAGCCCGCTGCCACAAGATTCATCCAATCAGGATGAGCTCAAATGAGTGTGGGCGTGGTTTAGTTGAGTAGGCTGAATAGCTGTGATGGTGAGCAATATTCGTATAAGAAAGGTGGATTATTTAACCTTTTTGCGTCCAAGAAAAATCGTCAGCGAGAGCTTACCTTAAATAAGGTAGGTCTCATTTAAAAACATATTGTATCTTGTTTGATTTTTTCAGTGTGATTGTGTCCAGGAATATTGTGGAATTAATTTGGACAAATGCAGAGGCGCACTGCCTCGCAAAAAGGCACGTTCGAGGAACACACGTAAACAGAAGCATTTAATGACATATAGGAAATATCAGTACCCAGGATCAAGGCAGGATGCTACGGAAGAAGATTAGGGTCACCGAGAAAAAAAAAATTAAGTCAGAATTCTTTTTTTTTTTTCTCGGTGGCCCTAATCCTCTTCCGTAGGAGGCAGACACAAAACAAAGTTCTGAAGGAATGAACAAACAATGAAGAATGAACTTATTAGAATAAACAAAACAAATTAAGTGGTGTACCTGTGGACTATAATATACATAAACAGTAAAATAAATATAAATTTGGTGTCTCTCACATATAGCACGTTTTCTTATTTTTCAAATTGGATGTGTTTCTTTTTGGAATTAAAAGAAACACATAAATAAATAAATATATAAATAAAAACATATATATTAGCCCACCCTTCAGATATCACCACCAGCTGCCACTGCAAGGGTGTATAGAAAATGGATGGATGGATAACTTAATGCCAAAATAAAAATAACTAAACTCTGTTACAGTTACTAAAAAAATGTTTGAGGAGAATGAAATGGCAGTATTATGTAAAATAAAATCAACTTTAATCAGCTGTAGATCATGTTATAGTGTATTTCCCTCATCAAAAACACTCCTACAGTGTTGCTTTGATCCTTTCATGCATGTTTGAGAAATTCTTTAATCTCCATGGCAACCATCCAGTTGTGCAAAATGCCTGGTTGGACAGAGGCACAGCTCCTCCTCTTTTCCCTCGGAGCTGCGGTTTCTAAGCTTATCCTCACAGAGCAGCCCTCTCTCTCCTCCATTCAGCTCCTTCAGACTTGCAACATCAATCAGCAAACACCTGGTAGAACTGCACATCTACTGAGCTCATTACAGGAGCTACTTCTCAGAGCATTGCTGGTAAAAATGTTGATAAAGGGTTAATAGAGAAGCCACATTGTGATGACCTCCTGAATGCTGAGTTTCAGAAAGAGCAGGAGTTGAATACAAAGTTTTCTGTTTGGTTAACTACTACAGAACAAGAATTGTTCCTTTACTCTCCTCATCAGGAAGCAGATTTAACTACAATTGATCCAAATAATGACTAAATAGCAAAGTAAAAAAAAAAAAAAAACAAGAGATTACCAAGTTTTTAAAACTTGGTAATAGTTTTACTTTCACATTTTATAGGAGCCAATTGTGACTGTAGGCAGTTTTGGGATTCCATCTCAGCCATGTGAGGAACAAGGACTGAACTGGAAGAGACTGCTCAAGGCTGAATCCCAGAATGCACTGCAACAGCCCATTTTTATGAAATATGAAGGAGGTTTTCCCACACAGGGTGCAGTTGGTAGAGCTATTGCCTTATAGCAAGAAGGTTCTGGGTTCAATTCCCGACCTTTCTGCATGGAGTTTGCATGTTCTCCGTGCATGTGTGTGTTCTCTCCGGCTACTCCGGCTTTCTCCCACAGTCCAAAAACATGACTGTCAGGTTAATTGGCCTCTCCATATTCTCCTTAGGTGTGAGTGTATGTGTGCATGGTTGTTTGTCCTGTCTGTCTCTGTGTTGCCCTGGGACAGACTGGCAACCTGTCTAGGGTGTACCCCGCCTCTCACCCAGAACGTTAGCTGGAGAAAGTCACCAGCAACCCTCCTGACCCCACTAAGGGACAAGTATATGTGACAAAATGGTTCATTTTGTGTTCACCACTTGTCCATTATTCTTATTTCTGATTCACTTACTTTCTCTAGTTGGTTACAATGCTTAAATTTAAACATTACTTTGCAATTTTGCTTCACTTACTATTCCGGGGTTGTTTGCATTATATTGCAGTTTCCATCTATTTATGTTTAGGTTAAAGCTACTATTTCTGGACCATTGTTTGAATTTGTTTCTTTTGTTTGAAGGTATATTTGTGGTATTTATTTACCCTTTCACTCACCATTATTTGTTCCTTGTAGAACTGCAGCAAGGCAGGAGTATGGGAGGGGCCGGCCCAGTATTTCCTGCTTAAATGGCTGGATGATGTCAGTAATTATCTGGCTCGGTTCTACCAATTGGAGGGTTTCTTTTTAGTATTGCTTTGTTTTTCTTTACAGTAACTTTCTGGGCTATCTTGTATTACATAGTTTATTTTTCTGACCATTTCATTATGTAAATGAGTTTGTAAATTAATTTACATTAGATTAATAATTTTATTCTTGCTTTTCTGTTCAGATGTTTGTTATTTGACCTGTCTCATTGTGGCTTAGTCCAATCAAGCACAAGTGTGTTGCCAACTGGCTATAAAAACAGTGTGTTTTTTGAGCTTGAAAAAGTAAGTCTGTCCAGTGAATGATTAAACATCTTCAGAGGAAACTGAAACTGAAAATCGCTGGTGCTGATTTTCTGTTCACCTTTTGATCCTTTTTGCCTACACTACCTTACAAATGGTGGCAGCGGTGGTTCCAGGCCGATAGATGTCAGCAATGCAGAAGTCAGCCAAATCAAAGAGACATCATGGGCCAATGGAGTGTGCTGCAGAGGAGGCCCAAGATGATAAAGACCTGCCAGAAGTGTCTGGTGAGCAGTGCTCTGATGCACAAAGTTTTTCTGAACTCTCAGCTTTATTGAAAGGCCTGATGCAGCAGCATGCTGACCAGGAAGTAAAATGGGGGCAGGACAGACTACTCCAAGATGAAGAGTGGAGGAAAATGCTACACCAGTTCAATCAACTTTTGCAGGAGGTTCAAACAGAACCTCCTGCAAACAGAACACAGCTGAGAAGATCAGATGCAGCTGAAGGGTGCAGTAGCTGATCCTGGAACAGTTCCCGGTCCTGCAGTGAGACCAAGGGTTTCATTGAGAAGTAGCTCAGGTTTTCACTGAACTACTTCTGAGTAAAAATCTGAGCTCAGCAGATGTGCAGTTCCACCGGGTGTTTGCTAGTTTGAAGGAGCTGAAGGGTCAGGATAGGAGAGCGCCTGGTTTGGTAAATATTTTATACAGAACTTCATCATAGATTCAGTTCTTCATTTCCTCAGAATAAATAAATATATTACTGTTGAAGTCTGAACTCATAAAGTGTGAGTTGTGCTCCCCACTCCCTCCCTTAGTGGTGAAAGAGTAGGGAGGACATGGCCAGCTGCAGCTTCAAGGAGGAGCTGCACCTTGAAGGCGGAGTTAGGTCCAACCAGGTGTTTTGCACAGCTGAATGGTTGCTATGGAGATTATAGGATTTCTCAAACATGCATGAAAGAATCATTTGTAAGTGCAGGATTGTTACTGGTCTTTTCCTTATTCCTCATAAATATCAGAGTCATAAAGAACTAAAAGGTCTGAAATCCATTTCTGAGTTTCCTGTCATGTATGAACCATGTTGATGCCTCAGCTCTTTCAGAATTTCCAGAACCAGATCTAAACAAGTTCAGGCAACATTTAGTTTCTCGGCTCCTCAGCTCTGGAACAAACTCCCTGAAAACCTGACATGCACAAACTGTTGGTTTCTTTAAATCAAGGCTGAAAACATTCTGTTGACAGCAGCTTTGGATCAAAAACTCTAAGTTATTAATTATTAAATTCATTTACTTCTTCTATGCCTCGAGATGTGGACGCCTTTCTGCCTTGCCATTTTCCATTTAAATCTGACTGAGAGCCAATCGGACAGGTGAGCATGGCATATAACATTTGGAATGCAGCCAGCATCTGTGCTGGGACAGCAGGAGGGGGTCTGCATAGAGATAACTGTTTCCTGGACCCATATAAGGATTGGGGCCTTTTGCTATGTAGACACCTGAAGAGAGATAGGATCTCACACAAAAGTGTGGAAGGTTGGTCGTCTCGGGAGAATCAACATTCATCAGCCCAGCAACGACAGTCATAAAACATTTGGAGTAACTTCCCTTTGAAATTTGGAACCTAGTCTAATTAGAGAGCAGGAACCTCCCAGACTGCATACATTAGAGAAGAGACACACCTTCCTATAAAAGTTTCGGACCTGGAAGAATTAATCAGATCGCTGGGGTCCGGTGGCACCGGCGCTCTCCGGAGACGCGCTGCGTCTCCGTATTGGTCTTCGTATTGGTCTTTGTATTTGTCTATTTTTCTGTTTCTTTCAGGTGATTGATGTCTGTCTTGTGGTTTTGAGTTTCTGTTGATGCTGGTATGTTATTGGTGTGATTTGATGCATTTGTTTGTCTGAATAAACTCTGGATATGATTGAAGTAGAACCGTGAATGTTGAGAACTGCCCTTACGCACGGGAAACCCTCGACCCGGGAACCAGAGAGGAGACAACGAGCTACAGGTGTTAATCATTATCCTCTCAATACCGTCCAGACCGACCACCCGGACCGCCGCCGCGGCACCCCGCAGGTCAGGAGCGGATCAGAGGACAAATGTGGAAATGAAAGTCAGTCACACAAAAGGTACATGACACTACCTTGAAGAGTGTTGGAAAATGGATGGATGGATTACCGCACAGCTGGATCCTCATGACATCATACCAGCTGCCTGGTATGATGCAACCTCTAGGTTGCAGCTCTCTACAGGCTCAAACATGTCAGGCTTATTTATAAGTCCACCATGACCTTTGTGAGTTTATGGATGCAAAGTTTGTTTCCCTCATTTGTGTCTGTGCTGGCGCTGCGATGGACTAGTTAGCCGTCCGGTGTGTATGTTAAATAAAAAGGTTAATCACTTATTCCCCAGTGCATGTGGGTCTAAAAACACAGTTGCTCCAGATGACATTGTATGCATGGAAATGTGCAGCTAAATGAATGAATGAATGCTGTACTTGAACTGTTCAGATCCAATTTTATCATTGTATTTAGAATGGTGTAACATTGAAGGCTAATATTCCTCAATATTAATATAAAAATGAATGATTTATGGACATAAAAGCTTTTAAACCCAGTAGTATGTAGGCTCTCACTAGTTGTCTTTTTTCTGATCTCAGGCTGATTTCATATTAAACAGCCAAGGAGCATTTTTAATTATCCATCAATTCTTCCTCATTCAAATTTATTATTAAGATTGATATTTTAACAATTATACAGAAATTCTTTCTATCCTTAATGAACATTTGAGTCATCTTTAATGCCATTCATTTTTAGACTATTGATATTAGACTTATTCATGTGTTCTGGATTTGCAGCTACCCTTATCTACAAATACATTTGTCCTATCTGGAATGAACACTCGAAAAAGATCTAACTTAATTTCTACTTAGAGAAACTTTCACTACTAGAATTCAATTTGGACTCAGAGCTAAAAGCATGTATTTGTTGGAAAGGGTGTGTGGAAAGGGTGATTTTTGCCATAAATGCTTGCTGCTCTTGGGGTTTAGCCCTGCAGTAGCTGTTGTAACTGTTTGACAGTTTCTGAAGTTCAATCTGCCATCGATGCTGCTGGAGTCTGACAGTGAACCAAACCAGATAAGACTTGATTGATGGGACTTTGGCTTAGATTCTGACCACAATGGCAAGTTGGGTTCAGTCGAAGGATTGGACCAAGGTTCATTTGAACGGCCTTAAACACAGCAGGATGATCTGCTGCCCTGTCCAAGGTTTAGCCCCGCCCCTAATAACCAATGACTGCTGGAGATTAAATCCCAGCTCACTTAGAAGCTGATCTCTGATTCATTAGCTGAGCATGTCAACAGCAGTCAGTTTTGCTTATCAGGAAACACAGTGGCATCTGCACACAGAGTGATCTGTACATGTCAAACTGAAAGTGAAAAGGGTGAGCCTGGCCCCCCCAGACACAGAGAAGGGCAAGGACATAAATATTCATACTGGACTTGTCTGCTGCGGACTTGTCTACTGTCACTTCATTGATCTCTCATACATGACATTCACATACAGCGATCACTCTGTCTGCCCTCAGTCATGAGAAGAGTGCTGTCTTTAGAAGTCCACTCACAGTACTCAGTAGCATCCTGATGACAAAACACTTTAACTTTTATGTCTCTTATGCAGCCACATTAGAAGAAATACTCTTGTATGGAATTTCAAGCTCTTGGTTTGAGTAACATTCATTTTAACAATGTTGAGTAACACTCTAACATTTCTGTAGTGCTGTGGCAAAATCAAGAACCAGTCAGAACAGAGACTGAGAAAAATGATGCAACTAATCAATTTATGAGAACATTGTGTTTTTTGTTCTTTTGCCAAATATACTCATTGAGATAATGAAGAAACCACTTCATGCTGCAAATAGCAGTTTCAGTGGTTTTGAAATTGTAAACCAACTGAATTTTTAAACAAGTCCATGGAGTAAATCCAAGCCAGCAGGTAAACCCACAGCTGATTAACATACAGGCTGTGTTTGGCTACTCAAAGGTTTTAACCAGTTAGTTTCATGGTTGAGAGAAACAGTTCTCCATTGGGGACGTTGTCATGCAGCTGCAAACTTTCTATTTCCTGTTGATTTTTTTTATGTACAAATACAAAATGCAAAGTTAGTAATTTTTTTTTTTTTTTTTTTTAATTTTTTTTTTTTTACTTTTTGATAATACTTTTAATAACTGTAAAGTATTGTTATTCTTGCTGTCTGTTTTCAAGTTTGAGTGAATCTGGATGCTTCAATTCCCTTTGCTGCTGTTACCTATGAATTTCCCCACTGAAGAGCAATAGGTATATCCATCCATTTTCTATACTCCCTTTTTCCTTAGTGGGGTCGGGAGGTGCTGGTGCCTATCCCCAGCCAATGTTCCAGGCGAGAGGCGGGGTCACCAGTCTGTCACAGGGCAACACAGAGACACACAAGACAAACAACCATGCACACACACACTCACACCTCGGGAGAATTTGGAAAGGCCAATTAACCTGACAGTCATGTTTTTGGACTGTGGGAGGAAGCCGGAGTACCCAGAGAGAACCCACGCATGCACAGGGGGAACATGCAAACTCCATGCAGAAATACCGGGGCTGGGAATCGAACCCAGAACCTTCTTGCTGCAAGGCAACAGCTCTACCAACTGTGCCACTGTGCAGCGCAATAGGTATAGTTCTATTCTATTCCAGCCTACTGATGTTAAACATGAATATATGTTTGTTGGATGAATGTGGCTTTGCGTAATGCTCTTTAAATGATCAGTGCTGTGCAACTTTAGCTGAGTGCAGAACCTAAGTCACATCTAAAGGTACTCAAAACACTGAAGTTTAAACTCTAACTTAGTTTAAGAATCTTGATCTATTTTCATAGACATCTCCATGGACCCATCTGCTCAGAGTTGAGTCGAGTCATGGTGGAAACAAACAAAATAGTTTGGGAGGATAAGCATAGTTTTTTTTCTTTGCATTTTATTTTGCAAACTTTGAATATGATTATGCAAATTCCTAGAAATGTTGTCAGGTTGATCATTTTGGGATGATTAACAATTGTTCATGTTTTTTGTAATCAAGTCTTGGAATACAAAACAAAGTATCCAACTCCTTCATTGATCTCATTATGGAAAGGAAATGTGTTAAAATGGAAAACCAGGTCATCCACCTGGGCATCAACAATACTCTGACAAAAACAACCCACCCTTAATACAGAACCTATATTAAATTGATTATCACAAATTGTGTTTTAAGAACATAGACTCTGAAGCTGCAGATGTTCACATGAATCCCAAATATTAGGCCCACAGTAACAGTGACTGAGTGTTAATCAGTTATTGGTGGGATGGGGTCTTCTCCTCTTGTTCAGTGTTTTCTATGACAGGAGTTAATAATGAATGCACTGCAGCCCCTGTCCTTAAGTTCTGGATAATGAACTCAGCTCTCATCTTGGCTGCTATTAAGATACATTTCTCTCTGCTAGAATCCTCTCTAAGCAAGAGAGACTGTCTGGCCAAATCTCAGATGGTACCCATTGAGAGAAGGAAGATTTTTTTCAAAAGAAACAGGAAATAAATGGAATCATAATCAAAGAACAAACATAGAAGCCATTTAGCTGCCATTACTATGCTTTCCTACACGCTGCATACCACAGGTCCACTAACTAATGTTCAGCTCATCAGTAACATTGCAGTACAGCAGAGACACTCTGAGTTCATGCTTTTTTTAAATCGATATGATTCGAGTTGATTGTGTAATATTTTTAAGTATTGAATGCATCACAGGTCCTTTGAGAAACCACAGATGATACAAGCAAAGTGGTCCGAAGATAATTTGAACATTGTCACTTTCTACCCTAAATATGTACTGTATTGATAACAAAAGCTGCTTCATACAAGATGCAGTCTTACAGGTTGTTGAGGAAATGGATTGTTTTCTGATGGGTATTTTTCGAATCTTCATAAAAGAACCACAGACAAACGTAGTAAGTTTTTTGGCCACGCTTTTGCAAAAGGAGAACTCATCAGCACAGACGCTCCTCCGAGCCCTTCCACCAAGCGTTCTGCCCTTCCTTAGCTGAAGCGGACCTTTTATTCAGTCAGGAAGAGTGTGAACAAATAAACAAAATCCTTTGTCTTTGAGTGTTTCTCAACAGGAAGAAAAGAGACATGATTGGGCCGTAGGTGCGAGTCCGTGATCGTAATACACTAAGGACTCTGTGGAGCCCAACACAGACGGTCTTGCCGTTTGTCTATTGTTAAGGAAAGATGGGTTGTTAACAGGCCATCCTCGCCGTCTCTGGGCTGGGGAGTAACACCTCGATGATTTCCTGGGTCAACGGCAACCTTTGTCTGCACCCAGGTCGTCTGCAGACAGGTAATCTGGCTCAAGAGGGGGAATAATCAAATTAATGTTGATTAATGAAATATATGACATATACACATATAAAAATGGTGATTCATACTTAGAATAAAATATGTGTGTTCACAGCTCCACAGCAATGTGCATGAGCATGGCTCACAAGTTCTGGTTCTTGTGGCAATAATTACTCGGAGATACTAATCAGTATCAGGCCCACATAATTACCTTCAGAGAATCTTTGTACACATCTTTCAGAAGAACAAATCAACAAAATTAAGCTGTATTCATTGCTACTCAGGGCACACAGTATACAGTATATGTTTATATATGGGTAATATCTTCCTGCCTTGCAAATGATGAGTCTGAACCGAAAAGACTATGACATACTGTATAGTTTGAGCTACTGCGTGGCCATGCTTCATGAAATGTGGTCTGTATACAGGTGTAAAGTGGGTAGACGAGGACTGCAGCTTGTATGTTCACTTGATGGCGAAATCCAGTATTATCGTCCTCCAGCCATTCGTGTCACGCTGCCCAGAACCTTTAATTGCTCTGTGTGTTCTTTCAAACACACGTTGGTGAAGTCAATCTGATGGAGGAGGTAGCAAATCCATAAGCCTTTAATAAGGAAACAGGAAATCTTCTCTACATTAGAGAAAATCTTAAAGCACAATTTGAAGTTAAGATGTTAGATGGTTAGTTTTCAAGCAGTGTTGGTTGCACTGCAAAAACTCAACATCTTACCAAGTATTTTTGTTTAGTTTCTAGTGGAAATATCTTAGTCATAGTTGAAGTAAGACAAAACTAACTTGCAAGTAATTTTCAGCAAAACACAGGAGCTTGTTTTAAGTTATTGATCATTGAGAAAAGCTTAAAACGTACAAGTCCTTCTGGCAGATTATTTTACTCATTACATGGCAAAAATGTTTTGTTTTTAGCGAAAAAATCTGCCAATGGAACCAAAAGGTTTTTTATTATTATTTTTAATAACTGTTTGCTTAAAACAAGCTCCTATATCATGCTGAAAAGTTATTGTGAGTTAAATTTAAGTAAAGCTTTTAGCTGAAATCCATCCATCCATCCATCCATCCATCCATCCATCCATCCAGCTTAAGAAGGGAGGTCCAGACTTCCCTCTCCCCAGCCACTTGGGCCAGCTCCTCCAGGGGAATCCCAAGGTGTTCCCAGGCCAGCCGAGAAACATAGTCCCTCCAGTGGGTCCTGGGTCTTCCCGGGGCCTCCTCCCGGTGGGACGTGCCCAGAACACCTCACCGGGGAGGCGTCCAGGAGGCATCCTGACCAGATGCCCGAGCCACCTCAACTAGCTCCTCTCGATGTGAAGGAGCAGCGGCTCTACTCTGAGTCCCTCCCGGATGACTGAGCTTCTCACCCTATCTCTAAGGGAGAGCCCAGCCACCCTGCGGAGAAAACCCATTTCAGCCGCCTGTATCCAGGACCTCATTCTTTCGGTCATGACCCAAAGCTCATGACTATAGATGAGGGTAGGAACGTAGATTGACCGGTAAATCGAGAGCTTCGCTTTTTGGCTCAGCTCTCTCTTCATCACGACAGACTGGTACAGCGCCCGCTTCACTGGAGATGCTGCACCAATCCGCCTGTCGATCTCCCCCTCCCTTCTTCTCTCATTCGTGAACAAGATCCCAAGATACTTAAACTCCTCCACTTGGGGCAGGACGCCTCGGATTTGGAGGCACTGATTCCCATCCCGGCCGCTTCACACTTGGCTGCGAACTGCTCCAGCAAGAGCTGCAGATCACGCACCGACGAAGCCAACAGGACCACATCATCTGCAAAAGCAGAGATGAGATCCTCAGGCCACCAAAACGGATCCCCTCAACACCCTGGCTGCGCCTAGAAATTCTGTCCATAAAAGTAATGAACAGAATCGGTGACAAAGGGCAGCCCTGGCGGAGTCCAACTCTCACCGTAAATGAGCCCGACTTACTGCCGGCAATGCGGACCAAACTCTGACGCCTGTCAGAGTCCCATATCTGGGCTGTCAGATATGGGACCTGACAGCCCATATCATAGGGCCCGGTACACCATACTTGCGGCGAACCCCCCACAGGGGGGTCCATTTATTTTGCATTTTAAATGTGTCACTTTAGGGTTGGTGACACCAACCCTAAAGTGACCTGCTGAAGAAAAACATAGCAGTCACACAGCGGCTCACTGTTTAAAGAAGTAATGGCAGATAACGCCATCTATGGTTCCATTTTAAAAAATTATTCAGAAACGGAGCTCAAGATTATAACAAAACAAAAAAATATAATAAAACGTGCAACCAAAACTAATAGCCTTTTGTGGAGCATAGACTGCAGTTCCTGCAGAGAGTTCCATTTGGAAGCGTAGTCAGAACCAGAAGTATTCTGATGTGATGTGACTTAGATTTCCTTCATCCATGCAGAATTTTTCAGCCATTGTTTACTTCCAGATTTATTGCATCTGGTTCCTGCTGGTGCAGAATAATAACACAGGTCACATCACTCACGTAAAAGTTGGATAAAATGCAATGTGATCTTTCTGACTGCAGACACTTTGAAATCAGTCATTGTTAGGGATTTTATATTATCATTTCTACATTTATATAGGTCATACATTTATGTGTCAGCATTAATCAGTATTGATGCGATTTCCATTTAGTTTTGTCTGTGTTAACTTTCTGTACGCTTTTGGCACCAGTATCTGTGTTCCAAGAACTGATTATTCCTCCTGTAGAGCTAGATGACCTGTGTGCAGATAAAAGTTGCTTTTCACATTCTTTCTCTTCCTAAATAAAAGGCTTGTCTGAGCTGAGAGGATTCAGAAATGCTTGGTGAAGAGGATCGGAGGATCCTCTTTGCTAATGCTTTCTCCTTTTGCGAAAGCACACGGCCATAAAACTTACTATGTTTGTCTGTGGTTCTTTTATGAAGGTTCAAAAAATACCCATCAGTCATGTATCTGATTTAGTGCCACAATTCAGATATTTTTTGGGGGGTGGGCTCCCAACTGGCTTTTCTGAATGAATCTTATCAGGATCTTTTATTAAAACAATGAAACTCTGTTAGAAAAATTGTATTATTATGTTACCATATATTTACTCATTGCATTATTTGTTTTACATCTGTGGTGTTTAGTTATACATCTACACTATAGATTCATTTAGGCCTTTGGTTTATTAAGCTAAGAATTATTTTGTATTTATTGATTTACTCATATGTTGCTGCTGACTTATATTTTCAGACATCATATGTTTTAGAACAATGGACATGTATATGGTTGAAGTGAGAGCTGACACATGAAACTTCCTGGTTTGTGAAAAGGTTAAAGTTCACAGGTTGTTTCCCATCACGAAGTGGGAACTGGACGCAGAAGATAAGGATATTTTTCCAGAGTTTAACAGATCCAATGTACCCATAAACTGTGTGTGAAGGATGAAATGTGAGAGCATCTTTGTGTTAGAAGTTTGATGACTGTATCTCATTGTCTCCTTGATCAAGTAAAGCCTTGAAACAGACATTTGTGAGAATGCCTCTGATTTGATTTTGCCTTGAATGTTTTCTTAGACTGACTCAGCGTGTTTTAACCATTGCAGTGACCATGCTGCTGCAGACAACCTTTTTGTTTTTGCCATAATGAGATTTTGAAAGTCAGATGTATCTGCCAACACTGATGTTTACAGTTCAACATATGTAATGTTTTTTTCTCCTGCTCCTGTTTCTTCTGTTTGTATTTTAAACCTCTACTTGTGATCTATCAGAAAGAAATACCAATATTTCTTTACAGATATTAGGTTTTTGTTCTGAGGTCTATCTGCAATCTGAAGTCTTCATCTCTGACATTCCTTTAAAACCTACACTGAAAACAGAAAATAGATGATCCAACTTTAAAAAGAAAGTTAATTTGTTACAAGTAATCAAATTAAGTTTATCCAAATAAATATGTTAAGTTTATTAAGTTTTCATGTTAAATGAACTTTAATAAACTAAGTTTGACAAATTTACATGTATCAAATTAACTAAATTCCATTCTCTTTCTCACCATTTTAAAAATGGATAATATTGAAATCAGAGGGGGGAATAATATAAATGACAGAAATAACAGATGAAAGGTTATTTGCCACCAGGAGCAGGACAGACCCTGCTTTAGGTGATAAATAAGGATTTCCATTTGTTGTCATTTTGATTTATGGAAGTCAAACACACATTAATAAGTTACAACTTTGTGAGTTTGATGTCCTGATCCTAATTTCCCTGTCCTATGTCTTTCAATGAGGGATTTCAACTCAATGACTTTAATAACATGCATGGATGGTTGACCTTTTTTTAAAGAAAGTTGTTGGAGCTTTTTCTTCCCCTTCTCTCCTCTTTCTGCTGTTAGCCAGGAATAGGTGGCCCCCTGTCTTTTTAATATCTTCTACAAGATAAGATCTCACTAAAAGTCAGACGCACTTCAGCATCTCTGCCTGCACTGCTGCCGCTTCATTTCTGCTCAAAAATGGCTATAACTAATAAAGATAATGTTCACTTAGTAATGATTTCCAATTTTCTCCATACTTGTACCCTATTATTAGTTTGATCAGTGTGGCAGTGGAAATTAATTGTTTTTTCACTTAGAAGAGACATTACCATGATTAATTTCAGGATCGAGTGGATGAAACTGGAGGATCGGTGCAATATGAGGAGTGAAATCAATTTGCTGTGATGTGAGGAAAGCCAGGAAATGTGGGGTATAAACAAGTGTGAAATTACCTTCTCTGTCTTTCTCTCTTATGGGAAGAGAGTGTCATTTGGCAAGACCTCTTTGTGGGGGAACTGTGACCCTCCTTGGCCTTCGTGTGGATGAGAGGAGCTCACAAATGAAATCCTCTCCATCTACCATCCATTATTTCAAAATCACGCACTCGCCTGGACACCAGAAAATCAATTTACAGCCATAGACAAGAATAAAGAATTAATTCAGGACCTTTTCTTTCGGGTTTTAATCTGTTCATTCTTTGCATCTTCAAACATTTATCTTCAAACAACTGAATGCTGACACAACCAGAATTCAGTTTATGTTGGTTGTGCTACGTGTGAGACTGTGGTTGAAGTAGGATTCAAGTTAAGGCATCGTCAGAGGCAGAACTAAAGCTATAACAAATAGCAATAAAGAAACTTTGAAGTGGCCTTCAGAAGTGGGAAACAGGAACCATCCGACAACATGAGCAGGAAATGAGGAAACCACAAACCAGGAGAATTCAGCAATGTGTTTTATTTACCAGATTAGGAGCAGGTGGGTGATTGGTAACGGGTGCAGCTAGGAGAAAAGACCAGGCAGGCAGGCAGAGGGAAAGAGGAGAAGAGAAGAAGGCAGATAATACACTGCTGGAACAGAATCATTAAGATAGAATAAATTAAATGAAAGGGTGAACCAAAACACAAATGAATTGCTTAATTTGATTGTAACTCAAGAAGTTTTGTGTTTCAGGCAGCATGTAAATGACAGCTGTTTGTAAAAACCCAGTTTCTGCCTTCCAGGATTAATCCTGTTGGAGTAAGGCATTTGATGTCAGATCAACAAAAACTTGGAAGCTGACTTGCAGTTTCCAAGTTGGCTGCTGTAAGAGATGTTAACATGAATGTTGTTTTTTTTCTCTACCTATTTCACTCTCTGTGTGTCTCTGGATTGTTGAATTCAACTCGTGTTTCCTTTCATTTGCCCTTTTAAAAGCAAACCCATGAGGTCAAGCTGGACCTTTGAGGTTTACAGCAATCGCCATTCCTCATACACGACTTCAGATGCATGAAGGCCATGGGAGAGACTCTGTCCTTGGTAACCAGTCATAATATCCAGAGACTGAAAGTCTCTTCAGGTGACAGATGAAGATAGATGGGTGAAGTCTCTGTCCTGTTTTGACATGCTGAGGATCCATCCTGCAGGTCCAATGAAGACAGATGGGCTCTAATGTGATACTATTTTGGAGTAAGCTAACTGTCATTGTTCAGACTGCTGGGAATATTGAGATGAACGGGTTGGTCAATTTAAGCTCCATGTTTTTGGGGATGGACTCCCCAACTGAATCTGCAGGAGGCACACAATGTTTTCCTGAGAGCGACTGAGGCAGAGCAGTGATTTATGAGAGGAGCAATCCTCCAACTTTCTGTTGGGTCAATAAAGGGAGGAGATGTTGAGGGATCTCATTGAGCTGCTTCAGACTGAAAACACTGCTAGTTCTTCCTCTCAATCCCACTGTGGGCCACTGAGTCTGTGATTAGAAATGAACTGCTGCAAGAATACCACACAAGTCTGAGTTTCTTACACAGAATATAAAAACAGAAGCTCTGTCTGACTCCTATTCTGTAGAAACCACCACAAATTTCACCGCTAAATTAACTTTATTCCATTAAATCTTTTGACTTGTTGACCTTTGACTCACAAGCATGTCTGTTGCTGGAGGTGGATAAGTCTTATTAATATTTAATAAAAATATATAATTTGGCAAGTTAAATCCTGAATGACAAAGTAACCAGGCGGTGATTTTAAGCTTTGGTTATGCATTTGAACAGCAACTGGAAGCACAGCAACGACTGAACTCTGAATTACAAACACAAGCTTAACAGTGGACAAAATGTTTGAGTTTCAGTGGCTCTTATTGATGGGAAAAGGGTCTCACATGTTATTTGACAATTAAATGTGTTTGATGATCTGAAACAAGTAAGTGTGACAAAAGAAATTCATATATATTATGGAGTGAATACAAAACTATATCCTAATAACCCAACATAAACCAAAGGAGAATTGTTAAAATGTCAGCCTTTTATACAGGGATTCTTGTATAACACACAGATGGATATGCATAAATAAATATGCTTATGAAGCCAACCCTTAAATATGTTAAGCATAATCAAAGCTCCTATATTTAATTTTGGTCGAATCACAATGTTCTGAAAAATTCTGATTAAAAGCCTGTTTGCTTTCTAGGGCCGAGAACTCTGATGGATTTGAGAACTGTTTTCTGTGTGAAGTTAATTATTTTTAATGTATTATATGTGTTGCTGAATAACCCTCTAAATAGATTAATTTTATATGGTAAAACTGCTCCTCTGTCAAAAGTCGCTTCCTACTAGAATTGTGGTGGTTTACAGTCCTCACTCAAATAATTATTAACCAATTTGTATGAAGTATGTGCAGTCTCTCTCAGCAATATTTCCTGTTGCCATCTGGCTTTTTCATATTATCAAAATAAAATCAAAGTGACTTGTGATATCCATAAATTTCAGCAAAACCTCAGGCTTTGGTTATCAGTCGAATACACCACATAAAGGCAGAAGTTGAGCAGTCTGCAGTCATTCATTTATTATGCTTATCCCATGCTAATAGGGCTATCATTTAGTTTCAGAATAACCTTACATATTGACGAAGAAATATACACATTGCAGCATATATACTACGTAGAAAGATTGTTTGAAAGTTAATTTCCTGTTTGAGACACGGACTGTTTGTTAGATGAGGCACTGTCGTTTCTAGGTGTTTTTGCAGGGTTATAAAACACCCTGTGCAAAGAATGAGGAAGTGCATTTAGACCAGATTGTTTCATTTGCTTGTCAGAGAATTCTGTAACCTACTAACTGTAACTTATTGCATTTTCGTCTTGCTGGGAAGTTTGCAAGTACAGGTCTGAGAGAGTTTACTCTTGTGATTTCTGTCTTGGTTGTTATTTTTAAAGAACGAATTTTCAAACATTTTCCCATGATGTCACACAAGGACGGAAGCAATGTGTTTGAGGTGTTGCATTAAGTACATCCATGATGTCTAGGCTTACATCTAGGCTTACTGAATTTGTGAAGAGGCATAGAAATATGTACACTTTTGAATTTAAAGGAAGCATTGGATTTTTTTCTGGCAAAGTTTGCTTTGTGCCTAATTTAACATCTGGCACAAAGCAAAATCAAAACAAATTTCTATATAGGGCATGTATTCAACTGAACAGAATAAGCAAATCATGTTCTTAAACCACTTTTTTGTTTGTTGTTTTTGTAACCTTATCCAATAAGAAGATCCAATGCTCATTACATGGTCATTTTTCTTATTTTGAGAATCCATGCTTTTTCCGTCTAATTAAAAAAATTATAGGTCTCATTCTGTCTCTTCTGGACATGCTGAGCACACCCCATAATATGCAATTCACCATCTACTAGAACATTTGCTAAAGTAACTAGGGCGTTATTTATAGGTGGAGAGTAAAATGATTAGTTGTCTGTGACAAACAAAGGTCACATCCAGTTTCAAGGCTAAAGTTCAGCTGCAAGCTTCATAACTCAGGAATCAATTTCATTCTTCGTTCAGTTCTCTTCCTTAGATTGAAAAGAGATAAATTAGACACTTTTGATTGATTAAGGGGCGGAAATATGGATCTTCAGACTGTAGATATAAAAGATGGACCACACAAGGTCCATGTGGTCATTTTTTATGAGGTCATGTCTGGGTTTGCCTGGCTAAAGTTTGACTTGTTAGTATCCAGTACAAGGCCACTGAGATGGATTCTTACCGACAGGGTGTGTTGCTCCTCACCAATTGTATTTCCTTCTATCATTGTTAGATGACTATAACTCTTCGAAAGTGGAAAGTGGACTTCCAAGAGCAGAGCATGATGCTCCAAATGTGAGCATCATGCTGTGCATACTCTGCACCTTTCTCAAATTCTACAGCCTCATGGTCATAGTTTAAAACACATTCTTTGACTTTTATTTACTTTCCTACATGGTTAGTTTATTGTTCTTTTGGATATTTTTGAGTCCTATTCAGATTAACTGTTTGATGTCATAAACAGGTGGAAACAATGCAGAGAGACAATATTTAAATGTAATAGTTTAGATGTGGCTGACATTTCCAGAATGGCCTAGTTGACTGTTGATCATAGCTCTATGAATGATAGGATGAAATTAATGTGTTTGTACAATAATCAATAATACAATAATCATGTATGTATAAAACTACTCACCTGGTTTGTTGCCGTTGTCTAAGACAGAAGTCTCAAAGTTCAATGTTTAAAGGTCGATGTCCCGAAAGTGTGGAATCTCCCCGGTTCCCAAACACCTCAATCAAATGACAGAATGACCTTCCAAACATGTAAAAAATAGTTCAAACTCTTGCTAAATCATACCAAAAACAAAAAAATTAGGAAAAAGGTAGTGTCAGGTAGAGTTTGTGGATTAGATTTAGGGCCTTGTAGACATAAGGAAATGCCGTTCACAGCTTTTAAACACGTCTCTGACTCAAGCAAATCCTGTCTCTGAGTGAAAGCACATCCACTAAACATAGAAACATATTTGACAGCATCCTCAGAGGATCTTGTTAGTAGAACTTTTAGACAGCAAATTGAGATTTATCCTGTAAATTTAAATTTCACAAGGTCATGATGGAGAAAGTTCAGAAGGCAACTGTCGATCATTGCAGTCAAGAAAAACCAAGAGACGTCAGACATTTCATTAACATAGGAAACCTTTTCACCATGAAGAGCAGGTTGGTGGCTATAAGAAAGTTTTAATGCTCTGTACAACTTTATAATATGATCATTCCTAATTACAGTACTTAATAAATGCTGTACTATGTAAGTTATCTGAAAAATAGAACAGTGTTGACCGACTGGTAACATCAGAGGGGACAGATTAGGACTGCAGTCACCTTCCCAAGCAATGTACCATGTGATTTTACATTGTTCTATTAAAAAAATGTAGAAAGTTAGAAAAGATGAGAAACAAATCAAGCAGCCATCTTGGATTCCCCTGTGCCTCTCTAAATTGTAAACATCAAATCTCAAATAGAACTGCAAACTGTTATCAGACAGGCTCCAAGCAATACACAGAATATCTGTTCTAGCCCTGCACCTACACAGGCGCTCCACTCCCCTCGTCCTATCAACCAAACCTAAGGATAACAGGACAAGCTGTTCCACAGCCTTATTAGCTGGGTCAAGCTAAAAAATACTGAAAAGCAACAGTTCTGGTTGTTTGAAACTGGAAACAAGTCTAAATTTTGTATTTCATTAGAGTTGAAGGTCAGAGACCAAAAAACCTTTATTTCAGTGAAAAGAACAAAATGGACAATGTGTGAGTTTGCAACTCTAGATTCAATGTTCAGCCTTATTAGCTGTGGAATAGCTCACTTGCTGAGATAAAGCTGTTTTGGACTCTAAACTTAGAACTCTCATGAAACTCAAAATGTAGAATTGTTTCCACTTTCAAACAAACAGAAGAACAGATTTTCAGCCTTTCACAGCTGTTCCACAGCTAATAAGGCTGAAAAAAGAATGAAGAGCTGTGAATTCATAATTTGTCCATTTTGAACTTCTCTCGTAAAGCTTTTTGGCCTCTGATCTTTAAATCTCATAAAATTCAAAATGTAGACTTGTTTCCAGTTTGAAACATAAAGGAAAGCTGGATTTCAGCATGTTGGAGCTGTTCCACATTTAATAAGGCTGAAAACTGAATGTGGAGCTGCAAATTCACATTTTGACCAAAATAGCTTTCTCTCGCCGAGAGAAAGCTTTTTTGGCCTCTTACATTCAATTTTGTTGAAACTTAAAATGTACACTTAATTCTTGCTTCAAACCACCAGATTAGCTTATTTTCAGCATTTCTATACTGTCCCACAGCTAAGAA